>OX940733.1:9821128-11040057 GCA_954870855.1 Scutellaria minor
ATGAGGTGATGCCATCTGGACCGAGGACCTGCAAAAGCACTATTGCTAAGGAGTGGCGCCATTAATGCGGAGTAGAGTAGGACATGCCCTATTTTCTAGTTGTTCCAGGTGCATTAAATGTGAAGATCTTGAAGATCAATATTTGAATTTCTACAAGGACTATACCTCTCTTCAACGGGTATATTCCTACAAGTATAAATAGAAGGTGTGGTCGACTTGAGCAAACTAGTGAACTTACTGATAATTTTCTAAGCTATCACATTCTCAAACAAAACACAAGTTTGCTAAATAGTTCAGTCACTTAACTTTCAAAAGCAGTCAAGCCCAAGATTTCGAGCTCATAAGTTCTTAAGACTGACTTCGAAAGCACAAGTTGAAGACCATATACTTTTAACAATTTGCTATGTGCTAGGTTGTTTTATTTTTTGTGTCTTTAGTGTGAAGAATCCTCACTAAGTGTTTAGTCTTTATGTAAGGCTGTTTACTCTATGTGAGTATTTGTACCCTGTGTGGGAGTAGCCTAGGAATCTTACTAATTCTAGTAGGTTTGGCTCATTAGGAAGACGATTATAAAGTGGAGACTTGTAAACCAATCTGACCTAGTGGAGTTACTCCTGTATAAAGGAGAAGAGTGGACGTAGAAGGATTACATCACCTTCGAACCATTATAAATCTTTGTGTGTTTATCACTTTACTTGCTGCATATTACATATCTTATATATCTTGCTCATACTGCTAAAGGTTTCTGTTAAAATCATACTTGGCAAAAGAAAATTATTTTTCAAAAGAAATTCTATCTTTGATATCCGCTGCATACTGTGATAACCGAGACAGTAAGCTAAACGAGCATACTGCCAGCTTATTAAATCGAGAGAGTTGCTACATTCTCTCTAGAATCCAGCAACCTGTTTACAGAATAGTTTTAAAACGTAAAAATTTGATAGAGGTTCATTCACCCCCCTCTGAACCTCTGACCACTTAGGACTAACATAAAGAACAATACTATCATGCATAATTTCTCCTTACTGAGATTTATCTCACGTAATTTATGCTTTGTAGGTAACCATGATGATGTGTAACGTTAAGGACATACCGGGTAAGTTGTGGAGCTCTTGCAGGATTTTAAGCACCTATGTACATAGATGACGACCTGTTGGGCATGATTATAGTTTATGCTACTTTTGCTTTTAGATATTAAGTCTCATTTGGACATATTTTGTATTATATAATATGATGCGTACTAATGGGTTAACATGAAAATTGTTCGTGAGTTGCTGACTTGCTGAAACTTCTTTTATATGAATGTGAACAGAGTAGCTTTGGGTATGAGTTAATATTATGTTGAAAAAAAAATATAGCAGGTTTTTACATTGTGTTATATTTAAAATTCATTTTATGTGTGGTTGAGTAAGTGTGGTCATGACACATCCAAATAGCGATCGCAACATTTCTACATTTATTTGCTTTAAAGAAGTCTCCATGGCTGAGTAACAAAATGACTATTATGCATAGCCACTGAGACATTAAGCTAATGATAAATATCTATCCAAACCTAGTGGGAGAAGGGACACTCAAAGCAAACATGAGACACAGTTTTCGGGCTAGATCGACAAAAGATGCATGACAAATCATCTCCTCGTGCAAGATATTTCTCTTCTTCATATTATCTCTAGTCGGAAGTCTATCCCATAAGATTCTTCATACGTTTACATCTACCTTTAAAGGCACTCATTTATTCCAAATGAGACAAAAACCTCTCATCTTCTCTGTACTCAAATGATGAATATTAATGAACTTCATTTTAAAAAGAAGCTCGTACGCCATCTTAGTAGAAAACAGCCCATTTGGAGTCTCCCTCCACCTCCACGAGTCCTCAACATCACGTTGTAAAAAGGAATTGTTAAGCAAGGAAGCCAATTCATTAAGCATAGAAATCTCACGATCAAATAGAGGTCTCTTCCAACTCCAATTCCACTTCCAAGAATCTTCGTCCCACACCCTTTTTGACATAATCGACCCTTCATTGTTAATACAAAGTTGGAAGTGTCTAGGATAGAGAGATTTGAGAGACTCATTCCCTAACCACACATCCTCCCAAAAAGAAATGTACGCCCCATTACCAATAACTCTACCCATCTTATTCCAAAATAGATCCTTCTGCCCCCAAAGTGATGCTCATGACATCCCTCCACCAACCAGATCCCAACACCGATCTCCTAACATCTCTACAGACATGATCCTCTCATCCCCCACACGTCAACTCAACAACCCTAGCCCAAAGACTGTTTCTCTTAGTGATAACCCACCATCTCCACTTACTCACAAGCCTTGTTAAAAACCTCTAAATCCTTGACCCCCAAACTCCCTTGATTTTTTGACATGCACACTCTCTTTCATTCAACCTACTCCACTTTGCTAACATTCTCCCCTCCGTCCCATAAGAAGTTGCGTTGCAACTTGACAATGTCTCTCATGATTTTTTTAGGAAAAAGATAGAAGGACAAATAATATATAGGGATAGAGGATAACACTGTGTTCAAAAGTGTCATTCTACCATACAAAGATATTTTTTTATCTTCCCAATTCTTCAGCCTTTTGTTGATTTTCTACACAATCGGGACCCATTCTGTAATCTTTTTATGTTGCATCCCTACTTTCAAGCCCAAATATGAGAATGGAATGTTTCTCACTTTGTAATTCAGAATATTTGTCATCTCCTGAATTCTGGTTCGATCAATATTAACACCAAAGACACTGCATTTATTAAAGCTAACTTTAAGGCCAGAAAGAAGTTCAAAGATAACAAGGACACAACACATGAGTCTAGCATTATCTAGCTCGGCATGCCCAAGAATGATGGTGTCATCTGCAAATTGCAAATGAGAAATCTTGATATTTCTCTTGTCTATACCCACCACTTTAAACCACCCCACCATCCCAAAACAGTAGCATTCAACATCAACCTGCTGAAGCCCTCGATCACAATCTAAAATAGGAATGGAGAGAGAGGGTCCCCCTGCCTAAGGTCGTGTTTAAGATGAAACTTGCCTGAAGGGCTCCCGTTAACCATAACTGCAATTGTGGCAGTAGATACACACTCCATAATCCACTTTTTCCACTTTGGGTGAAAATTAAACCTCTCCATCATAAGCTCCAAGAAAACTCCAATCAACGGAATCATAAGCTTTGGTGAAATCGATCTTGAAAAAAACCCTCGAGATTTTTCTTTTCTTAACCTCTTCAATTGCTTCATTAAGACATACAATTCCATCGTGAATTTGCCACCTTCCAATAATCACAAACTGATTTATAATGTTATCCAAAACTCGGCTGAGTTTGATAGCCAACAACTTAGAGATAATCTTGTAGACGCCACCAATCAAAGAAATGGGACGAAACTCACTGAGACTCTAGCATTCTCTTTCTTGGGGATCAAAATAATAAACGACGGGTTCGGGCTCTTTACTAATTTGCCATTATGATAAAAATTAGACATCAACTTCAAAAAATCAGATCTATATACGTGCCAAAATTCTTTAAGGAATCGAAAGTTGAAACCATCAGGCCTCGGGCTTTTTGAGCAATCACACGCCCAAATAACTTCTCTAATCTCGTCCTCCAAAATAGGTGCGGTAAGCATCTCGTTGTCTTCTTCCGAACTTTTTCTTGGATTGACATCCTAAACCAGGAAAGCTCTCACAAAACCCACCTTATGAAACTGACTTTGGAAGAACTTAAAGACACCATTTGTAACAGTTGCAACGTCTTCACACCAACTACCACTTAGATGTAGCCAGTGATCTCGTTCCGCTTCCTCCTCTTATTGATGGATTTATAGAAGAAACTCAAGTTGATATCCCTTTCTTAAGCCACATGTTTATAGCTTTTTGGGATGCAAGACTATTTTTCCATTTAAGATTTATGTACAATTCGGCCAAATTGCATTTTCTATCAATGATCTCTTCTTCCTCCAAACTGAATACATCATCCATCATGTCCAATCTCAAAATTTTCTTCCTGTTATTTTCAATCCTCGATTCTAAATTCCCGAAAACCTGGCAATTCCAGATTCACATATTTTTTAAGCATTTCAACTTCTCTTTCATAATAAACCCACCCCATCCACTCATCTAGTAGCTATTCCATCTTGAGCTTAAAAAATCCTTGAATTCCGGGTGAGATAGCTAAGCATCGATGCTATGAAAGGGTTTAGGACCCCAATCACTAGCTGATATATCAAGCACAATCAGATAGTGGTCAAAAACTGATCTCCACAAACCTTTTTGACACACATCCGGCTATCTAGAAATCCAGATATTGTATAACAGAAATCTATCAAGCCTGCTCTTACAACTACCATCTGGTCTGTACCAAGTATAATTCCCGCTGTGGAGAGAAAGACCCCTAATAAAAAAATAAAAAACTTAAACATCTCTTTTGTTCCAAATCATGCTTCTTTTATCTCTTTCAGACTCCCTTTTAACAACATTAAAGTTGTCAACCACACAGACAATAGACAAATAATATTGATTAATAATGACTAATAGACACTCCCAACGCTCGATTTTCTCCAGATCAGAGCATAGAGCATAGACATTCGTAATACAACAGTGTTCTCTGGTTACCCCTCATAACCCATATACAATAAGAGCACCCCTCATATGCCAAGTACTCACGACAAAAAAGAACAAAAACTCATACTTCGGCTTGAGTTTCATTTTGGGAAAGTTGCTGGTGGCAGCCTCTTCCTCTACTGAATCCAGTGTGAACTGATTCCAGCTTTCTTCCAGATAATCTTCTCCATACTCTGTCAGATTAGAAAGTGTCATACCTTTATCAGAAATATCGAAGGTTTTGGCAATGTCTGCTACAGTGAGTGTGTTAACTTCATCGCTATCCTCGTCGATCTTGAAGGAGATGGTCTCCTTATCATCTGAGAGTTGTGTCCAAGCATAGAATTTCTCTACTGTTATGCTAGAGAATCCTTCATATGTAGTTATGAACAACCCATCCAGCTTGCTGTTGCACACATGATCCCAGACTTCAGAAATAAGTTTCTTGTTGTCGTATGGTGACTTGTCACCAATAACACTCTTGTGTCAACAAGTCTTCCTTCCAGCACTGTGTTAGTGATCCTTCTTTCTTCCATTGAATGTTTGTGAGAGACTTGAAGAAGAAGAGAGTTCTTGAGAGAATTTTGTTTGTAGAGAGTTGATAGTAGTTTTTCTTTTGAGATTAATCAAAAAAGACGTGATTTCGAAGACAAGGGGATATGAACAGTTTATTTTCCAAATCTCATTCCAAAAATATCAACGATCCAGATTAAAACATTAGAGGACATGAATGATCAAGTGGTTAAGATAAAATGGCGGAAGGGCAATTTGTAAATTTCTAAGGACGTGTATTTAACCGCGCTTTTTTCGCCTCTTCTGAAAAAGCAATTTTTTGCATTAAATGCAAGAGCCAAATTCTCTTTCATAATCATCACGTGAACAGGTTACTATTCCTAGTACGAGGTTGCATGGTTCAATGAATGCTGATCTTAGTAAATGCTGTTTGCAACCTCCAGGAACCTGTTTCATACCGTTGTGATAGAAACCTGTTGCTATATGTTGTATCCTGAAACTGTATACTGTTAGAGAATCTTGTTTTGATTAAGGACAGTATCCTGTTCCAGTAATCTGAATATCTAAAAACATAGATAATACAGCATAAGTTCCCCCTTACTTAGAAATCCTTAAAATCTTACTCATTAGAGCTTAAGACTCCAAGCTCAGTTCTCAGCATAGAAAATCTTGATTCACATAGAGGCTTTGTGAATATGTCAGCAAACTGCATGTCAGTATGTACTTTGTTTAGAATAATATCCTTCTTCTCCACATGATCCCTTATGAAGTGATGCCTGACATTAATGTGTTTAGTTCTTGAGTGGAAGACAGGATTGTGAGTTATGGCAATAACACTTGTGTTGTCACACAGGATGGGAGTCTCTCTTTCTATTATCCCATAGTCTTTTAGCTATTGTTGTATCTATAAGATCTGAGCACAGTAGCTTCTAGCCACTACATATTCAGCTTCCGCAGTTGATGTCGCAATGGATGTTTATTTCCTGTAAAACCAAGAAACTAACCTGTCTCCCAAGAATTGACAAGTGCCACTGGTACTTTTCCTATCAATCTTGCATCCTGCAAAATCTGAATCTGAGTATCCTTTAAGATTAAAACCTCCATCTTTTGGATACCATAGTCCAACATCTTGAGTGTCTTTCAGGTACTTGATAATCCTCTTTACTGCTGATAGATGTGATTCTTTTGGTGCTGTTTGGAATCTTGCACATACTCCTACTGCAAATACTATATCTGGTCTGCTTGCTGTTAGATATAGTAGAGATCCAATGAATCTTTTGTACTTAGTAATCTCCACATCTTTTCCTTCTTCATCTTTATCCAGGCTTATGGATGTAGCCATTGGTATATTCACAGATGAGCCACTTTCCATTCTAAATTTCTTGATTAACTCCTTGGTATATTTAACTTGACTTATGAAAGTCCCTTGATCTAGCTGTTTGACTTGTAAACCAAGAAAGAAACTTAGTTCTCCCATCATGCTCATCTCAAATTTACTTTACATGAGGGATGAAAATTTATCACATAGATTCTTGTTTGTAGAACCGAAAATTATGTCATCAACATAAATCTGAACAAGCAATATACTGTCTCCATCCATTATTCTGAAAAGTGTCTTATCGACTGTCTCTTTTTGGAAACCATTTTCTAGGAGATATAGGGACAGTGTATCATACCAAGCTCTGGGAGCTTGTTTTAGTCCATACAGGGCTTTCTCTAATCTGCTTACTTTTTCATCTGTCTGTTCTTCAAAACCTGGTGGTTGTTCCACATAAACTTCCTCTGATAGAAGTCTATTAAGAAATGCACTCTTTACATCCATCTGATAGACTTTGAAATTACTGTGAGCAGGTAGGCCAGAAATATTCTTATTGTTTCAAGTCTAGCAACAGGAGCAAAGGTCTCATCAAAATCTATACCTTCTTTCTGGCAGTATCTTTTTGCTACTAGTCTTGCTTTGTTTCTAACTACAGTACCAGATTCATCCAACTTGTTTTTGAACACCCACTTAGTTCCAATAACTCCTTGATGATCAGGCCGTGGAACCAGTCTTCATACTTGGTTCCTCTTGAACCCATTTAATTCTTCCTACATGGCCTGAACCCAGTTACTATCTTCAAGAGCTTCCTCTATGCTCTTGGGCTCAACTTGTGATATGAAGCATGTTAGAAATGATTCTTGATTTCTTGTTCTTCTTGTTCTAACTCTTTCATTGATATTTCCAATCACAAGTTCTTTTGGGTGATCCTTGAGCCATGTCCTATCAGGCTCGAAAAAATGCCTAGGTTGGTGGATGGTAACCTATTGGTCTTCAATATTCTGTGTGTGATTACTGTTGGACTGCTGAGTACAGTCTGCTTGCTCCTCATCATTCTGCACTATAGTTTCATGGTTTGCAGTGGCCTGTGAACTGCTTGCAATGATCTCTTCCGCAGGCATTGGAACTCCATCAATGTATCTTACTATTTGATCGTTGATCTTCATATTCGATACATCTTCCTTTAATTTATCCATCTTAGCAGTATCACAATGTGGTTCATCAAATACCACATGTATTGATTCTTCTACGACCAGACTTCTTTTGTTGAAGATTCTGAAGGCAAGAATATCCTAAGAATACTCATTCATCTGACTTTTCATCAAAGGTCTTCAAGTACTTTTTTCCATTGTTCAGTATGTAACACATGCATCCAAAGATATGCAAATAAGAAATATTAGGTGTTATGCCATACCATACCTCATAGGGAGTCTTGTCATGATCTTTTTTGATCAGACATCTATTCTGAGTGTAGCATGTTGTGCTAGTTGCTTCTGCCCAGAATCTCTTGGGAATTCCAGCATCAGCAATCATAGTCCTTGTAGCTTCTTTCAGAGTTTAGTTTCTTCTTTTTGCAACTCCATTCTGTTGAGGGGTTCTTGCTGCAGAGTACTCATGACCGATCCCATTTTCTGAACAATACTTCTCTATGAATTTATTTGTGAATTCAGTCTCTCTGTCAGATCTTATTTTTACAATACTTAAGCTTTTCTCATTCTGTAACCTCTTCATGAATTCTGGCAGCTTGTTTTGAGTTTCTGATTTCTTGGCCAAGAAGATGGTCCAAGTAAATCTAGAGTAATCGTCCACAATCACTAGGGAATATTTCTTCCCACTTACACTGACAGGCTCCACTGGTCCAAATAGATCCATATGCAGAAGATCCATTATTCTGTGAGAGGATCTCTGAACCTTATCCTTGAATGAGCTTATTATTTGTTTTCTCTTCTGACAGGCTCCACAAACATTCTCCTTTTTGTAAGCAACATCAGGTAATCCTCTTACTAGATTCTTTCTTGCCAGTCTGTTGATAGTTTTGAAGTTCAAGTGACTCATTCTCTTGTGCCATAACCAACTAAATTCAGGAGTGCTTTTTACAATAAAGCACATTGGTTGCATTGTTGAACTCCAATCAGCAAGGTAAATATTGTCTCTCCTGATGCCAGTAAGCTTAACCTCATTAGTTTTGTTATCTCTGATTAGACACTTATTAAGGTTGAACTCTACTGAACATCCTTTGTCACAAAACTGACTGATACTCAGGAGGTTGTACTTCAGTCCTTTGACATATGATACATCACTGATACTTGCATTGCCTCTGATCAAACTTTCGATGCCTCTGGTGCTTCCTTTGGAATCATCTCCGAAGACAACCTTAGGTCATTTACATGGTTGGAAGTTTCTTAATCCAGCCTTGTTGTCAGTCATATATCTAGAGCAGCCACTATCTATATACCATACATCAATGCTGCTTCCTGGAAACTATACCTGCAAGTAAATCAGGTAGTTTTAGGTACCCATACAAGTACGGGTCCTAGGTGGTTAGTCTTCTTTAGAACCCATACTTGCTTAATGATAATTGATTTACCATAAGCATTGGTGGTTCTCCTTCTATTGATATTCTTAGCAGAAAACTGTTTGTGATGTGTATGTACTGGATGTTTCCAGGTTTTGCACTTCCTGTTTGAAGAAGATACTCCTTTATACCTTTCCTGAGCATAAACTCTTTGGAATATTGGCATGTAGGCCTTGGTATATGAAGGGTAGAGTTTTTGCTATTTTTTGGAAGTTTGTTGCTTTCTTCTCTTATTGACAACATACTGATTATGCTGTTTTCTGAGGGTTTGAGCAGACTTACCATTGTCTTCCTGTAGCAGGGGTTTCTTACCCTTGTCCAGAGTACTAATTTTATTCAAACTTCCATTGATTGGAAGGAGTTCCTGAGCATAGGAGACTCTAGCTTGAATAAACTTTCCATCATTGGATTTGTTGACAATTCTTTGAGAAGTACTAGCATAGTATCCTATACCATTCCCTGTGAAGGTGTTTTGGGTTTCTTGGATACATTCTTGTGTCTTTCTTGCTGACTTGCTATACACATCGATTGTGTTTTGCAATCCAGCTTTCTCAGATTCTAGCTTAGTGACTAGCAGTTTGAACTTAGAGACCTCAGCTCTAAGATTATTGCATTCTGTACTGTAGTACTCCAGGTCAGCAACCTGTTCCTTCAGTACAATATGCTCACTTTTGAGCTGGAGATTTTCCTCTTTGAGTTCTTCATGAGCTGAATTTATCTGCTCAAAATCACTCATGATCTGTCTAAAAGACTGGATTATATTAAGCTTTTCACAATTTGAAATATTAACAGATTATGAAGTTACATCATCTTCTTTATTGTCCTCGTATTCCTTAGCCATTAGACACAGTAGTGCCTCTTCATCGGAGGTAGAGCTGTCAGAATCACTCTCAGATGAAAAGTCATCATTGGCTTCCTCTTCGGAGCTGCTTACTGCCTTTAGGGCTTCAACTTCACTGAGAAGGGCTCTGAATCTTTGTTTGTCATCCCTCATCTTTTCTCTTCTCTGTACCCTTTCATCCTCTGTATACTTGTGAACTTGAGGATGAGGGCAGTTTCTGGCGAAGTGACCAGGTTTCCTGCAATTATAACACAAGTCAGATATACTTATGTTTGTTTGTTGTTGTCTTTTTTCCTGTGGACTCATTTCAGATGTTTGAGGCTTTCTTCTGTAGTCATTTCCTTTGTGATTGGTTTTCAGAAACCTTTTGAACCTTTTTAACAGAAGTGTCATCTCTTCTTCAGTATCATCGGTAGGTACTTCTTTTTGTTTGCTCTTCAGCTTACTATTGCTTGTGGTGACAGTATCCTGTGCCCTAGCAGCAAGTGTTGTTACTCTGGATGTTGATCCTTCAGCCTCTTTTTTCCTTCATGCAATGTCAAATTCAAAAGCCTTGAGGTCTGAGAATAGATCAAAAGTGCTCATTGCGTTGAGATCAAGTGAAACTCTCATTGTAGTTTCCTTGCTATGCCACTCCAAAGGTAGAGCTCTCAAAACCTTCAAATTTTTCTCATTTTGTTTGTAGGTTTTTCCCAGAGATTCCAGCTCACTGATGATTGCTGTAAATCTTAGATCAAGCTCTTCTAGAGTTTCTCCAGAATTCATGGTGAATTGTTCATAGAGTTGTGTAGCTTTTGAAATCCTATTCTCATTGGCAAGTTCATTGTCTTCACAAATTAAACCTAGCTTGCTCCATATTTCTTTAGTTGTTCTGCAGTTTTTGACTTTGCTGAACATGTCTCTATCAAGTGTAAGAAATAGAGCATTTTTTACCACATTGTCAAGGTTGGCTCTTTTCCTTTCTTCAGGAGTATATTCATATCTTTTCTTGACAAAATATTCCTGTGGCAGAGGTGTTCTCCTGTTACTTGGTGCAGCTTCTCGTGGGCCATTTCTTGGAGGATTTTTGGCATCATCGTCGATGATTGTTGCGCCTTCAGTTTCTCCACCTGCTGTAGCTGCAGCTTCTTTAGCTCGTCTTTGTTCGCGAAGCTGTGCCACATAAGTAGGGTTTGCCTTGTAGATTACTGGAGGTCCTTCAGTGATAACATACTATATTTCGTCATGCATGGCTGACAGATGAGCTTTCATGCGTATTCTCCAGTCATCATATTCATCTATGGAAAACATAGGTAACTTGTGATGTGAGAAGTCCATGCTTATGCTAAAATTATGAATTTTGGTCTGAAAACTAAAAACGGTTTATCCAGCAGAAATGGGTGGATCTAGGTAGGTAGCCAGATACGTTGGCTGTTAACCCAACGTGCTCTGATACCACTTGTTGGTCCCAAGTGGTCAGAGGTTCGGGGGGTGAATGAACCTCTATCGATTTTTCAAACTTTTCTAAAATATATAACTGATAATCAGGTTTCTATCTCACTTAGGAGGACAGTATTCTGTCACGAATCAGTAACCTGGACCTTGGCTAAATCAGGTTACTGTCTCGATATCAAAATACAATGCAGCGGAATAAACTTGATAGAGTTTCTGATGAAAACCAGTTTTCTTTACCAAATATGATTTTGTAACAACGTTTATCAGGATGCTTATGATAGATGCAACAGAATAGATATGCAAACAATGCAATGCAACAAATAAGATAAGTAGTAAACACTTATGGCTTATAGTGGTTCGAAGGTGGTGTAATCCTTCAACGTCCACTCTCCTTCTTCTCTGAGGAGGAACTTCATTATGGTCAGTTTCCTTTACAAGACTCGTCTTTACAAACCTCTTCCAAAACAAGTTATACCTACTAGAATCCCAGATTCCTAGGTCTAATCCCACACAGGGTTTACAAACTCCCACACAGGGAAACTTCTCCCACACAAGGAAAGATAGCCTACACAAGACTAACAAACTTAGCAATGATATAATCATATCAACTAAGTACACCAAATAAAACAACCTAGCACACACAGCACAATGGTTAAAAGTATATGTTTCTTCAACTGGTGTAGTTCGAAGACAGTCTTGAACTTAAAAGCTCAGATGCTTGGCTTGACTGCTTTTGAAGGTTGAGTATCTGAACTTGAAAGCTTGAGATAATGAAGAGTGGTAGAATAACTTGGATAGCTCAATTTGTTCAGTAGTCTTCACAATCCTCTCAACCTTCTATTTATAGATGTCTGGAAAATGCCCGTTGAAGAGAGACATGATTCAAGTTGTAATTCAAAAAGATCTTCAAATCTTCACAATTAATGCGGTGTGAAAGATCAAAGCTTCATAGCATATCCTACTCTGAGTCCGCATTAATGGTGTCATACTTTAGATACAGTACTTTGCAGAGCCACTTTCCACATGGCAGTATCTTAGTGGCTCTTCACAAACTTCTATCTACTGGTAACTAATCAGGATCCAAACCTCGTATAGTTAACAACGTTTTCCTCGTACTGTATTAAATAGACTTGGACTTACTGCATGTTGTTCTGATTGCAATAGTCACTATTTGTTGTGCTTCAGGATTCTGTTCCTGATCAGCTTTCTATTCTTGAATACCTTAATCAGCTTCCTGACTCGTGCATCCTTTCTGATATGCTTCATGTTTCTGTCCAGTTTCCTGTTCCAGAATCCTGTTGTCTGCTTCCTGATTCTAACTTCGACTACATCTTACTAATTTCTTTTGATGCGGATCAGTGTCTCTGAGAACTCGAAGTCCAGAATCCTGCTAACAATGTTCTACCTATTCTTCTGGTACAATTGACTTCTTAAAAATACAGCTTAAAAGCTTTGATAGGCAAACAAAAATCCACTTATAAAACATGGAATATGGGTACTCTAAAAGTTCATCTAATATTACATTGTCTCATCAAAATCTAGTCAGAAATATCCCAACAGACTTGTGTTATTCGAAGGATTAGATTTTTCCATAACCGAAGAATTAGCCATGCCTACCCATTTTTCGTTAATATCCATGTAGTCATCTTTTTCCATAACAAGATAATTGAATTAATATCCCTCGAAGATAATTCAATTACCCCAGACAAGTTATCATCCCCACTGTTTTGCTCATGCATCGAAGCATCGGCCGATGCATCGATAATCAGATCAGGAGACCCATCGGACCAAATTGAGCAGTCATCCCCCGATAAAACTTCTATCGTTGAAACCATTAGAAAAGCTTGTTCTTTTATGATATAAATCGCAAATAGGGATCTGTTGATTTGCACATGAATTAACTTGAGTATGGAAACATGAATGGGTATGGATATAAGAATCCTCGCAACATGTAGATTCGTCATCTGTTCAATAGACTCATCCAGTTTGATAAGGGGTCCAAAACCTTTGCACACAGTCTCAAAAATCTACGGGACCAAGCATGCATGGAGACCCCCAACCATCGTGTCCAAACCGAACGCCTCCTACACACATCAGATTCAACCCATGGCCTATGCCACGAGAACCAATGAGAGAACCATTCGTCCCAATCTTTCTCCACAATATTGAAGGGATTACCCATATTATTCTGGATCAAAATGAGATTTTCCCAAAAACACTTGAAGGTCAGGTTTCCAGCACATTCCTCTTTTATCTCATCACCAAAATCCTCCCACAAGAACTCATTTTTCAGCTTAGTTGTGAAGCAATTGTCAAGCCACCGATGATCCGCCTCCTCAGTTTTGAAATGGATCATCGATTCCATAATATGAGGCCACTCCTCCGACATCTCGAATATGTTAGACACCATATTAGAATATATAACAAATGGATGACGAGACCACATAATGTGGGGAAAGAATTCTTCACCTCAGCCTTTCGAGCTCTTTTTATATTACGGTTGTATCTAGGTTTGAACGCTCTAATCTTATAACTATCAATCCAAGTGTTGTTTAGATCCAAACAAAGACTTTTCCCATCTATGTTTTTAGGGAACCTCACAAATCCAAATGGTTTTCCATTTATGTCCCTCTTCTATGGGCAAAGAATATCCAGGACAGTGCCCACTCTCTCAAACTTAGGTTTCAGAAACTCCATCGAGCACTCTGGCGGGAAGTTAGTAAAGAATAAAATGTTCGACTCATTCATGACACTTCCTCATTCTTTAAATGAATTGATGGACTCTCCACCCCGAGTATGGCCGATGGCCAGACCATACTCACTTCTACCAGTCCTAAGAAGAAAGTGAAAGGAGTCTTCTGTCTCCCCGATTTACTTTCGGAAAAAGGATTCAGAAACCATCTGACTTCTCCTCTCTCGCCCATCCCTCGCTCCTACTCTCACCATCCCTGTATTTGATATTAATAATAGATCATACTATGTTGATTTGATAGTATGTATGGTAATTAGTGTCGGATACATTATCATACTATTACCAAAAAGTTGATCGATTCTTCCAATTGTAAGACATAACTAAAATCATGTATTTTTATTATGAAATCTCAAAAGTGATTAAATTTGTTAATAAAACAAAAATCATGATTTTCACTTTTAGGTTTGGATGAATTACATCATCACACTAAAGGTTTGATCAAATTACCAAACATACTTCAAAAATTTATGGAAATTACAACCAAACTCTTTAACCATGAAAAACCAAAAAAAAAAAAAAAACTCACATAATGTTTCAACTAATTACTATGGTAATTTACTTTGACTTCACATATTTTTTTTTTTCGATATCATACCATAATATTATATTTTAAATTCTAAACTAAACGTATATTAAAATTAATCATTTGATTGTAATTTTAAAAATAATTTGAGAACTATTTAGTAATTTAAACTAGTAAAATATGTTGAACCCTTGTATTTTGAAAATTTTGCACCGGTCCCCCTTTGTTATCAGAATGATAACGTTTACACTTGTGATTTAATCAATATTGCACATTCTCTCTCTTTGTCAAATGAGTGTTATGTTAACGTTTGAATTAAATTTTCAACTATAACCTTATAAATTAAATAATTCATATCTTTTTAAATTTATTCATTTCATATTAAATATTTTATTTATACTTTTTATCTTTTCATAAATACGGATGATAAATATTATTTAATCGTCATTAATATTTAAAATTACCAAATTAATAATTAAAAACTTACAAACATAATTGTTGATTTTTCTAATTAATTCTGAGATTTTGATTATAATAAATCCAAACATTTAAAAAGGATCTAAGAATAGATTTTAATAAACATAAACATTTAAAGAAATATGAAAATTAACTTTTAATATAATTTTCCAAATAAGATTTATTAAATTATGAGATTTAGTTAGTTTTTTTAATTATAATAACAATATTCATATTTTAATTTTAATTTTGAATTTTTAAATTAATTTTAATAAATAAAAAAATTAAAGAAATATTAAAATTAACTTTAAATTTTTTTTACAAATAAACTGAAATTATATTATACTTTATAATCTTAGATCTTTTTAATTATGTTAACAATATTCATATTTTAATCTTATTTTGAAATTCAGGTTAATTTTTTAGATTAATATTTACAAGATTATGTTATTTTTTATTATTTTCAATTTATGTCTTGTCATTTTGTATTTATTTTTTAATCTTATGATTTTATTTTTCAGATTTTAGTTATATTTTTTTTATTATTTTAACAATCTTATTATTTTCTATTTTTATTTTGAATTTTTCTAAATTATTATAATTAATCTTTAATATTCTTGATTCTTTTTTTAATTTTTAGCACTTGTATTTGTGTATTTTTTTTTATTAATCATGAGAATTTTTATATAATTTTTCAAATCTTGGTTGGATTATTTGTAATACTTTAACGTTTTTCATATTTCAATTTATTTTTGAATTTTCAAATTTATTAAAATTATTTTAGTTTCCTAAAAAACATATATATATATATATATTTTTTAAATTTTTGTATATTTTTTATTTTTTATTTGACAATTTCCAAACATGACTTACTTTATTTTTTTGAAGATTTGAACTATCTTAGAGTTTTAATTTTTTAGATAATTTGAAATCTAAATTTTTATGTTATTGTTTCCAAAATTTATTTTAATATTTTTGAAATTTATTGAGAAATAGATTATATGTATATAAAGTTTAAAATAAAATTTAAATCAAAGTAAAAATATTTTGAGCATAAATTCATTTTTAAATTAAGGTTGCAAAAAATATTCAAAAAAGTATAGAAAAATAATTTAAAATGTGAAATAAATATTACACATAAATAAAATACCAAAATTTACAGTGTGAAATAAATAAACTAAAAATTTGCAAAATTTACAATGTGAAATAAAATATTATACATAAATAGTAACATTAAATAAAATAACAAAAATAATTAATTAAGAAAGTAGAAATTTTGGAGGAAAACAGGAGGATTTTATGTTATATATTGAAAGAAATCAATGAATTGCATTTTATATACAATGTATAGCCAATATATAAGTCAAAATATGAGCAAAATCCAACTCAATTCGCACATGAGACGAGTTATGCATACTCTCATTAATAAAGGATTTCGGGCAGACTTATTCATATCACATAAATGTTGTCATTCTTTTAATAAAGAAGAACCAATGTTGTCATTTTATTAACAGAGGGGGACCAATACAACATTGTCAAATCCCAAAGGGAACGACGCATTTTACCCAATATGTGAACAGTAACACTTGGGGTGGGGTGTGTTTAGTAATCAGTGGGGTGCAGATAGCCGCACCCTTTACCCAAATTTAAATAGAAGCCAAGGATATTAGATGTAATTCAAAGTTTTTTTTTTTTTTTTTTTGTCTTTTACCTCTCACTTTAATTTATTTTATATTTTTACGCTTACCCTTTATTTTATAATGATCCTGTGACCTCTAAATTTGTATTATAATAGAATTGAAGATATAATAAGAAAGAAAAAAAAACTTTACTTTCTGATGGTAGTAATTAAAAGTAGTATTGGAAGAATGCTTATAGTGGTAATGTTCCAGACAAGGACATGTTTGGTACTTAGACCATCTCCAATGGAGAGGCAAATTTGGACTCAAACTCAAAATTTGAGTCCAAACCCTCTCCAATGAAGCCTCAAATTTGGACTTAAGTTGCCACAAGTGAATAGTAGTAGGTGGCAAATTTTCCACCTACTATTCACAACTCAAATCTTTTTTTTTCTTTTTGATTTAATTTTATGTTGTTTATTTATTTAATTATTTGCTTTTATTTGATTTATCTTCATTTAATTGTAAACTATATATTTCATCTAGTTATCAATTTACATTAAATATTATATGTATTACATTATGTGATTTTAAATTTATGAAAATTTTAAAAATTCAAAAACATATAAATTAGTTGTATTGCTATATTTTTATTAATATTTTTGCAAGTTATAACTAATAGAAATTAAATAAGATATTATTAAAAATTTGAAATTACAAGATACAACCATGACATTTACTTCAACACAAACATTACTACATGCTAAATTTAAGCAAAACACAACAAACATGCTAAAATACTAATAATACATAAACATAAATGAAATACAATTAAACACTATGGACGACTGAGATTAAAAGATCAAAATGGTTATCAACGGCTACGAATTAATGCACATGAATTGAACTTTTTTGGACAATTATGTTATATGACTATGTAATTTTCTTTAGTATTAATATGTATTTGTGATGAATTTTATATTATACTTTTAGTATTTTATATCAATTTTCTTTTACAAGATTTTTTAATTTCATTGAAACACTATATATTTAATTTGTCTATTAACTTAAGTAAACCAATATTTGATAAAATAGAAAATATAAAAGAAAAAATGAAGAATATTCTAAAAGAATATTCTAATTGAGTCCAAATTTGAGTTTTATAATTGGAGACAAATTTAAACTCAAAAGCAAATTTGGACTCAAATCCAAGTTTTGAGTTCAAAATTGCCTCCAAAGGGTTGGAGATGCTCTCAGTCCCTATGCCCTGCCTTGACCACCCCCATAAACCCCCTTCATTAAATTATTGCTCTAAAATTAAATCAATAATAAAATGGAAAAGGTGACCGTCCCCGTACTTTAATTCAAAAGCTCAAAATTTTTTTTATTTCATCTCACTTTTGTCTTTACCTTCCCAACCCTCCTCACACACTCTCTCTCCTTCACTGTCCCACATTCTAAATCTAGGGTTTCCTCTCCCCCTTTTTCTCTTCAGGGGTGTTGTTGAACAGCTGTTGAATTTGACCTCTGAATTTCACTGCTTAAGTTGCTATGGAGTTTCTACATTTTCACTATGTGCTTTGAACTTTAGTCTTCGCATTCAATTTGTTGCAAGATTCAACCTTGTTCAAGTTTCTTCTAATTTCTAAGTTTCTTCTTCAGGTAAAGCCTTAAATTATGTGGGTTTTTGACTTTCTTGTATTGTATTTTCCGTAGTTATTGAAAAATCCATGTTAAACCCTTGTAAAGACTTCGACTTTAACTGTTGCAGTGTTCTTATTGTGTACTGTGTTTCTGCTTTGGGTTGCTTGTTAGGGTTTTGTTCTGATTTATTTGGTGTGGCATGTTTCAGATTTGCAAATTGAGGAAGGGGCACAAAAGTCTAGCTTTAGGAAGATATAATATAATCTCTAGGATTGGATCTTTAGGGTGATTTTACTAAGTAAATGAATGGATGGAAGAGACGGGATGTCATTACAAGGGCCAGCTTCATATTACCTGAATAGAGGGGGGATAGGTGGCTCTAGTGGTTCTGGCTCTGTCTCTAATGTTCATGGTGGCGGTGGTGGCGGTGGTGGAACAGCCACCGCACAGGGTGGTGGTGGGATGCACACACCTCCTGTGTTCAAGTCTCTCTCCAATCAAAACATGTCAATGCATCCACATGTAGGTATCAGTGGTGGTGCTGTGGGTGGCTCGGCATTCCATATAGAGAACCCATCACCCAATTTTCCTCATGGAATGAGCATGTCTGTTGAGTCGAATGTGTCTCGAGGTGGTGAGACTGTGAAGAAGAAAAGGGGTAGGCCCAGGAAATATGGCCCTGAGGGTGCTAACATGTCATTAGGACTGTCCACTGTGTCTGCCTCCAAACCTTCCTCCGAGCCGGCCACCCCAGGAGAGAAAGCACGACGAGGGAGGCCACCTGGGACTGGGTGGAAACAGAAACTTGCTCCTCTTGGTATGTTTTCTTTTGAGTAAGTTATGATTGTGATTCTTGAGATTTTTTATGTAGCTTAAGAAGATGATTTTCTTTCTTTTCGGTCAATGCAATCTTTTAAAAGTCATTTGTGTGATACCCGTTTGAACCCAAGTAAGAAAATTTCCAACCCAAACCTTCCAAAGGAAAAATAAATAAAGAAAAAGAGAAAGGGAAAAGTCAAGATAGCTTATTAAACAGCAGAACCAAAACAAAGAGTTAGGATTATTGATTTAGTGGTTTTCTTTGTACATATGAGATAGTATTAGGATTATTGATGTAGTGGTTTTCTAGGTACATGTGAGATAGTATCACTTTGTTATCTCTAGGAATTTTGATGAAGCTGTTGTTACTGCTTTAGTAGTCCTCTGTGTAACAAGTAATTTCTTATGCCACTAGAACATTTCTCAGTAGTTGTTTAGATATTATTATGAAGCTGTCCCCCCCCTCCCCCCACCCTTCTCCAAACCAAAATGAAGCTGACATGTGCTAGCTTACTACTGTGAGAATGATTGCTTGTTGCTTAAGGTTCTATGTTGATTAAGTCAAGTATCATTTTATGCCAATGATGTCTAAAAAAATTCTTCAATCAGGTGAATGGATGAACAGCTCAGCTGGACTAGCATTTACGCCACATGTCCTACACATTGGAGTTGGAGAAGTATGCCCTGCACTCTATTTCCTTAATTATTTTTACTCTGGTCGTCTTTCAACATTTCCTTCATTCTTTTATCTCTTTATCCCAGATCATAAAAAAACTGATTGATCATCGACTTTCACCCAAGTAAACAATAGTGAATACAATTGTTATCCTGTTTGGTACTCGAATGCTCGATTGGGACCATTTTGTTGGTGTATGATTGGAAGCATTTTTCCGAGCCTTAATTTCTTTATGCATGGTTTTTCCTCTCCTGAACATTAATTAACTTGGTAGTTGGTTGTATGTGTTTCTCTCTCTTTCTTGCATTCTTTTTTTTTTTTCTCTTTCTCATTAGACCTTTATAACGACCTAGTTCATTAATATGTCAATTTGTGGATTTCTATGTTGTGCACTTACAGTAATGATTTTTTGTGTCCTTGGCCTTTCTGTTTTGTAAGAGCAGTTTTAATTGCTATTTCCTGCAGGATGTTGCAGCAAAAATATTGGCATTTGCACAACAGAAGCCAAGAGCTTTGTGCATTTTGTCAGGCAGCGGATCAGTTTCTGCAGTGACACTACGCCAACCTGCAAATTCTGGTGCCAGTGTAACTTATGAGGTTGAGGCACTACCTATCCTTTTATTTTCTTTATGCACTTATATTCAGTACACTGATAATTTGTTTGCCCTTATCAGATATAATGATGGTTAATTAGAAACCATAGTCTTATTTATATGTGTAGGTTTTATCTGGTATGGATCTCTGTATTTGACTATCATCAACTTCCTTCTATTTTTAATTTCTGAATGATGAAAGTTATGCTAAATTGCATCCAGTTTAATTGCGTACTTATTATGATGCAGCTCCTACCTCTTGCAAGAGGTGTGCCATTATTTATCTCATTGACATATTGGTGATAATCAATAATGTTTTCGTGTTCTATGGGGGTTGCTTTAGGTCTCAGTTCACTCTATATTGCAATATTCCTTCTAATCGTGTAGAAATGACAAATATAAGTTTGGATAGCATATTTCTAAACCCATAAGGAAAAAATTGTAGAGGCTTAAAACCATCACTACAAACTTATTTGTGCTACTAAATAAATTAAAGTTCCTAAAGCATGTTTCATTAGGTAGTATCATCATAAGCTCAACATTGTTATTTCCTTTTCTTCACCAAATTATTCAACTTTCTCATGATTTCTTTTAACTTCCTCTTCATCATCTTCTTCAAAATCGCTCACTTCTCCCTAGTTTCATTTTATTTGATTAATTGGAGTAATATTCAGGAGACCCATTTTATTTTTAGTGGCATATTTACATGTATTATTACCTGTAAGCCCAATGGTTACTCCTTGTTTGTCAGATGAAAATAGACTATTTTGTCATTTAGTTTTGTGAACTTTTTGACTTAGAAATGCAGGCCACATCTTTTATCGTAATGACTTAATTGTTAGATGTGCTTCCTTTGTTAAAGTTATCACTTTCGTACTATTATCTTGAGCAGGCCCCAAATTTTCTGACGCACAAAAATTATAGGATTTCGAGGGGGGGGGGAGGTGTATAACAAAAGTATACAGTGAAAGTTCTCAATAATTTCAGGAGTGTTTAGAAACATTAATGTCGATATCATGGTTATTTGATACACTAACTGTAGGTTTTACATGCCTTGTTTTTTTTTTCCTGATATACTTGCAATAGCTAGTTTCACTTGTTTTTAATTGTTTGGGGGAGCACACATTTTGAAAATAGTCATCACATTCAATAGTAGCATGCAAGTGACTGGCAAGTTAGGGCCACCCTTGATCTGTTAATCTTACTGTTTCCTTGTTTTACGAGCTTAAAGATATATTAATAGGTGGCATCTCTTTATTCTGCTGTGGATTGAGTATGATGAAGTGATTTTCATGTTGTCAAGATTGTTTTTCTTTATTTAAAACATCTCATAAAAAGTGGTGTTAAATATATTCGTCTCCGGAATTGTTTGGTCCCTTCTTCATGGGCATAGCTGTCATGCGGAATTGTTGAAAGATGGGATTCTCATGATTCCTGTATGCTTCAGTATTTTGAAAGTATAGTGTCTGGCTCAATATTCTCATTAGAGGTTCTGTTAATTTTGATATGCACATTTCAGTTTAGCAGCAAATTTGTGACCACTACTGCTTTGTTTTTTTCTCTTTAAATTTTGGGTTATGTCTGTCAAAGTCAATTAGATTCTTTTGTCAACTCAATTGACTGAGAACTTAAATAAGGAAAGAAAGTTCAGTATCTTAGCTTCCTCCTTTTCTATTTCATGAACATAGTAACCATACTTGTTAGATAATTAATGGGTTGTCTTGCTGTAGAATATGTGAAGTGTGTTGGTGTGGGACTCTAGTGTATCTTGACAATATTGTCTTAAATATGGTGTGAGAATCCTAGTGTACCTTGACAAAGTAACAACACAGGATGAGTTTGCAATTTATATAGATCAGGAATTAGAAAAAGTAAGGTAAGAAAAATACAATTATTTTAAAATAAGAAAATCAAAGTAACAACACATGATGAGTCAATTCTGCAGAAGATCAAGATTTCAGAAACTGTAGATCAGTGTCATGGTATACAATGTAACAACACATGATGAGTCAATTCTGTAGTTTGAGTCGTGTTTGTTCTTCCTTTAACAACATCTGTTCCTTTTTACTTAACTATCTTACATGTTGGATGGATCTGGTTAGCCTGCAATTATTAACATCCGGTTTGTACCAAGTAACATTTTCAAGTAACAATGCCGATGTTTACGGTTTAATGGCATTGACATCTTTGCTTAGCTTTTTTCTTGGTATGATGCATGACATCTTTAATTGGAAGGCGTCTTATAACCTCTTGTAGAACAGAGAATTGATATGAGATTTTATTTGTTTTAGGGCCGTTTTGAGATACTATGCTTGTCGGGATCTTACTTGCTTGCTGAAAATAGTGGTCCCCGCAATCGTACTGGTGGTATAAGCATTTCAGTCTGTAGTCCCGATGGCCATATGATCGGGGGTGCAATTGGTGGTAAGCTCATCGCAGCAAACCATGTGCAGGTAAACGCTTTTTCTATCAGGGTCGAGTCTTGTTTTTCGATCAAGTAAAAATAGTCATCCCAATATACTGATAACTCATTAGTCTATATCATATATCTTGTGCAGGTGGTTGCATGCAGCTTTGTATATGGTGGTGGTGGTACTAAAGCAAAGAACAAAGAATCTGAAACAATAGATGAAAAATATCTTCTAGAACAATCTGCTGAAAAGTCGTTAACCACAGTTAGTGCTGCCCCTACTCAAAATCTGAGCCCTAACTCGGGAGCAGGTGTTTGGCAACTGGGTTCACGGCTCGATCTCAAAAATCCCGAGGCTGAGATTGACCTGACGCGTGGATGATACACCTACAATACACACATGACAGTTTTTGTATATATGTGTTGTTGGAAATGAAACGCGCTGGCTAACATATATATATCCTTGTAACAAATTTCCCCTCCTAGGATTGATTAGCAATGGTAGAAAATTTATGGTTGCTCGGGACATAATGTTATTGTATTAGGTTAAGGTTGTTGTCTTCTACAGAAACTGTGTTAGTGAATTGGTAGGATTTCTTTGTCCAGGTTCTTCTTCTTCTTCTTCTTCTGCAATCTTATTGCAGAACTTCATAACCTTGTACTGTTAACTTTAATGTTTTTAGAGCTCTTTTGTTACTCTTGTTGGCATCAAACAAGTTTCTGAGATTATGAGCATTGTGATTCTTTGGTATACCAATTTGATATTGTTGATGTGACGGACATGGGAAGCGCTCTCTCTCTCTAATAATATATGTTATAAAAACATATTTTTGTGTTAAAAAGTACATCATGTGTGTTGGTGATCCAAGTTCAGTGCATTAAAATGTTTCTGAACTTCAAATATCTTGTGAGATGTTATATCATAACTTTTCCTGTATTTTTTTGTTAGAAAAACCTTTAAGTTGTGTTTGGATAGGTTGGTTTGAAATTTAGGATTTGAAATGAATGAATTTCAAATCCACTCAAATAATAGTGACTACCAAAATGTCTCAAAAATTAGTTCAAAATAAAAGTGATGGATTTCAAATCCACATTTATCTAAACACAACCGATGGATTTACTATAATGAATTTCAAATCACTACTCAAATCCATCTATCCAAATGGACCCTAAATCATTTCAAGATAATATGTCAGATATTTTTAGATATATATATTTTTTTCTATAAAGTAAGAATACTCCATTTGTTTCTCTAATAAGACCTTATTTTTATTACCAAAAAAAAAAATCTTATTTTTGAATTTCTTTAATTTTACCATTTTAATTACAAAGGTTTATAATATATATTAGGCAAAAGCTTATATACCCCGTGATATGTACCCAAAAATATATATTAGTTTGGTATTAATTGTATACTACTAAGGTATTAGTGGTGTACCCCTGAAAATATTAATTGTATATTCATAAGATATTAGTTGCATATTCACAAGATATTACTTATATAACTGAAATATATCTTTACATTTTACTTGTTCAATAAAATGTATTAGTTGTATATTCATAAGATATTAATTGTTTACTCATAAGATAATACTTATATAACTGAAATATATGTTTTAGTGAAAGATATTAGTAAAAAATATTAGTTGTATATGTTTTAGTGAAAGATATTAGTTGTATATTCATAAAACATTAGTTGTTTACTCTTAATGTATTACTTGTATGACTGAAATATATGTTATAAGGAAACGTATTAATTGTATATCCATAAGGTATTTACTTGTATAACTAAAATATATGTTTTAGTGAAAGATATTACTTAAGATATTACTTATTAGATGTTAAAGTATCAATCGTAATATTTAAAAGCATTCAAGTTGGGGTCGGTAACATACTATACCCTAGGGGCACACTAGTCCTTCTCTATTTCCATGAGTGACACTCCTGTGCACAAGGTGCACAAATTTGGATTTGTGCACAACAGTACTATTATATTATATGAAGTAATACTGTTATATTATATGAGTGATACTGTTAAAACTATATACAATATAACAGTATCACTCATATAATATAACAATATTACTTCATATAATATAACAGTATTGTTGTGCACAGATTTGGATCCGTGCACCTTGTGCACAAAAGTTTTTTTTGCCATATGTTAAAAGGTCCTTGATCTTGTTTTTTATCAAAACTTTACCGGCATACATTTTTAATTTTTTTTTTTTATCAACTAACTCATAACTGCATTGATAATACGAGAAGTACATAGTTACAAGATATAGTAATTGACAAAGTCCCAACATACTTTCCAATGGAACAAGAAAAAAAAAAAAAAAGACAGAAAGAAAGAAAAAGAGATAAATCAGTTGTCACTTAGAATTGTAACTGTTCACACTATTTATAAAAACTTGCAAAAAGACATTTAATGCTTCAAAACCCAATTCAAGTAAAATCTCGAAATTCTTTAAAACCATTCTAAACATAATAACTTCCACCCAAAACCTTAACTACATCGCCTATTTAATCTTGAACAAAAAACCGATCTTTTCATTGGCAGAAGAAACTCACTTCCACAAAAGAAAGAAACCACTCCCACAAAGGGAAGAAAATCTTCCGAAAATTCCCACTAGATAAGGGAGAAACCTACTCCTAAGAAGAGAAAAAATAAAAGATGAAAGTAAAGAACAAAAAACATGAGAAATAGTAAAGAGACACCTCCCCATCCTGTCATGATAGACAAGGATGGAAGCGGGAAGAAAGGAGTTCTAAAAACATATAATCAACATTTATTTAAAATATAAGACATCTTAGATAGTTCTAAAAACATATTATACGATATAAGTGAGTATGAGTTTCTTTAAACAACCAAACAGCCTCCTTTTAGTTGAAATAAAGCAGCCGAGAAAGGAACTGACTTTTTTTCTAATTCTTGATCGGTTAATTTTAGGTAACAAGTTAAAAATTGCTTCACATCTTTTTCTTCAATAATTTCATGTTAGAACCCCGATTCACATGTAATCAATATTGTCTTTCAATCTTTACTTTATGTGAAGAAATGGGCCAGATTATATGTTTTTTCTTGGCCCAATACTTGCATCCTTGGAGGCCCAAGTAGAAGCCCATCAGGAACCAAGCCCAGCTCACTTGGTAAGCTGGCTTTTAATCCGAGCCTCTTGTTTGAATCTCTCTGATCTCGACCCTTGATCTGTTTAGATATATACCTGCTCCCCCTTCTCTGCCTCAGAACCCTAATCCCTCCTCTCTCTCATCCGCGACGCCACATCCTCCCTCTCTCTCCTCTGATCTTCGTACATCCATGCCTAGCCAGCTGTCCTTGTGCCCGACGGTCCTTCTCGACCTCGGGCTGTCCTTCCCTGGCCTTTTGATCGGTTTTCCACCGTTTGATTTCTGTCCTAGGGTTTGGGTAGAGAGAGAGAGCGATGTGGCTCACCCTATATATAGCTACATCCTGTTTCTGAGAGAGAGTGTGGTTGATAAGGGGTATCTGGGAATTTTCTTCGTGTATTCTTTGAACCGTGAAGTAGATGGACATGTGTTGATGATCTACTTCCTTATTTGTGAGAGTGTGAGCTTGTGACTGAGGTTTTGAGAGTTTCCTACGGGCTCCTTGGTGCAACCGGCTCGATTCTTGGTGTCTTTGTGGTGCTGGACTGTGAAGGGGACTGAACCGTTGATCAAGTCCAAGTTGGCTCTCAAATCCATCTGTGGATCAATCCTGGTGTCTCCTATATCTCATCTTTGTATTAGTTTATTTTATTCTTGTAATAGATACTTGTTTGAGTGTTATCACTCAGTGTTATAGTATGGTAAACTTTGTTATACTGGATCGATGCCCAACACTTTAGTTTAGAGAAATAATGTCATTTTCAGTCTTTAGATGGAAAGTGAGTTTTTTACCAAATCCTCACACTTTTTCTTATATTATTATTATTATTATGGGGAAATCCCCCACTGTACACAATTTTGAAATTAAATGGAAAAAAATACACTAAAATATAGATTATGTTTGAAAGTACACTTAAATATAGTGAATGGTACCAAAATACCACATTTTTTGACTAGTCTTCGTCTTAACAGTGTGGAGATGTGACTGTTGGCTCAGTGATTAAAATCAAGGCATGAGTCATACCCCAAAATACCCAATTTGTTAAATAATTTTTCGTTAAACCAAGATGAGTTATTAAACCACGAAAATTATGTTATTGTTCGTTAAACCCCTACTTTTAGGGTTTAACGAAAATATCCACTACGAAAATTATATTATTGTTCGTTAAACCCCTATTTTTAGGGTTTACCGAAAATATCCAAAAAATATATATATTATCGTTAAATCCTAAAAAAATAAAAATAAGGTTTAACGAGCCTTATTACACGTATTCGTTAAACCCTACTTTTAGGGGTTTAACGAAAATTTTAAACTATACCATAATTTTTCGTTAAACCCTAATTCATTAGGGTTTAACGAAAATTATGGTTCTAATTTTCGTTAATCGCTCAAAAGAAAATGAGACATATTTTTCGTTAAACCCTAATAAATTAGGGTTTAACGAAAATTTTTGTTTCATTTTCGTTAAACCCTAATTTTTGAGCGATTAACGAAAAATATGAATTTATATTTATATTTCTCTAGTATATTTATATTTATGAAAATTAGTATAACTTTAAATATATTTGTGTATATATTTATATATATATATTTATATTATTACACGAAAAAAAAAATGACAACCTAAAATTCAAATTAGAGGGAAACAGATACTGACCCCTTCGACAAATTTATATTATTACACGAAGTTCTCTAAAACTTGTACTATTAAATGAAATTCTTATACTATAACACGAATAATTTCAGCTACTAAACGAAATTCGGAAGACGGCCAAAATTTGTTTCCCGAATGCGTCATCCCATCAGTTTCCCATGTTCGATGCCAAATAGACGGGACATTTCCTTCTTGTATGTTCTGATGACCCACACACAGAACAATGTTTTTTCTTCCTTCCACTTATGTGACCCTGACCCTCGTCGACGACTGCTTGATACTCCAATGCCACGAATTCGGTACATCTAGACTTATTATGCCCTAGTTTTCCACAACGACTACACGACGCGGCCTTGCGTGAAGTTCCGGCATGCTCACCGGTGGAGGGTATTCGTTTTGCTTTTGGGCGACCCGCCTGTTTAGGTTTGTCCGGCGGAATACATTTTTCGATTGTGGCAGATTCTCCCACAATCCAATCCTGCGGATCTGGCACAGGGTTGGCTTCTCCTTCCCACATTCCTCTCAATGATTCTGTTGTGTAATACTGACTGATGAATGAAGTTACATCTGCCTTTGCAAAGCTGCACATGCATGGAAGGTACGTTATTGTTACCGTTAACCAATCAATTTCACATTGTTATTTCATAGACAATAAATAAAAATTTCCACAAAGACGCTAACCTTATTGATGCACATGCGTGTGAGCACAGTATCAGATCGCTTTGGAAAACTAGACAGGAGCACTCGTATCGAGATAGTTCGATAATGTAAATCTTATTCCTGTCTATCACCTTGTATTTGTATCGTGCTAGTGGCTCCACGGTCATTCGTCGAGAAAGCTTCATTGCTTCGACCAATTTGTCATGTGCTGCATTAGTCAAAATGTTTTGTCTCTCTAGGGCGGTTGTCCTCCTTTCGTAAAACCATCTTTGTAACGCCCCGAAATCTTTTCGTCAAAATATCAGAGTTTTTCATTTTTGGGCGTTAAGAAAGAAAGAAGAAGGGGGCGAGCATGATATAAAATAGAAAGAAAAAGGAGAGGATAAGAAGCAGAACACTTGAAACATCGGATACAACCGATAAAAGGAGTTTAAAACATACGCAGTGGAAATACACCATCAGGATCTCATACAAGAAGGAGAAATTCAGTTTTCTTATACAAACGTAGAACATCGTTTCATCATAGCTTTAAAGATAAAACCGGACAAAGGACACAGCTGATAGGGCACCTCTCTCTCTACGCGTCAGGATTCCCTTCTTTGCCTGTAGTGTGAGTACAGAATAGGGGTGAGTGCGTTGAATACACTCGTGGGGATACTTTCCAACTTTTATCAGTTATTAGGTGAGCACAACAATCCAACATATAGTAGTTCGGCAAGTAGTCACAGCATATAAATGCATAGCACACAATGTAAAACACACGGCTCTAAGAGCACTCGACTATACCCGTTGCATATCTAACATATGGTGCTTTTTACGGGCCACCAGTCCATCCCTAACATGACGTATGGTGCTTTTTACGGGCCACCAGTCCATCCCTATCATGACTTATGGTGCTTTTTACGGGCCACCAATCCATCCCTATCATGACTTAGGACATCCGTCCACATTCATCGTATCATAGACTATGCATGAATACAGTAATCATAGCATATAATCACAGCATATAGAGTTCAATTAGCAATTATGGAAAACAGTAACATCTTGAGTTTAGAATGTACCCCCACCTTGTTCGGTGGTTACCACGTGAACAACGAGTACCGACGGATCAGATTTCCCAAGCGAGTACCAACGATCCCGTATCTCGGATCTCGTGTCTCAAATCCCGTGTCTGAAATCCCGTATCTCGATATTCAATCCAACTGATAGCCTACATACATAACGGTGTTCTTAGATCTTTAACATCGCATAATTAAAGTTATAACAGACTCCGGTGGAGAAATGATCGTTAAACGCGCGTCGGATCTAGAGCTCTAAAGATCGGAGTTGAAGAAACGAGAGTGGATATCCAATCCATATGACTGAGATGATGGAGAATGAAATAAGGATCACAACGCAAAAAGAATGAGCTCAATCGGAGTTCAAACGAGCTCAAACGGAGCATTTTAGGTTTAGGGGTAAAATGGTAATTTTGGTCAAAGGGTTGACTTTGACCGGGCCCACGACACCGATCAACGATGTCTCATTATCGACGGCTCGATATGGATGAACGACGGAAAGAAAACGAGGTTCGGATCGAAAACACGACGTCGGGTGCGCGTCGGCACCCGACTGGTGCGCACGGGCGCGCACGGTGCGCGCGGCTTCCCGACACCCGACGGCTGCCGAGTTTTCTCGGCAGCTGCTGCACCCGGCGCACACCTGGTCGAGTTTTCTCGGCCAGGACCTTCCCAGCTTTCCCGACGGTGGCCTGCTCGAGCAGGCCACTTCCCGGCGTCGCCCGGCGCGGTGGCGCCGCCTCCAGCCGCCACCACCTACGTCGCCGGATACCTCGAACCGCCGGCTACCACCTCCGGCCGTCAATCGCCGGATTCCGGCATGAATAGTGCCCGGAAACTTCGCCGCAAAATCCTTCGAAGTCACATTTTTCGAAAAACCAAACCTTCACCAAATCTTCCGGCCGGCGACTTCCCGTCGTCGGCGACCACCCTCACACCTCCGGTCACCGGCCGGCGACTTCCCAGTCGCCGGCAACCACCCAACTCCGGCCACCAACACACACATACAGTCTATATATATATATATATACACATATACACACACACGGTTTCCCCACCTACACATCACCATCCTTGGCCGGCGGCCACCTGCCGCCGGCGACCACCACCACCACCGTGATCCTGGCCGGCGACTCCCGGTCGTCGCCGGCCACCACCAGTTGCCGCGCACTCACACACACACAGGTGCACACACACACACGCATGGTTACGCACACACATACACACCATCGGATTTCCTTGGCCGGCGGACACCAGCCGTCGGCCACCCACCAGACCACCTCTCCGGCGACCTCCCGTCGCCGGCCCACCGATCACACACGGCGGCGCCACCATGCGCCGCCCCAACAGCATGCAAACACACTCACACACACACACATGCACGATCATGCATATACACACACTGTCCTTCTCCGGCGCCGCCACCCACGGCGGCGCCGGCCCTCCAGCAGGTCACCCTACCTCCGGCGGTCCTCCGGTCGTCAGCTCCGGCGAGAAGAGAGAGAAAAACAGAGGAGAGAGAGAAGGTGGTGCAAGGAATAGGGTTAGGGTTTAGGGGCTGTTTTTCGCCGTTTTCCGGCGAACGAGAAATCCGATTTGAAATCCGAGACCTATCCTAGATTCGTCTCGTCGAGACGAATGTCGTGTGCGAAAATCGTCCGATTCCGACAATATTGGATTTTCCGGCCACCGGCCGGCGGCGGCGCCGGCGGTGGCCCGCCGGAGACAGAATCCCGGAAAAAGAAAGAGAGGAGAGAGGGACTTACTCGTTTTCGTCGCTTTCGGCTCGTTCGGCTCGTTCGGCTCGTTCGGAGAAACGGTGAAAAATGAATCGGAGGAGCCTCTATTTATAGAATTCGGAAAACACTATTCACCGAAAATATCTCCGTTACTATTCATCCAAAATATATCGGCACTATTCATCGGTTGACTTTTCCCATGTTACTATTCACGAAAAAATATCTTCCGGTTTTCCGACCGAAACTTCGGGTTTTGCCCTTTCCGTCACCGTTTGATCTACGGGTCTCTGATTGACCCCTAGTTCGTTTCTATTTTCTCGTCTTTCCAAAACGCATCTTATGGTATGAAAATATTCTATATACCATGTCCATGAAAATTATCCGTCTAAGTCACGCGTTAAACACGTATCTGAAACGTACGTAATAAATTAAACAGTCAAAGTAAACGCGCATACTTATTAAGTCATACGTTAAATATTTAATTTAATCAATTATGCTCGTTTTGATCCGGGGCGCTACAATCTTTCAGTAATCCGTCTAGCAGATTCCAAGAAAGAACATACAGGTAGCTTTCTGGCCCATCTAAGTCGAGCATTCCAGCTTTCGACGACATTTGATGTCATGAAATTGTATCTGCGAACGGGACATTTTGCGCGACTCCATCTACTCGGTCCCGCCGTAGTCAGGGCGTTAATTGCACCTTTTACACCCGATTTGTCTATGGAGGTCATGTATCTATAATATTTGCACCATAATTTAGTTAAAACAATCAACATCAATAATAACAATTCAGAAATATGATTTTCAAACACTGACCTCTCGAATTCGTTGCACTCATACGCATATGCTGCTTTGTGAAATAGATCGACGAACCGTGATCCATATTTTGCTAAGTTCTGTTGCAAATGAAAGCAATAGAGTCCATGAGTTGCTTGTGGGTACACTTCGGCGACCGCATTAGTGATGCTTTTGTGTTGGTCTGAAACGATAAGAAATTGTTCCGGACATCCAAACGCCCAGCGCAGACGTGTCAAAAACCATGTCCATGACCTGTCGTTCTCCACGTCACCTATACCAATGGCTAAAGAGAATATCTGATCATTTTCATCCTGCGTCACAGCGACAAACCCGATCCCTCTATTTTGGCCTTTCAGGTGACAACCATCTATCACTATAACTGGTCTTGAATATTGTTGAAATCCTTGAATAGATGCAGCTAAAGCGAAGAACGCATATTTAAATTTTCCAGATTTCTCATGTGTCTCCAAATCTGTCCTTGTACCCGGATTTGCCAACTTCAATTGTTCCAAGTATAGTGGCAGCATAACGAATGATTGGTTTGGATCTCCGTATGCAATTCTCATTGCATGACACCTCGCGCTCAAAGAAACCCTATAACTCAGCCTCAAGCCATGACGTTCGTTGATCTCTTCAATAATTATCCTAGGGACCAGACTCGAACCTTCCTTCCGAACAGATTCAGCAAAATACTCCCCTATCAATCGGGAAGGAATTCGTCGTGCTGCACTGGTGTTCAATTCATTCGAGCATTGATGAGGAAACACACTCTTCGTTACTTTCCAAATATCATATTTCTCGACACAATGTAGGATGAATGGACAGGACGGCAATCTGCATCGGACATTCCATCTGTGTCTGTCAGAGTGGACAACGCAATACTCGACCTGGTTCTCCAAGTGATAAAAACCAACTGCCAGTTGTAGCTCATTTTTGCTTGAAAAAGTGGCTCCTCTATACAGATTGTTTGTAGGTGAGCGCAAATTTATGGGATCTGTACTTCGTGTTTCCTCGAATGGCGGGATTTCTGGAATAAACCAATTCCTTCTCTCAATGTATGTCTCGAATTCCTCAAGCGCAGTTAGTTGGTCTACATCCAAGGTCGTCCTATCCTCCGCACTCAACTCAAAGTCATCTTGCACCTCGTTTGCGTTTGATGCTCGTCCATCCTCCTCATAGTCCGAATCTACAAAACAGGTACACAAATGATTTCAAACCACTGTTAAATCAAAACAGGTTGATTCAATTTAAAGTCTGTAATGGATTATTACCACGTTCATCAGAATGTATTTGTTCACAAATCCCAATGGATGGCCCCGGTGGTTGTTGACGCAAAACATAATGTGTTTCGTCTGGCTTCATCCACACTGTTGGTGTTCTATTCAAGTCGAACCTGTCAAGGCCCGAAGACAAACTAGGGTAATCTACATAATCAAATGACGATGGTAATGTCTCCGGATGAGCACTCGACCATGATGTCCCAGTTTGTGTAATTCCATCCTCAAACGACCCAATCCCATATTTTGCGTAGAAGGTTTGATCGTGTTGTAGACCAATCGGAACGTCTGTCCTAACCAAATTGGATTCACTATAAGTATTCCAGTTTGTGTAACCTGTAGCACACGAAGAAGGATTAACATTTGGCATATCCGAGAAAATGCTAACTCCAACAGGGTTTCTTTTTAGGGAGACGAACACGACCCGACTATTACTTTCCATGGACAATAATTACTTTCCATTTGTGCCTTTTCCTTCTCTGTTCAAAAAATATGATTGTCACTTAATCGTCTGACCTTATCAGCAGTTAACAAAATTCGTTAAATAATTCATGAACTCGTTTAACACTTAAACAAATACGTTCCAAGTATATCCCAACTTTGGCCTTATTATTTTTCGTTTCACAATGTGTCGAAATCATGTCGTTTAACAAGTTCATTTCACTAATCAAGAGTAAACTATGATTACCCAATCCAAGAATTAAATTACTAAAAAATAGAAAAACATATTCATATTTTAGCCTCCAATTGCCACTGCATAACATATCATATCATAACGAATCATATCATATATCATACACCATATCACTATACTGTACATTCCACGAATTAAAAAGTTGCATTTCTTCTGGTAATCTAATAATAATCAAATATATATACCTGGTTGTAGAGTTTGCTTCACCTAAGGAATGATGAACCGCACGCTATAACAATTACCTATGCTCTCACAGTCTACTGATCTTATACCCCCCTTCTTCGATTTATCAAGTCTAAAAATCAAAAGGAAATGAATTGTGGGATATTCTTGTATCGGTGTCTTTAAATAGGAGGGAAATGACTTTGTGTCTTCAAAGCAAGTTACCAAAATTGGCACATTTGTTAGGCCATGTGAAAAAATGACATGAATAGCATCACTGACTCAATCACATGGTGCACTGAATCACTGACATTTATCAGCCTTCACTATTATCACTTTATTGAACACTATTTATTCACATGAAGACCAATGTTTAATTAATGGTGCATACTCAGTTATTTCATGAAACCCAATTACAACTCGAATAACAATTATTTTTCAACTTCGGATCAACAAAATTTCGGAAGAAACTTGGCCCGACGGGCAGACCGACACCGACGTTGTGCCTGCAACGAAACCAAGAAAAGAACGTAATCAAGTGTTAGGCGCTAAACAAGAAACCAACAATGTTGAAATCAAAAAACTGTGACGGAAGAAATACGAAAGATGACAAAAGCTTACGTTTCCACTTTTGAGTCATCACTCATGTAGTAGGTCTTGAATTCATCGAAAGCGATGCCCGTCCTTCTAGAAGGCTCATCCGGTAGAAAGGGACTGCGCACAACTGCAGATGGAACTCTGCGTCGCGCCATAGGTCCAACGACCTCGACATCTGGGACGGCAGGAGGTGGGACTGATCCCGACCCTTGAACTGCACTGAAATCAATAGGCACAACCGAGGGTGTGCTCGTGCCCTCTGGAAAGGCCCTAGTAGGAGCTGCTGGTATGTGGAAGGCCTGTTGCTGTGTCCGCTCACTCATAATCTTAGTGAAATACTCCCTGACACGACCCTCGATCAAAGTAGGCATGGCGTCATCCACTCGGCGGGACAGATCATAAGTGATGTCATCTCGTAATTTGGAGTACTCCTGCTCGAATCGAGTCCCCATCCATCCTGTCAATCGAGTAAACAAGTCATCACTCGTACCTGAGCTCTGTCCGCGATCAGTAGGAGCGTCGTCGTGTGACGGGATGGATGGTCGGATCGATGGGCCCCTGTCGTCGTCCTCAGCAGCAGTGGTGTCTGCACGCACATTCCTCGGCCCTGTCCGAACAGCAGATGCCCGGCCTCGACCTCGGCGAACCGTACGTGTGCTAGATGGACCGGCATCTGTAGGATCAGTAGTGGATGTAGAGGGTGTCCTACGAGCAGACGAATTAGCTCGACGACCACGCTGTTGCTGGACCATCTGGACCCCCTCGGAGATATCGTCATCGATGTCCTCCCAGTAGTTCTGAAGTCTTTCGTCATCTGTGGGCACGAGCGTCAAAGAGCACTCGACCTATTGATTGAATCGTACGAATATCAGAAGTAATACATTTACGAGTTGATGTAGCCATTTAATTACAATTTATGGTAATAAATAAACAAATAGAAAATACCTGGCCCTGTAGTAAAGGTGCAATGTCGTACTCGGATCTCCTCAACCCCCACTTCAGACATCGGGGCATATCTAACGGTATGTTCAATCTGACCCCAGCATATGAGGAGGAAATGGGGATCACCTCGAAAGCCCATATCTGAAGAGAACATATTTTTAATTACATTACGAAAAATACATTAAATAAACAAAACTTTATGGTAATAATTTATTAGGGACATACCAGCAGGGCTGTCGAGAATCCGTAAAAATGGTAGTGATATCCACCTCTCCAGACAGGAATAGTGGTTGGTACCCGATCCATGTACCGTAGAAGCCTGAGGAAGCTGATCTTCCCCCATGGATATCTCTCCCACATATCTTCCAGCTCCACCAGGGCCCAGATCCACATGTCGACAACTGACTTGCCGGCGTCCACTCCGAGCACTATGAGGTGGAGGATCAAAATCTTGGCAATCTTCACTGTATCCTCCTCACTATCGGCAAACTCGTCGGAGGTGTATCGATCACGGAGCTCAGATACGGTGACCTTAGTTGACTCGACGTGCACCCTCCAGTACACTGCACCTTGTGGTGGGGTGTGCTCTAAATTCGGGTTGAAACCCGAGTCACCGAACTTCAAGCTAGTGACGAGGGCAAACTCTCTCCTCCCGAACCGATAAATACGCCGATCCTGCCCAATAGCAAACCACCTCTCATGCACAGGAATCGCCTGCCCACGCACCTCATATGACATGAGGACATGCAGAAAGGCCTTGCAAGACTCGCTTTCCGTCTTCCAAATCAAAAAATGTCCAAATGAAGTCTTGAAAAAGTCACGTAGACACTGTCTCTCGAACAATCGAAGTCGTTCCTTGATCTCAGCAAGCACCGCGAGACGAACGTAACCATTGATGTACGCGACAGTACCTTGACATGCCGCACGAACGTACTCCAATTCCAACTGTACATTTTACAAACAACGAAATAATTAAATAATTAAACATACGAACAAGAATTCAAAAAATAAAGCTTGACAACAAAAATTCCGAAAAATTGGCTTGCATAATATTATTTAACATACATATATATACCTATTAATAGGGAATGAATAAGTAATTCAAAAAAATGAATAATTATGCAAAATATTATTAATTATTTAACGAAGAATGAATAATTAATTAAAAAGAAATCGAAAAATTAATTAATTTCGCACGAACATTTTTAATTATTTAACAATGAATAATTAATTAAAAAAGAATCGACAAAATAATTAAATATGCAAGAACATTTTTAATTATTTAACAAAGAATTTCACTTCACGAACAATAGGAAATAATTAATTACAAAAGAATCGACAAAATAATTAATTATGCAAGAACATTTTTAATTATTTAACAAAGAATTTCACGAAATTAATTAACAAAGAATCGACAAAAATAATTAATTATGCAAGAACATTTTTTATTATTTAACAAGGAATTTCACGAACAATAGGAAATTAATCGTGAAGCCTTAAAAATCAAGGCTTAACGAACAATTACCTATTGTTCGTTAAACCCTATAATTATAGGGTTTAACGAACAATAGGTAATTGTTTGTTAAGCCTTGCTTCACGATTAATTTCCTATTGTTCGTGAAACCTATTAAAATGAAGGTTTAACGAACAATTACCTATTGTTCGTTAAACCCTATAATTAGGGTTTAACGAACAATAGGTAATTGTTCGTTAAACCTTCATTTTAATAGGTTTCACGAACAATTACCTTCAATTCACGAACATTCTTCTTCTTAATCCATATAATTCGACCCTAATCTAATTAAATATAACAACTTCAACCCTAATTCACAAATTCATATATTCTCGTTCATATACATAGTGCTAATTAATCAACAATACTATACCACAAAAACATTATAAATAAATCATGTATCCTAATAAATAAATCATATATCCTAATGAATGAATAATAACATATCACAGACCTATAACATATATACATAAATTCAACAAACAAACAACATATACAATAAACCAACATGTATTTGAACATAAATTCTAAATTACAACATATACAAAATTAAAGTATATTGGTTGAGATTCTAACCTCTACTTCGGCCATTTCACGAACTTTTCCGGCGAACTTTTCCGGCGAACTTTTCCGGCAATGGGTTTCACGAACTTTTCCGGCAATGCACTTCACGAACTTTTCACAACAAAAGAACCCAAAAAAAAAAAATCTCCAAACAAGAGAAGAGAGGAGCCGAGAGAGAGAGGTAGGGGAGAAGGGGATGAAATTTTTCAAACTTTTTCGTTAAAGGCTAGGTTCTCAATTTTTGTCCTATACATATTAAAGTGTCCATTAAAGAAGATTAGTGATAGGTGGTTGTGGGGGTGGTGGGGACCATAATATTCCTTTTATGGTAAAGTGACCATAGTGTATGATAAAAAAGAAATAAAGAAATACATTTTTTTGTTTTGTTAAGTTTCAATAACATTTCCTTTCCTTCGACTTAATTGAGAACGATTTGCTATATCAAAGGAATAGGGTAAAATAAAATAAAATTAGGTAAGTAGGGGTTAATTTTCGTTAAACCTCCAAAATTAGGGTTTAACGAAAATATTTTCCTAGGTTTAATTTTCGTTAAACCTAGGAAAATATTTTTGTTAAACCCTAATTTTGGAGGTTTAACGAAAATTAACCTAGCTTTTGATATTTTCATTAAACCCTAATTTTTTAGGGTTTAACGAAAATAATGGTATAATTTATATTTTTCGTTAAACCCCAACATTTAGGGTTTAACGAACAATAATTGTAATTTTTAGAAGTCGGTTAAATACTTTTTTTTTAATTTTTTTGAGGGTTTAACGAAAATATATATTTTTTAGATATTTTCGATAAACCCTAAAAAAAAAGGGTTTGACGAACAATAATTATAATTTTCGATATTTTTGTTAACCCCACAAAATAAGGGTTTACCGAAAATTGTAAATTAACGAAAATATGGTTTAATTTTCGTTAAACCCTCATTTTTTTTGGGTTAACGAAAATATCAAAAATGATCCCATATTCTTCGTTAAACCCTAATTTTTTAGGGTTTAACGAATATCCAAAAATATATATTTGGGGTATGACTTCACTACAAGAAAAAAGGGCTACGACAAGTGTTTTTAACCCTTGTCGTAGCCATATTAAAACCCTTGTCGTAGCTGGTGTTGTCGTAGACCCTGAAAAAATCCGCTCATAGACAACGGTTTTTAACCGTTGTCGTAGACTCTACGACAACGGTTTTAAACCGTTGTCATAGCCATATAAAAACCGTTGTCGTAGACCGTAGTGTTGAAAAAAACCGTTGTCGTAGCTAAATAATAACCGTTGTCGTAGATCGTAATATATTAAAAACCGTTGTCATAGAGTCTACGACAACGGTTAAAAACCGTTGTCGTAGATTGGTTGTAAACCGTTGTCGTATCCATATAATAACCGTTGTCGTTAGAACGTAGTGTTGTTAAAAACCGATGTCATAGAGTTTACGACATCGGTTAATAACCGTTGTCGTAAAGTATAACGACAACGGTTCAAAACCCTAGTTGTTTTGTTTAATAAGCGTTGTCATAGAAACTACGACAACGGTTTTTAACCGTTGTCATTTAGTACAACGACATCGGTTCAAAACCCATGTGTTTCTATGTAATAACCGTTGTCGTAGACTCTACAACAACGGTTTTTAACCCTTTTTTTTCCAACCATTGTGTTGTCGTATCGTTTACAACTGTTGTGGTAGCTAGCAAGGACAACAATTTTTTGTTAATTTAAAAACCGTTGTCGTAGAGTTTTTTTTTTTAAATTTGCTTAATAAATAGTGAAATTAAATTATTAAAATTAAATAATACTAAAAATAAAACAACATTAACATTGAATCCCCAAAATATAAATTACAATAACTTAAAATATTATCTTACATCACAAATATTCAAGCAACAAAGTATTTATCAAAGTAATCAAACACAACACTTGAAACTAGATATCCATCGACTTGTACCACAACAAAAATCGATCAAATACTCCCACCACCAACCAAACATGATGATCCTGCAACAAATAAATTCCACATTTTATTTGTATATCTCGAATAACCGTACAAAAATCAATATTAATGCCATCAATAACAAGTTGAATATACCACAATTAATTAATTGAAACACATCTTTCAAATCGATTAACATGCAGGCAGCAAAACGCTTACCAAGGACCTTACTTCCACTTAAAACTTAACCAATAAAGCCAATTTCTCTAACCCCAACAGGCCTTATGTAGCATAGAAAACCTCAATGGATTGGAGCACAGGAAATTTCAATCAAATCATCAACTAAAAACCATTGAAACACAATTCACCAAAAGCCGGCCTAAAACATACATTTCAAGTTCAACACCAACAACAAGTATAATAGCATTCATCACCAAACGTCTATTCAAAGCAACCTAACTCGAGTGTTTGACACATAATTCACCCAAAGTCAAAAAATACCAATCAACAACCAACTCAAAAATAAATATATCTCGTTCATTACCTAAAAGTCATATATATGTTCTTGTACACGTTCCGCCCACTCCTTACGCACTTCATTAATATCCATGTCAGTGTAGTTGTCTCCAGTAAACTGTGAAAAACATTTTATATAAATATACCATGATAAGATTCAAATATAACATTTAAAGATATGATTCACATTACCAGAGTGTGTAGGGAACGAATCTCCAGTGTAGTATCACACTCAACTACTTGCTTCATGTACTTCATCACATAATAACCACATTGGAATGCGTCCGGTTGTTTAGGACCCTACATATATTTGAATCCAATTGTTAATGACTTAAACTTATTAAAAATCTTTACTTATGATTTAATTACACACCTTAACTACTATCCATGTAGGTTTTTTTCTTCCTTTGCACCCGTTCTCCGCACTAAACATCTTTAAGGCCCTTCACAAGTGATATGATTGGCATAATTCAGTTAAAGAATCATATAGAAAAACAAAAAATTAAAGAAATTAAACAAACCAAAACTTACAACTCAACAACTTGTTTCCAAACTCCATCACGAATACCATTGTAAAGTGGATCCAACATTCCAACTTCCTCCTTGTGAGGATTGATAACAGTAAGGATCCAATGTGCACTACATATATACACAAACACCAGACAGAATGCATATAATGTTCAACTAAATTTAATGATCATCTCAATTTAAAATGACTTCAAATTCTTACTTACCCCACATTACATGGAACCAAAACAAGTTGATTGACCAAGGTACCGTTCAGCCCATTTGCCAAATGACGCGTTTTTTGCTCCATGCCATCGCTGAGAGTTTTCTTATCTTTTCTCGTGTATGGAATATGACCAATGTTATATGGATCAACAAATTTGAATCTCTGCAACATGTTTGAGCTCCCAATCTTGTTGTATAAATGTCTATAGATTAAGAAATATGATTGTAATATACAACAACTTGCCAAGATAAAATAATTATATTGGATTACAAATATTTCAATATAAATTTACCATATGTAGACAGCAATAAACATATACGAAATTGACTGCAACTTGCAAAAAGCTTCAACATCCTCGAAATGCACATAAAGGGTGCGCTCTTTTCCAAAAACACCCTCATCAAGACTTATCATGACGCAACCCTTTTGTTCGAGAGAAGCCTTGCAATAACAATACACCATTCGTAATGGTGCTGGTATGGTCGAGAAATCCATCACAGGCTTACTCTTTTCAAGCTTCTTTTTCTTTTTCGGTTTCTAAATATTGCAATTTCACACATTAGAATCGTCAAACAAGTTCATATTATTATATACTAACTATTGAAGTACTTACCTCGTCTCGTAACTTGAGAAGATGCACTGGCCAAGCGACATGAGATCCTACTGCATCACCAATGCTCTCACATTCTGCTGTTGGGATGGGCAAAGCAGCATTTTCATCAATTGCTCCATCAATAGAAACACGCATGCACTTTTCAGGGAATGGAATTCCATGAATAAGCTCGTTTGGATCATAAGCTTTCACAATAGTGCCATATGCAGCAATGTCGGTGCCCGAACCCAAACTTAATGCTACAAGTTTTCCCTTGATAATATAACACAAAAAAAAATTCATTACAACCAACTACTATCATTTAACAACAATGACGAAAAGCATAAACATGTGATACCTGTACTGCCGCATTCTCATCAATCAGCTGCACATCATCAGCGTCTAAGTTCACCATGTCATCCACTAACTCAAATGGAATGGGAGTTTTTTCACGTTCAATACCCTTCGATTCAGTTGAAGAAGGCTTGTACTTCACCGAGCAACTACCCTTCTCATCTGTGACAGCATCATGTGCAGTATATTTCTGTAAAGCAGCTTCCAATCTTGTAATGCGTTCATCCCGTTCGGCATTTTTCTTTCTTTCTTCACTCAGCTCACGTTGTTGGATGTCATATATATTATCCTTCTTCGACTTCTTTCCCCTTGGAACTTTGTAATAAGCCGTCTTAGTGATATGACCTCCAACACCTCTCAAACGCCCTTGGTGTTCTTCTAAGCCAAGTGCATTTTCCAGTAGGGTGGATTTATGTCCCTCTATTTTCAAATTTCCTGTCTTTTTCTGGGTAATAAACTCATCCTAGTATGTAAATATCGAATGAGCTGATTAATATGATAAGTAGATAAGATGTCAAGCTACAAATGAAATAAAAAAAAGGTAACATAGCTTACAATCTTCATAACTTTTTCTTTAAGCTTCTCTCCTTCATGTACCCCTTTTTTGGTCTTTCGTCCTTCAACCCAAAGTATAGCCTGATTAATTTCTTCATCTTCACACAACATCTCAGGCTACATACATAAACAATTACAAATTTCTGATCAAATATGTGGATTATATTGTTCTAAATATATACTAATAACATTTAATTTAGAGTTACTTACATGATCCTTTGCAAACTGTGCATAACCCTTTCGAGATAAACGATAGGGATATTCACATTGAGCTCTTCATTCTTGTTGTTGTTCCCTCAATTTCTAGAGAGCACATGCAAACAATTAACAATTAGCTTGTATTGTTTTCAAACTTAGACAAAATTAAATACATAAATATGAAATACACGTGTTACCTTGAAGTTATCAGATAAACGGTTGATCACAAAAGTACTCCAATCTTTGTCTTCAATACAAGGATATGCAGGCGGTGGCGTGTTCAAATCAGGCGACTCTAGCCTTCCATATACAAACTCATTCGTAAGTTTGGTCTTAAATTGACGCCATTTGTTGTTGGCTGAATTAAGACATCCTTCTTTCCATTTTGGGTCCACATTGAAGGACAACTATGAAATATTAAAGATCACATTAAAAAATAAGATAACAACAGACAATTGCATGAAACTAAACAGTAAGATCACATTAGCCCTTACATTTACAGACTCCCAAATAAGTTCCTTCACATCATTTGGAACATGTTTCCAACTGTCGTAAATAATTTTCACTTTTTCCCTGGCTAAAACCCCAATATAACTTTGCATTTGAGATGCAATCTCTCCAACTGGCTGCCCCAAATCATTAAATTCGACCTGTTTTTTTAAACCTTGAACCCTTTGCATTGACAGACAATGCATCACTGTTCGTCCTCTTAGTGATTTTGTAGATTGGGTGTTTGATGTTAATGTATCTGCTTCAACTTCATCATCAATCTCATCAACCAACCTTTCTTTGTCTTTCATATGCAACCCATCAGCAATCTTATCAACCACCCCTTCTTTGTCTTTCTCTTGTATCTCGAGAAATAGTGCTTTTTTACTCCGTGTAGTCATTGATGTAAGAAATCTGCAATGTACAAAATAAACAATTAAGAACAGGTCATAATCTATTAAACAATGCAGTTTACATAAACCTAAGGAAAATGATATAACACTAACACTTTAATACTCAACATATCTAATAACAATTATATGTAAAGATGCAATTCGTATTTAAGGAAAAAATTAGATAATACCAAAGATATTTAATTGTTTGCATGGTCAATCCAAGTCCCGTCACAATCAACACGAACACATGATGGGTCATCGTCATCTGACAAATCATCATCCTTAGTAGGCAACTCTTTAGTGAAACAAGGGTGTTGGATTACCGAATCATCAAATTCATCACCAACTGTGTATTCAAAGTACTCCCTAGTAGGTGTTGCAAGCACAACGGACCACTCGTGATCCATAGGGTCTTCAATATAAAAAACTTGTCTTGCTTGACTTGCCAAAATAAAGGAGTCGTTCTTGAATCCAATTTTATTGAGATTTACCAATGTGAATCCAAGGTCATCTATCTTGATGCCACTTTTACTATCACACCATTTACATTTGAACAGTGGGATTTGGTGTTTGTTGTAATCAATTTCCCATATCTCTTCAATAACCCCATAGAACACCATGTCAAACACAACTGGTTTTTTATCTTTCGCACTAGCAAGTTGCATGGTCTTTGCAACTAAGCTTACTCCAGAGTTCTGAACCGTTCGTGCATTATCACAAGCTTTTGTGTAGAAAGTAACCCCATCAACTAAGTAACTATGATACTTGAACACATGATTGTTAGGTCCCTCTGCTATCCATTTCACTCTTTCAGATATGTCTTCAGTGCTGCAATTCTTTTTTTTTACAACCTATTACAATGAAATAATAAATTTCCAATATAAGTGTGTACTTCACATTAATACTAGAATAAATACGATCTTACACTTACTCGATCACGCAACCAACCAGTAAACAATTTATTATGTTGGTCTTGCAACCATTTTGCGGACTTGGCCTTTGTATGTGATGTCGTCTTCAAGCAAGTCATATGCTCACTAAATACATCACAATGGAATTATTTATCAGACCACGAATAATCTAATTAATTATATGTGAGTTTTGATGACTTACTCAATATAAGGATCAATATCAACATCATTAGCGAGTACATGACGATGAGCCTGTAGCAACTCCTCTTCACAGACATATACCACTTGTGCACTTGATAAAGGTCTTGTAGGTTGGACCTGGTGATGAGTTGCTGGGATGCCACATGTTTGTATATTTGACAAGTATGTTGAGCAAAATTCCACGGCCTCTTCAGCGATATAGCATTCAGCAATACACCCTTCAGGTCGACTTCGGTTTCTCACAAAACCCTTCAAGACTCGCATGTATCTTTCAAATGGATACATCCATCTATACCATACTGGTCCACAAAGTTTGACTTCTTGTACTAGGTGAACAGTCAAATGCACCATGATATCAAAGAACGATGGAGGAAAGTATTTCTCTAGCAAACACAATGTCGTTACAATCTCCCGTTGAATCTCATCTAGCTTTGACACATCTATCACTTTCCCACACACAATGTTGAAAAAGAAACACAATCTGGTGATAGCATATCTGACATTATCTGGTAAGACACCACGAATTGCGATGGGGAGTAATTGTTGCATTAAGGTGTGACAGTCATGTGACTTAAGTCCAACAAGTTTCAAATCCTTGAGTGAGACCAACTTGCTGACGTTCGATGAATAATTTGTTGGGACTTTCATTCGTGATAAAGATTCACAAACTTTCCTTCTCTCATTCCTACTTAATGTATAACACGCAGGAGGTAAAAACGTCTTCTTTTCTCCAACAATCGGGGCCAACTCAGTCCTCACCTTCATCTCCAGAAGGTCTCGTCTTGATGCTACACCATCCTTTGTTTTTCCTGGGATGTCAAGTAATGTGCCGATAAGACTTTCGCATATATTCTTCTCAATGTGCATTACGTCGAGGATGTGCCGAACATGTAGATGTTCCCAATACTCAAGTTGAAAAAAAATGGACTTCTTCTTCCAAATTGATTGGTCTCCACCCTCATAAGCTTGAGAATTTCTACTCATCTTCCCCCAGTTGTATTTTATTGATGAAACTCTTTTTAAAACATCACGGCCAGAAATGTGTTTGGGTGCAATTTTGAACTCTTGTGTTCCATCAAATGCTTTCTTCTGTCTTCTGTAAGGATGACTTCTAGGGAGAAACCTTCTATGGCCTGTGAATGACATCTTCCAACTATACTTCAAGTATTTTGCATACGTGTTTTCACCACATAGAGGACATGCATGATATCCTTTCACCTTGCATCCTGATAAGTTTCCGTAAGCAGGAAAATCATTTATTGTCCAAAGCAAGACAGCTCTAAGTAGGAATGTTTCATCTCGAAAAGCATCATATGTTCATACGCCTACGGACCATAATTGCTCTAAGTCATCAATTAAAGGAGCTAAGTAGACATCAATATCATTTCCAGGCTGTTTAGGACCAGCAATCAACAAAGTGAGCATCATGAACTTCCGTTTCAAACACATCCAAGGAGGAAGGTTGTAGGTGATTAGTAGAACTGGCCAACAACTATAAGTAGAAGTCATCAAACTATAAGGATTGATCCCATCCGCTGACAAGGCTAATCTAAGATTCCTCGCATCAGAAGCAAACTCCGGCCATCTATGGTCCACAATCTTCCAAGAGGGAGAATCGGTTGGGTGGCGTAGATAACCATCACTGACCCTCTTTTCAGCATACCAAGTTAAGTCCTTTGAAACTTCCTTATTCCGAAACATTCTCTGAAATCGCGGAATAGGTGGGAAATACCATAAGACCTTTGCAGGAATTCCGTTCTTCTTAGTGGAATTCCTGCCAATTTTCCATCTTGAGGCTCCACAAGTCGGGCAACTATTAGATGTCTCGTACTCCTTCCGATACAAGATACAATCATTAGGACATGCATGGATTTTGTCGTAATCCATTCCCAAAGCTGCTAAACTCTTCTTTGTATCGTATATTGATGAAGGTAATTGGTTACAATCTGGTAGCATATCTTTCATCAATACAAGAAGGTTATTAAAACTGCTATCACTCCAACCATATTTGGCCTTCAAGTTGTATAGTTTCACAATGGCGGATAACTTTGTGAATTTAACACAATCAGGGTATAATGGTTTCTCTGCATCCTCAAGTAATTCTATGAATTCTTTTGGATTGTCTGTTTCTTCATATGCAGCGTGTACCATATCAATTGGGTCTTCAAAGATAAAATCATACTTGCAATCATCAGATTGATCGAATTCTTTTTTTGAGTAAGTAGATCTTTCTCCGTGTCATATCCATGTATGGTATGTTAAATCCATACCATTACTCAACAAATGCAGCCTTACAAGATCTATTTTTTTCCTCATAAGATTTCCACATGCTGAGCATGGACATGACATTAGATCCCTATTTGCTACATTCTCCAAAGCAAATTGAATGAAAGAATCTACTCCGTCTTTATACTCACGTGATAATCTATCCTTGGACATCCATGATTTGTCCATTATCTATCATTGGCAAAAGCTTATAATGATCTACATCAGTTTTAGAATAAGTTGTAACAAACAGAACATTTTGTTTCATGACTCTGATGTCCATTGAATGACATCAGAACAAAACCCAATACCGAAAAGTAAATAAATAAAACTATTTATGCAAGTGCAATAAGAACTCGAGATCACCAAAAAAGCAAGCAATGAATAAAGACACTTCAACGAAGTATTTATGCCAGAAGGACACACCTTATATTAAACCTTACTAACCTTGGTTGCTGGCCAAAACCAGGATCAGATTCAGCGCACTAGCGATGATAAAATGCACAACAGATCAGTAAGATTCCAACCTCCAGATCGGTAGTGTTGCAGTTTAGCTCCTACACCTCACGAATATGGGAAAACTTTAGGATGTATCAGCGGCTGCACTAATCAAGCACCATATCTAAAAATAAAGCACATGTAACAAAAAATTAAAAAATTCTTTGTGGAAGCAGCTGGACACCTTTTTGTCCTCTGGAAAGACCAAAATACCACTGAATACACAGCATCTTGACAAAGTATAATATAATATACATTCCTATTCATTATCTAATCAAAGTTTATCCCATTTCCTACCACTACTTTTTAGTCTTTTTTTCTTTCGAGATAGATCTAATCAACTTTCATCTTATTAGTTTCTAATTCTACTTGAGAGAGGCTCCAAATAATGTACCATTAAACTCTAACTAACAAATACTTGCAGCAATAACTTACCTTATTGCTTCCTCAAATCCCATATATGTTGCAGAGAAAAGGATTTGATCATTAGTCAAAACTGAAGTATGTAAATGACACTTCTGCTAGGATAAGAAAAACTAACAGATGACAAGTAAACTGAGAATCTCTATAAAAGAAATTGAAAGATTTATCAGTGAAAAAACTTATAAATCATCCCTTATCCAATCACACAAGTTCAAATTTTGAAATGAGTTTTCCTTCACCATACTGGAATATTTTTTTAAAAAAATTAATAAAGTTTAATAAGTAATTTGCTTGAATTTGAGGGGTCAATCAAACAACCTTGTAGCAAAAGATAAAACTGAAAAAAAAATATATATATATATATATATATTATTAAGATGAACTAAAAGGGAGGGATTACAACAAAATTTTCTTCTAGTACTGCAAAATTACATTAATTATTGTGAAATTCAAACTCATCCTAGAAGGATAACCAAACAAATATCATATTCTATTTAAGCTATTTTTACTTCTACCATATTAAGCTGTACATATACATCAATTTAACACAAGCATTCAACTGAGATAAACACTAGAAACTAAAGGAAAAGAAAGTACAACTCAAAGACCAACAAATGATGAAATATTCTGGGAAATAAAATTCATAATCAGCAACATTAGGACAAGAATAAATCCACATGAATCTAAAGTTACATGCAGGGATATTATCATGCTGACAAGAGCTATAAGAGCGCAAATGTTTGGCCTAGATGATCGATCTGCAGCTACATACAGAAATATAACATACAAGAGTCATGCAATGCAATGCTCCCCCTAAATCTTACACAAAATATAAAGCCTAATTAAAAATCAATAAAACGGAGATCAAATTCAGCAAAGACGCCTTTCAAGAGAGCTCGATTGATTAACTAGCATGCACATCATCTTCACTGATAAAACTGGGCCCAAAAGCCTGCTGGTGACAAGGAGGTATAATTGCCAGGTCAAACAATGAAGTACCCGAAACTCTAATAAATACATTGCCATCCTTATTCTAGGAACATCGATATGTTACTCAGAAGCTCAACAAAAACATTACCTGTCATAAACACTCAAGAATGCTCAACATATGTCACAGACATGAAGCTTCTGATCAGTCTGCAAGTACGTAAAATTAAGGTATCATTGTCACATCAGACACGTTCATAATAAAGCAAGGAAAACTTGAAATGTGTCAAACTGAAATTAGAGTCAGGAGACAGAGTTGGTGAGTTCCACAGTAGGATGAATCACAGTAGAAATTTACCTCAAATATCAGTCTTACTCATATTCATAATGGAAGTTGCTAAAATTATAACAAGTCCATATTGTCAATGACTGATTGTGATCACAAAATTGTCAGAAAAGAGAGATGGGGACTCACAATGCACACATCAACAGCTGTATACTTTAAGGAATCCAGTATAGGCGCTTGTCGAGCTGGCAGCTGCATCATATGAAGGTTAGACAAGAGTCATAGAAGCCAAGTCTGGTGAAGCAAAATAAAATGAGGTGCCACCCCACACTTCAACAAAAATCCACCTCAGAACTGATACCCCAAATACAGAAGGTTTTGATTCTCTGTATTCGCTAAGCAGAAGTTCAATATTAGGAAAGAAAGCAAAGTTCAACAATACCAAGTTACATTTATAACAAAATTCCACTTTGGTTAGAAGAGGCTTTGGGATAGCGATGTATATGATGTAGAATCAGATGAAGAAACACAAAGGGAGAAGATGAAAGGAAAGTCACAATAAAGATATCTACATGGTTTTTACCTCAAATTGCAAAAAAAGCCACGCATTCTATAAAAAATAAGGCCAATATTTTCTAGAGGCTCTATGGACCTTAAAGGTGCCTTCAACATCGAGATGAACCCAGAAGTTAAACATATTAATAATTACTAGTATCTCAATAAAAACATATACGAAGTCGTTATTTCATCCCAAAACAATTCTGGTTTATATAGCAACTCCTTCATCAATAGACTAAGATTAGGTATATTTCAGTTGATCGGCATATCTGTAATCTGCTATCTCAATCTATCATGCATGACATCATCTTGTTTTTTTCTTTTCTTTTTTCCAATAGCAGCACTAGAAATCAATGAGAGGGAGAAAACGACTCCAGATATATACGTTAGGCATTTAAGCTGCAAAGTTATATCTTAATTTCAAGAGATAGATATAGATTATGCATATATATTTCCTTTTCCTACAAAGACCGATAGCATGCATTTATTAAATCACTCATATTCAATTTGCATTATCAACATGGAACTAAAATCTATTCAATAAACCAACAATTCATCAAGTTAGACACCACTATTCAATTATAAAAACAAAATACTTATAGCACAATGATGTTTGAAGATGAAACCACAACAGAAAACTAAGATCTACAAATGAAACAAATACTTGTAGACTTACATATCCCGATTCAATTATTTAAATGTCTTTCCTGCTACACCGGCTCCGAGTTCAACCCTGCACTAGATTTTCCATGAAAAAGACCATTCAGAAACAGTGTTAAACATATTAAAAAAGAAAAAGGAAACAGAAAAGAAAAGGGAGAAAAAGTGTAAAACACCAACAGTGAAGAAGTCCTCAGACTACCATTTTTGATTAGGCTGATCTACCCAAACCCTAACTCAACCCCCATTTAACTTGGTCCCAGCAGCACCAACCTACCATATATTAAATTCAATTATCAAATAATCCCAATTTTAGATAAAACCCTAAATAATTGTCCAATATACATCATACATTCTCTCTGTTTCGAGAGAGAGAGAGAGATATCAGCGGCGCACCTGTGGCGGAGGCGAACCTGCGGCGGCGGCGATGAGCTCATAGTGATTTTGAATTGATCGACTTCGAAAAGGGCTTCTTCTCTGTCCAGTTCCTCGACCGAAGACTTTCCGGCTAAGGCTGGCGGCGGAATGGCCACCGCACTCGTTGCGACTCTCAGAGATGCGGCGGCGATGTACACTATTCCGCTTGGATTGGTGGCGGATTAATCGGACCAGCGGCGGAGGCGGTGAGATATGTAGTGATATTGAGTTGTCGTGCTCAGTACTTCCCTGATTTTGGGGATTAAGTTTTGATTCAATTCTTCATTTTTCCCCTTACTTATTTGTGAACTTAATTTAATTTTATTTGTGATATATTGATGGTGTTTAATTTAAATTTTACTTTTGGAAATTTATGTTTTTGTTAATAAAAAAAAACACCATACGCAGCTTCTAATTAATATACTATAAGTTCTTTTAAGTTATTAATTAATAATACATATATAATATATATAATTATATATATATATATATATATTATATTAATCATATATATATATATTATATTAATATCTTATATATATATGGACTTGTTAAACCTTCAGTTTTGTATATATATATACATTAATATTAGAAAATATGTATATATATATTAATATATATTAGAAACTCTTTATATATATATATATACTAATTAATTTGTATATATTCATAATTCTCATTTTTATTCTATTTATAATAATTAGTTTTAAGTAATCTAGCTTTTATTTGTGTTTCATTATTTTTTAATTACTTAATCAACATTTTGGTTTAATTTTTAAAATAATTAATTTTTGGTGTATACAATGTTGTACATATATTGTTTTAAATTTCTTTATAATGAAATAAAATTTAATTCTCAAAATTAGTTTATTGCATTAATTTAATTCAACAATATATAACATATATTTCTTCTTTCATTAATTTAAAAATATATATTTTAATATTTGACTTTTTTTTAAATTTAATTAAATTAATCTATGACAACGCTTTTACGAAGCTACGACAACGTTAGAAAACAACCCTTGTCTTAATTACCTACGACAACACATCTACGACAACGTCAAGTTAAAACCGTTGTCTATGAGAGAATTTTTCGGGCTACGACAACGGTAGGCTAAAAACCCTTGTCTATGAGAGAAGTTTTTGGGCTACGACAACGGTTTTGACAACGGTTGCTAAAAACCCTTGTCTATGAGAGAAGTTTTTGAGCTACGACAACGGTTTTATCTACGACAACGGAATTTTAGGCTACGACAAGGGTTTTAGGCAAAAACACATGTCGTAGGGGTTGTCTATGAGAGAATTTCTTGTAGTGCTTATTTACTGACCGAAACAATAACATCTATACACTATTCACGTTAAGACTAGTCAAAAAATGTGGTAGTTTGGTAACATTCACTATATTTAAGTGTAGTTTTTAAAATAACTTATATTTCAGTGTATTTTTTTCCATTTTATTTAAAAATTGTGTACAGTGAGTCGGGATCCCTTATTATTATACACATACTCAATAGTCAATACTACTAACTTTATATTACGAAGTCATTTTTTCATGATTTTAATCACTTCTTAAAGCAAAAACAATCACAAATACTGTCTGTATGCTTGACTATCTAGGGGTTAAAAAAACTGTGTTGTCAAAAAGTTTTTTTAACTTTATACGGCATAAAAGCTGTTTAATTATTTCTTGTTCTTTACAATAGAATATTGCGTATGTCAACCTGTATGGTTATTTAATTTCTTGTTCTTTAGATTGTTTAATGTCTATGTTTCTTTTGAAACTGTGTCACAAAATAAATTTACAAAATAGGGTTAACTTGTAAAAATGAATTTAAGTTATTGATAGGAGTTCTATCTAATGAAGTTATATCAATGAAACCATTTTTTATAGATAAGTCTCTTGTGAGACCGTCTCACATAATTTTAATGCATTGCGTGAGACGGATCAACTCACAACCCAATTATCCACCACCCAAAAAACCCAACAATTATCATGTTATTTGTAGTGATGGGACTCCATCTTACGAAAACTATCCGTGAGACCGTCTCATATGAGTTTTTGTGTTTTTTATAAATTTTTATGGGTTGTTAATATATCAAAGCAGTTTTCAGGTTCTAACACTTTTTTTTTTTTTTTTGGAAATAAGGTTCCAACTTAGATCCTATAAATATCCAGCTGTGGTTCAGTGAAATAAGGTTCAGTGATTGGCCTTCTCACACTGAAATAAAATCTTTTAATAGATTTTTGGGAGAAAATTTTGATTTGATGTATTATTCGTAAGAAAAAATTGTTGGAAAATTATGCAAATTTTGCCTATTTTAGGGCAAAAATAATTGTGGGTTACGTATTCAAAAGGGAAAACTAAAAGTTGGATTGTGTTCTCCTTCAAGAGAGGTTTAAGGTTGTTTATTATTTGCCAAAAATGAATAATGGGAGAATAAGAAAGTGAAGACCAAAGTAGTGAGGTTGAATCCATTTCGAAGGAGTTGGAAAACTTGAAAGAAGTTTGTCCCACATCGGGAAATCCTTGTTGATTTACCAAGTATATATTGAGCTTCCCTTAAGTGGGTTGTAAAAAGGATTAATTTCAAATTACTACCTCAACTATTTGATTTTTTCCAGGATCTCTAAACTCAAAAAAAAAAAAAAATCTTCAAAAATTTCCGATTGATACCCCAAACTCAATTTTTGACATATTTTCCAGTCAAAACTAAATTGACATATAACTTGAAAATGCAATTTACCTCCAAATATCAGTCAAAAATGCATGATTCATATGCTAAAATGACCATTATTCGAAGCCCGGTTATAACCCCAAATCGATTTCATGAATCTTATTCGAATCAATCACAAATCGAACATAATGCAATTTACCTACTTGCTGGAAAACTTGAAAATGCAATTTACCTCCAAATATCAGTCAAAAATGCATGATTCATATGCTAAAATGACCATTATTCGAAGCCCGGTAATAACCCCAAATCGATTTCATGAATCTTATTAGAATCGATTTTATAACCCCAAATCGATTTCATGAATCTTATTCGAATCGATCACAAATCGAACAGAAAACATTCTAGTTGAACAAATTTTTATTTGATTCAAGTTTAAATCAAACAAAAATAGTTAAATTAACTTAAGGTTATAATTTGACTTTGAAAGAGAGTCATTTTGGCATAGAATCATGCAGTTTTGACTAATATTTGGAGGTCAATTGCATTTTCGAGTTTTCTGATGAATTTTAGTTAGAAATTAAGTGTTTGAGGTAGCAACATGAAAATTTTGAAGAGAATGGGTAGTGATTGAAAAAAAAAATTAGTTTAAACACCTATTGAAAAAAAATGTAATAATTCGAATAACAAATTGATATTAACCCTTCTAAAAATGTGCGGCAATAAAGCTCTTTTGCGTGTGGTCCTGCAAATCAAGGACCGATTTATTTGAGCCTTGGTTGGGGACTTGTTGCTTACTTGTTTTTCGTCCAAAACCTTCAGAATTTCCGTTTGCTTTTTGTACTCATTTTTTGCCCAAAACCTTCTAAATTTCAGTTCGCTTTCGTACTCATTTTTCACCCAAAACAGAAACTCGTGTGCATGCTTGACTTGCATTTTTGCTACTCGTTTTTTGACGGTGAATTGCAACTCGTTTTTCACCTAAAACCTTCCAAATTACTGTTCGCTCGTTTTTCGTCCAAAAACTTCCAAATTCCAGTTTGCTTTTGCTGGGACCAAAACCTTCCAAATTCAAGTTTGCTGGAGTACGAGTTTTGAGCTAAGATCATCTTTAGGAAGAAGCCACATTAGCACACACCGCCAGTTTTCATCTCCCAGTAATGCATCAACCTCAACGCTATTCTGGTGATATGTATAGTGGTGCAACATTCAGCGCCACACTGTTTCAGCGCTAGCTTTTTCCCTTTTTTGGTTTTTTTTTTTTTTTTTTTTGGTAATTTTGTAATACTTTAATATTTTTTATGATAATTTTGTATGATAATCTTTTGGGTAATTTTTGTATGATAAAAAATTGAGATAATATGAATGTTAATTTTTCGACATGGGAGCTAATATAAATTATTTGAATTACACATAAAAAATTTAAATTAACACAAATGATAATTATTTGAACAACATAGAAAATAATATAAAAGTTAAAGATTAATACGAGTGGTCATTTCTTAACATGAAAAATAAAAATACTTAAAAATGATAGATGAAAAAATATTAAATTTTAAATATAAAGAGTAAAATATTATATTATTTAATATTTACTATGTAAATATATTAATCAATTATTACAAAAGTTTAAAAATAAGATTAAATAAATTAATAATTAGGAATATTATGGAATATATTTTTTTTAGTGTAAAATTTACTGCAGACTAAAGAAGATGAAATACTAATGAAATACTGTTTCTGTACTATTTTAGTGCATAAGGTCGATACTGGGTAAATTTCAGTTCGCCGAAATACGAGTTTTGTGCTAAGTTCGGTACTGGTAAATTCCAGTATGTTGGAGTACAAGTTTTGTGATAAGCTCGGTACTAGGGTTTTCACCGTTGTATCCCGAGAAACAAACGTTCGATCCTCAAGCACCGAGTGAGGGACGAATATGTTTTAAGAAAATTGTGCTTTCCACATACCTTGGTTTCTTTTTGCCTATTTTCTTTCGATCTCTCACATTATTTCCAACAAAAATTGCATTAAAAATCAGAAATGTGCTTCGTCATTTTTGGAAGTAATTGCGAAAAGTATATTTTTGGGAGGTGATAAACAAACAAAGCCCCAGAAATATAATATTACAAGAAAGTTGAATAGCTTCTAGTGGTATACACCCCAACACAGAGAAGTAGCCAGCGCTGTAGGCTCCATTGTAGTAGTCTAATAGAACCTTCAGAGAGCATTGCTTTCTTATCAGTTATGGGATCCCCAAGAGCTTTCTAATGTCTGTCTGCAGTAAGATCATAAAAACGACGAATCATAAGAAAGAAACAAAAACGAACAATGGAAGTTCCCTATACCTCGATTGTAAGAGGCGATGTGGTGGGATAATAGCGATCAACAGGCTGTCCATTCTTATCAACCAAGAATTTAGCAAAATTCCACTGGATGTCGTCACCGATGATTCCCCACTTCCCTAACTTCAAGAACTTGTAGAGTGGTGCAGCATCATCACCGTTCACTTCAATCTAATAACCAATTTGCAAAAATATAATAAATATTAATGAGAACTAAGAAATGTCAGTAAAAGCATTGACGCTGGATGCTGGAGTGTGGATTCACCTTATCAAAGATGGGGAAATCGGACTTGAATCGAGTGCAGACATAGTCGAGGATCTGATCATTGCTTCCAGGTTCTTCTTCACCAAACTGATTGCAAGGAAAAGCCAGAATCTCAAAGCCTATTGAATACAAGAAACAATTCAATCACTTGAAAGGAAAAGGGGAAAAGGGAATGGGAAAGGCAAGATACTCGAGTCCAAAATCCGAGCTTTCATTATAACAAGGTAGAGCCAAAGAATTAGACCTAGTGAGAGTTGTATTTTTCTACTACATAATCAGTAGGGGTGACCAACCCTAACAGGATAATGATCTATACCAAATAACTAGTGTATGCAAGATCTTTACAGAAAACAAAAGAATTTTTAATTTTTTTTAATGTAATCTGGGATATATTTACATACCTTGATCTCTGTACTTTTCGTACAGCTGGTTTAACTCGGTGTAGTTTGAATTGGTTAATCCACTGATTCAAGAATAAGGAAAGAAAGACAGTTAGTTTGGACAAGCATGAACCGATAAACAGGACAGGGTTGTAAAACTTGACTGAAAAATAAGACCATCATAACTATATCAACCAGATGGACATGAATTGATACTTTATTAATATTGGATAGTCCTAACATAACTTCATGAGTATTGCTTGTGAAGGAACAAAATTAAGCACCTTTGCATTTATGAAAACATCTCAATATACTGATGCCAATCTATCTTTTTATACTAGTGGAAAGGATACATAAAACATCTGAATATGAAAACCTATGATTCATAACATAGATAACATAAAGAGCATAGAAGAAGTCTTCATTAAACAAAAAACAAACTGCCACATTGGAAGATTAAGCACTCAGTCACAAAGTAAATAGGTACCATTTGGAGGCAACATTGACAATGAGCAACACTTTTCCTCTGTAAATGCTTAGATCAACATGATCTCCTTTGGCATCCTGAAATCAACGAACGATGTATTCTATTACTAGGACTTACAATGTTATGTATCTACCAACTCATTTCGATTTATTATACTATTATCAGCTAGCTAGTCTCATGAAGCAGCACTCTAGGAACTCATGCATTTTTTAACCATCTTTTTTTCCCAATTTAAGTTGTTGATGTATTTAGAATGATCCCAAACAAAACAAGATCCATCAAAATCATGGGGATTGTGCAAGCATTAAACTTTACACCAGATATGAGGATTAACCCATAAATCCAGGGTCAAATTAGGGCAAGAATTGTAAGGAGAAATCCATCAAGAACAAACGCAGCTAACTCATCAACCGTAATTGTACATGGAAAAACAAAATAATAAGCACACATCAATAGAAGCAATCACCCTCTAGATATTTTTGTGTAGAAAATTGAAAGCTGCACTTGAAGTTTCAAAAGAAAACGCTAGTGGAGAGAAGTAAATACAAGTAATAGGGAGCAAAACGCGAAACCTTGAGGGTAAAATCAAAGACAGATTGAGGTGATGATGCCATACTGAAAGATATTGAAGCAGCGTCTGTTTTGGTAGAGAGAGAGAGAGAGAGAGGGAGAGAGTGAGCGAGTGAATACTGATGAGTGAGAAATGAGAATATGAGACTTAGATGCTCCCATTTGTTTTTTAAGCAGCTGCTGCATTTTTCACGCCACCTCACCCCGGCCCGGCCCCACTGAAATCTGGCATATCTTTTGCTTTTTCTTTTTTTAAAACTTATTTCTACCTACGCTGTAATAGCTGTGTACCATTGTTTCCTAAAATTGTTGTGTTTATCAAATAATGGATTTATAAGTTTCATCTTTCAACAATCATTGATAGTTAACATTTGTTTTAAGGTTTAAATTCAAACATAAGGTCTCATTGGTTTCCTGAAACACCAAAAGAGATATTAAAGTAGGACATCCAAAATGTTGAACTAAAAAAAGACATAAAATGCCTCTATTGAAAGGTGTTTCGGTTGATGATGAATAATTTGACTTGAAACACGCACTATGAATCCCATATAAATATCTACAAAATATTTGCACATTTTACAACTCACATTTTCACTTACTCTTTCTTCTTTCTCGGCATCCTTACTTTATTTGTTTAGGGTCCATTTGAATAAGCGGATTTGAAGAGAGACTTGAAATCAATATAGTAAATTCATCGACAGTATTTATATAGATGTAAATTTGAAATTCATTCATTTTAAATCTCAAATTTCAAATCACTGTATTCAAACACAATCTTAATGTTTTCTTGATTTGATTAATTTATCACAATTGAATCTAACATCTCAATCATATCATGGAAGTATTTCTAATTCACCCCATTTTTGATATTTTTGTTTTAGGAGAAAAATATCAATTAAAAACAATAATTATTCATGAAGTTCTACTAAATCTCCATTTCATTCAAATTTCGCCAACATATGCTAATCTCTCTCCAAATAGTCCCATAAAAAAAGTTAGTTTCAATTTCAAGAGGCAAAATTAGTACGTGTGTGACAAACTTATGATTAATTATATACATTTGAGAAAATAAGTGTGACCTGATAAATCATTAAACGTTCCACCTTCGTAGACAAAATTAAAAAATTACACTCAGTAAAAAAATGAAAGAACTTGAGGAGGATTGAAATTAAAGTAGCGAATTCATTAATTGTGTTTGGATAGATGTGAATTTGATATCAATCCCTTTTAATTTTAAACTATTTCCAAATCCATTATAACTTTCATTTCAAATCACTCTAATCAAACACAACCTAAACTTATTTAGGTGATCACAACAACTTTTCTAGCATGTTGTAACAAGCATAAATAATCCCCCCATAGAACAAAAACTGTCTAGAACTAGAGCCTCTGGATAAAATTACTTAATTACGATGAATGATGATGGATATGATGAATAACAATACCATAATAAATTCACCAAATTGTTTAGAAAACCCAGTGAAGATCATTCTTACACAACAGTAGACGTAGACAAGGCTTATTCAGTGATATTAATAATGCCCACACAGATTATTAATCATTCTATTGTATTGTGTTGATCAACAAAGCCAGTAGTGCTCTTCATTGCTCCAACAGCTTCTTTATATCCTTCTGCAAAAAGGTAGTATTAACAACATTAATATTTCGAAGATTTCACCTCATAGGTTTGAGATTCGATCGTATATATAGTGATCTGTACCTCGATGCTGAGAGGGGACGTAGTGGGGGCATAGCGATCCACAACGCGCCCCTCTTTATCGACAAGAAATTTGGAGAAGTTCCACTTAATACTGTCCCCAAAAAGCCCACCTTTCACTGACTTCAAGTACTTGTATATCGGAGCTGCATTTGCTCCGTTTACCTCTATCTGAGTTGTTAACATATCAATTAACCAAGCACATGTTTGTTTTCACATACAAGGAAAGAATGAAGAAAAAGTTGAAGCTCATACATACCTTGTCGAATATGGGATACTCGGCCTTGAAACGAGTGCAAGCAAACTCCTGAATTTCTTCATTGGTACCAGGCTCTTGAGAGCCAAACTGATTGCAAGGGAATGCCAATATCTCCAACCCTGATCAGTAACACCCAATAAATAAGAGAATAAACACCACATTAGAAAAGCATGATATGTATTTCAGTGATATACAGTTCAAGAAAAACTTTCGAATTTGGTAGTTTTAAATGAATGGGGTGAAGGAGAAATAAACGAAAAATAATCCCTAAAAGAAAGAAGAAAGTGAAGCAACAAAGATAACACAAACCAAACCTTGATCCTTGTATTTCTCGTACAACTTCGACAACCCTGTGTAGTTTGAATTGGTCAGACCACTGTCACAGTAAAAACCATACAAATCAGTAAATTTCTACAGGACTAATATGAATGAAAGGATTTCGTAGTTAAGGATAAAATGTTTTTGCCCAAATTCAGGAATGAAATCTATTCATTTATTTTTCCCAAAAGCCTCTCAAATTCACATAGACGTGCAGATTCTAATCAAGCAATCATAAACAAAGGTACAAATTTTCATGAAAAGAAGCAAGAAAACAGAAAGATACGAGTACACAATAAGGAGTAGAGGGGTACTCATGCCTCTTCATTCAATAAGGCCAAAGTTCAATCTCACAAAGACAAATCACAAGTAAACTAAGATGTGACGCAGTAAAGTGTACGAAGATTCGAGCAATCATGAACGAGGTATAAGAAGCCTCTAGTGTCTAGTCTATTAACAAAGGAAAGAAATAAGAAACAACATGACTACATACCATTTTGATGCAACATTCACAATCAAGAGAACTTTTCCCTTGTAAATGCTCAAATCAAGATCATTACCCTTAGCATCCTGCATAGATAAACAAATCTTAGAATGTAATCACAACAACAATTTGACAAAAATTCCAAGAATAACCTATCAACTCAAAGGGCACATTAATTTTATGCTATGGATCATCTACTTATACATACAACAGCTAAGTTAATCATATTAAGATACCATTCCATCACAAATGCAAATTGTGCAGTATATACTTATATGAGAACAATCAGTTTCATGCGCTGCTCAAAACATTACCAATTAAACAAAGCAACATCGTTTATTCAGAAAAGATTAACAACCCACACACCCCCTACAAACCAGCATTTACATAAACTTAAGGATTTTCCAAAAAAGATGAAATTTTTACTGCTCATATCCGAAAACCCCCAAAGAAAACATAATCATAGAATGGAAAAAAGGATACCTTAACAGTGAAATCATGGACGGATTGAGGCTGAGTTGATTGTGTTGCCATTCCACGACTTGCTTCTAAGCTCAAAAACAGAGAGTTTCTTGAACTAATATCACTCAAAGAGTGGAAAATTCTTCCTCTAATCGGCGCAAAAGTGGAATAATTAGGTCCAAGATGGGATGAACTGAAATGGGTTCGCTTCAGAATAGAAGAGATTCTGGTGGGTTTTATGAGATTTCTGGAAATGAGAAAGCCAATGGTTGAATGGGACATATTGGTAGGACTTGGAATATATATAGTGTTAATGGGGACAAAAAAATCAGTGTAATTGACGATAGAGGCAAGTTGCCTTTGCAATAAGATTCCCCTATAATCTGAGGGTGTGGGACTTGTGAAGATGACAAATTACACGTCCAAGAAAGGAGAATGTGCCACGTGTCCTTAACTCGTCCAATTATGTTTCCATTCCTTCCACGGCACCGATGATTCTAGAAGAAACCGCAGGCTATAGGGGGATGTGTTTGCAAGAAATTTGTGTTTTTATTATATTAAGATCAATCACATTGGTATTAGATCTGATCAAGGATGAAAATATTTCAAAATATTTATGATATTTTTTTTGATATTTTTATTTTTCCACGTGATTGATTTAAAAATAGGTTGGAACGATATATTTTCGATATTTTCATTTTTTCATATAAACAGTAAAAAAACTAGATTTTTTCATTGTGATTGATACAAAAACGGGTTGCAACGATTTTTTTAAGATATTTTCATTTTTTTCACATAATCGGTAAAACAATGAGAAATTTTGTCAAAATATCGGTAAAATATCAATAAATATCGATATCAATTTCGATATCGATGGCTTAATGGTACAAATTGTAGGAAAATATGTAATATGTCAGGCAAATATTGATAAATATCGGCAAAATATCGATAAACATCGGTATTGATTTCGATATCGGTGGATTCATGGTATAAATTATAGGAAAATATCGATAAATATCGGTGGAATATTGGGAAAATATAGGTAAATATTGGAAAAATATCGGTAAATATATGTACCAATATTTCCACCGATACCTATATTTTCACGATATTTTCGTGAAATTAAATTAAGTATATTAACCCTATACAAAATGTCTTCTCTTTCTCATTTTTAAATTAACTATTTTCAACTCCCACTCACTTTCCATCAAATCGAACCTTCCCTTTCATACTTATTGTTGTTTTGGTGAAAGCCCAACGGAACTAAAGTGTATTAACAGCTATCAATGGACAGTGATCTCACTACAAGATAAAAATAAAAATAGATGTATAATAAATTCTAAGTTAAAATCTTAATTTATTTTGTTGATTTGGATATTATCAATTTGAAATTGGAATTCCAATTAGTTATTGGATAACTTAAATGAATTTCTCATTTTTTATGAGTATCGTGAAAACACAGTTTTGCAACAAAATGGGTGATGAATGGATGAATGATAATTTTGTGGTTTATCTTGAAAATGATATATTCAAGCATGTCACTAATGAAGCTGTCATTCACAAGTTTCAAAATATGGTGAACCATCCGGGTCTAATTTGAATGAAAATTAGATTTTGTATGAAAATTTAAATTTTTTTATATTATTTTTAATTGTGTGATCTCTTTGGAAATTTTTTGTGTCCACCACTTTAAATACTTATATTTTGACCAATTAGACCCTTATCAGATTTGATTAGTTATATCATATTAGAATGGGTGGTTGATATGGATACTTTCAGGGATATAGTTAGTGTCAAAATTTGAGTCATAAGCTCATTTTATTCTTAGTCCGGACTCCTGAGGTCTTCTACAGAAGAGAGACAAATTTGGGCAATCTAAGTCATGAGCCTGTTTTACTTCAGGTCCTGAAGATCTAGTCATTTTCAATAACAGATCTAAATCCTTCAACTCTAGGATATTGAGATCGGCTCTACTCATTATATGTTGACATCTACCAAAAACCATTGATGTATTCAACTTTGTTAAGTTTCACTTAAAGGTTTGGGCCGGTGGGCCTTAACATAATTCTTAATTATGGTGTTTTAGATAGAAAATGTTGGTTTCACCCTTATGTTAGAGGATATCTATAAGGATCTGTAATATGTAACTTTTCCTTCAAGTTTGACTAAGTTTAGAAAGGGGATGTGTATCTTGCTTGTGGGAGTTAATATTCTTAAGTTTTTAAAAAAATAATCTCTCTTTTGTCATTTACTTCTCTAACTTCTATTTTCTACAAACTCATATACTCATCGTTTTCACTTTTTTCATCCTTTATAAGTACAGTGTCTTCACAAATTTGTTGTAGCTTGTCCTAAAAGTTTTTTTTGTCTTGCACATTCTCACCTTACCGAAGGTTCCTTTATCCAAAGTGACAAATAAGGCATTTCTAGCTATATTATTCAAGTTTAAGTTTTTCCTATCTTCATTAATCCATTCTAGTAGTGGTTTTTCCACCATGACTGGATGCTCCTCTCCTTCTCTTCTAGAAGCACCATTTACTTGCATGATCATGGGTGGTCTCTCTTCAATAACCAACCACATTTCATCATGTGTGGCAGACAAATATGTTATCTTCCAATCATTGTACTCTTATATTGAAAATATAAATATTGTGTTATTTAACGAAGTGTCCATGATATGCTTAATTAAAATGATGAATTTTGAAAAGCAAGACGAAATAGAGTTTTCAAACAGAACATGGATCAAGGTAGGTGACCAGAAAAATTAGTTTTTAACATAACTTGCTCTAATGCCACTTGTTGGAAGTGGAAAAAAATTTAGAGGGGAATGGTTCAATAAATCTATTTAAATTTTTGAACTTTTTTAAAAACAGATTGAACCTTTTGTTGTACGTTTGTATGCTATAGAAGCTTATACCGTTGTATGCAGTTGCAACTTACAGTGCTACTCAGTTTTGCTATAATATGTTGTTGTAGAAAGGTTTTTGAGTTGTAGGCAGCGAGAATATAATTGAAGAGTTCTTTTGAAAACATTTGCAAACTCATGAATTTTGAAGATAGTTTTAAAGTAGTATATTATATGTAGATACGTAAAGGTACAATAAATACAAAGATAAACACATAACATATTATAGTGGTTCAAAGGTGGAGTAATCTCTCTAATCCACTATTCTCTTACTCTTAAGGAGAAATTTTGTTAAAACAATTTGTTTTACACAGCCTACAATTATTACAAACTCAATCCTAACACACCTACAACAGTAAATTCCACACAAGTTGATTGAGCTACTTAGACATAGATCCACACAGGATCTCTCTATCCACACAAGACAACTACTCACAGAGAGTAATAACACTTAGCAAAGAACCTTGTTTCTCCTGCTAAGTCCCAAAACAACCTCTTGAAAGGGTTAAAGATATTCTTCATTTATTCAATAGTAGAAGCAGTCTTTAGTCTAAAAGGTTCAAATCTTCTATAGACAACTTCTTGAGATTGAGTGACTACTTTAGAATTTCAACTCTTGCTAGACTTAATACAACTAGTTGTCTCAGTGCTTCTCTTCCTCTATTTATAGGGTTTTAATTTTGCCCGTCGAAGAGGACAAAACTTGGCACTTAATTCACGCTTCAGATCTATACAATCTTCATTTAATGCTTCTTGGAATTTAGTTGCGGGGATCGCTTACTTTACTACGGAAACTACAAATTTCTGTAAAGCGCATGTCTAGCTGTCACTTTGGGATTGACTTTCATCTTTGTGTTGTGCAACATTATTTTTACTGACTTTATTTCAAATCAAGGGATTTGAAGTTGATGTTTATCTTTTGTATACATCAATTGATTTTTGCATGTTTAATTCTGATCTTGCAGTGTGCATCGTTCTTGTAGTATTTGGAAGTCTTGTTGTAACATCTTCTTCACAGTAGGCTTCAACTTTGTTGTATTAATTATTCTTTTATAGTCTTGAGTCCTCATACAGCAAATGTTTCTTCTATAGTTGGTATACAACAATTGTATCATATAGCTTGATTAACTTCTTCAACATACTTTTTATAGCAGGTATATCGTACAATATGCATTAAGTTCTTGTTTGCACAACTTACAACAGTTGTTTCCTACGTGTAGTAAGATCTTGACTTGTCTTTTCTTTTATCATTCTTCGACCTATTCTATAACTCAAACTATTAATTTATCACTTAAACATTGTGAAAAATATGGATACTCTAAAGTCCTAATGCATTTATATTTTACCACATCAAAATCTAAACAATAAATTTCTAACAACAAGTAATACATTTACACATAATAAGTAATACATTTTGATAAAAATAAGTAATATTTTTCACTAAAATAAAATAATACCTTTAGATAAAACAAGTAATACAGTTGAGATACGCAAGTAATACAATTACATATACAAGTGAGACATTTGAAATAAACAAGCATGTATACAAATAATACCTATCAAGTTAACACCTAATAACTTTCAGGTAAACATATATTTCAGCTATACAAAAGTAAAACTTTTTTAGTATGTAAGTAATATCTTGTAAGTATACAACTAATATATTTCACTGATAAATGGACACAAATTCAAGTATGCACCGACACACACCAATTAAGATATGAGAGTGTGTGAAGGCGGACCACGTGTCAAGTCATATCGAAGGTATAGATCTAAGGATCCATACCCCAGGATATATAAGTTTTTATCATAAAAATATTTTATTTTGTAATGATTTATAAAATAACTCACGTAAACAGGGAGGATACTTCTACTGATGATGGTATTAATCTGGTAATTCACTTATCTATCCCATAGACTACTCAAGGTAATCAACATATTTAATCTATGCATCCTATTAATGTTACACAGTCCAATGTTCATCACATGATCACTAGATCTAAGACTAGTTTTCTTAAGTCTAAAGTGACAATATTGTGGTCAAACATACTGATGAACCTTATATAGTTAAGCAAGCTATGGTTGAGCCTAAGTGGAAAGAGGTTATGCAAGCTAAATATAATGCCCTAATCAACACATACACTTGGATTTTAGTTCCTACACACTAGACATGTATATTATAACTTGTAAGTAGATTTTCAGAATCAAGTACAAGTCAGATGGCAGTATAGCTAAACACAAAGCAAGGTTGGTTGCTAGAGGATTTCAGTAAACCCAGGTGTGGATTACTTTGAAACTTTTAGTCCGGTAATAAAAGTTTACACTTTAAGACTTGTGATTAGTCTAGTTGTGACTTTTTAGTGGAGATTGACATACATAATGCTTTTTTTAAATGGAGTTCTTGTTGAAATTGTGTTTTTGAGTTAGTCTGAAGGTTTCATCAATACAAACAAGCCCACACATGTTTTTAAACTACAAAAATCTCTATATGGTTTGAAACAAGCTCCTAAAACATAGTTTATAAAGTTTAAACAATATTTGGTCTTTTTGAGATTCAAAGTCTTAATATCAAACTCTTCTTTGTTCTATATGAGAAAATTTGGCAAGTTATTGATTCTATTTGTTTGTGTAGATGATATCCTAATTACAGGAGAATATACAGCAGCTATTAAGCAAGTCATTTGTGATCTTGGCCAGAAGTTTGCTCTCAAAACTTTAGGAGAGGTCAACTATTTTCTAGGATTTGAGGCTCATAAATCAGCAGATGAGTTAACTCTCACTCAATCTAAGTATTTGTTTGATCTTTTATAGAAAACAAACATGACAAGTTGTAATCTTGTCTCTATTCCTCTGTGTCAATCTCACAAGCAAAACATTAGAAAATCCAACTATATACATAAGTACTATTGGAGCTCTACAATATCTAACATTGACCAGGCCATGCCAAATATATCTTTTATTGTAAACAAGCTAAACTAGTTTTTACATGCACCAATAGTGAAATATAGGACACTTGCAAACACTTACTCAGATACTTAAAAGGTACACCTACTATGGGACTTGTTCTCATGCCTATTAAGAGAATGCTCCTAGAAAGCTATGAAGAAGTTGATTGGGCAAGTTGTTTAAATAATAGTATTTCTACAGGATATTGTGTATTTTTTGGCAGGAATCTACTTGTTTGGAGTTCTAAAAAGTAAGTTGTGGTCTAAAAAAGTAGTGTTGAATCTGAATACAGGTCATTAGTTGATAGTAGTGCTGATCTTATTTGGCTTCACTCTATTTTTCAAGAACTTTGAATGGATCTTGAACAACATTCCATCATATGGAGTGACAATAAAAGTGCTAATACATTGACATCAAATCCAGTCGTCCATTAAATAACCAAACACATAGAGATTGACATCTATTTCATCAACGAGAAAGTGTTGTCAAAATTATTGAAATGAGATATGTTCCAACTAAAGACCAATTAGTTGATCTTTTTAAAAAAGTTTTGACTTCAACAAAATTTCACAAAGTAAGCAAAATGTTTCCTCTAAGACACTTATCAGTACAGCTTAAAGGGGGAGTATTATGATGATGATGAGTCAACAATGAGTCAGCAAAAGATAATGAGTTGGTAGTCTAGTCAGCAAAGTAGTTTGTTGTGAAAGTTGTTATATCAAGCTTCTACACTTTTCTATTGTAAAGCTATAAATATGTGTATATAGAGACAGGCGTAAAAGGGGGGCCAAGGGGACACTAGGCCCCCTGAAATTTATAAAAATTAATAGGAATATTATGGTAATTTCACATTTTTATTAAAAAAAAAAAAAATTATATACCAAAACTAAAGACAGAAGCAAAGTAGAGACCTTTTATTTAAATTATTTCTGTCTTCCTCAATATTTCCCCTCTTATCTTTCACAAGACAAGCCCTAGTTTTACCTTTTTCTCAATTGTTTCTCCATCTAAATTCAATGTAATGTGTTATATTTATATTATTTTCTTGATTTATTTTCTCTTCACTATTATTGTTCATTTATTGTCTTAACTAATATATGCGGTTTAGTGTTAATTGGAAAAGATTTATAAATAATATTACATTTTCCTTATGGATTTATTATCTATGCTTTAAGTTATGAAAAATTTCATTGTGATAGGAGATGATCAAACTTATTTTGTTGAATGCCCAAGTTATTGGGTAATATGTGTTGGTTAAATTATTATAAGATTGTGTTGGTTATATTACTCTTTATTTTGTTTTATAGATAATGGAAAAATACTACAGAAAAATACGATCCACTATACAGGCTTCACCCTCTTCAATCAATGCACCAGTTGTTCAACCCCAACTATCATCAAGTCAAGATAACATTAATAAGGTTGATATGGAAAATCTTTCAAGTGATCCAGGACTACGACCCAACATAATGAGTTATCCATCTAATTTAATTGAACATGTTCATAGAGCTTACTTACTAAAAGATCCATGTCAACCACGTGAGCATGATTTTCCTCAAGAGATAGATGGAAGTCAAAAATGTAAATTTATTGCATCTTGTTTTGAAGAATTTAAAGATTGGTTGGAGTAGAGCATAACAAAAGATATGGCATTTTCTTTATATTGCTATCTTTTTTCTACGAGATGTAGTGAAAGAGGACATGATGTTTTTGTGTCTAAGGGGTTTAATGTTTGGCGTAAGAAAGATAGATTGAGAGATCATGTTGGAGATCATAATAGTGATCATAACAAATGTCACTACAAGAAAAAAGGGCTACGACAAGTGTTTTTAACCCTTGTCGTAGCCATATTCAAACCGTTGTCGTAGCTAGTGTTGTCGTAGCCTCTGAAAAAATCCGCTCAGTTTTTTTATTAATATGGCTACGACAACGGTTTTTAACCGTTGTCGTAGCCATATTAATAAAAAAACAATATTTTGCCACGTATGCTTGCCACATCATCACACACGTCATGCCACATCATCACACACGTCATGCTAAGGATGACATGTAATCATAAGGATGACATCATCATAATCAATATTATGCGTTGTGTGAGATTCGAACCCGGGTGGCCCGGTGGTGCTCTAACCACTAGACCATTGATGTCTTATGTGACAATGTCTTGCATATATTTCTTTTATAATATATTTTTGATATTTTTCAATTTTCTATTATTAATGCATTTCTTTGTTAACTTTTATAAAACCATTACTTATTAATATAAGTAATTGATTTCCAATTTTGATATATTAATATATATATATATATAATTGAATGATTAATGACTATATTAATAATAATTAATATAATTTTCAAATTATATATATATAATGAATATATTTATAAAATTAATATATTATTCAAATTATATATATAATTAATATATTTATAAAATTAATATATATTTCAAATTATATGTATAATTAATATATTTATAACATTAATGTATTTTTCTCATTAATATATTTATAAAATTAATAATCTATTGTACATATTTTCTAAAATTTCTTTATAATGAAATAAAATTTAATTCTCAAAATTAGTTTATTTCATCAATTTTATTCAACAATATATAGCATTTCTTCTTTCATTTAAAATAAAAATTGTAATATTTGACTTTTTTTTTAAATATTAGTCTACGACAACACTTCTACGAGGCTACGACAACATTAGAAAACAACTCATGTGACATTGTCTTGCATATATTTCTTTTATAATATATTTTTGATATTTTTCAATTTTCTACTATTACATATTTTTTGTTAACTTTTATAAATTAAGTACCATTAGTTATTAATATAAGTAATTGATTTCCAATTTTGATATATTAATATATATATATATATAAATAATTCAATGATTAATGACTATATTAATAATAATTAATATAATTTTCAAATTATATATATAATGAATATATTTATAAAATTAATATATGTATATTAATAATTAATATATTTTTCAAATTATATTTATAATTAATATATTTATAAAATTAATAATCTGTTGTACATATTTTCTAAAGTTTCTTTATAATGAAATAAAATTTAATTCTCAAAATTAGTTTATTTCATTAATTTAATTAATTCAACAATTAATATATGCATTTCTTTGTTAACTTTTATAAAGTACCATTACTTATTAATATAAGTAATTGATTTCCAATTTTGATAGATTAATATATATATATATATAATTGGAAGATTAATTAATGACTATATTAATAATAATTAATATAATTTTCAAATTATATATATAATGATTATATTTATAAAATTAATATATTTTTCAAATTAATATATGTATATTAATAATGCATATATTTTTCAAATTATATATATAATTAATATATTTATAAAATCAATATATTTTTCAAAATTATATTTACAATTAATAAATTTATATAATTAATGTATTTTTCAAATTAATATATTTATAAAATTAATAATCTGTTGTAAATATTTTCTAAATTTTATTTATAATGAAATAAAATTTAATTCTCAAAATTAGTTTATTTCATTAATTTAATTCAACAATATATAGCATTTCTTATATCATTTTGAAAAAAAAATATTGTAATAGTTGACTTTTATTTTAAATATTAGTTTACGACAACGCTTCTACGAAGCTACGACAACGTTAGAAAACAACTCTTGCCTTTGTTTTTCTCATATTTCTAATATATTAGAAAGTCTTTTTATTATTCCTATTTTATTTATAATTAATTTTAAGTAATCCAGGTTTTATTTGTGTTAAGTAATCAGCATTTTTTGTTTAATTTAAGCTTATAATTTGTGGTTTATAATTTGTTGTAAATATTTACAAAATTTTATTTATAATGAAATAAAATTTAATTGTCAAAATTAATTTATTTCATTCATTTAATTCAACAATATATATCATTTTTATATCATTTAATTAAGAAAAAAATTAAAATAATTGTCTTTTTTTTTAAATTTCAGTCTACGACAAGGGTTTTAAAATGGCTACGACAACGTTTTCTAACTCTTGTCTTAGGGGTCCTAGGACAACACGTCTACGACAACGGTAGGTTAATACCATTGTCTATGAGAGAAGTTTTCGGGCTATGACAACGGTTTAAAAATGTCTACGACAACGGTAGCTAAAACCGTTGTCTATGAGAGAATTTTTGGGGCTACGACAACGGTTTTGACAATGGTTGCTAAAAAACCCTTGTCTATGAGAGAAGTTTTTGAGCTACGACAACGGTTTTGACAACGGTAGCTAAAAAACCCTTGTCTATGAGAGAAGTTTTTGATCTACGACAACGGTTTTATCTACGACAACAGAATTTTAGGCTACGACAAGGGTTTTTAGCAAAAACACATGTCGTAGGGGTGTTGTCTATGAAAGAATTTCTTGTAGTGTGTAGATTGGCTTGTCAAGATTTGATGAATCAAAGTCAGTACATTGAAGTATCTTTTTCTTGTTGGCGATCTACATGGATCTATTCGGGTGTAATTTAAATAAGAATTATCATAAATCTAATCTTATGAATTAAGCAATTAAATCAAATAATTCATGCTTTGAATAAACGATAAATCATACATAGCCCTAAACATGCGGAACTAAGGGATATGTATTTACCTCTTGATCGGAGAGACACCGTTGAGAAGATTAGTAGCTTCAACCCAAACACCTTCTTGAGTATTCCCCAAGTCCAAGTTCATAAATTCGGTGGAGAATCAAACGAACTTTTTTAACTCTTGTAGGAAGAATTAATTTCTCACTTTTTATTGCTCTAAAAAATCAGCACTCTTGTATATGCACACTCTATGGGGTTAAAAATTCAGCCCCTATTTATAGGCATTGGCCGAAGATTTGAGTCCCGGAGGAGAAGAAATATCAAGATTTGATCTCCTCATATCTAACAACAATATATCTAAAGATATGATCTCCTCATATCTAGCAACAATAATTAATTCTTATCTTTAACCACCTTAGTTAAATGGGTTTTTATTGGGCTACTCAAGGGGCCTTTAGGAGAATTATGAATGGACCTCCAATTGGCCTAGAAACCAATATTGAGCCACAATATTATTCTAGCCCATTAATACTAATTCATTCCACTATAGAATTAATATTGCACTATCCATCCTAACCCATATTATGAAATATGGCTCCCGATTATTATTTCTCGTGTTTAAGATCCAATGTCCATTAATTAATTTAAGCTACTGAATGCTTTAATTAATTAATATCTTTTATTCCTTGAAAAAACAACTCAACTTTATTATCATACCGGAAATTAATCCACTGGCCAGATTTGATATGATAAACGTTCTGAGCCCACCAAGGGGACATTATCAACTTGACGTATCAAGACACGATTTTCTGTATTAATTTAGCAATCTGTCATATGATTAATAATATTGCCCAAAATACAAAGTATTGAATCATATTGATCCTTTACCCATAATAAATCAAAGCAATATCAATTAATTATATACAATCTCAATTAAGTGACAGAAATTAAGAAATCAATAACCACTAAGATCTAATTCTTCTTTCCAAGTCAGTCTAGAAGAATTATCTCACTGTAGGTCCTATTCAACATATCAAATGTACTAGTGTAATCTCTTGGTCAAGACAAATCAATCTGAGCCTTACACTTCAACTTCTACCAATGGATTGTTCAATTCCATCTAAGTTGTGAATTTTACTATACTTATTACAAGAATCTGATAATGTGATCTTCTACACACCACATTGTCTACAATGTAAAGTATATTGAACATTTATGCAATAAAGAAATAACATTCATAATATTTAATGCAAACAGTGATAAAAGATTTATTCTCATAAAATGCAAGAATCAGTTTACATACAAAGTAGCACTAAAAGCATACTTTTCAGTATATCCCTAACAATCTCCCACTTATACTCAAAGTCTGCTTTTAAGTATACTAAAACATGTCCTAATATTTCTAAGATATCAAAACAATCAAAGATTGATTATCGTTGTAGATTGAATGCATCAATTGTTTGTTTGTGTTATCTAATTATGCAAGGATTAGATTTTCGAGGAAATGATGAGTCCAAAGAATCATTGAATCAAGAAAACTTTATTGAGCTTTTGAAAGTTATTATTTCGTGTAATGAAAAAATCAATAAAGTTGTGTTGAATAATACTCCTAAAAATCTCAAGTTAACATTTCCAAAGATTCAAAAGAATATTATAAGTGCAACTGCAATTGAGACTACTAATGTCATCAATAAGGATCTTGAAAATGATTTTTTCTCCATTTTAGTTGATGAGTGTCGAGATGTGTCCATGAAAGAGCAAATGAGAGTGGTTATGCGCTATGTGAATATGAATAAATGTATTATTGAGCATTTTCTTGGTCTTATGCATGTTAGTGACATAACTGCAGCTTCACTCGAGAAAAGTATCGAGTCATTATTTTCCATTTATGATTTGAGTATTTCTAGTTGAGGGGTCAGGGTTATGATGGAGCTAGAAATATAAGAGCTGAACTTCATGGTCTAAAATGTTTGCTACTAAAGAAGAATTATATTGTGTATTACGTCCATTGTTTTGCTCATCAACTCCAACTAACACTTATTGTCGATGTTAAAAAACATATAAGTATTGGTTCTTTTTTTAATATTGTTACACATGTATGTAATGTTATTGGAGGTTCTTGCAAGTGCATGGATATGCTTCAAGAGAAACAAATGGAAAAAGTTATTGAAGGGATTGCAAATAATGAAGTTAAGACCGGGAGAGGATTAAATCAAGAAATAATATTGAAGTGACTAGGAGATACTCGTTGGAGTTCTCATTACGGTACTCTCATTAATTTGAGCATTTATTTTCATCATGGTAATAATGATTCACAAAGGATCAAGGTGATTGATTTACTAGATATTGTGACTCATGAGAAAAAATTTAGAAATCACATATGAACTCAATTTCTTCAAAGAAAGCATCAAGATATTGTTAATGCAATGAATTTTGTGAAAATATCCAAAGATCGTTTGCAAGCATTGAGTGAAGATGGTTGAGAGGCTTTGTTGACTGAAGTTTCAGAATTTTATAGCAAACATGAGATAATTTTATTAAACATGGAAGATATATATGCACCCCGAGGAAGATCAAAACGTAGAACTGAAAGGATCACTAATCTTCATTGTTACAGAGTTGAGTTATTTTATTATATGATTGACATTCAAGCTCAAGAGCTAAATCATCTTTTTGATGAAGTGAACACCAAATTACTTCTATGTATGACATGTTTTGATCCTAGAACTTCTTTACTACATTTGACAAAAACAAGCTACTTCATCTTGCAAAATTTTATCCATCTGAATTTTTCGCAGTTGTTCCATATGAACTTGAGAGTCAATTTGAGAACTTTGTTTTTGATGTGCGTTTAGATAAAAATTTCTCTGAATTAAATGGAGTAGATGGACTAGCTCAAAAGATGGTCTCTACAAGGAAGCACATTGTTTTTCCGTTGGTTTATTTGTTGATTAAGTTGTCGTTGATATTACCGATTGCTACTGCTACAATTGAAAGAGCATTTTCAGTAATGAAGATTATTAAGAGTTATCTTTGCAATCGAATGGGTGATACATTATGTAACACCCGAGAAAAAAAAATTAAATTAATTAATTATGTTTTTTTAAGAATTATTATTATTAATATCCTAGGAAAAGGTGGAATTATATTTAAATATTGGACCTAAGCTAGAATACAAACGCAAACCTTATTAATTATCTTTTAAAGTGAGCTCAATAGCAAATAGGCCCATTTCATATTTATGCTAGGTTTGACAATATTTAAAATCATCCTATAAATAGGAAATGAATGATACGCTAGGTTAAGAATTTCAACAGTCTCTTAGAAGGTACACGATTTCTTATCTCCATTTTCTCTTGTAGTTATTCTTTGTGTCATACCTAGGTTAATTCATTCAATTTTTAATATATGGTTGATTTGTATTAGATCTAGAGTTAGAACCCAAATAAATAAGATTAGATCTTTAATAGATGTTGAATAATTGAAGCAAATTAAAATCAGATTCATACAAATCATGAAAGTCTTTGTAGTATATTTTTTGTGTTGTAATATGGAGAAGTAATCAACCAAAAATTGAATTAAGTGGAGAAACAATGAAGGAAATCGAGGATGAAATATAGAAGAGAGGAAAGGAGAGGACCAGAGAGAGAAGATACATATAGGAGAGAGAAAAGAGAGGACTAGAGAGAGAAAGGGTGGGGACCAAAGAGAGATGAGAGATAGAGTTTTTCTTTGAAAATGAAATAATAATACGTAAGTTAAGAGGAAAGGAGGGGACCGGAGAGAGAGAAAGAGTGGGGACCAGAGAGAGAAGAGATGAGGAAAAAAAAATATTTTATCTTCTGTTGACTACCAGTGAGTGATCCAATCTTCTTAAATATTATTTAAGCCCTTTTAGAGCCTTAGATTAATTAAAATATATATATATATATATATATATATATTAGTCTTCTTCTTAGCTAATAGATTCGAGTTTAGTAAATTATCTTTATGGATTACTAGGTGACGAGGAAGGTGTAACTTGCGAGGTGTAGGCTTGCATTCACATTATGTTCATTCAAGATTTTCAACTGTTAAGGTGGGGATTTCTAACTCGTGTTTGTTTTTATTAAATGCTTTATGCGAATGTGATTGATGAATTGATGCAATATGTTATGAGGAAAATGATTTTATGACGATGTGCTATGATTTATGATCTATGCACGAGACTAATCAGGGACCATCAAAGGTCAATGGGTCTTAAATAGACCTTCGGGTTTGCCCTCCGTGCTCAGAACTAGTCAGGGACTATCAAAGGTCCATGGGTCATAAGTAGGCCTTCGAATTTGCCCGTCGTGCTAATTGATTGGCCAATCCCAAGACGAGAAAAATGTTTTTATGCATGTTGTTTGTCTTATGTTTACATGTTGCCTTTAATCTTGACAAGTATGTCCCCACTGAGCTCATGTTTTGCTCACTCCATATATATAATCTAACCTTTCAGAATAAATGTATGGACGTGGAGTGGAGTGGATGCGCGGTGGCTAGTGTCAAAATTGTTGATTTCTTTAAATTATTTAGTTCTTAAAGATATTAAATGTTTCTCCCTTTATTATGCTTTGGCATGACAAAATTTATTTATGTTATATTTTCTGATGAAAGCGTTATTGGATTATTAGATTATTTCCTCCAAAATTCCCTCAAGATTTCCCTAAATTAAATCTGCCTAAATTTTTTATTAAAATTTGTATTATTTATTTCCGCTGCAAGTATATAAAAAATAAAAGAATTTACATTAAAAACTTACTTATAAATAATTTATCAACGGAAATGTTACCTACAAATTTAAGAAAAATTGGGATGTTACACATTATTGAATGATTGTTTAGCTGCATACATTGAAAAAGATGTATTTAGAAATGTTAGTAATTGTTGGTCCCAAGTGGCACAAAGATTCAGAGAGGGTGAATGAACCCTATCAATTTTTGAAATATTTTCGAACATACTGCACTATAACCTAAAAAGCTTACAGAGTAGAATAGAGTGCAGCTTACAACACTATTGAGCAGTGTTGTTTACTGCAACTTAGAGTTCTTGTAGCGAAAATGTATAACTTAGATAGATATGGTCCTTTTTGAAAGAAAGTCCTTTTGAAATTCTTTCAAAATATGAACTTTTCAAAATATTTTATGCAAAGATGGCAAGATATAGATGCAAAAAATATAAAAACAATAGAATATAAAAAACAAATAAGGCACACAAGGTTTTATAGTGGTTTGAATATGGTATAATCCTTCTACATCAACTCTACTTCTTTTCAAGGAGGAACTTTGTTAAAAATGTTTGTATTACAAGATTCGTTCCTAACAAACTCTAACTCAACAAAGTTGCACCTACTAGAACTTAGCTTCTACACAGATTACTCAAGTTCCAAAGGCTGATCCACACAGGATCCTACAACTAACACAGAGTTATTGCCTCAACTCTAAGACAATATACGCACAATAAGGAACTAATTTCCTATCAACTGTGGACACCTAAAATAACCAAGCATACTGCACAAGGTTAAAATTATATAAGAGTTTTCAACTAATGCTGGAAACAACCTTGAGAAATATGATTCTTGAATGAAGGTTGGTTGCTTCTTGAAGATGAGTGACTAAAACTTGTATGCTTTGACAACACTTAGAATATTTGAGAGCTTGTTTGCTTATAGCTTAAAAGGTTGTAGTTTCAGTTGTTTGTTCCAGTCTTCTCTACTTCTATTTATAGGAGTGTGAATGTGTCCGTTGAAGAAAGACATTATCCCTTGAATTTGAATCAGCTTCCTTGTTGTAGAGCTCACATTAATTGTTGTCTAAGGCTTGCATTAAATGAATTATTATCTTGCACTATAGGTTTTAAATGTGGTTGTACTAGGTTGTAGCTTTATGTAGTCTATCAGGCCAAGTGCCAACTATTTACTGGCTCTCTGTACTGCTTTATTTAGTTTGTCTCTACTAGCTAGTATGTGATCCATGAGGTGATAGATCTGTGAATTGTTGTTGATCTTCCTCGTACTGCATTGATGTTAATTCTCCATGACTTTATCTTTCTTGTCTCTTAAATCTTGGAGAATGCAGCGTACAGTCCGTGCAACCTTGGTCTTCATGTAGTAATCCAGCTTATAGTACTATTGTTGTAACCTTATTGCTTACAACATGTTGCGTTGTATCCTTGTCTATCTTGCAACAATTATTTATTCACTAGCAGTTCTTCATTATCTTTTCCTCTATACTTCAACCTAGTCTATAGACTAAAAACCTAGTCTAATTTCACTTAAACACTATGAAAAATGGAGTACTCTAATTTCCTATTACAATAGTGTTTTGACTCATCAAAATCTAAACATGATTTTCCTAACAGTAGTGAGGTTATTATGCAATGATTTAAGAATATGAAAAATAGAAAGAAATGTTGTAATATATTGACTTTATTGAAATTGTGATATATTTATGTTCTTAATTTAATATTATTGTATTGTTTTTATCATGGAGGAAAATATCACGATATTTTGGTGAAATATCGTGAAAATTAAGGCATTGAAATAATATCAAGGTGCAATTTTATTTCGATCAAAACATCACAATATATCGTGAATATATCGATTTCGATCAAAATATCGTGATATATCACGATATATCTGTAATATATCGAATTTCAATTGGACACACCTGATATTTGTGTTTTTCTTTTTTTTTTTTCCTTTTTTTTCCTCCTGAAATAAATTGTTTTTCTTGTTTTTTTTCCTTTTTTTCCTTCCTGAAATAACGTTGATATTGTTTTTTTTCCCTTTACGTTGATACTATTTTTTTTCCTTTTTTTCCTTTCAGAAATGACGCTAAAATTGTGGTTATTTCTTTTTTTTTTCTTTTCATTATGAATTTAGTTTAAGTGAATTTCTTTTTTTTTATTATGTATTTAAAGGATATCTATTAAAATTGAGCTATTTATCTCTCTTTATATATCTATATTTTTGTCTATAGTTGGAGCAAATAATTGCTTCATATAAATTTAGTTAAATTGTTTAAAATAAATTAGTACACTAGCATTTAGGTTCCTCTCATAATGTAATTAAGTTTAGTTAACTTTTTTGAAATTTAATAAAAGGATTATGATGTATATAATATTAGTGTATCTCTATATTTGTTGCAAATATATTATTTTATTTATAATTTTAAGTTCAATATATGTATTAATGTTAGTTATAATATTTTGTATACTACTACACATATTTTCCAATTTCTTTACAAAATTTCCATATTTTTTCAAAAATGACCGATATTTCCACCGATATTTCTGTAAAATCAAGATAGCGATATATCCACTGAAATCGATATTTTCTTCCTTGATTTTTATTAATTGACTTGGGCACCTTGAGTTGAAATATAGGGTCCATCACGGTGTGTATATGTAATGCATGTGTTCAAGTTAATGGAATTCAATTTATATCATCTCCTCTATAATCATGCATGCATCTATCTCCTTCTCTCTCATGCATGCAATCTTGAGCTACTTCAAGATTAATTTGTCACTATAAATTTCAAATCTAGCTTCAATTTTTAAAATTCAAACACAATTACTGAAATTTGAATGTTCGTATACAACTTTCTCTCTATATATATACATGAGTATCGCTACATGTTCTTGATTTTAATTAATCTGATATACATTTAGATCTCTCAATTCCATTTAAACATGGATGCAATCACCGGCGGACCTACATTGGAGCCAAGGGGGCACTGGCCCCCGAGATTTTAAAAAAAATTAATAATATTTTAGGTATTTTTATATTTTTATTCAAAAAATGTGTATATTAATTAATTTTACTTGCATATTATCAAATTCTTATTAAAAATATCAATTTTTAAGATTTTTAAGGTAAATTGTTCATATATCTAAACTCATTATTTATTTTTCTTCATTGAGTAATGATATTATTTTAATTTATTTGATTATCAATTGTTATGGAATATATAATATATTCATTATTTTGGCTTAATAAAATATAAAGTGATTGTAAAGAATTATTATCATTGATTATTATTTTATGAATTGTTAGTTTTGAGTTAGCATTGTTAATAAGTTAGATGTTGATTTATAGTTTGTATAATAGTAATGTTAATTTAATGATATTTAATAATTTTAATTTTATCTTATCTTTTATAAATAATGAAAAAGTATTATAGAAAAATATCAGTACTAATATTAAAAAGTATTTCAAAATGAACAACATTCAAAGTTCACTTTTGAATCCAATGAGCGATATACTATTGAATAATTATTTAATAATACATCAGAAAATGATGTAATTAGAAATGTTAGCAACGAAGGTATCTTGCAATGATTTCAAAATAGGAAAAAATACAATATAAATATTGTAATCGTTTTTTTTATATATATATCATGTTGGAATGTTATAAAGATATTGATTTTAGATGTTATTTTATAATGTGATACACTGACTTTATCGTAATTTTATGATTTTATAACTATTGTTATTTTTTAATTAGTTGAGCCCCTGATAAAAATCATTGGTCCGCCACTAGATGCAATGGATTTCCTTTAAAAAAGAGAGCGAGAGAGAATAAGAGAAACCACCGAATTATTGATTAGGAGGGTGTTTGGTCAAACTAATTTGAAAGATCTCATAAATTCTTATGTGAAATATCTTATATGATGTTTTTAAGAATTTATAAAATACAGATGAATGAACAACCCCAATCAGACTCTTAAAAAAAAAACAAAAAAAAAAAAAAGACATCAACTTGGCCAAACATCATATCAAGTTATCTAGGTTGTGTTTGAATTGAAAGGTTTGAGGGAAATTTGAAATTCATAGTACAAATATTATTGGTGATGTATAGATTAACGTTGATTTAAAATTCATCACTTTTATTATGATTATTTTTTAAAAAATATGAATAAGTTTTAAATACTCACTAATTTAGATGATTTTGAAATACATTAATTTCAAATATTATATTTCAAATCATCCAATTTAAACATAAGTACAAGTGTAATGGTATTTTTCTGACAAAAACAAGAAAAGAATGTCATTTTGAAAGTTCCCACTTCAATTCGCATCTAATTGTTTACGTTCTTTTTATGAGCTAAAGATTTAGTAATTGTTGAAGATTGGAACATTTGGACACACATATTCTTGACTGAATTTAAATGCTTCCACGTCAATCTTGGCTGCTGAGACTTTGCATCATCTAGATACTAAGTTAGCCCGCAGAAAATGATTGAATCATAAATTAAATCATTTAATTATACTAATGTTGACTTTATTGCACTAAAGAAATAAGAACGTTTAATGAGATGGTCGTAGCGATTTTGAGTTAAAAACCACTAACTAAAAAATAAGATTAAAAAACTAGCCCATAAAATTGTGCAATTGTTTATAGTTTGATTGAGTTACTGCAATCTTAAATAATCGTAACATAAATGACCCAAAAATTAGGTATTAATTTAGGTGATTCAAATTTAAACTCTAATCATCCCCATCTGCCTCAAAACTTTATAAAGATGGGGATATCACTTGATCTAAAATGCTTCTGGTATATATTTTAATATAAAATATTAAATCAAAATATTTCATTGCAATTATAATTTTTAATTTCATTGTAATTACAAAATTCAAAATATTCAAAATCATAAAACACAAATATTTGATTTCCAGTTTTTTCTTTATTTCATTATTATCAGGATGACTTTGAAATGTTTTTTTTTTTTTTTTTTTTTTGAGTTACAATTGGAGATGTAAGCTTGAATATAAAAATTTTGAGAGCTATATTTATCATCAGACTAAATCCATGGATACTTGAAATCTATACTAATGAAGAAAATTCCATAAATTAAATACTAAAGAAGAACAATAAATTGCAATGTAATATGAGTTATATTTGCTGTGTTACCCATTTAATGAAAAAATAATAATACTCAGAGCCTTGATACCTCTATACACACTGATATTATATCATCCATTTAAATTATTATAAGTCAACATTGTGAGGATATCAAACTTTAGACAAAAAAAAAAAACCATATATTCCACACCGTATGTTGTATGAGTGATTCTATACACACCCCATAACTTACTAAACACACCTCATTTCTATAAAAATGAAAAATATAAAAACACAATGTTTTCTATAAAAATGAAAAATATAAAAATATAATATTTGGGGTGTGTTTAGTAAGTTATGGGGTATGTATAGAATCACCCATATTGTAATTCATGGGATATAAAATATCTCGATGTTTAAGATTAAGAAATGAATATAATTAAAAATGCGGGTTAGTGACCCAGCCTGTTTAGCCCATGGCAAACCATTCCAGGTCAAGAAAAGCCCGAACTTAATTGGGCTGACCATTGGGCTATAGCCTATATAAATAGTCCAATTAAAAATAGTTTCATAAACTGCCCGGCCTGGCCCGGCCCAAATATTGCTTATTGGGCCTTTTCAGTTTGATTCGATGCACATTTACTTAACTACCCCCAGCCACAGTTGATTTTCTTTATCATAATCCGGAGTTGAAGCCTAGTAAACGGACATTGATACCCATTCCGCCATTGCTGCTCCTCTTCAAAGCTCTGAAAAATGACTCTGAAAGTGTATGCAGATCGAATGTCACAACCTTCTCGCGCTGTTATTATTTTTTGCAAGTAATTTCTCTCTCTACTTCACTCCTTCAGCTTCTTTACCAAATTAATTTTGATTTTCTTTTCATTAATTTCCAGAGAACTCGTAAAGTGTAATGATAGATGGAAATAACTGATAATTTCATTCGGTTTTGTTAAGATTAAATGGGATTGATTTTGAAGAGGTGAAAATCGACCTTTCCAAACGGCAGCACTTAACTCCTGAATTTCAAGGTGAATCATCTTCTACAACTCAAGTTGAGTTGCTTTGTGATTCTATTTATTATCTACTTGTTTTTAATTTTGATGCTTATCTGACAGAAATAAACCCCATGAAGAAGGTGCCTGCAATTGTGGATGGAAGGTTCAAGCTTTTTGAGAGGTGCCTTTTGTTTCTGAAGATGATTTTTTTTTTTTTTTAAATCTTGGACTATCTAATTGCTTGAATGGTATATAATTAGTGAATTCCTATGATAGGGAATATAATTTAATTAGAGTTTCAAGTGTGCAAATCCTTGCTATGAACATGGGGTTTATGGTTTGCTTCAATGGTTATTTAGTTAGAACATTTCAATCTTATTTAGCCAAAAGGAATGTAATGAATCTGTTTAACTGGACTATGCATATATAGAATGTGTACTATATCTCAAAGTTTATGTGTTTGTGTTTTGCAGTCATGCTATTCTGATATATTTGGCTTGTGTGTTTCCTGGAGTTGCTGATCATTGGTAAGTTCCCTTCTTATGATTATTTCATCAATCTCCATTACACGGCATTCTTCCTCAATAACATACCATCATCTATAGCACTAGAGGTCCATTCTATTAGAGTTTGTTATTTCCTACTCTTTATGAGATTTAGTCATTGTTATAAACCACCTTGTACATGTTCTTGACTAAATATTTAATTTTATCTGCTCAATTGGCATATGATTTACATACTGGAACTAGACCGACTATTCTTAATATGGATAGCATTAGATGATGAATCTGAGATGCTTAAGATTTCCTAATGTTTCCACTGACACGGTTATCTCAGTTAAAACTTATCCAAATATTCTATTTTTTTTATAAGCAGTGTGGAACCAGATGGTGGTCGAACCGGTTCAATAGCTAAAATGACTCTTATTTCTCTTTTGCAGTTTCACTTGACATTATAATGTAATATAATGCGTGTTTTGTACATCATGTTAAAAAATAATAAAAAGATAATTGCAAAAAAAAAAATGAAGAAAAAACTCTTTTATAAATCAATAAACATGCTTTAAAAACTATTTCAGATTTTTTTCTTCTTTTAAAATGTTAAAATCCGGTTTTACTAGTCTTTTTTTTTTTTTTTTTTTTGGCTGTTTGATTCAGTTTTTACCTTTACTGGCCGGATTATAATCTATTATCTCCATTCCTTTACAACACCCATATCGCTCACTTTCTAAATAGTAATATTCGGATGCATTTTACTATATTTGAAATATATTATCATATAATTACATTCAGATATATATCTGTATTCTTTTAGTTGATAGAATTCTTTTAATCCATAAGCCACCCAAACCCTTCCATATAGTTCCATGGATTTCTCTTGGCTGTTTACTTCCTACAAATAAACCCTGCATTTTTAACATATTTGTAGAAACTCCTAAATTATTTTAAAAAAGTACACATTACCTCAGCTGCTTTAAAACAAGATATTTCATTAGGAACTTTTAAATATGTCGCTATGCACTTGTTTGAAAATAAATATTGCTTTTATTGAAAAATCCTTATTATGTATCTTAGAGCTTTTTAGATGACATTTCATATTCTGAAACCTAATTCTTTAGCACATCAGGTATCCTGCTGACCTTTTCAAAAGAGCAAAAATTCACTCGGTGCTGGATTGGCATCACTCAAATTTACGCCCTGGTGCAGGTATGCAGAGATCATCTTAACACAACATTGGGAGAATATTTGTTTTCTGATGGGATTTAAACTTGTTAACATGCAGCTGGATATGTACTGAATTCAACTCTTGCACCGGCACTTGGGCTGCCTTTGAATCTAGAAGCAGCAGCTAAAAGTGAGAAAGTCCTTTCAGCTTCTCTTGCAAAGATTGAATCTATATGGCTTAAAGGAAGCGGGCGTTTCTTACTAGGAAGCAACCAACCTTCCATTGCAGATCTTAGTTTGGTATGTGAGATCATGCAGCTTCAGGTCAAAGATCTATGCCCCTCTCTCTCTTTACTTGAAGAAATATTTATTTCAATTTTGAAGAATTGTTTGAGATGTTCTCTTCACCTGCACAATACAGCTTTTAGATGAAAAGGATCAAGAACGAATATTGGGTCCCCACAAAAGAGTTTTGAAGTGGATTGAAGATACAAAGAAAGCAACGAGCCCTCATTTTGATGAAGTAAATGCCGTACTTTTTAAAGTTAATGAGAAATTGAAGAAGCTGCATTCTGTTGGTGAGATGACGTCTATGAGCAAAACTGCACCGCGCTCTAAGATGTAAATGCGTTGTGGACTAAAACAGGTCGAGCATCGAAGTGGTTTACCTAGTGTTGTTTCTTCACACTCTTGCCTAGCAAAGAATATATATACAGGTGAACTTGAGTGTATAAATACCCACCTAATTGTTCCACTGACATAGACCTCTGTTGAATAAAAGAAATTGGTGTTATGTAATGTTCCCAAAATGATAGCCAACTTTCTTTTTTTAAAGGCGTATTACATGTTTTTTATTCTCTAATATACCCTTGATTATTATTTTCTGGAATTAACTATTCAAATGAAGATAAGAAACTGACTATTTAAGTATTTCTCTTCATCAATTATTGGGAGAAATTAATTTGTGATTTGAGGCATTTTTGGTGCTTTTATGTGAGGTCTTTTTCAAGTAGATAAGATATACTTGTGTTTTGATAAATCATTTATGTATCTAATATATATTGATATTCTCAATCGTTTAATAATCCGTACAAAAAAACAAGCCATGTTCAATCAAACGATTGTGTTTGGATTCCATAAGATGTAACAATTAATGTCCATGTCTCAGTCTCATCCCTAACCATGAATTAAGATGTGGTTTAAAAAGCATGTTATGTTCCTTCCTTTAACGTTTAGAGGGGCCTGCATTGCTGTATTCTCATTTGCAGATGTTAGTTATACAGCTGCTATAAGCATCTTCATTCGAATATGCTACTTCATTAAATTTTTCCATATATTTGTATGATTTTTGCTTAATCCTGTATACATTTACAAAAATAGAGTGCAATCATACAGCAGTGAACAGTGGTAAAATGTAGAGAATTAAGGCAATACATTCAAGCAACACATGTCCGTAATACGACAGGAAATGAGAAATTTCAACAACAAATTGTAATTTTAAGATAGACAATTCCAAGGTTCCATAAGCCAAGAAAAACCCGAAAATAGAAACAGTAGCAAACATACATCTGGACAATCTGAAGGGGTATTAGATACCAAAACGAGCAGCTCGGTGTTAGCTTAGGCCTCCTCTTCTTGATAATCTTCATCTTCTTCATATTCCTCGTCAGCAGTTGCGTCCTGATATTGCTGGTACTCTGCAACGAGATCGTTCATGTTGCTCTCAGCTTCTGTGAACTCCATTTCATCCATACCCTCTCCAGTGTACCAATGCAGAAAGGCCTTCCTCCTGAACATGGCAGTGAATTGCTCACTCACTCTTCTGAACATCTCCTGGATTGATGTGGAGTTTCCGATAAATGTGGACGCCATCTTCAGACCAGTGGGTGGAATATCACACACTGTAGACTTCACATTGTTTGGGATCCACTCAACGAAATATGATGAGTTCTTGTTCTGGACGTTGATCATCTGCTCGTCCACCTCCTTGGTGCTCATCTTGCCTCGGAAAACAGCTGATGCAGTAAGGTACCTTCCATGACGAGGATCGGCAGCACACATCATGTTTTTAGAATCCCACATTTGCTGGGTGAGTTCGGGGACAGTAAGAGCACGGTATTGCTGTGATCCACGAGATGTAAGTGGGGCAAAGCCAACCATGAAGAAGTGGAGCCGGGGGAATGGGATAAGATTGACAGCCAACTTTCGGAGATCAGAGTTGAGCTGCCCCGGGAAACGAAGGCAGCAAGTGACACCACTCATGGTAGCAGATATCAAATGGTTCAAGTCTCCAACTACAGAATACAAAAGAATTATTCAAGGATACAAGTCAATCATCCATTCTCAAGCAAAAAATTATTAACATCTACTCCCAGACTTGAAAGGAAATCCTACTTTCAGCTCAGATATAACAAAATATAATATATGATCCAGACATGGTTTACTTACCACTGCTCTTGAAAAACGATGAGAGATGAAAAACAAAAAATTCCTCAAGATGACATCATATTTCTTTCAATTAATTTGCTATAATTTTTCTCCTTACTTTTTAACTTGACTATCAAAGAACAATTAAGAAGCAAAATCAAAAGCATACTGATTCGTTTAACAGTTGTTATAAAGGACACAGAACAACATAATAGAAAGGAAACCTGAGACTTACAACTGGGAGTAGTCAACTTGAGAGTTCGGAAACAGATATCATAAAGAGCCTCATTATCAAGGACCATGCACTCGTCAGCATTCTCAACAAGCTGGTGAACTGAAAGTGTGGCGTTGTAAGGCTCTACCACTGTGTCAGATACCTTTGGAGATGGAAAAACGGAGAAAGTCAACATCATTCGATCAGGGTATTCTTCCCTTATCTTGGATATCAATAGCGTTCCCATCCCAGACCCTGTGCCACCTCCCAGAGAGTGGCACACTTGAAATCCTGGAAAATACAAGTCATCACTGAGATTAAGTTTTCCAAAACAAAAGGTGCAAGATAATTTAAGCAAGTAATTTTAGCTTAATGCTTGCAGGAGATAAACACACAAAAAAGGATAACATGATCCATCAACAACCGGTGAAGGGCAAAAGCAACTTGTGAAGATAATGGATCCACACAAGATAAGGAATTAAAACTCCATACGAGGCACTTGGAAAATTATCAAACCAGTTAAATAGTATGTCATCTGCATTTAAGACCTTCACTGGATAGAAACATCTTCATGGATGAATGTAGACAAACTCGTAAAATCGCTCACAAAACTCATAGATAGCAAAAGCACAGACGGTAGCAACTCCACAATGAAAGCAATGCTTCACATACATAGATTTTCAGCCACAACGTTGCAAGTCTTCCACATACAAACAAAACAAAAACAATTGTATAATAATAAATTTACACATCCGCTCAAAAGAAGTCTCAAAATCTACTGCAAATCTGTTATAATCCAAACAAACATCCAGAATTTATGTAATTTGTAATTTAAACAGCCACCAAAAAGAACTTTGATTTTCATAGCAAAAATTAAACAAACACGAGCACAAACTGAGGGAATCAGTCCAAAAATTAAATGTTTACCCTGCAGACAATCACAGTTCTCAGCTTCTTTCCTAACCACATCAAGCACCGAATCTATGAGTTCAGCTCCCTCTGTGTAGTGTCCTTTGGCCCAATTATTCCCTGCCCCGGACTGCCCGAAGACGAAGTTGTCGGGTCGGAAAATCTGACCGAAGGGACCGGAGCGGACGCTGTCCATGGTTCCCGGTTCCAGATCCATGAGGACGGCTCGGGGAACGAAGCGGCCACAGCTAGCCTCATTGTAGTAGACATTGACGCGCTCGAGCTGCAGATCGGAGTCGCCGTGGTAGCGACCTGTGGAGTCGATGCCATGCTCCGTACAAACAACTTCCCAGAACTTGGCTCCGATCTGGTTGCCGCATTGGCCACCTTGGATGTGAAGGATTTCTCGCATTTTTAGAGAGAGAGTGAGGAGAGAGAAAACGAGGGTTTTGGTTTTGTGTGTTGGAGAAGTAAAGTGGGTGGCAAATGTAATGACTGAAGGCCAACCCAAACGAGGGACATATATGGGGGAGGGAAAGGGCAAATTTTTGAATTTGGGTTTTGATTACCTGTACCGCTCATAGTTTGTCATTGGGTACGTGGCGTGTTATGATTGGGAACTTCATCTCTATTCTTTTTCTTTTGAGGAAAAAGTTCATTTCTCATCTAATCTTATCTTCTTATCATTTTTATCCTACAATTTTTTTAAAAAGTTTTTTGTTCAATTATTTGTAATAACATGTTAAAGGGAGATATTTTTGTTTACTTGACATCTAAACTAATTATATATGCAATAATAAGTTTAAATTCTTAAAAATAAAACATGAAAATTCTACCATATATTAGTGAGCAACTTAAATACTTAATAATCTATTTTATATCTTCTAACTAGCATAATCGATCAAACAAGAAAATACTATGAAAATATGGAAATTTTAGAATATCTAAAACAATCTCATAATAAATGTCTCATAAATATACTTGAGAAAACCTTGTATGGCCTTTGAATTTTTATTTACAATTATACACAACAAAACGCATTTAAATAATAGAGAACATACATTTACAAATAACTATCATCACAATAAATCAAAATAATAAGATAAGTGCAAACATTTGGTACTAAATCTGACAATATTAAATTGAAAAATCTTGTACGTATACAGAATTAATCAACCAAAGATGTGAGAATGAATGTGAGAATGTCTTTAATTGCATATGTATATACATATGAGTATATTGAATAATATTGATTTTAAAAAAATTATTATTGACTTATAGTATCTTAAAGTAAATGTTGATCAAATCTAAGTCAATGATATTCAAAAGGAGTTACAAAGTGGGACAATAAATAGAAAACCATAAGATATCAAGAGTTTTGAGTCTAGGTGAAAATGGTTTTACATGGACGAGAGAAAAGTGCGAATGATTGCGTTGTATTCTTTGTTATATATAGGCAGTGTCCAAAGTTTCGTGGTTAGGGAGTTGTGTGTATAGGTATTTACGAAATTGAGTGCATAGATACTAATGTGTATTTTATTTTGCAAACTTGTATTCCTTTAAAGATTTGGACATGTAGATTGACTTATGAAGACCTTATAAAGGGGAATAGGGTGAACACAATCCGCGTGGTCTTTTTTGTGAAGTCATTGTATTAAGAGAAATGAATTTCTAGAGTTTTACACATACTTTTTGTGAGTGTGAGGAAAAAAAATTTAATCGAAATCTCTCAATATTAAATTCAGTTGGTCTCTTATGAGACCGTCTCACATGCAACGGGGTTGAAGTATACGTTTTTATTCTTAAGTAAAATATGTGTTATATAAGTATGTGTTCTTTCAACCGTCGTACAATGCGACGGTCGCATATGAGTTTTGTATATTATATTTGAATTAGCAACAGCAAATCTATATGAATTTATTTTTTTAATGAGTTAGAAAAAATGGAATGGAGTGAATAAAGATTTAAAGATTTACATAATCCAATTTCGTTATTTGTTAAACTTGTATAAATTTAGTGTATTACTTTTTTTTCTTTATTTATTCATTTTTTTTATGGTTAATTAAATTCCACCTCAAGTTTACAACGATATTTATACATTTTTGCAACATTAATCAATTATATACCTAAAAGTTAAAGACTTGTTTGTACATAATTTCTAATAGAGTTGCACTTATATGCCCCGGGGCACGAATCCTATGATTTGTGTCCCCAACCCAACCCGCCCGCCAACCCATTATATATATATATATATATTTTTTTTTTTTCTTTCTTTCTTTTTTCTTTCTATCCTAATTTGCAGCCCTTTTCTTCTCATCTCATCTTCTTCTTCATTCATGTTTATGATTTCATCTTCCTATTTTTATTCTCCATCTTCGTAAATTTAGATCATTGATTACAAATCGTGATTTCATTATAATGTTTTAAAACATTGAAAATCAATTATTGCAGTCATATAAGATTAATTGCAGAAAATTCAAGGAAGAAGATGATGAAAAATAGCATTTGAAAATTTTAAACTTCAACTCTATACTACAGTGATACCTATTGAGTATATCATTAATATCTTTAAGTTATATGAGTAATATCATAAGTTACATGAGTAATACCTGATACCTTGAATTTCAATAACTTGTAAAATAAATTTTAATATTTTAAACTTACACTCTACAACTGATGCATTTTAAGTATATGAGTAATACATTTAAGTTATACAAGTAATACATTTAATGAAACAAGTGATACCTTAAGTAATATTTTTCACTAAAACAAAGTTTGAGTAAATGAGTAATACATTTAAGTTATACGAGTAATACATTTACATGAAACAAGTAATACCTGAAGTAATATAAAGTAAAACAAAGTAACTAATATATTAATACCTTATGAGTATGCAACTAATACCTTATAAATAAACGAAGTAATACCTTTTAGATACATAAGTAATACCTTTAGACTTTTGTGATAAACAAGTAATACATTTACATATAACAAGTAATACATTTAGGTAAAATAAGTAATATTTTCCATTAAAACAAAGTTGAACAAAGTAATATCCTTAGATAAAATAAATATTTTTAAGTATACAAGTAATATCTTTCACTGAATAATTAGAATGTAAACATATATTTCAACTATACAAGTAACCTTATAAATATGCACATAATACCTTATGATTATATAACTAATATCTTCACTGGAATAATTTATGCAGATTGAATAGTGTGTGGGCGCACAACAACTATGGTGTGGCCGCACACGAGGACATGTGGATGTATGTGGAGGCGGTCCACATATCGGGTCGGGTACGAATCCGTACCCTGGATACAAAAGTTTTTACGTTTATAATAAATATTAATTAAGGACATCCTTAATTAATCATGTTTGAACAACTAAGAGTTATAAGTGTGGATGCACGAATATTGATATTTGAAGTACGGTGGCAATTTTGTTTATTGGGTCGAGTTTTTTTTTTCTTTTTTTTTATATTGATATTCATAATACATCAAAATCATGTAAAAACATGTAATATTTGTTATATAATAGATTATAATGAAGAGTAATATTTCTCAAGTAGAGAGAATAGTATGAAAGAGATGGAGAACATGAAGATTTATTTCTTCCTTATATCCCGATACAACATCACATTGCATCATATATAGGTACATGAAAGTACTTGAAAAGCCTTATAACTAATTACATTCATGAATAAGAATATGGAAGTGTAAAGGTCATTTGACAATGTTCATGAATGACCTTTCAATGGACATCTATATCTAATAATATACATAACACTCCCCCTTTGATGTCCAAACAAAAAAATATGTCTCGTTAAAACCTTGCTAGGAAAAACCCAATGGGAGAAAAACCTAGTAAGAAAAAAGAGTACACTATTCTTGTGTTAATACTCCCCCTGTTAATCACATGAGATCTTTATGACGATGTATACCAATGTTATGTCTTAACTTCTCAAATGTCGCAGTGGTAATACCTTTGTGAGTAGATCCACCAAATTATCACTTGATCGAATTTGTTGAACATTGATATCACCATTCACTTGAAGGTCATGTGTGAAGAAAAATTTCGGTGATATGTGCTTGGTTCTATCACCTTTGATATATCCGCCCTTAAGTTGAGCTATGCATGCAACATTATCTTCATATAGTGTTGTTGGAGTCATCTTAGCACTCAAGAGGCCACATTCTTTCTTAATGTGTTGAATCATCGATCTAAGCCACACACATTCCCTACTTGCCTCATGGATTGCGAGAATTTCAGCATGATTCGAAGAGGTAGCTGTTATAGTCTGTTTTGTTGAACGTCATGAGATAGCAGTACCTCCACATGTAAACAAGTACCCAGTTTGAGAACGTCCCTTATGTGGATCAGATAAATAACCTGCATCTGCGTAACCAGTTAACGGGGATATAGATTTACTAGAATAAAATAATCCCATATCAGATGTCCCTCGAAGATAACGAAGTATATGCTTAACTCCATTCCAGTGCCTTCGAGATGGAGAAGAGCTATATCTTGCAAGTAAATTTACTGGAAAAGCAATATCGGGTCTTGTGTTATTAGCAAGATACATCAGTCAACCAATTGCACTAAGATATGGTACTTCAGGACCTAAAGGTACTTCGTTATCTTTCGAAGGTCGAAAAAGATCCTTCTTTACATCAAGTGATCTCACAACCATTGGGGTACTCAATGGATGCGCTTTATCCATGTAGAATCGTTTAAGGACCTTTTCTGTATAAGCAGATTGATGAATAAAAATTCCATCTGCTAAATGCTCGATCTGCAGGCCGAGGCAAAACTTGGTCCTACCAAGATCTTTCATTTCAAACTCATTCTTTAAATTGTCCACTGCTTTGGGAACTTCTTATGGAGTCCCAATTATATTCAAGTCATCAACATATACAGCAATAATGACAAAACCAGAACTCGATTTCCTGATAAAGACATATGGACAAATAGAATCATTTTTATATCCAACTTTCAACAAATAATCACTAAGTCTTTGGTACCACATAAGTCCGGACTGTTTCAACCCATATAAAGACTTTTGCAATTTAACTGAATATATTTCCCGGGAATTTGAATTGCATGCTTCAGGCATTTCAAATCCTTTTGGGATTTTCATATAAATGTTATTATTGAGTGAGCCATATAAATAAGTTGTCACCACATCCATAAGATGCATATCTAGATTTTCACGAACTGTCAGGCTGATAAGAAACCTTAACGTTATTGCATCCACCACAGGAGAATAAGTTTCTTCATAATCAATACCCGGCCTTTGAGTAAAACCTTGTGCAACAAGTCGAGCTTTATATCTTACAACTTCATTTTTCTCGTTTCTTTTGCGTACAAAGACCCACTTGTACCCCACAGGTATGATATCTTTTGGTGTTTGAACTACAGGTCCAAAAACCTCTCACTTAACGAGCGAGTTCAATTCAGTCTGAATTGCATCTTTCCATTTTAGCCAATCTTTTCTTTTCATGCATTCAACAATTGTTCTTGGTTCAAGATCCTCGTTTTCTTGCATAACATCAAGCGCTACTTTATATGCAAAAATGTTGTCGACAATTTTATTTTGTCGGTTTCATTTTGCTCCAGTATTGACATAATTTATTGAGATCTCAATATTTTCAGGTACTTGAACCTCTTCTGGGGTTTTTATTATGTCAACTCTTTCTATTGGATTGTCTGCCTCCTCAATAGGACCATCTTGAATATTAGCTCATCTCCTCTTTCGAGGGTTTTTATCTTTGGAACAAACAGGTCTACCACGCTTCTGGCGTATCATAGACTCATTAGCAATAGAAGGTCCTTCTGGGACCTCAATTCTTATCGGACCATTTTCAATGTGACTTAGTCACTTTCTTATGGTCAGTAAATGCATCAGGAGGTTGATTGGCTAGACTTTGCAAATGAACTATTCTTTGAACTTCCAGTTCACATTCCTTAGTACGAGGATCAAGATGTAATAATGATGATGCATTCCATGTAATTTCATTTTCCAGCTGTTTCTTATCTCCCCCTAAGGCTGGGAAGACTGTCTCGTCAAAATGACAGTCAACAAACCTTGCAATGAAAATGTCACCTGTAAGAGGTTCAAGATATTTAATAATAGAAGGTGACTTATATCCAATATAAATTCCCAACCTTCTTTGAGGTCCCATCTTAGTGCGTTGTGGTGGAGTAATCGGTACATATACCGCACAACCAAAAATTCTTAGATGGGAAATATTAGGCTCCTGACCAAAAGCCAATTGTAGGGGAGAGTACTTATGAAAAGATGTTGGTCTGATGCGTATCAGTACTGCTGCATGCAAAATTGCATGTCCCCAAGCAGATACAAGGAGTTTTGTTCTCATCAATAATGGTCTAGCAATTAATTGGAGGCGTTTAATAAATAATTCAGCTAGACCATTTTGTGTATGAACATGAGCCACAGGGTGTTCAACAGTTATCCCCATAACCGTGCAATAATCATTGAATGCTTGTGATGTAAATTCAGTAGCATTATCAACATAGATTGTTTTTATTGCATATTCTGGAAACTAGGCTAGTAATCGAATTATCTGAGCAAGTAATTTGGCAAAAGCCATGTTATAAGTCGATAACAAAGAAACATGGGACCATCTAGTTGATGCATCAATTAGCACCATGAAATATCTAAATGGCCCACATGGAGGATGAATTGGCCCACATATATCTCCATGAATACGTTCCAGAAATGCAGGGGATTCATTATCAACTTTAACTGTTGATGGTCTAATAATTAATTTTCCCTGTGAACATGCAGCACATGAGAATTCTTTTGATAGAAGAATCTTCCGGTTCTTCAATGGATGCCCTCGAGAATTCTCAATAATTCTTCGCATCATAGTTGATCCGGGATGGCCCAACCGGTCATGCCAAACAATGAATGTTCTATCATTAGTAAACTTCTGGTTTACTATTGCATTTGTTTCAACAACATCAATGTATGTGTAGTATAAGCCAGATGATAAGGCTGTTAATCTTTCGACTACACGTTTTTCTCCCGAGACATTAGAAGTAACATATAAATACTCAACATTTGCCACTTCATTAGTCTCAATATGGTAGCCATTTAGACGTACATCTTTAAAACTCAACAAATTTCTGTTTGATTTGGGAGAAAATAAAGCATTTTTAATCACCAATTTTGTCCCTTGAGATAATATGATATTGGTTGTTCTGGAGCCTTCAACAAGAGTTGTGGTGCCAAAAATTGTGCTTACATTGGCAACCTTCATAGTCAGATTTAAGAAATATTTTTTATGTCGAAGTATAGAATGCGTTATGGAACTATCGACCAAGCAAATATCTTCATCATTGAGATTCGGGCCAACAAGGGTATATGAAAGATCCATGTTTCTTCATTAAAAAGACAAATACTTAATAAGTGTAAAAAAAAAATACATAGAGAAAAAAAAATTACATAGCATGAAAATATCAGAAAACCAATAATGTTTTAATCAAGTATGATCAATCTAAACAAGATCATTAAAAGAATCATTAACTCAATCAACTTGTGCAAAGAGATCCGCAACATCAAGGTGTGTCATGTCAGATTTGCCATGTATAGGGCCATCATCATGATATGCCATATTTGCCTCTATATTTTTGCTTTTTTTCTTCTAAGAGGCTTGATAAAGATCAACAAGATGTTTGGCTGTACAACAAGTCCGAGTCCAGTGCCCTTTAATCCCACATCTAAAACATGAATCCTCCATTTCTTCATTATTCTTTTGCAATGGGGCTTTACCCTTTTCAAGTTTTTCATCACTAAGAGTGACTTGTTTGTTATTGTGACCACCACGCTGTCAAACATAACTACGACCACAACCGCATCCTCGACCACGACCACGACCACGGCCGTGACCATGACCTCCAAATGTTACAGCATTCACTTCAGGGAATGGTTTGGAATCGGTCGGGCGTGATTCATGATTTTTCATTAAAAGCTCATTGTTTTGTTTCGCCACAAGAAGACATGTAACCAATTCAGAATATTTTTTAAAACCTCGCTCTCGATATTGCTGCTGCAGGAGCATATTCGAGGCATGAAATGTGGAAAAAGTCTTTTCCAATTTGTCTTCTTCCGTAATTTTTTCTCCACATAATATAAGTTGAGAAGAAATGCGAAACATTGCTGAATTATAGTCACTTACAGACTTAAAATCTTGCAATCGCAAATGCATCCAATCATATCGAGCTTTTGGAAGAATTACAGTTTTGTGGTGATCATATCTTTCTTTCAAACTCTGCCAGAGTTCAAGGGGGGTTTTTTATAGTCAAATATTCAGTTTTTAGCCCCTCATGTAAGTGATGACGAAGAAAAATCATGGCTTTGTCACGATCCTGACTAGATGCTTCATTATTTTCTTTAATGGTGTCTCCAAGACCCATAGCATCTAAGTGAATTTCAGCATCTAATCTCCATGATCCCATTAATGTCAAGTGCTACAAATTCGAGTTTTGTAATGTTTGCCATGGTTGAAATTCTATCATATGAAATATAAGTGATATTAAAATAGAATACAAAATCATATATATTATGCATATAAATAGACAAGAAAACATGAATTTATACTAACCCATAAATTAATATTGCAATATAGACAAATGCAATGCAATTTTATGTAATATTTGCAAGTTGAATGAAAACTACGCATTTCACGTAATAAATTAGACATGTGAGAAGTATAATTTCCATCCAGTTAAGTTTTCTTCAATTCCAAAACAAACGAGGGCTGAAGTTTTTCTTTCTATTTTATTGTCTCATGGACGACAATCATGCGGACATGATACACTAATACTGATAACAATACGCTAATAGCACTAGAATGTAACACAAAACAATTATCACCAAATTATTGATTCTTCAAGAACAGATTTTGGGCATAATAAATGATCGTAATATAACATCATGCCATATTCTATTATGTGTATATAGAAACTAATTTTAGCATATCAATAGAGGATGTTACCTTACAGAAAAGATACGATTCTTTTCTAGGGTACACACCTTAAAGTTTTTCGTTCACCGGGAAGGCAGAGCTTCGTGCTGATAACGTGTTATATAATAGATTATAATGAAGAGTAATATTTCTCAAGTAGAGAGAATAGTATGAAAGAGATGGAGAACATGAAGATTTATTTCTTCCTTATATCTCGATACAACATCACATTGCACCATATATAGGTACATGAAAGTACTTGAAAAGCCTTATAACTAATTACATTCATGAATAAGAATATGGAAGTGTAAAGGTCATTTGACAAGGTTCATGAATGACCTTTCAATGGACATCTATATCTAATAATATACATAACAATATTATTATTTTAAGACATTTCGTCAAATATATATATATATATATATATATATATAAGATATTACTGTTAAATTTACAAATTTAGCCCTTCAAATATTCTAAGATCGTGTTGTGTTAAATGATTTGAAATATTAAAAATAAATGAAATAAATGTATTTTAAATTCAACTTTCAACTACTCCACTTTAAGGTTATTTTCAAAAAAGAGACGAAAAACCTCTAATTACAAGTTTATTTATCTTTTTTTTTTTTTTTGATTTTGGTAGTTGCGAATAAGAACAACCAAAATTGGCAAAAACTCATGTGCAACCATCGCACCATGCAACGCAATATTGGCAAAAACTCATGTGCAACCATCGCACCATGCAACGCAATATTGCACTTATAGCACAAAAAGACATACTTATAGCCGTAAAAGGCATACTTGAATAATGCATGTTTATACTATAAGAAACATACTTATAAAACACATACTTATACCTGTAAAAGACATACTTGAATCCTGTCGCATTTGAGATGGTCTCTTGTGAGACGAACTCATCAAAAATTCATTTATCTCTGCAAATGCAATAAGTAATAAGTGTCATATTTTAATTACGGATTTTATCGATCCAAGTTCCGAAAGATGAGTTAACTATCAATGTCGGATATGAAAGATAAATCTTATCAATCCAAAACCTAAAAGATTGAAAACTAAAGATTCCAAAATGAAACCCGTTAGGATTTTTCTGTTAGATGTTATCTTATTCTATTTATCTATTAGATCGTTATCTCATTCTCTTCTCTTAATTGACGTGGTTGTCAAATCATCAAATCATGAATTTTTTTTTTATGTTTATACACATTTCTATTATTTATATTATTATATTACAAAAAAACTAAATCTTTGTATAATAATATTTATGGATTATCCAATCAATATAAATATTTTGCTATATTGTATGTAATATAATATGGACATTTTGGGATATTTGATTTTTTTTTCCAATAAAATATATGGCAATCAATATCGATATTTTGTGATATTGTATCCAATATAATATCGATTTTGATTTTTTTCCAATAATATATATGGAACAAATATTTGCATCATAATATTGATATCTTTACACTTTTTACGATATTTATTTTTGTTCAATAATATATATCGATAATACACAATCAATATCGATATTTTGTAGTATCTTATCCAATATAATATCGATATATATATATATATATATAAATTATTAAAACAATGCATTTGTATTTATAATAATAATAATATATTATTATTATGTTTTCTTTATAAATTTATATTATTTTAATATTGTACTATTTATGTGATGAATTAGAAAATTAGAATAGATTGCAATATATTTATTTCATACATGTGAATAGAATATATGTGGTAGAAATAGTGTGATATATATAACTATTAACAATAAGTAATCATAATAACAATAATTAAAATGTCAGTATTATTATAAGGCATGGGCGGGTCGAATTTTTTTAATGAGAGAATGACTGATATTAGTATCGGTTGTGTGTGTATATATATATGAAGACAATTTTACAAAATCATACCAAAATTAAGTTTTGTTTGAACTGGATTGACAAATCCGGATTTGGAATGAATAGAATTCTAGTCCTATTTGTTATGAGATTTACAATATTCTATAACTAAATTATATTTTTTCTACATTTCCACAATTCTCAATATCATCTACTTTTCAAAATAATATAAAATCAACATCATCTTAAAAAAAAAATAGTAATGTGATATTTTTCATCTTAATGACAATCTATAAAATTTCAAAACAAACAAAAAAATTATCAAAATCAATCTTTATAAAAATATTTATTTAAATCTCAAATCAATACTTGCAAAATCAACCTACATCCATCCCAAATACATCCTAAATTATTCATTTCAAATTCAAATCTCTCTGAATAACATCCGATGAGATTCAACTTGATTATGTCATGTATGGGGGATGATGGCATTGCCTATCACTCTATATAGCCCATGTGAGTACTATTCTAATCCGCATGATATATGATGTGTCACACATTAAAAAAAACAATAATCTTTGATTTTTTAATAATGTAACACATATATCACACATCCTGTTATATTAATGTAATACCCACATGGGTATCGTGGAATAAGTGGTGTAGGATAGTAATCCAAAGTTGGAGCAAAAATAGAGAGAGTAAAAAAGAAAGAAAAAGGAAGGTGGAATGGAAGTGGAAGAGCAGGCTTTAAGCACGTTGAATGGTGAAGAAAGATCTGACAATATATGGTATTAATGATCTTTACTTAACAACTGCAGCAAGTGTAGAGTGTTCACCAAATCTGCTCTCACTTCACCATCACTACATCAATTATCTCACCTTTCTCTTTCCTAATTCCCCACCTTTTTCTTATTCTACAACTATTATTTTATTCACACTTCTTTTTTAATCAATATCGATCTTTTTTTCTTATTTTATTAGCTCAATCCAAATAAAAAAAAATATTTACACAGGTTTTTTTTTTTTTTTTTTTTAACAATTTGAGGATAACTTTCCAAAAATTACAATCTAATGTATCGAGTTTTTTTTTTGTTTTTTTTGAGTTCTAATTTAATGCACCTAGGTAGTTTTCTAAAGGGATTTAGTGAGGTGGCTTCGAAGCTCGACAAGAGCTATTATGATAGGCACCACATAACTTGATTAAAGAAAATTCAACTTAAATATTCAAGTACGAAAAAAAATAAAGAGCTAAAATTATAAACCTAATATGTCATAAATAAAAGTATTTTTAGTTATTATTATCTTTGGTACAATAAATGTAAGAGTTTAAGAGTCACACTATCATAATCTCATTGGCAAAACTTATATGAGATCGCTTCACGGATTTAATTTCGTAAGACAAATATTTTGACCGGCACCTCATGAGAGATGCCTAACTCAACTCAAAGGAAAATCCCTAGAAGCAACCCAACCCAATGCACCCAAAGAAAATGAGGCGTGAATTTGTGACATGTTGTGCACGTTATGAGATTATGTTTTTTTTTTTTAAATGATGAATCAAGATTCTGCGTATGGGGTAATGTATTTCATGGAGATTTTTTTTTTTAAGAAATGGAGGTTTTTGAATATTAATGTCAAATTTTATTGTTTATTTAATATATATATATATATATATATATATATATATATTGTCGGTTTTTCTTTTTTGCATTCTTAGAGATTTAAAACATAGAATATAAGTAATTTATAAGTATATCTTTTACAACTATAAATATGTGTTTTAAAGTTATAAGTATGTGATTTTATTCTTATTGTTATGTTACTATATAAGTAGTCGTTTTATATAAATATGTGTTTTGCAGTTATAAGTATGCATTTTAAAACTATAATTATGCGCATTTATTCTTATTATTATATTGCTATATAAATAAGTATTTTATACAAGTATGTGTTTTACAACTATAAATATGTGTTTAAAACTATAAATATGCATTTTTATTCTTATTGTTATGTTGCTATATAAGTAAGCATTTTATATAAGTATATGTTTTGCAACTATAGTATGTGTTTTTATTCTAATTGTTATATTGTTATATAAGTAAGTGTTTTATATTAAGTATATATTTTAAAATTATAAATATGTATTTTAAAGTTTTAAGTATGCGTTTTTAGGTACTTCATAAGTTAAGTAACATAGTACATGTATTTTTATACATAAATAAGATTGAAAATAATAAATTCAAATTGATCAAGAATAAAAATGAAAATGTGCACTATTAATTTTTGCATTCTAAAATGGTCCGGTGATTATGATATTGTTTTAAAAAAAATAATAATTGAGATAATCATTAAGATAGTGCAAAAGATGATAGTCAATAAATAATTGTTAGGCAAAAAATATAGGCCGTGGAAGAAAAGTAGCAGACGTTAAATTGCAATTGAGGAAGATGGTCATGTGTCAAGCAGTACATCTTCCAATTCTTATTGGACTCAGGCTACCTTAAAAGGCTGGATTTGGATGGGTCAGGTCAATGATTATGGATGCGGGTCAAATAAGATCCGTCTCATGTAAAAAGAGTCAGGTCAAGGATTATGGATGTAGGTCAAATAAAATATATCTCATGTAAAAAGATTTGTGAGACGATCTCACAAAAGACTAACACAATCTTATTTGGGAAAGAACATACATAGGAGCACTAACAATGGTTAATAAAAGTTATTTTATTAAATAAAATATTAATATTTTAATAATAAAAAATGTATGAGGTGTTATTTCTTAGAATTTATCAGCAATAACACCGTTATAAGAGAAAGAAAGAGTTAGAGACATAATTATGTTGGAATAATATTTTATTATTATTATTTTTAACATTAACAAATTAATGATTGTGATGATGTAAAGGCTAAAACCAAGTGTTGTGATTAGAATTGAAAAGAGAAACAAAAATAATGTAAAATGAGAAAAGAGAGGTGAGATTTGTTTGTGCAAGCAATGGATGAAGTCAAATCATGGAAAAAGCAGTCCCCACTGTCAGATTGCTTCATTCAGGGTACTTCTTCCCTTTCATTTTTATCACTCTGCGCTATTATTTATTTTTGTCCCATCATTATTCCTTTCTACCAAGATTCTCTCTCTCTCTTTTTATTTTAATAATATAAAATAAAATGTTCCGATGTAATTCAATTGAATTATAGTTTGAGATGAGGTGCTTAGACAAATTGTTTGGCAAAGAGTGAATTAAGCTATTACAATTGATAGTAATTAGTTCCAGGTGATTATGATTATATTTCCAATTTTTTATGAAAGAAGAGAACAATGCCTGACTTTGCTGTTATTTATGAAAGAAGAGAACAAAATTGTGTTGTAAATGCAAAGTTTTATTGTGTTGTAAATGCAAAGTTTTGTTGTGTTGTGTTGGGTTACGACGAAATCTCTTATACATAATAGGAGGATTTGATGGAAAATTTTGCTAATTTTGGGGGCAAGATTAATTGTGGGTCCATACCCAAATGAGGGAATAAAAGGTTGGATCGTATTTTCCTTTGAGAAAAGTACGAGACAGTATAAGTTTGCCCAATATGTTTAATGACCGAATGAGAAATAAATCTCAAAGTGACAATATTGTATCTATTTGGAAGGTTTTGTAGCCTAAAAGAAGACTTGTCCCACATCAGAAAATGTTAGCTTATTTCACTAGCTTATAATGAGCTTCCCCTTAGTGGGAGATAAGTATGTGTAGCAATAAGAGCTTCTCCCGCATGCGCGGATTGTAATTCAAGGATCAACTTGGCGCTCAGACCAAGGTGTACTCAATTTTCACCTAAAAGATTTCACCAAAAATCCTTCTAATTGACCCTCAAGGATAAACCTGGGCTCGGACCAAGGTGTACTCATTTTCATTAAAAATCTTTCTAATTGACCCTCTATCTTTGTTCCCGACCAAGGTATACTCATTTTCACTAAAAATCCTTCTAATTGACCCTCCATCTTCGTTCCCTAGATCTTAAGAAATCCTTCTAATTGACCCTCCATCTTCGTTTCCTAGATTCTCAAGCACCATGTGAGGGGACAAACCTTTTTTAAGAAAATTGTGATCTTCACATGCCTCGATTCACTGTTTCATTGCATCACTTTGATTATTGTGTACATGTAAAATCCTATAAAAATAGGAACAACAACTAGTTTCATTTTTTTGATTTGCTAATTGTCAGATTTTATTGTCTCAATGTATCATATTCATTTTTCCATTTTCATGTGCTATCATACGCACATTTATTTTATTAGCATTTTGTGAGAGAAAATAATTGAAAAAGAGATTAATTGACTTGAAATATGATAATACTAATTAAATGTTTAATTATTGAAGACTATTTACACTTTTCAACAACTTATAAGATAGTAAATACAATTCATTGCATATTTAGTCACTCCACTTGGCCCTGATTTACTCACACATTTGTTGATGGATGAATGCTAATAAGCTGGATTGTTGTCATTTGACTTGTATTTTTCGTAAAAATCTTGTGTTCTTTCATGTAAGTTTTGTTGTTAGCTTCCATTTCTTGTTTTTTCAAGGGGGCAAACTCAGGTAATTCAACCACCATCTTTTTTTGTGCACTGTTTCTAATTCATTGAGGGCAAATGTTGCAACATTGTTATTCCTTTCCCCTTCCTTTTTTGTTGTCTTCTGTCCAATTGGATGAGCTTCCTCTTCGTTTAAGTCCAAGTCAATATGTGTGTATTGATTGGATGAAGTGTTTCTTACTCTTGACTCATCAACTCTTGTCTTCTTTGTCCCAACAAAATTTTCGAAGGACTATGGAGTATATGTGATCGATCTTTAATTATCCTCTACACGAACTCCAAATTAAATGCAACATCGTTAATTTCATCACAATATTTTGATATCCGAGGCGCAATATATTAAATCACTATGACTGCTTCAATGTGAGTTATAAATTTGGTTATAGTTGACATTGAAGCGATTCACTTTCTTTTGAATTGTGTTGCGCAAGTATGTTCTCGATAGATAAATTCATTGAACTTATTTTCATTATAGTATGTTGCAATATGTATTCACATCGGTGTCATTTGATTATTATCGGTGATTGGATCATTCCTCGTTCAATTTGGACTCTTTTGACAATCCTTGACATTGACTTTTGCTTTTTCAAGAGTGGCCTCTGTATTTGGTGTTCAAAACTAATCAAATAACTCAATTTTCAAAACAGAAGATAGTGTGATTTGTTCTTTTCGCCTTTTAGACTTGAAAAAATGATTTGTTGTTCTTGGATTAGAAAATCCATGTAATCGTCAAAACTCCAATATAAATGACACTTGAAGGATTGACTACTCAATGTCCTCGTTCTATAAGTTAAAAATAGAATTGACTACTCAATATTATCACAAATTAAAAATAGGATTAACACTATTACATGTTGAAAATAAAATTGACAACACAAATTGAGAAAAGTTGAATTAAACTTAAAGTATTGACAGACAATGTATGAGCATTAATCTTGCTTTTAGTTGAGTATAGTTAGGATTTATCTTATAAATTACATGCAGTGAAACACTTTAATATTTTTTGTTTTTAATACTGTGGTTAATTACCATTTTAGTAAAAATTACATAAATGATTAATGAGTGAATTTATAAACGTATAAATATAATCAAATCATGAATTATAGAAAATAAAAAATATAATTTATTTTAATAGTATATACACTGTTTAGTTTAGATGCAATTATATAATTTTGCACTTGAATCTTATACAATTTTGAAGTTGAATTAAAAAAATACAAAAAAAAAAAAAAAAGGAGAGAACAAAATCGGAAAAAAAATAACACACAAATAATGTATAATATCACAAAATCAAATAAAATTGACTTTTCCACCACAACATATAATTTTGTAACTTTTCTACCACAAATTGAGTAAAAAGACTAAAATAAGCCTTAGCACTCACAAAATCAAATAAAATTGACTTTTCAATCACTCACATTGTAACCAATCCATTCAATATAGATTTGCATGAATTGGGAGCATCACGAGTGTTCTTATGTGTAGTAAATGACATCATAAGAATACACATTATGCCTATTGCAAAATACTGAGACGCACTATGGAGCAATTCGAACCCCTCAGTGATGAGCGAGGTACCATTGGAAGTTCCCGACGATGCAAGAGACAGACACATGAGTCGAATAGTAACAAAATTTTCGTGTAAACTCGAGTGCAACGACACACTGATCATCAAGTAACTAACTAATCATAAGGACAATGATTGCAAAGAGAGGTATGTATGTATGTATCTACAGATAGCCTCAAGAAGTGGAGATTAGCAGTAAATGGAAAACTGCAAAGAAAAAAAATGTAATCCTACTGTATGTATGAATGTATACTTAGCATTTACAGTGTAGGCCAAACTCACTATGAAGAAAGTGCCAGCTCAGCCCAAGCCAACGAAGATGCCGACGTCATCTCAGCAGGCACAGTCGTGTCAATGCCCGTTTCCAACATGGAGCACAGCTCCCTCATTGATGTCCGACTGCTGGTATTGGGACAAACACACAGGTTCACAACATCACATATCACTTTCAGATCCTCGTATCTGAAGTGTTTCAATTCTCGATCCACCACATATGCCATCACTTCTGGCAAATCAAGAAACTCCTTTGCCTGCAACAAGATTAAGTCTTATTAGAAATAATATCACACTGCAAGAAGATATCTTTCGAGAAAGAAGTTCGTAACCGTACCCAGTCGACCAGGCACTCTTTATCCTTGCAGTATGGAGGTCTCCCACTGACAATTTCAAGTAAGAGAATCCCAAATGCATATATGTTAGCCTGGACGTCGAGATGACGTCCTTCCAAATGTTCCGGAAGGATGCAAACAGCACCTTCGTTGCTTATGGTGCCTAAGCTTTTCTCCACCGTCTTCCAGCAATCAAAATCAACCAGCTGCCAAACAAGTTGAGAGCAGATACTAAGAACAATGTAGATTCTAAGGCATAGACATTTTCATTTTGGATAGTCTGGCCTTACCTTGGGAGAAAATTCATCGGTCAGATAAACGGAACTGGAGTTCAGTTCAGATATAGTAAAAGATGGATTGATTTCCGTGTGAAGATACTTTAGGCCCCGGGCGATCCCAACAATGATTTTCATGCGGCGTGTCCAAGAGAATTGGCATGCTTCTCCATCTACATTTAATCGAAAAGCTTTGTGCTATTAGTATGTGGAAGCTGTTGCAAAAGAAATAAAAAGAAGAAACGAAAATATATTTAACGTACAATGAAGGTGTTCGTAGAGCGTTCCGTTTGATGCATACTCGAACACCAGCATCCTTGTAAATGGGCTGCTATCTGTGCAAAAGCCGAGCAATTTCCCCACATTCTCATGATTTATTCTAGCCAAATTGGCCACCTGAATCATGTAACATATGGCTCAAGGCATGTCCACATGCAAAAAATGTTCGTACATTCCACAATACAAAACGAGCACTAAGAAAGTTTAAGAAGAGAAATGAAGACCTCTTTCTGAAAATGAAGCTCAAGGTAGCCATTCCAGTTGTCTTCTTTGATGCATAGGGCTATGACAGCTATTTCCGGCCCACCTTTTATCGTGCCCTTGTACACCAGGCTATCTGGAGAGGACCCAATGATGTTGCTGAAATCCTCACAGGCTTCTTCAAGTTCTTGCCTTGTGTATTTCACGACATCCTTCAGTACGTCAGAATCTGTAGAAGCCTTTTGTTATAAAGGTTTTCTAATACAATTTTGATGTATAAGGGAATAATAACATTATGATTGGTATAAGCCTGAGTTGCAGATACGAACTTATGTAAACTGGCATGGAGTCATTAGCACTTGGGGACTTCTTCCACGGCATAATAATAAAAGATTTTGACTTCCACTTCTTAGTGGCCGTAAAAAGAGCCACGACAAAGAGCACTCCCACTATAACTCCAGTCACAATTTCAAGAGCCAATAGCCACACTGGTTTTGACGAATTAGTCTGATCCTCCGATTCCTCTTCTTCATCAGGCATGTGCTTTGTCGTAACTTGTGAATATGGTTTGGCGGGTGGAGCACCACCTGCTATAAAACTTGTCATTACAAGGGGCAGAACTCAACATATTGGAAGCACATGCGATCATTTCAGTGAGGATCCAATCCAAGGAAATATTTAAGATGAGCTTCAGGAAGCACCAAAAGAATATGTTGAACATTAGATTAGATAGAATATATAATATATGCATTAGAAAGAAAGTGTGAGTGTAATTTATGTATTTCCAACTTTTATGCTTAGAGTTCGAAGTTGGGATAATAAGCAAGGTGACCTACCACATAGTGCAGGAGATCGCTGCTTGATGTCATTGACTTGAAGACAATTACCCTGGAAACTCGATCTATAAAGAAGAACATTAAGTACCTCAACTGAAAAGTAAACAAAATGGAAGCAAATAGATGAAGAGAGAGAATAGAGTCGACAAAATACCTAGGAAGATACAACAAGCACTTGGGTATGCTTCCAACCAAAAAGTTGAATGAAAAGTCGGCTACTTTTAGTTGGGAGAATTGACAAAAACCCATAGGGATACTGCATCAAGAGACACTAATGAGAAACACGTAATTGAAACTAAAATTAGTGAAGAAGATTAGAAACTTTCTACTTACATTCCATGTGTATCGGAAGTATAATCTGAGGCATTACTAGCGGGAAAAGTCCCACGAAACTTATTCCTATCGAGTCGAAGTTCCTCAAGGTATTTCAAGTTACCAAGTTCAGGAGGCAACTTTCCTGTCAACCCATTTGATTCAAGATTTCTGAAAACAGAAGATAAACACTAGTGAGAGAAGAAAAAGAAAAGCCACAGAATAATGCAAGTTCGTTTATACTCCTTTTCACCGACATTCTCATAATGCTGCTTAAGTTTCCAATCTCGGGCGGAATTCTTCCTGATAGCTGGTTCGAACTCAAGTCTAAAACCTTCAGATTTTTCAGCATTCCAATCTCCTTCGGAATTCTACCAACCAACACATTCCCATGCAAAATTCTGCTCATCATCCATATGAACACAATCAGCCTAAACTACTGCACTACAATAACTAGATATGAATTTTATATAATTCAGAAGAAAACAAAGCTTACAATTCTTGCAAATTCGAAAGTTGGCTCAGTTCTGGTGCAATGAAGCCCTTTAATGATGTCCCGGATATGTTACTGCAAACCCAAGTAGCATCTTGATCAGAACTCAGACTACTATGCTTTCTTACTAAAACTGAGCAAAAATCTTACATCTTTATTATATGATCTCCAGCTATCGAACAAGAAATGCTGGACCAACTACAAGGATCGGAGTCCATAGGATTCCAATTCGACAAAACCAGTGAGGGGTCCTCTATGATAGCACTCTTGAAGGAAGTTAAAGCTTCCACTGCACAAAACCAACAATTCTTCACTACAATAAACTATACTAATAAACTCTGCACTATAATTCTGCAACACCCACATTCTTCCATTTACCTAATATTATCTATGAACAAACACAATCCAAGATCTTGCATGGTAAAACCAAACAACATCCCACATTGCAGTAAATCGAATAAATATCAGTCAATCACCATTCTACACTATAGTTCTGCTATAGGCACATACTTATATATACTCATCATCATCCATGAACAGATTACAGATATAATCCAGAGATCTTGCATGAAAAAAATCAAAACAACATCCCACATTGCAGTCAATGAATTAATGTCAGTCAACCACTACAAAAGGCAGTGAAACTTGTTTCTTTAGGAGTATTAATCAAGAATCATGATCTGCATAATCAACTAAAACTTACCTTCATTTCTCGGAAATGCCAGGCAATCTGTGAGGAAGAGTCCTAAACTCACCAAAAGAAATAGAAATGAAGTAAAAGATCTCATCTTTCTCTACACTTCACTCAAAAGAACACACTCAAGAGCTTCAAGAACACATATGCAAAACCGGTTTCAAAGAAACCAAAGACAAAATCATCACCCAGAAAAGAAAAGGCTAAAGAAGAGGGTTGAATTGATGAAGAAAGCAAACAGATAAAAGCCAGGCGAAATGCGGGTGTTCAAAGTGTTTGACAATAAAAAAGAAATAAAAGAAAAACCCACAAGAAGAAACCCAAGATTCCCTCCACGCGGAATCAAAAGAAATAAAGAAAGCAAAGACAGCAACTTCAACACCAAATCTCGAATCAAAATCAGTGACGACAATGAGTGGCAAACGAGAGTGAAATTCAAAAGGAACCCACAAATGATCAAGACTTGGAATCAGAGGGGGGATAAACTGACAATGAGTCAGAGAAGAAGAAGAAGAAGAAGAAGAAGAAGAAGAGAAAATGTATAAATGATAAAAAAGAGAATGCAATTCAGAAAGTGGAGATCTTCTAGAATGTTTTGCTCTGTTCTTGAGGAGTAAAATGCTCAGAAATCTGCGGGTTTTGTGCTCAGAGTGAACGTCGATGAAAGTCGAGGAAGCTGCTAAAATGGGGAGTAGTGGTTTAGTGCGTTTAGCATTTTTACTCAAGCTAATCATTATTAATTATCAAGATTCTTTTTTAATATATATTTTTTACATGATAATTATGGAAAATTAAAATAATATTGGAGAAGATCGAAAATAACTTCATATGACAAGATACCATGCGATTATATCAGTTAGTATCTTTGTAACTGCACATGTTTAAGATATATATATATATATATATATATTTTTTTTTTTTTTTAGAGGAAATTAAATATATTATTTATAATTTTTGATATCTCATAATTATAATTTTTTAATTTTAATATTTTGAAAAATGAGGCTACATTTGATATTTGTAGTATGAACTCGTGTGAGATGTAACATGTAGCTAGAACTCTATTGTCATTTAACTATAAAAGAAATATAAGAATTTGTATATAACAGAGCTTAAATATGATCAATCTTGCAGACTAAGTTCCTTATAAATTGTGTTACAATAATTCATACCTATGTTTGTTTTGGATTGAAAGTGGATTGCAAGTTTGAATTTTGGTTTTTAAAGTATTTTGTAAGTCTAGATTTGAAATATGTTGTGTTTGTTTAGAGATTTTGTAAAGTTAGATTATAATATTGAGATTATTACATTGAAAATTGTAGAAAAAATAAATAATCTGTTGGGAATGATAGAAAACTTCCACATTGTTGGTGAGAGTTGTTGAAATATAGAAATAATATAGTATGGTTATAGGAATTTCAAAATCCCAATACAAACATATATTATGATTTGATGTATACAAAATTCAAATGTGTTAAGTTCCAAACAAACATAGCTATAAAATAAAAGATATATATCTTGTCGTGACAGACAGTTTGCAATTTTAATCATTCATCACATTTTGGTATTTCATCTTCTATATATATACATCATTGTTTTTTTAATATGCTTAACATATTAATTAATTATATCATTTATATATCTATATGATATGATATATTTACTTTAAAAGTATAATATAGAAACACATATTTATCAAGTTGTTTTGGCCTTTGAGAAGATGAATTAAGAAAAAATAAAATGTATGTTTTTATTTAAAATGATGATGTTCAAAGGTCCGAATCCTGCGGTAGGAACAATGTGCCTCATTCTCAGCCCACAGACTCAGCACCGCGTAATAATTGGAAGGCCTCCACGATATTTAATTTTCTCGCGTATCATGAAAATACCACGATTATTTCATTAGTGAAAGCGATTTATTGCTTAACAAGAAATAATAATAATGATTAAGTAGGAGTAGTAGTAAAGGAGAAGATAAAAGAAAGAAAGTTGCAATCTTGAGTCTTGACACAGCTGTTAACCACACACTTTGCATAAATTAGGTGCAATCAATTTCTCCATTATTATTGCATTACTTCATCATTTTCAGCCCTTTTTGCTTATTTTTACTTCAAATATCTCATAAAAACTTATATAAAATTATTTTACAAATTGAATATTGTATATATGATCACCAACACATTTACCTTATGTTAAATCTAGTATAATATTATCTTTCAGAAGAATTTTTTTTTTCCAAATAATATTTTCCTTTTTATATTCAAATTATCATTATGTGATGAAAATACCCACCTATAACCCAATCATCATGAATATATTTGTGGTGTATGTTACATATAATTTGATTGAAATTGGATCACACGATATACCTAGCTATTATATTTTACTTGATATGTTACGTTATCCAATGCACCAACCTAACATAGTCAAGCATATATCCTCACAAAAGTTGGTCCTAGTCTCTAGTTGTCATATACTCAAAATAATTTTTTTTTTGTTTATTTATATGTGATTGTGCACTTTCATAATGCATATAAAATTAATGGATGATAAATACTATCATATATATATATATATATTATGAAGAAACTCACAATTATAATTTGATTGTATGTTAGCTTTCGTGCAATAATCCGCAAATCACATAGTATATGTAAGTCATATTAGACAAATCTCATACGACAAATTAAATTAGTACTAGTGTATACCGATAGATATTGAAGTTCGAACTAATTACATTATATTGAACACTATCTATTTATTTATATTCAATTATATATCGAGGAGAATATGTATAAATTATATATCTAAGATATATAATATTCCTAGCTACTATAGCATTAATTCAAACATGCATATATAGTTCCATAAGAAATAGTTACAGCCCACATTCGCAAACTGGAAGTATAATATTCAATTTCTTAAAAGAAGTCTCAAAGTCTTAGTCCAACAATCCAATTGCCTATGTAATAAGTCAAACTTTGGAGGAGCCTCTTTTTGAATTTGATTGCATTATGACAATAATATATTGCAAAGCAGGGGGAAGTTGTTTAAACATGGCATGCTTCCAAGCAAGACATTACAAGATTCATCATTATTATAATTTTCTTTATTCTAAAGTGATGCATAAGAGGTTCATTAATTTGATAGTATTAGATTGTACATGAAGGCATGTGGCCCATATATTAATTGACCCATGGAATATATAGAATTAACATAGGCAAAATGTACAAATTGACCCTTATTCTTGGGGAGAAATTGGTTCATGATTTTCTTTTCCCAATTAACTTCTATTCTTTTTAATTGGCACAAATTGATCACTATTAATACTTGTTTTTTTTTTGAATTGGAACAAATTCACCTCCACCATTGAGCCATTCACCTTTCCGATCGAGTTATGTTCCATGCACCATCATTATTGACTACCATCAATTCTTACCATCTAAATATTGTAATTCAATTCATTGTTTAAAGTTGGCAATCCAGTATGTAAGTCTTGTTTAACCTTTCATCATCGTGAACTTTATGGGAAATTGGATGAGCTGAGCTCCCAAAATCCCACGTCATTGAGATGACCAACTCCATTTCAACTTGACTACCTAAGTAAAAAAAAAATGTTGTTGTCTTGCATTGATGAAAGTGGTGGCTTGTTCATATATGTTCCGTAAAATAAAGAGGAATAAAACTATTGTAAGACTATCTTATAAATTTATTTCGTGAGATGAGTCAACACTCAATTTATAATCCATAGTGATTGACTAGTGAAAATGCATTTGAAGTTCATGAAATTATGTCTGTGAGATGGTTTTTTATATAAATTTTGTGAATAAAGTGTTAATTTGTTTTAATTGAATCGAGGTAGTTGTTAATTGAATGAAAAAAATTGTCATGCCCCGTTTTCATACTTTAAATATCAGAGTTTGCCTATGGGAGTGCAGGAAAAAGAGAAAGAAACATACTTTTTAAAACTTACGAACATGATAGAGAGGTAACGATTTAAATAAAACAAGTGAGTAAACCGAAGATTTTTAAAGGAAAACATCTGATAGATCAAAGACATCATAGGTTTGAGTTACAAATTAGTAACATCGGAAAAATCAGTTAAAGCATACAATCCTTTTTCATTTTCCAAAACATCGGCACATCGCCAGAAGAAAGCATTTTAAACTAACAGCGGAATTAAACAGGATCCATCATAAGTTACAAACAGTTTTTCAAAACATAAACAGTTTTAAAGCAAAGTTCGACAATCCATTTTAAACTAAAGCAGAAGAGACACTGGATACGGCACCCCTCTTGCTGCGTGTCTAAATTTTTGTCGTTCCTGTAGTGTGAGTACAGATAGGGGTGAATGCGTTTAAATACACTCGTGAGAGTAATTTTAGTTTTCAGGATTATAAACACAGTTAAGATACGTAAACAATAATCAGCACATCAAGTAATCACAACACGTAAAAAAATGCATTGCACATATATCCTCTTCAGTGCGGGTAATCCCCGTCTTATCCGGTAACGGTTTCAATACCGTTGGTGCATTTTACGAACCACCAAACCATCCGTGAAGTTTTTTACGGACCATGAGTCCCTCCGTGATGAACGTGGACTTCTGTCCTCGTATGACATTTATCATTGTATGCATGAATAAATAATAACACAACACGTAATCCCAAGGCACGTAAGTTCAATCAATTCATAGCATGCGTATGTATATAATATCATTAATTCATGTTTAAGCAGTTCATCAGCATATCAAACATAATAAATACAGAAATGTAAAAGTCATTTAAGTTCAGAAGTTACCCCCACCTTGATCGGTGATGTTTTTCCACGTGACTTGTACTTAAATCTACGTTCGTCTCCTAAATGCGAAAGCCTTAGTGTAACTTTGACAAAGTGTGGTAATTCCTCATGTGTGTATGTTTTATCGACTTCTTTCTTTCAATGAATTGAGCCTCGTTTGGGCCTCGGAACTCCGATTGGCCCTATATTCATTTCATTCTCTTCGTTTTTCGATTGCCATCATTCACATAACATGTATTCTTCGTTTTTAATTAAATCAAACTTTCGATAAATATAAACATAGGCTCTCCAAATTAATTACGTTTCTGATAAATTAAAACATACGTTCGATTAATTAAATCATGCATGTTTTGATTAATCTGAAACGCACATAAATTAAATCACACAATTAATATTAAATTATTTAATCGTCAAATTATGCGTCGTTTCGTCCCAGGCATTACAAAAATGGCTCAATATGTTGTTAGGGTAAATATCAGGGCCAATTTCTACATTTCCCAACAAAATTAGAAGACATTACCAATTTATTTGTTAAAATTTCCAATATATTGATTATAACTCAAAAACTAATTAAAAACTAATATTTAAAACACATCTTGATCTGTCAACCTAGAGCTCAGACCCAAGAGATAAATGGTTTGCAAAACCAGGTAATTACATGTTAAGTAGGGGCAAAATATATAGGTCCATCCATTTATAAAAGGGTAAATTATATAATAAAAGTCAAACTATGGTCACTTTTCCACTTTGTTATTCGAACTTTCAAAGTTCACTGTAAAACAACTTAACTTTGTTTTTTTACGACCGTCAGAAGTCACCGCAGATGGAATATTATGAGAATATTCCGTCCCAAACTTTCAAAATTCACTGTAAAATAGCTCAACTTTGCGTATTTACCAAATGACTGCCAGAATTAAATTAAATTAAATTAAAAATAACTAAAAAATACAAATCAAATTAAATTAAATAAAAAATACAAATCAAATCAAATTAAATAACTAAAACCCCCAAATCGGCCCCCAAAAGGGGTTTTAGTTATTTAATTTAATTTAATCAAATCAAATTAAATCGACCAATTTTGGGGGGCCGATTTTGGAGGTTTTAGTTATTTAATTTAATTTAATCAAATCAAATTAAATCGGCCGATTTGGGGGGCCGATTTGGGGGTTTTAGTTATTTAATTTAATTTAATCAAATCAAATTAAATCGGCCAATTTTGGGAGGGCCGATTTTCGGGGTTTTAGTTATTTAATTTAATTTAATCAAATCAAATTAAATCGGCCGATTTTGGGGGTTTTAGCTATTTAATTTAATTTAATCAAATCAAATTAAATCGGCCGATTTGGGGGTTTTAGTTATTTAATTTAATTTAATCAAATCAAATTAAATCGGCCGATTTTGGGGGGCCCATTTTGGGGGCCGATTTGGGGATTTTAGTTATTTAATTTAATTTAATTTGTATTTTTTATTTAATTTAATTTGATTTGTATTTTTTAGTTATTTTTAATTTAATTTAATTTAATTCTGGCGGTCGTTCGGTAAATTTGCAAAGTTGAGCTGTTTTACAGTGAATTTTGAAAGTTCGGGACGGAATATTCCCAGAATATTCCACCGGTAGTGACTTCTGGTGGTCGTTTGGTAAAAAAACAAAGTTGAGTTGTTTTACAGTGAACTTTGAAAGTCCGGATAACAAAGTGGAAAAGTAACCATAGTTTGACTTTTATTATGTAATTTACCCTTTATAAAAGTTAGTTGACAACTATAGTAACATGTTGTGTACTTAAGAGTCAAGCTGTAACATCCGAGCTACCTTCCAAGTTCGTACAATTCATTTCATTATTAATTTCTTAGGTTATGTTTGGATGGAAGGATTTGAAATACAATATTTAAAATTAATTAATTTCAAATCTGTTGACATCAGATTTTGTATGACACATAATCCTAGCCTAACACCAAAAAATATCGATCCGGCTCAAAGAAATCGAATCGAATTAAAATATAGAAATCAAATAAAATAAGAAAAAGACGGTGCCCGGTGCCTACTCGGGCAAATTTGTTAGGCTTGTTCTGGCCGGTCAGTTTTGGCCAGACATAACGTTTTTTTATATAAGATTGAGAGTAAAAAAATTTCTAATTACAATGATTTCGGATCTAGAATTCCATCCTTTTGAATGATAATTGAGACCCTATTTATAGGCTAGACCCGAGATATGAAACTTGGAAAGTAAGAAATAAATCCCTTGATTTTAGGGTACAGATAAGGAAAAAATGGATTAAATCCTATCTAAATCGGATATGATTTGTTCTTGATTTGTTTCCTTCCTTGAAGACTCTTTCTTGAAATATCCTCTTTTCTGCTCATCCGGATTGTAAATCTGCCCACCTTATTAACTCTGGTCGGATCCTCCTATTTTGGTCGGCTCAAGTGATCTAATGTGGTTTCAATGACCACCGATTCTTGTAGCTCGGGTCCACTATCCTGGTCGGTCTTGACCACCAGCTAGGATGACACTGGCCTGGTTCAGTTCTCGGCTCTCCTTTATTTCGGCTAATCAATCCGGTCGGATGAGCAGGGGGTCAACACTAGCCCCTCGGATCGCGATGAGAGGTCCATTCTGATCGGGATCCGATATCTCTTGTCGCCTGCTCGTCCAACTCGATGATCTGTTAATCGTCATTTCTCCTGCCTAGTGAGGACACGTGTTGCCGTCTGCGCACTTGGAAGTTGAAGAGACACTATGGTCTCTTATAAATACGCGAGAGACAAAATCTTTTCTCCACTTTCACTCCCAGCGATCTCCAAATCCTCGCATTTTTTTCTTCTCCGAGCAAAAAACACCGTTCTCAAACCACCGTGCAAGATCTCCTGTCCTCCGAGACCTTTCAAGGTATATATTTATTCTCTTCGTATCCTTCTAACTTATGGCTTTAGATTCGTCCACCAGTGAGATGGTTCAAGATTATGATCAAGGGATCAGCCCCGCTTCCGAGCCATCTTTTTCTTAGACGTCCAGTTCGTCCGATCCGTCCTCTTCGTCCTACTCAGAAACCGTCCCAGCGGAGCACTTGGTAGATACTCCAAATGCCGCGCACGCCGTCCCGAGCTTCCCAGCGCGTGGTACAGGCGAAGTGGGCATGTTTGGGCGGGGCGACTTTGTCATCCCTGAGGGGGTTCCGATCCGGGCCATAGCGCCTAGGCCCCCGATCTAGCAAAGAGGTCCCAGTCGTGACTCGGAAGCCTTTGACTGCTCGACCTACGTAACTCAAGCCGAGCTGAATAAGTGGGGTGCACTTTTCGATATTCCGAAAAGCGTGACGCTTACCGTTCCTCATCCGATGATCGGATGGACCAGCCGCCAGCCGGCCATGTCGCCATCAGCGTTCGGGCTCTCAAAGCCGGCTTGCGGTTTCCCCTCGCTCCCACTCTGGTTGGATATCTGGAGCATTGGGGAATCGCCCCAAGTCAGCTTCACCCCAACGGCTGGTCATCACTTATCGGCCTGGTGGTGTTGTTCTGGCATTTCGGCCTCGGGGTGTCGAGCCCCCAAGAGGTCGCTTGGATGTTTAGACTGAAGTTGACTCCTGGTCTGAAGAACCATTTCTACTATGCGTAGGTACGAAAGTACCGACCTCAGCTGGTGCGATGCTTACCGTCGTCAATCAAAGACTGGCACGACAAATGGTTCTGGGTCGGCGGGGAGTGGATGGATGATTCTGCTCGGGTTAAATGCCCAACACAGTTCGGCGACGCCCAGGATATTTAACGTTTCATTTCTTAGTCTGCTGACGTCTTTTCTGATCGTTAACTTTTCTTTGTCTGTAGAAACTTCGCCCAGGAACCTGGTGATCGGCGACTCTTTCTCCTAGAAGATATGTTATCTGCGTGTCTTCTCCACCGCTGACCAGAGACATTATAAGATTCTGCTTTCTAAGGAGAACCTCCTTGCTGCAGGCTTGATTTCGCCATTCCGTGCTTCCCCCAGTCCAGTGCAGGGTACATATATCTGTCTAGGTCGGATTTATATCTGTTGCATGATTTCCAAACATCTCTTAACTGGTTGGGCTTCCAATTTTTCAGTTTTCTTTCCCGGCCAGGGCATTTCTCTAAGGATGGACCTTGCTGAACGCCTTCACCAATGCTCGCAGTGTGCGTCAGCCCCGGCTCGGGGTGCTCAGACTTCTGCCTGGGGACGTGGCTCTAGCCGTCCCGTCTAGTCCCGGGCCACAACGTCCAGATGGCCACTCAGCTCCGAACAAGGGGCGAGCAAAAGGGCTCGCGTTGAAAAGGGCGGCTCCTTCGGAGTTGGCCGCTCGGCTCCCTAACTACAGCCTGTCCCCAGCCCGGAATCACATTTGGCCAGGTCAATTAGTGTCACTGGTTGGGATCCCCGGCGGGTGGCCGAGACCGAGGAATGGTTGGGGAGGAGGCCTCCTTTCTAGATCAGCTTCAGCCGAGCTCGCTTCCCCGGTGCCGACACAAATCTCCCAGATGGGGTGGGGGAGGTAATGGAAGCGCCTGCGCAGGCCTGGACTGATGAGCTGGAGGGCTATGCCAAGCATATGACTGGTGTCGATCTTGACATCTGTTCGGCCATCCTTCTTTCCTAGGCTTCTGTCTTTACCTAGAGGGCCCAGACCTCCCACCTCGCTGCTCCGGAGAGGTATGAGCTGCGACGTTCGGGCCGAGCTGGCCACCGTTAAGGATGAGAAGGCCACTCTGACCGCTCAGTTGGCCACCTCTCAGGAGAAACTCGGTGTGGTGACCCGAGCCGCCGAGATTGACAGACAGCGACTGGCTGACCGAATGGTGGAGGTGTCTCGGCTCTATGCTGAGCTGGAGGAGGCCCAGGCTGTTCAGCTGGATGAGATGACGATTGTTCAGAAGTTCAAGGCGTCGGCAGAGTACAAGTATGAAAGTATTCTGACCTACATCTTGTCCTTCATGGATAACATCCAGACCAACCGTTCCGTCGGCGTGGACGATGGGCCTTTGAAGGCAACTCTGGCCTCCTTCCTGGAGAAGCAGCCCCTTCCAGCTTATCATCTTCGGATGATGGATGAGCTGCCGGAGTTTCTGCACATACAATCATACTCAATTCGATGGAATTGTTTGATCTTAAAAGAGATCTTTTATAATTTCGCACGTGAGGGGTGATTTCTTGGTTTCGTCCAGTCATTAATAACTTGATTATTTTTAGATAATAGTAGATAAAAACAACGCTTGTAAGGAGTCCTATTAAAACCAAGGAATATGGGCCTGCCTGCCATCCACACCAGAATAAATAGAGTTTTCCGAAAAAACCTACTAGTGGAGGAATACCTCCTAGGGATAAGAGACATAAGGCTAAAGAGAGGGCCAAAAAAGGATCTTTCGTGTATAATCTTGTATAATCTCGAATGTTATCAGTTTCGGTACGCCTATCGACTTCATGTCGATGCCCAATCCTTCGACGGAGGCCGATTTAGAGGTCGGAGAGGGCAGCGACAACAAAGGTGGTGATGGCGCTGCCGGAGGCTCGGGTGGAGCAGTAGCAAGTGCGGAGGAGACGACGGAGCCGACCGAGGCGGGCGGTGATGAGGTTATTGAAGTAACCGACCAGTAGCTTCTATTTCTCGTTGCGCCTTTTTCCAGAGCTCGGCGTTCTTTTCTGTCCCTCATTGCACCTCTTGTCAGAGGCATCAACCCTTATGTCCGAAGCATCAACCCTGGTGCTCGGCTTTTGTTTAGTTCAGGTCTTTCGTGTTTCTGTTTTTTGGCTTTCTGCCTTTTGTAAGAGGTTCCGGCCTCCAAACCGGGTTATTCTTTAATACAATTCTGCTCGTAACTTTGCATATCTTATGCTCTGATGTGTTCGAATCAATGAATTAATATATTTTCACAACACATTTTTGTTCGGCTTGCAGCATGTTCATTATAGCTCTTTCATCATTAACCTGTTACCATTGGTCATATAGGTCGGCAAGTCTTCGATTTATTCAGATTCAGAGCTTGAGTGAGCTTGGGGTCGGAGCCCCTAGTCCGGATCCGGGCTCAAGAAATGAGTTTGGATTGGGTCAAAGCCCTAATTCGGTTTCAGAATCCGAGCACGGTAAACGAGCTCGGATTGAGTCGAAATTTCTAAAGTTATTCTTAAGAAACTTAAGAACATAACTCCACCAAGTTTTAATTAATAAAAGTATCTCAAAGATTAAAAAAATTAATAAATAAATAGTGCACAAATAGTTGTTAGGAAATCAATATTAAAAATTTGACGAGACTAGGATTATAGAGAACTTCATTTTGCACACTATTTATGTGAAGTTAGTAGGTTTTTTAGTTCTAATAAGATATATAGCTTAAGGTTAAGATTAAATGAAAACAAGTCAGTGGGTTGGAAGAAAAGATCTTAATGCATGCTGTAGGATATAATTACTCTAAGTTGCTGAGGGAAAGACCTAAAGCTGCAGGAAGATGAAGTTACAACAAGACCAAACTTACTGCAATTAATAAGATCTTATAACATTGAAATCTGTTGGTCCCAAGTGGCACATAGGTTTAGAGGGGGAGGGGGTGAATGAACCTCTATAGATTTTTCAAAAATCTTTCGAACAAAACATTGTATGCTGTAACTTATGCAGTTTTCAACGCTGTGTGTAGACTTAGCTTACAACACTATTGACAAGTGCAGTCAACTGTATCCAAGAGTTCGTGTAGTGGAATAAATAATGCCTATGAGGTCCTTTTGAAAATCTTTTCAAATATGAGATTTTAACAAAGGTTTCATGTTGTATGACAAGATATAGTGAAACCTCTATAAATGAATATCCTTGGGACTAGAAAAAAATATTCATTTAGCGAAATTATTTATTTATCGATAAATGAATAATTTATTCATTTATCGAATTTTTATTCATTTAAAGGGTATTTTTATATTTTTTTTTTATCATTACAATTATTTTACATGTACATGCACCATGTATTTATAAGATTCTATGAATGGAATATTTAGAGTCTATATTTGGAATACATGCACCATATACGTATATAGACTAGGTACATGTATCATTAACTAATAAGATTCTATGTATGGAATACTTAGAGTCAACATTAGAAATACATGCACCATATATGTATATAGACTAAATGCACCATTAGTAAAATTCTATGTATGGAATACTAAAAGACTAAGAAAATGTATCTAACCTACACTATAAATATAGTTCTAAAGGTTTGATTTGGTAAATCATTCATTCTACTATATCTTATGTATTTTAATAATTATTCATTTATATTTACATAGGGCCTTTAAGAATTAAAAAAAAAATTTATTAATGCATTTAGCGAGGTTATTCATTTACATCATTGGCCCAAGTCGGGATCGAAAAAAATTATTCATTTGTTGAGGTTATTCATTTATCGAACATTCATTTATCGAGGTTTCACTGTAAGATGAATATGCAAAGATACAATAATAATACGATGATATAAATTACCACACAAGGTCTTCTAGTGGTTCAAAGATGATGTAATCCCTCTATATCCACTATATCCTTTGGAAGGAGGAAATTCGTTAAGAATAATTTGATTTACAAGACACTTCCTAATAAACACTAAACCTAATGAGAACACCTACTAGAGCTCAACTTTCACATAGTTTGTTGCAAGCTCCAAAGGCAGGATCTCTATAAAGCATGTTGAGATATTTCAGTAGTTATATTGATGAGACAAAAATAGTTTTCTTAGGGTGTCAGTACCTAGTTTCCATACTGATTACATTATCCTCTGATAAGAGATCATGTAATGGTTTTCCAAGTTATAAGGAAAACCAACCTTAGAAGATATAGGAAGATATCTTCTAAGAGCAGCAAACTGAAGGATGTAGCATAATAGAAGTAGCAAGCAACAAGCTGATACAAGCAGCAAGCTGAAGGATGTAGCATGGAAGAAGCAACAATCAGATGGAAGCAGCTTGCAGTAATAGTAGAAAGATAAAGTACTACTCTCATCCGTGCAGCACGAAAAATATCATGCAGCACGAGGAAGAGCAAAACTAACTGACAACAAGTAGCCGTTGCATGAACTTCAGCTATGGACCCATACCAACTTGACAAGTCAACAAGAATGTCAGAGAGGTTCAGAAGCCGATGTTGGGCGCATTAAATGCACATGTCAGAAGCAACTCAGATGCATTTAATGCGGCCACAGAAAAGATCTTTGGAGATCAAAGCTCGAATTCAAAATGGAGAAGTATCTTCCTTCAACGGATACTTTCCTACAATGGATACATTCTCAAGATCTATATATAGAAGGTGTGAGTGACTGAAGACCTTGCTGAGCAGAGTCGTGTGGAAATTCAGATATACTCCAAAGCTTTTAAGCTTACCTTTGTTCAGCCACTTAACTTTCAAGAAGTAGTCAACCATAGCATTAGAGCTTTCAAAGATCAAGGCTGTTTCGAGTTCACACAAGTTGAAGAAATCCTTTTTTACTTTTAACCATTGTGCTGTGTGCGCTAGGTTGTTTTATTTCGGTGTACTTAGTTGAGAGGATTGTATCCTTGCTAAGTTTGTAGTCTAGTGTAGGCTACTTGCCCTTTGTGGGATTGTGTACCTTTTATGGGTTGTGGCCTCGAACTAAAATCTGGGATTCTAGTAGGCGTAACTTGTTAGGAAGAAGTTTGTAAAGCGTGGCTTGTAATTCGAACTAACTTAACGAAGTTCCTCCTTGTGAAGGAGTAGAGTGGACGTAGAAGACTTACACCACCTTCGAACCACTATAAGCCATATGTGTTTATTGCTTTGATATATTTGCTGCATTACATCTTATATCTATCTTGCTGAGCATATCATAAGCATACTGTATAAGGTTTTTGAGAAAAACATCCTTTGCAAAAGAAAACTGGTTTTCATAAAGAGACTCTATCAAGTTTATTCCGCTGCATATTGTGATACCAGATTAGGAACCTGATTTAGCATATTGCCAGGTTACTGATCTGAGACAGGTTGCTGCATTCACTGTTGAATTAAGAACCTGTTTTATAGAAGAGTTTAAAAATTGAGAAAATCGATAGAGGTTAATTCACCCCCCTCTGAACCTCTGACCACTTGGGACCATCAAAGCATATATATATATATATATAGGATTATTACCAAACACTTGAAAATATACACTCAGCAATGAACGCTTTTCTATTAACTGAGAACACCTAACACACAACAAAATTTTAAAGTTTATAAAAGTTTGTCTTCAACTGGTGCAGGAAGAAGTCTTGAGATCTTGATTCTCTGCTTGAATATTTGACTGCTTCTTAGAGGTTGAGTGACTAAAACTTTGAACTTGAGAGAGCTTAAAAGTTTGAGAGCTTTTCTTGCTTATAATTTGAATATTACAGTTTTACTGGTTATAACAGTCGACTTTTCCTCTATTTATAGGAGTTGATTTATGCCCGTTGAAGGAGGAACAAGTCCTTGCATTTGAATCCTCTCTAAAGTTGGTGTAGAATCCATATTAAATGTATTTTGTCAGTCTGCATTAAATTCTGTTATACTAGATTATTATTTTATGCAGTCTGTCAAGCCAGGTGACAGCTGTTCATTGGTTTACAACTATGTAACCATCAACTTGTCTCTACTGGCTATTTTTCTATCCGTAGAGGTGACTAATCCTTGGACTATTTTTGATCTTCCTCGTACTGTATTTATGTATGAAGAGTGAGGGTCTTCTCATCAAATTTGTCTAAGTCAATTGCATACAGTGAGTAGTTCCTGCAACCTAGTCTTTTTGCAGTGATTTAGCTTACAATGTATATGCTGTAATCTTCTAGGTTACAACATGCAGAAATCAACCATGTAGCTTGCAGTAACTATTTTCCATACAGTTCTTCAACAAAGTCTTCTCTTGTATTCCTTTCCTTCTGCAACCTTTTCTAGGACCCAAAGTCTAATCTAATTTCATTTAAACATTGTGAACAATGGGGTACTCTACTTTCCTATTACATATGTGTTTTGTCTCATCAAAATCTAAATATTGATTTCCTAACAAAATCTTACAGTTACAATTACATGTTGACCAACACTGCAAGATCAATTTTAACATGAAACAACTAGTTAATGTATAAATAAGATCAACATTAAAAGATGCAGACATGCAGAGTAATGGTCCAGTACAAATCTGATCATTAACCAATAACCGATTTGTTAACTCATCTTCAACGGGCAAATCAACAATGTATAAATAGAGGAAGAGTGCACCTAAGAATTCGAAAACTATTGAAACTATCTACAGTTGCAAGCTTAAATTGCAAGAAAACTTTCTAAAAATGCTTCAAGCTTAAAATATCTGTCACTCAATCTTAAGAAATAAGCTTACAACAAAAGTTCAATTTTCAAGTCAAGTGGCTGCTTGAAAGTTAAAGAAACTAGAAAATATCCTTATCTTTAATATGTGTGTGAGGTTATTTTATGAGTTCTTAGTTGAAGAAATAATGTTTGTTACTAAATATTAGGGATGGCAACGGGATGGGATGGGATGGGACCGGAGGGACAATCCCCATCCTCATCCCCACTCTCGCGAGGAATCCTCATCCCCATCCTCGAGAGTGTAGCGGGGAAAACTTTGCCTCCGTCCCCATCCTCGTGGGGATCCTTACTCCCGTCGGGTTCCCAATTCCATTTTTTACTCTATTATAGTTCTTTCATATTCGTTTATTAGATCCATATCAAAAATCATATGGTCATTTCGTCGAACAACTTACATACACATTAAACTATTCCAACAAATCTAAAATTTCATGCTAAAATCTACCAATAACAACAAATACTTTCAAGTCTGAAAGACTTTTCACGAAGGAGATGAATATTACGAATGGGGAGATATCTGCCAGAAAAAATGTAACACTCCCAAGCTTTACTAATTCGAAATACTTTTAAGAAACACATGTATGAGAATGTTAGCTTCTTGACTTAAATTGAAAACGCAGCTAACCATTAAAGAAGGTCCCCAATATTAATTTTTGCAAGAGAACTTTATAATACTTGAAAGGAACTTTATCGATTGAAATATACCATCATTTATACATGGAATCCAAAATATCTATTTACAACAAAAGACCCTCAACGGTTTAATTGTCCAAAAGATAAGTAACTGAACATAAGTTTCAAAAGTTCATCTCGAGCATGGCATATGAACAAACTGACTGGCCATTTAGGAGACCAATTATCACTGCACATCATTACCTGCATTACAAAAACTTATTAATGAGCAATAAGCTTAGTAAGTTGAAACTTATGCACACAACCATGTATAATGAATCATATCATGCAATATGCTTTTCCATACTCATTTATTCTAAAAACCTTCTTTGTAGGGTACCCGGAAGGCTGGTACTCAATCAATATCAGTAGGCCGTATAAGTGTTTCATTAAGATTGGCCAATCATCATATCGTGATATCTACTCTCTATTAGTTAAGCACTATCATTAGTACTCAACCAACATCAGCAGACCGTACACATTGTGTCTACTCTCCGATAGCTCAACTATCATCTGTAGACCGTATAGTCGTGTTGCCCACTCTTAATCAATCAAGTACCATACTTCCTCTTTCAAAACATCTTTTATATGCATCATGTATCACGTTAATCTCACATACCATTCAATCGTGGACATAGAACAATCATTCACATCTCATTCAAATTACATGAATATCAATAGTTCTTGCAATGCAGCAAATAAAAGCTTCAACTTACCTCGAATCCAAAGCAAGTACAATAGTGGAAGTGTTTGGCCCTTGGGGAAGATACGATGTGCTTATAAAAACCTAAAAGGATCAAGCATGCATATACATACCTTTAAATGCTCGTTCAATGAAGAGACACTATCATTCAATTAAACACATCAAAACTTATAATTCATCTTAATATCATTCCTTAATTCAATAAATTAAGAACACTAATAGGACAACCCCTAACTTTGCAATAATAAAAACTCACATGAACCGAACTAATTATGTTCTTGCATAACTTAACCTAAATAACCACTTGAGTTACCTATCCTCTAATTTTTCAAGCATACTTCCAATCATTATAACAATACCAAGCATCAATAGAATCAGCCACAACTTATCAGATTCACAAGTTTAATTAAACTACTTCAACTAACTTAGTTATCTCCAATTCATCTTCATAATACTACATATAAAATCAGATCATGTAATCATCATATGAACATAATTTTAAGCATGAAACACAGAGATAGGATCAGACCTAGCAATTAAGCTTAAGGATGCAACGTTTTCACCAAAAGAGTCACCAACTAGCTTCAATTCATCTCATATGCAACCTCCATGATATATTTCAATTTTTTGTATGGTATTTGGGGTTCTAAGGTTGAAGAAAGGAAGAGGAGAAGAGGCTGATCATTTTTGAGTCTCATGTGAACAAAAGAAAGCATAAAATGAGCATAAAATGACATTTTCTACCATATTTGACCATGCTAAAGGCAAACACTTGCTTTGTCCTAATTGGCTGAACTAGTATAGGTGTCAAATGTGTGATATGCCACGTTTTTGGCCTTAGGAAAAGGTTGGTGTTGGAGGAAAGATCAAAATAATTTAGTGCAACACATTAAAAGTGCTTTTGGTGCACCCTAGTCAACTAACCAATCAAATTGCAGCATTTTACTTACTTTAGAATTATAAATAAATGAAATAAAATTCATAAATTAGACGTGTAATCAAGTTAATCTAGGAATGTCGTTTTAGAGATATTATGCATTTAGCGTATTTATAACCGTTTTCAGCACATCTATCTTCTCTTCCCAAGCCAAACCTTTCCACTGTAAAAGAAGAAGCACTAAACAGAGTATATTAGGCTATAGAGTTGGAACGCCATAATAATATCATGTATAGATAAAGTAATCATGACTAATTAGATCATAAATAGGCATATACTTGAGAATTCAGCGCATTTCGTAATAAGATGCTTAGAAATATAGATTGAATGCTCATGAATGCATTTCAATGTAAGATGCATGTGATTAGAGAATTGGACGTTACAAAAAAAATGAAAAAAAGGAAGGTTCTAAGGATATGCATTGATATATGAGTCTGGGTAAGCAATAATTTTCTGCCCAATTTGCCTTGATTTTCATTAACAGGAACTTTGAGTATCCTTGCGAAATTATTTCTAAGTAGTGGTTTGATAGAGAGATCAAAGGCAATGTCTGAAATGGTGGGGATGTAAGTAGTATGTCAAATGATTTCTAGTATTATTTTGAGAGAAAGAGAAGACAAGGTTGAGAATAGGGAGTGATGGGCGCCGCTAGAGTGTGAGAGAAGTTAAGGAAATCTCAAATTTAAATGTCAAGATTAGGGTTTTAATAATAATTAATTATATTTATTTTAGATACAACGTATATAAAATTTTCGAGTTCCTTTGTGGTGGGGAATATAATCTGTAATCCCAGCCCGTCCTGTTAATCGGGGAGAAAAAAGCCCCCATCCCCATGGGTGTATTGACCGTACGTCGTAACGCGATAAAATTAAATAATTTCTTTTCTAACGTAACCAACTAGTAGCTAGGACAAGTGTTGGTCCCAAGTGGTCAGAGGTTCAAAGGGGGGGGGGTGAATGAACCTTTATCGATTTTGCATTTTAAAACTTTTTTATAAACATGTTCTTGTTTCTACAGAGAAAACAGTAACCTGACTCGCTTAAGAAACCTGACAGAATGCTGATTCAGGTTTCTGACTCGGTATCACAGTATGCAGTGGAATAAGTAAAGATCGAGTTTCTTTATGAAAACCAGTTTTCTTTTCAAATATGATTTTATCACAAATCTTTGACCAGAATTCTTATGATAAATGCAACAAGATAGATATGCAACAATGCAATGCAGCAAGTAAGATAAGCAGTAAACATGTATGGCTTATAGTGGTTCGAAAGTGGTGTAATCCTTCTACGTCCACTCTACTCCTTCTCAGAGGAGGAACTTCGTTATGGTTAGTTTGCTTTACAAGACACAACTTTACAAACCTCTTCCAAATAAGTTAACCTACTAGAATCTAAGATCCTTAGGCCAAATCTCACACAGGGTACACAATCCCACACAGGGAAGATAGCCTACACAAGAATAACAAACTTAGCAAGGATCAAATCCTATCAACTAAGTACACCAAACTAAAACAACCTAGCACACAACAAATGGTTAAAAGTATATAATGGTTTTTTCAACTGGTGCAACTCGAAGACAACCTTGAACAAGAAAGCTCGAATGCTTGGCTTGACTGCTCCTGAAGGTTGAGTGACTGAACTTGAAGGCTTGAGAATAGCTTGAAAGAATGATAGCTTAGAGATATAAAGTGCTCAGTTGTTCAGTAGTCTTCTCAGTCCTCTTTACCTTCTATTTATAGCTTTTGAAAAATGCCCGTTGAAGAGAGGCATGGTCCATATTGCAATTCAAATTAATCTTCAAATATTTGCATTTAATGCGTCGTGGAAGATCAGGGCTTCAAAGCATGTCCTACTTTGATCCGCATTAATAGTGCCATACTCTAGGTACAGTACTTTGCAGAGCCGCTGTCCAGGTGGCAACACCTCATTGGCTCATCACAAACTTCTATCTACTGGTAACTTAGATAGGAACTAACCTCATACTATATCCAGTATATTCCTTGTACTGCATTGAATAGGTTACAAAAGACTTCCTGCATGCTGTTCTGATTGCAATAGTCGCTTTCTGTTATGCGCCAGGATTCTGTTTCAGAACAACTTCCTGTTCCTGAAACCTGTAGACAACTTCCTGATTCTAAACAGCTTCCTGTTTCAGAATCTTGTTGTCAGCTTCCTGATTCTGAACAACTTCCTGTTCCAGAATCCTGTTGTCAGTTTCCTGATTCTGCATCTTGATTCTGACTTCAACTACAGCTTACTGTCTTCCTATGCTGAAAATCAGTCTTCAAGATCTCTTTAAGTCCAGAATCCTACAAGCATCAATTTCCTCTATCTTTCTGATATAAACATCTTCTCAAAACTCAACTTCAAAAGATAAGATAAGCAAACAAAACTCCACTTATAAAACGTGAAAAATGGGTACTCTAAAAGATCATCTAATATTACATTGTCTTATCAAAACCTAGTCAGAAATATCCCAACAATTTCCCCCTTTTTGATGATGACAAAACCCATATAAAGCAGTAAAAACAGAAGTACTTTTATACATGTAAGATGTACAAGTATAGTACAATGTAAGCTTTACAACACATGAAGAAACAAGCTTACATCTTCAAAATTAAAATGAGGGAATAAAAGAATACAAAAATTATTTACAAGGAATGCTTACACCAAATGTCTGATATAGTCAGTAAGCTATTCTTCATCAGGTTTCTTGTCACCAAACAACTTCCTCTTCACTAGGTCATGTCCTGAAGACGCTTGCTGATTATGTTTGACGACCTCTTTATACTTGATTCCCTTCCACTAGTTTAAGATAGAGTCCTGATAAGATTTGTCCATCTGCTCAGCAATCTCAGGAATCTGTATCCATCTTAGCCAATAATCCTGGCAGTAAGGAACCTCTTCTCCTTTCTTGACCCTTTCAATCAAATGCTTATGGCGATCCAATTCTCCATCTCTTGCCAGTTCTTCATACTTCTTCAACGCTTGCTCACAAGAGGGAAAATCTCTAAAAAAGTTATGTTTAATAAGGTTTCGAAAATACCTCCAGTATTCTGATCATTTGAACTTTGTGAGCTCTTCAAATGTTGGATTTCGATTCTTGGGCAAGTATACTTGATCAAAGATACTTAAATCCCAGTAATGATTGATATTCTTAGGTCTGATCCAACAAAACTAGCACATCAGCTGGAACATCTTCTTTATTGAAGTCAGGGGGTTCTTGATCTGGGAATGAATGAAGGGCTGCATCAATCTTCTCATCAGCTTTTGTTCATCCAACAATTCCCAATCTTGAAATCCAATCCTCCTACTTTCTCCTTCTTTCCTCATCTGCAGCTTTAAGCTGCCTCCATCTTTTCTCAGAAAGTCTTCTGCTTGGATCGATAGGATCAACCATATAAGGTTTTGAACTAGAAACCTGACCTGATTGCTGTCTTCCTCTTCCTTGACCTCGACCAGGTTGCTGCCTGTAAGTTCTAGGCCTTGTTGGTGCAGCAGTAACATGTCCTTCTTGCTGTAATGCAATGTTGCTTACTGCCTGAGAAACAGTACCTCCAGCACCTGCATTATCTTCATCATCCTTTTTCTTCCTTTTAGGCTCACCACCTTGACCATGTTCAAAAACATCTGATCTCTTGCGCTTAATCCTGGTCAAGGGGAGTTCATCATCATCATCATCATCATCTATCTCCTTTTTGGTGGCCTTTACCATCTCATCATTTGGTTTACCTAGCTACTTTCTTTCCCCCTTTTTGACATCATCACCTTTAGCAGCATTGGGGTTAGTAACTACAACAGTCTCCCTCAGGTAAACCCTTTCCATGATGGCTCTCATTTCTCCTACCAATAGCTCAAGATTGAGAATCCTGTTATTGGCGCTGCGAGCTGTGGCATTTACTTCCTTCAGTGTCAGATTCTGTGCTGTCTGATTGCTCTTTATATCATCAACATATGTTTTTAGCTCATTTAAGACCTCATCTCGAGCATCAAAGACAGCTTGCTGTTCTCGCTCAAACCTGCTTCTGGAAGTATGTTGAGTATTGAACTCTGTATTCATCCTGGTTTGAATCTTTCCAGGAAGAGCATCAAGTTTTTTCTTTAATTCTTTCAAGGTTTCTGAATGTGCTCTTTCTCGCATGCTGGTGCCGATGGCCAGATTCATCTGATGTGTTTCCATGGCCCTCATCAGTCCCTGAACAACATTCATCACACCTTGAAGAGAAAGTTCTTGAGAATCAGTAAGGGTCTCAACCTTATCCACTGGTCTTGATTCCTCTTGAGTATATAAGACCAGGGCCTGATTAGCCTTCTCTTTTGCTTCTTTATCAGCTTGCTGTTTCTCCCTTGCCTCCAATTCAGCCTGATATCTCTTTCTCTTCTCCATTGTCATTTTGGTCTTCCCAAATTCTTTGTAAAGAGGGGAGTTTGCTGGTTCATCATCACTAGAGCTTGACATCACCATCATCTAGGGCTGGAGCAGTAACAACAACAATCATCTCTTTGTCTCTTGCAGACACATCATCCTCTATATCCTTCCATTCTAACTCCTCCACCGAAGCTGTCTCAACAGCATCTGCGCCCGAGGTCTTCATAGGATCAACAACCTCAACAGTTTCCTGAGGTTCAGCAACCTCTGTAACTATGTCATCAGAAATCTGACCACCCTCAGTAACTTGTTCAGGCACAGTAGTTACTTCATCGGGTAAATCAGTAACCAAAACTGTTGCTTCCACAGTAATCTCAGCTCCCTGTAAGGTAGAAGCTTCGATCACCTCAGCAACCTCCTCAATTACCTCATCAGCAACCTGACCGGTTTCATATGACTGATCAATGTCAGCAGTTGCTTCAGCAATTGGAATGTCAGTAACTTCTCCCTCAGTTGCAGCAGTATCCTGACTCACTTCTGCCAGCTTTGAAGCAGCAACATGTAGAAGTTCAAAAGTCGGATCAGGTTTCTCCACAGCAACCTGTTCTGCTTCAATTTCTTGTGATTTCTGTACTGCAATCTTGGCCAGTACAGGGAGTCCTGCTTCTGCATCCTCCTCCACAGATGCTTCATCGGCATGCTCCTTCTCGATTTTCTTCAGAATACCATGGATGATAGGTGATGCTTCTCCCTCAGCAAGTTGATCATGAAGAGCAGGGGAAACAAAATAGTTAAGCAATTGAATATCAACAATTATGACATCTAGATGGGTTATAGGGGAAAGAGCTGCAATACCTGTAAATGTTGGAGAGTCATGTGTCTCCGCAGCTGTTGAACTTCCTTCTCCTGGCTGCAGCATTTTGGGAATTCTTTTTGATTCATCTCTGCTAGCTTCCATCCCAGTCGCAGCATCCTTGCATTAGCTTCCTTAGTAGTGAGGTTAGCTAACTGAGCTTCAGCCATCTCCAGCTTAGTAGGGGTCCTAACAGTCTTGACAGTGGGGTTCATCAATGTGTTATCTTCCCCAAGCTTCATCGACTACTCACTCTTATTCTCTTCGGCCTCAGCCTTGGCCATCCAGTAGGCATTCAAAGTCTCCTGTCTTTCTTGAATAAGAGAGATCATAGCCTCAACATGAAGATTAATGTAATCTTCGCTGAGAAAATGTAGAAGCCCATTGGAGAGATCATCATCTTCTGTCACAAAGTTTTCTATCCACACCAGGATGATATCTTCCACTTCAAGCCAATCGGTCCACTGCATCAACTCCACTCCAGGGCTCAATCTCCTCCATCTCCAATCATCATAAATAATAATAAATCTCTTCCAGATGGAATTGATAGACTCTTCCAAAGCCCTTTCAGCATCCTCTACAGTGATGGATTCTATAGATTGTGCTATCCTGTTAAGGGTGTTAATCTCCCTCAACTCATCTTTTGGGCCCAACCACTTTTTTCTCTTGATGGTGGTTTCAACCTTCTTCACTAGCCTCCTCCTCTTCTTCTCAGGCTTCTGGGTCTCTCCAGCAACAGATACATCAACCTGATCAGAAACCCATTCTCCTGAAACCTCTTCAGCAACTACTTCAGCAACCTCCTCATCAGATTCATTAGGAACCTGGATCACTAGAGCAGCAACCTGTATGTCCTGAGCAACTTCAGGATCCTCTTCAGCAACAAGAGGATCTGAAGCAGCAACCTCTCCCGCTGCCTGCTCCAAAGGTACTAAAGCCTTCTCAGCAACTGGCTCCGCTGGCTGATTAGGAACCTGTTTACCAACAACTGATGCGTTAGCTTCATCAACAGCCTTGGTAGGGGAAGTGGTCAAAGGTTCAGAGGGGGGAACAACCTTCTTTGTCCATTTCTTCTTCTTTAAAGGGGCTTTCTTCACCACCTTCTTCTTCGCTGGCTTATCATCATCATTGCCAGTCACTGGAAGAGTCAGGAACCTGTGGTTTGACTGCTGGCTTTTTCTTGGGTGCTTTCTCCTTCTTCTCACCCTTGGTGAACTCCTTATTCACTCCCAAGTACCATCCAGCAGCATAAGGTACCCTTCTCTTCAGTGGAATCCTCTTTAAGCTCAAGATAGACAAGTGGTGTGCTGTCGCCGACACCTAAAAATAAAATATTCACCTTAACTAACCTGTAGAAGGATAAGTAAGGGGTCGAACCCACAGAAAATAGTGTAATTCAATTAAATAAATTCGTGTATGAAAGCAATAAAATGGAGGGGTTGGTTGGTTTGGTTTTTAGAATGATCATGCAACAAAAAGATTACGGAAAACAATAGATTGAATAATCAGATTGATAAAATGATCTAGCCCTTGGATAGTCTCCCCTAGAATGATTCTTCCCAATTAATTAGCAATCCTGATTAACTCGTCCCTATCTCGAATCTTGCCCTTAAACCAGTGGTACGACCAAACTAGTTCGAATTATTTCTTAAGTTTAATTAACCAGCAGGTACGACCCTCAATTAATCTACCCTATGATAACCCCAAAACATGTATTTAAGATTCAATTCATAGAATGCATTAACGATCCAAAATAATAGGGTAAACTAGACCATAAAAGCGGAACGTCCGAATCATGCAACCTAGATCTTGTCATCCCAAGCTACTATGATCACACAATATAACAATTACAGATTATACGTGCAATCTAGCGATGAATAATAAATCAATCAAGTAAGGTGATCAGGCTTACAGAATTAATAAATATCCCATGCATAGCATAAACCAAACAAGGAAATTGAGATAGAGTGAGAAATCGTTTCTACTTAATCAATGGTTGAAACATTGAAGGTTCTGGCGTCTCCTTGGACTAGAAAAAGAGAAATTAACCTCTAAGCATAGCCATGAAAATCACAAAAGTCTCAAAAGAATTCTTTGTCCCAATCTATTCTGCCTCTACTGAAAACGGCGTCCCACTTATAAACATAAGCCCTAAGATATAATTAAGAAGCTAATGGTCCTAGTCTAATGGGCTTCTTACACGTAAGTGATAAATCAGCATCCACATTCCCAATATTGATCCCCTTAGTGTTGGGCTTCTTCTTTACTTCCAACCCATTCGACTTGCAGCCTGTGTATCCTCTCACTTGGCTTGTCCCCCAATCATCATATAGTTTGCAAAACAACCTGAAATCCATGGAAAATGCGAAATCAAAGCCAACGAGACGAATATGATAAAGATTGGGTAAATACAATAGAATAACAAACAATTAACTAAAATAATTATCGCATAACACATGTAAAACACGCACAAAACCCATCTTATCAACGAGATCACAATCCCAAACCCTATCCTCTCCATGGGTTTGATTGCCTACTCCCAAATCATTTGAAAAAGAACTTGTGCCCAGTTAACTGCTGCTTCCCTGACAATAGTAGTCATCATCCTCAACCTGAGGTTGGTGCACTTGTCATAACTGCTACACCTTTCTTCCACGATGTAGACAAGGATGTCATGCAGAAACTCATACTCCGACTTGAGTTTCTTTTTGGGAAAGTTGCTGGTGGCAGCCTCCTCCTTCACTGAATCCAGCGTGAACTGGTTCTAGTTTTCTATTCCTTCTCAGAGGAGGAACTTCGTTATGGTCAGTTTGCTTTACAAGACACACCTTTACAAAACTCTTCCAAACAAGTTAACCTACTAGAATCTAAGATCCTTAGGCCAAATCCCACACAGGGTACACAATCCCACACAGGGAAGATAACCTACACAAGACTAACAAACTTAGCAAGGATCAAATCCTATCATCTAAGTACACCAAACTAAAACAACCTAGCACACAACAAATGGTTAAAAATATATAATGGTTTTTTCAACTGGTGCAGCTCGAAGACAACCTTGAACAAGAAAGCTCGAATGCTTGGCTTGACTGCTCCTAAAGGTTGAGTGACTGAACTTGAAGGCTTGAAAATAGCTTGAAAGAATGATAGCTTAGAGATATAAAGTGCTCAGTTGTTCAGTAGTCTTCTCAGTCCTCTTTATCTTCTATTTATAGCTTTTGGAAAATGCCCATTGAAGGGAGGCATGGTCCATGTTGCAATTCAAATTGATCTTCAAATCTTTGCATTTAATGCATCATGGAAGATTAGGGCTTCAAAGCATGTCCTACTCTGATCCACATTAATGACGCCATACTCTAGCTACAGTACTTTGCAGAGCCATTGTCTAGTGGCAACACCTCATTGGCACAAACTTCTATCTACTGGTAACTTAGATAGGAACCAAACCTCGTACTGTATCCAGTATATTCCTCATACTGCATTGAATAGGTTACAAAAGACTTCCTGCATGCTATTCTGATTGCAGTAGTTGCTTTCTATTATGCGCCAGGATTCTGTTTCAGAACAGCTTCCTGTTCCTGAAACCTGTAGACAACTTCCTGATTCTAAACAGCTTCCTGTTCCAAAATCCTGTTGTCAGCTTTCTGATTTTGACTTCAACTACATCTTACTGTCTTCCTATACTGAAAATCAGTCTTCAAGATCTCTTTAAGTCCAGAATCCTATAAGCATCAGTTTCCTCTATATTTCTGATATAAACATCTTCTCAAAACTCAACTTTAAAAGATAAGATAAGCAAACAAAACTCCACTTATAAAATGTGGAAAATGGGTACTCTAAAAGATCATCTAATATTATATTGTCTCATCAAAACCCAGTCAGAAATATCCCAACAACAAGTCAGAGTCGATCCCACGAGGAGTGAATAATAAACTATGCCACCTATGTTCAATTCAAGAGACAGAAAAGGTTGTGGGGGGTTTAGATTGATAATCACTAACTAATTATGAAACTAGAAAACAAATTAAACAAGAAATCAATATATAAAAAAAGCATTCCAGTTAACAGTTCAGTTATCCCCCAATTTCAATTATATCTTAATCAATGTAACACTTCTCTCTCAGATTATCATGGAATTATCACCCCTAGTCTAACAACAAGCTCTGTTAAACTGAATCATCTCTTAAGATTAGTTAAATTAGGATAAGATCACTAATTAACCCTATTTAATTGAATAACCTAGAATAAGCTCTCTAAATTTAATTCATTAAATGCATTAATTACTAAGACGATAGGATGAACTAAACTCCAAATACACAAACTCGATTCGATAATTTAGGATTATGCTACCCTAGAGATGCACGACCTCTAGTTTACCACTTATGAAAATTAAACCACAACAATTAGGATTCATGATCTAAAATTCTAGCAATCAATTATCAATTACTTAACCTAGATGGTCAATCCAAATTAAGCATCAACAATTGAAAATGATATTCACAGATAACATAATCAATTTTATTCAAACATCGAGAAGGGGAAACAATATTAATTAAAACATAAAAGAAATATGAGTTCAAACATCCCTGCTAACCGGAATTGAAAGATTAGCCGATCATCCTTGTAATGGATTCCACCAAAATAATTGTGAGATCCATCAAAATAAATCTCCAAGAAAATAAAATAATAGAATTTCTCTCTCTCAAAGTTTCTCTCTCCTTTTCTTTTCTCCTCCCACGTGAATAATGCTCCCGGATAAGAAAAGATTTTTTTTGAAAATCTTTCCTTCTCTAATCTCCTTCTGTGATCAACGCCCCTCTCCCTTGGCTTGAAGGAAAAGTTTCATTCTTTTCTTTCTCTTGAGTAATGGGCCTTCATTCCTTTACTCTTAAGGCCAAATTTAGTCTTCTTTAGTTTTCTTGGGCTTTAGAAATTAAGTTAGGCCCAATTGACTTCTCCTCGTCCCATGATCATCTTCCTTGACTCCAAAATACTTCAAAACTCCTAAAATAATCAAGAAAAATAATATATGAAGTATTTGGAGACACAAAACACATATTGGTACAAAAACAGTGCATTCAATCATCTAAAAGATTATAAAATCACAAATATACCCTCAATAAAATGCACCTACCTACTTATCATATATGTTTCGGGGAATCCCTGTCCCGTTCGGGACGGATCCCCATGGGGAATGGGGATTCCCCACCCTGCTGCTAACCCTACTAAATATCGTAACTCTATGTGAGTTATAAAATTCGGTGTGAGTTGAGTTGATCTTGTGTGGACTTCTTGAGGATTGTTGGAGAACATTGAAGAACACTAGAGATAATTTGTCTAAACTCTTGAATTGCTCAACCATTGAGTTGTGTAGAATGATGAAAATAATGGCAAGATAAAAGAACACTAGAGATAATTTGTCTAAACTCTTGAATTGCTCAACCGTTGAGTTGTGGAGAATGATGAAAATAATGGCAATATCTTACGTTACATAGTCTCATGGATCCCATTTCGTTAAACAGGTTGAATATGGTTAAGCTTTAAGAAAAATGTAATACTTTTGTGTATATTAGGTAAGATAATATTTATATATAAATTAGGTACTACTTTTATATTATAGGATACATGAGGTGGGTTGGGTCGGGTCAAACTATAAGAAAATATATACGTATACTTTTGTGTATATAGATAATACTTTTGTGTATATCAAATAATATACTTTTGTATTATCAGATACAAGAGGCGAATAGCTCGGGTTCGGGTCTTTAAAAACACAGATCCCAACACAGTGTTGCTGCGTACTGTTCTCCCTCACATGTGTGTCATGCAATATGTAATATTTTTGTGTATATTAGGTGATAATTTTCTATATATCAGATAATACTTTTGTATTATATACATATAATATATAATATTACTAGTCAAAATTATAATTTCTCATTATTATATGATATACATAAAAATATATTATATAAATCAAGAGAAAAATATTACCTGCGTGTTGACTAAACCGACTCGACCCAACCCGTCTTATGGAATAAGATTCATGATACAATTTTTCGCAACACTCACTTGAAAATAATACCCCTCTTTATAGTTGTAAGGTGGAAAATCCTGATAGCTCTGGGATTGGAATGAAACAATATCAATGGTCTACAATAATTTGAATCTACCAACTTCTTTGTAATAATTGTACTTTTAATTTGATAATATCTGTAAACTTTTGACATATAACGGTTCCTGATTGATCAACAAGATATATTTATAAATATTAATTAATTTGATTTGAAAATTAGAAAATGTATTTAATTAATCTTAAAATTAATCAAAATTGATATATATATATATATATATTATATACTAGTTGAGAATACGTGCGTTGCACGTGGAGAGACAAATTATTGAGACTTATTATTTGGTTGATTTTGTGGTTTTTTTCCCTTCACTTGTTCTTTAATATTTTGTTAAAGTGTATTCCAATTACTTAACATTTGATTATTATAAATTAATTTTTTTTCAATTTAAAATAGGTATCATAACTACAATAATTTATTAAGAAAAATATCATGAGATCCTCAAAATTGTTAGTAGTTAAGTATGAGTATAATTCAACGTGAAATGCGAATATATCGAAAATATTATTTTGGGAGTCATCAAAAAAATGTTAAAAAATATTATTGTATTCTATTATAAATTCTAATTCCTCTATTCCTATAAATTAAAATATTAGAAAAAAAATAAGTATCGAATTTCTGAAATGAAAGATTATAATTCTAATTTGGCCACTAACTATACCTTATTTGATCTTCTTTTCTATCTTAGTCTTTTTTTTTCATGATTTGGTTAATAAATCTTTGATTGTATTACCTCTTCATCGCTGGATATGTGAATGCATTCCTTGTTTTTGGTGTTCTTAATTTTTTTTTCTTTTGTTCATCATCTGTTTGTTTTATAATTCTACAGGGAAATATTTTATTTTGATATTGAGTTCCATTACCTCACCAAAATAGATAAATTTGGTTTGTATTCAACTTTATCACCATCATTTTGGGTTATATTAACTGTCATTCTATCATGATCTTCACTCTATCATGATCTTTGTAAATATAGTTGTAAAGGTACTTCACAACCGTCACCCCGAGCATATCTCAACATTGATGTTACAGTTATATCTGCACAACAAATATGAATTGTAAGAAACCACCCATTGATTATTCAATTCAGCATTACGAATTTGAACATCCACCTCATTTTTTTGTCCTTTGTAGATTGGATAACTATTTTTACCGTGTAATTGTACTTTCACAAAAAGGTCTTAGATAATGACATTTGCAATGACCTACAGATTAGTGTGGTAATAAGTCACTAAAAGTTGGTGAAGTATAAATAAAATAAAGATAGAGAATGGCGTAAAATTTTTTAACATTAGCATTTGATTACTAACAAGTTAATAAAATATTAGAGGTGGGCATCATCCGTATATGCATGATGTACCTCTAATTATATTAATATTAATGGATCTTCAATTCCACATTAGAGATGAAAATTCAGTCAATAGAGATAATAAATCTCTACAAATTAGAGACTGGACTAATGATTTCTTAGAATCTGTCATCAATATAGTTTGATTCAAATATTTTAATGAATTTTTAATTTTATTTTTTTGGATAATGACATTTGCACTTATCTCTCAACATACATGAATTTTTTGAATTTTTTTCACCACACGGTCCATGTAATATGTGTTTATTCACCAATTCATATATTCAAAGATTATTTTCTTCATTAGGAATTTCAACACATACAAACTTATCAAACTGGCCAGCTGTATGAATTTTATATTCGTCCTTTAGAATTATAAGTAGATGAGCATGTGGTAGTCCCCTTTTTTGAAATTCGAGCACATGAACATGTACAATAACTTTTCTGAATATTTGGTTTTTAAATAATTGATCTTTCAAGTCATGCAATTTTTCTTGGAAAACTCCCATAGCTAAATCTTGACAATCTTGAGCTTTTTGACTTTCATATAGATTTTCTTATATTTCTATTCAATCAGGATTGCAAGTCATGGTGATAAATAGATTTGATTTTCCATATCTTTGGACTAAGCCAATGCATCAAGATATCTCTATCGTATATGTTTAAAGAAAAATGATGCAGGAAGAAAAATTCTGAACCTGATATATTTAAAGAATATTAAAAAATATACCTTTAGAGTTACTTAGATTCACTTGAACTTGTAAATTACATGTTACTTGTCTCTTTTCACGATTCTGCAAAACATGTTCTCTATATAGTTTTTTCTTAGCATCATTAAGATTTACATATCTTCTCTTTTGTCCAACAAGTTTTCTTTGACGCCATTTATATTTGGACTCGACTGTTCAAACATACAATCATTCAAAAAACATTAAATATAAAATGAGAACACAAACAAATAATAGTAATACAATCATTCAAAAAAGAATTAAATATAAAATGAAAACGCAACCAAATAAAAGTAATATAATCATTTAAAAAAAGAATTAAATATAAATGAAAACGCAACCAAATAAATGTAAACAAAAAATATTTGATCTACAGTTTAAATCCAAGAAAGTTAAATAATAATAAATGAAAATAAAATAAAATCTTAAAAAAATTCAATTCAAACAAAGAATGTCTTGTCAGTTCCCCATATTCCATCAATGAAGACAACTCCCCCATTTCCTTTTTCAATAGATTCTAATATGAAGGTACAAGTCATATGTTGATCAACATTCAACTTTGTTTTAGCTTCCTGAACTTCAAGAAGAATTTGAAAAGACAATTCTTCTCATAATTTTCTTCACACTCTACTTCTATATCGTCAATTTCCATAATAGTGTTTGGGAGTATCATATAAATTTATACTTTTTCACATACTCTCCAAAAAAAAATAGTTAATGTTTTTCAAGGTTTTTGATACCATATAAGATGTCGATGTGTCTGTTTCTTTTTTGAAAATTTTCAGATATTGCATTGAAATATGTATCTCACAGTGCTCTCACATCTGTTGGTGTACAAAATATCAATATTTTTGCAAAAAGTCTTTGCAACTAATGTGACATTTGAAATGTTATTGCTTCATTTAAACATTCAAAAATAGTTTGATCTGCTTCAAGTAATCCTTTTTTTATGAAGATTCTTTAAATGTTGAGCATTGCACACCATCTATTGTCAACAAATACTCAAAAGATGTTGACCCTCTCACATGATTCAAGAGTAATCAAATATGGTATCTTTCTCCTTCTATGGGATTTGCTGCATTAATATGTCTAATCACCTCTCATTTTTCCTCTCTCCAATATTTTTTTTTATCTATCCCACATAAAATGCTCTGGAAACTTTTTGTATAGATATCCCGAATTATTTTCTCATCCAAATTATACATGATTTAATATTTTTTTACATATAAACTTGGAACTATACAATTTCCACTTATAGATTTTACATTTGATGTATTTCATGTCTTAGACAAATCATAATTATGGATTCTAACACGAGTCTAATTTTTTTTTGATATGATAAAGTGCATCAAATTTAAAATATATTTAATAAAATGGAATGATTAAATATTATAAAGAAATTGTAAAGTCATGGATAATTGAGATAGCAAATTGTAATTGACCTTACACTTAATTATATATGTACTTCATATGAAAAAAAATTATTTTATCTTTTTTGACTAATGAAACCATTTTAATTTTCTATTTACATTCACTCAAAATTATTTAATTTCTAGCCATTTTTAACATTTTGCTCATACTATAAGGCTTCCTAGATCCTATCAAGACATGATATAAAGGATGACAGATCTATGACACAATCTTGTCAAACCTCCTTTCATATTGTATGACATAAATTGTATCATGTCGTATTGCGTTAATCTTGCCCAAACTTTAATAAGATTATTCTAATCTTGAATGCCAAAAAAAAAAGGTTATAAAGGGTATATTAGTCTTTAATGCATAAGAAAAGGTAGAAAGATGAGTTTGGTATAACACATGGGCAGACTATGATTTTAGTATTATAATCTTGTTGTCTTCAATTTTATATATAACTATCAACTGTATATTATTGCAACAATCTTCCCGCCAATAATAGAGTAGAGTGTCTTGAATCTCTAATTTGCAACTTATAACAACTGTATTCTCTACAAGAGACTCTTTATGCATTTCCTTTTATGACAACTAATTAGGAGAAACAATGGTTGAAATTGTGACGCCCCGTTTCTTTTACGTTACTGTAGAATATCAGAGTTTAAATAAATTTCTCGTTTGGGCGTCCAGATACTCGATAAACATATACTTTCAAGGTAATTTAAAACTTGCAAATAAAGATAAGTCAATTCGAGCATCCCTATTTTATAAAACGTAAATCGTACACAGCGGAAGAGAATTTTTTTTTTTCTAATCATACAGCTAAAACTGTACAGCTTTTCAAACTAAGTTTTTTCCCAAAAAGGTTTCAAGAGTACTTTCTATACAATTACATAATATAACACCTCTTTCAATTCTAGTAAAACTTTTTCGTAATCTTTAGAACATCGGCTATTGGCATCCACCACTTGCACACCACGCTCAATGATTCCTTAAGCTGAAAATATTTTAACATAAAAAGGGGTGAGTGTATGAAGACACTCAGTGGGGTGGGACTTGTGAGCATTTAAAACGTAACAGGTAACATAGACATATAGTTCATCAAGCACATAGTTGCGGGTCTGAGCCGCCTTGGAAAACTTTGCGGTTCTGAGCCGCCATGAAAACATTTTTTGTCTTGCTGAACTTGCCGCCAAATACGTCTTGCGGGGCTTAGCCGCCATTGTTACATATTTAACAAACATAAACATATCACTCAATAGCACATAAATGCGGTTTTGAGGCCGCCTTTGAAAATACGGTTCTGAGCCGCCGTGAAAACATTTTTACGTGGCTTTTAGCCACCTTGATGTTAGTGTGGATCTGTGCCACCATAGAGTTAGTGTGGATCTGTGCCACCATGATAACAATCACTCTCATAACACTCCTTCTCTCTTTCTCTCCCATAACACTCCTTCACTCTTTCACTCTCATAACACTCCTCTCTTTCTCTCGCATAACACTTCTTCTCTCTTTCTCTCGCATAACACTCCTTCACTCTTTCACTCTCATAACACTCCTCTCTTTCTCTCGCATATCACTCCTTCACTCTTTCACTCTCATAACACTCCTTCTCTCTCCTCACCCACAATGCACATTCACTTATATCACATAACAGACACGTAATGCCACGTTTACAAATCAACCATGTTCAACTCACGTCAGCCAATTACTGCACTTTATAGCACTTAATCACTCAAACGGGAAAGCAGAAATTCCCCCATAACCTACACTACACTTCACCACTCAGAAAGTACTACAACTTTCACTTTGCACAACACGTATAAACTTCCAGGTTATAATCAGATACATACAATAATTGCACATAAGAGCGCACATTGTTCACATTATGTAATTTATAAGAATTTACCCCCACCTTGTTCAGTGGTAATCCTCGTGAAACTTGATTCTCTACATCCTGAGTTCGTCTCTTCACCTCAATCCAATGATATCTTGGGAAAACTGCCACATTTTAGGGAACTGGTGTGGTCTTTCGTCTATATCTCCTACAAGGAAAGAATTTAACTTGCAAGATGAACTAATCTTGCAAAATAACCCTCTCCTGCAAGGTAATTAATCTTGAAAAATAAACCCCCTTGCACAATAAAAAAAAAACCCTTACCAAATGGAAGGAAAACCGATATTTTTGTACTTTATCATCGTCTCGCAGCATTTTAGTCGTCGTTGTGTATCTTCCTCATCTGAGCTCCGAATTGTGATCCAGAAAGCCCGTAGTGAAGTTCTCGGTCTGAGTATTAACTCCATGAAATCTCAAGCCTATCCGATTTTTGATTGTCTGGGAATTGCCCTTGCAGTAGGCTGAAAATTGACCGTTGTATACTGCACTGCCACTCTGTGCTCCGATGCATGTTAGGCCCCTCAAACGGACTCGCCTTAAGGTGAAACTTGGTAGAAATGCTCCTAACATGCTAAAGAACACCCCGTACGAACAGTTTTAAGAAACCCTTTTGTTAAGACCTTATGCTCCTCGACTATTTCCGATTCGGGTGCAGAATTGCAGCCCCGACTTCGTAAAATTATTCCTCGGCCGTGCGACCTCGGATGGCTACCAAACTTGGTGGAGACCTTCCCCATACACCCTAGTATATGCCATAAAAACAGTTTTTCAATCCCTTCATCGAAAGTGCCAGAAATGGCGTGTCGAACGCTGCCTGCGCGCAGTCTTCGGCGCAGGCCCGATCACCCAAAATCTGCTCCGACTAGCCCCTTTTCGTTGCTGCTACCACCAACTCCGGCGACCCGCATCGCCGGCGACTCATACCCAACTGACCACCATACTACCACCTATCTAGATGACCCATAAACACACTCATAGCTACACTATAACTCGACCAAACACAACACGAAAGGTGGCTGTCGGCCAGCCCCGGTGCAGACCCGACGTGTGCACCAGTGCTCTCGGCGCATTAGCAGACTTCTCCCGGCGCATTAGCAGACTTCTCCCGATGCTCGATCGCAGCCCCCCACCTCCAACCAAAACCAGACCCGTCTCCACTGCCCCTCTCTCGCTGCCTTTTCTGCTGCCGCCGGCGACCCCATCGCCGGGCGATTCACACCCCATCCCCTCTGGTCATCACACACGCACACACCTTCACATACCAACACACATCCAACAACACACACATAACCCACTTCCAGGCGCCCCAACGCGGCTCCGGTGTGCACTCGCACTAACACCGCCGCTTACGGCGGCGGCACTCTCAACCCCCTTACACTCGCCGGCGCAACCTTGCGCCGGCAACCCGTGGATGACGATGTGCAGGTGGTGAAAAGAAATAGGGGAGAGGAGAGTGAGAGTACTGAGAGAGAGAGATAAACCGAGAGAGAGAAATTGGCGAGAGAGTTGGTTGGAGAGGGAGAGTGTGCCGCTCTCTCTTTCTTGCTTACTTTTTCTTTCTTTTCTTGCTTCTTCCTTTCTCCTCTTAGCGTGAGGTGTTGGAGTGAGAGAGAGTGAGGGCAGGTGGCCAAAATTGGCTGATGACTAGCCAAGTTCATTGCATGTTTTTTTTTTTCTTAATTAATTAATTACTTGAGCTATTTAAATGTATACTGCATCTAATAACTTAGTCTTCTATCTAGTTAATTAATTAGATACATGTATATATATATATCATTATACTTTAATTAATTAATTTACTTTAATAAATAATCATACAATTATACATATATATATATATATGTACTTACTTAGTTTCTCAATTACTTATGCATAATTAATTTGATTACTAAATTAATACTTTACATCTTAATTTAGATTATGATATAAAATATCCTAGTTAATCCTTACTTAGGATTAATTAATTAATTCTTGGTTTGATTAAGATTATCCCCGAATTAATTTCTTCTTAGCTTAATTAAAATTATCACTTACTCAATTAATTCTTATACATAGTTAATTAATTAGTAATATATATATATACATATATAACATTAAACATTAGCTAATTTATTTGGGGTGTTACAGAAATGATTAGTATGAACATAAACTTTTAATTTTCTATTAAATACCAAAATTTTAAATTTTAAATCTGTGATTTAAACTAAAGAGAAAATTGTTATTGAATTAATATGTTAAACTAACATATAAATGAAGGCTCTCCAAAAAAGAAAAAAAATAAGAACAATTAACCAAGAACTGGTGATATAAAAATAAGATTAAAATTAGCATTGCAAAATGTTCTTCAGCATTAAGGCAAAATCGTGAAGAAAGATAAATGACTTTCTTTGCAACATTAAGAAAAAGCTTTAAAGGGTGCTTAGAATGAATGGAGGATTTTTCATATGCATCAAACCATGATGAAGTCTAACCGTTCTTCATAACAATATGAGTTGTGAGGAAACCTTTAATCGAGTGTACAAATATGTGTAATTTTTATATGATTTACACATTATTTGAGTTTTTTTTCTTAAATGTAATGATTCTAGAAAATTTAACTAAATCTGCAAACAATATATAAAGCTCTTTTTAGAGGGATTAATAATCACAAAAAATGCAGACGTTGACATGCCCTCAACTTCAATACTAATTAGAAACATCACATTTGTAAAACAGTTTCACTAACAATATTAGAGTGTTTAATGATAGGTTCCTTGAGTTTATCATTATTTAAAAAAAAGTATGCTTATAGATTTTTTAGGAATACATTGTAGTACATACCTTCTTGCTCTTGGGAGATAATTTCCTCTGGAGTAGTTCTTGAAGTAAGTCTAGAAGCATTCAGGACATTTGGTACATTTGCTGTAATTGTTTGTGTATTAAAAAATCCAATGAAATTGAATTTTGAAAAAAATTAATTATTTCTTAAAATATATATGTTCTTGAAATATATTATAACATAAATATGTACCTTGCTTGTTTTCATGCACATGTTCTTGTATGTGAACCTTATGAATATTTTGGTGTCATCCTGTTTCACCTCTTGGAAATAGAAGAAGGTATTGTAAATTGTCATAACATCCAAAATAATTCATTATTCTTTACTGGTCCCCAGAATGAGCACTAACAATAATATCTCGTTCAAACCCTACATTATCATTATTTTCCTCAATCCAAATAGCTGCAACTTGATCTGTTGTCGGAACATTATAAACTCGTTGATCTAATCTCACATCTTTTGTGATACAAAGTTGCACATCATCTAAAGAAGAATACTCTGTTAGTCTTTTAAAGATTAAGACATATAGATTCTCCTCTAGTATTTCAGTGAGCTTCCATACGATTCCTTCTGATACATGTGATTTAAGACACATTCTATTCTCAATTTCATTTTCAATATCAAAAAAAATATAATTGAAAATTAGCTGGTTTGTTTCCATTAAGAGTTAAACTTGGGAGATTGTGATAAATCATTCCTTGTATGTGAAAAGTGAAAACTTCTCATCGTGCCAAAGCAAACTTTTTATCCAATTTCACTCCAAATGAAGTGAATGAGAATATGGAATTGTATGATGTATATTTTTTCAAAAATCAACAAACTCTTCTGACTGAGAAGTGTATAGTTCGTACAATTTCTCTCTGGAACTTCTGAAGCTACAAGTTCAACTTTTCCATTATCACAACAAAATGTGGGAGGCTCATACTCAAATCTTGTTGCTCCACAGTGAATGCAACTTTGTATTTCTTTTAGTTTATGTTCTTCTGACATTAAAATTTATAATTAGATAAATATATTAAAATACAATTTTCAATTTTAAATGAAAGATGTACTTTAATACAAAGTTTAAAGAATATTAAAAAATATACCTTCAAAGTTACTTAGATTCGCTTGAACTTGTAAATTATATGTTGCTTGTCTCTTTTCACGATTTTGTAAAATATGTTCTACATAGTTTTTTTTCTTAGCATCATTAAGATTTTCATATCTTCTCTTTTGTCAAGCAAGTTTCCTTTAACGTCATTTATATTTGGCGCCAGCTATTCAAATATACAATCATTAAAAAAAAATTAAATATAAAATGAAAACGCAACCAAATAAAAGTAAACAAAAAATGCTTGATAATAATAAATGAAGATAAAATAAAAATATAAACAAATTTAATTCTAACAATGTAGCACCCCGGACCAAAAACGAAGCATAATTGGTTAATTAAATAATTAAACCCATAATTGAAATATTTTATACACGTTGATTTTTGACTGTTTAATTAATTACGTGCATTTTAGAAATATGTTTAAGACATGTTTTAGGTGGATAAAATTTTAGACGTGGAACATAGAATATTTTTATACCAGGAGATGTGTAACGAAAAAACGAGAAGATAGAAACGAACTAGGGGTCAATCGGAGACCCGTAGCTCAAATGGCGAAGAAAAGAGCCAAATACGAAGGTTAGGTAAAACAAAGGGGTAAAATCCTGATAAACGGTAAAAAGGAAAAATAATATTTTAATAAATGGTAATTTAAATTTACTTGGTAAATAGTAACTTTTAAAATCTATAAATAGGGGCTCATTCAATTCAAAGTTTTCATTTTCATTTTTCCGACGAAAATGAAAGCGACGCAAACAAGTAAGTTTCTTCCTTCTCTCTCTCTTTCTTTTTTTTTCCGCCGCCGCCGTCGCTGGAGCCGCCGCCACCGCCGGCCGGCAGCTGTGCTGGTGGGGGGCGCCGTGCGCTGGTGGGTGCGCGTGCGGGCGTTGGTGGACGAGTGCCGGGACGCCGGGCGTACGGGGGATGTGTGCCGGGGCGGGCGTGTGCGCGCGCGGGCACGCGCTGGTGCACGACGTCTGGGAGACGGGCGTGGGTTGGGCGCGGGCGACGGGAGACGCGCGCGCGGGGGCACGGGAGACGGATGCGCGCGGCGCCGTATTTACAATACAATTTCCGTTATTTTCCATCGTACATCAACATCGAGTCATCGTTGACGAGATGTCGTTAATCGGGGGTCGTGGGCCCGGTCAAAGTCAACCCTTTGACCAAAATTACTAAAATACCCCTCAATCTTAAAATGCTCCGTTCGAGCTCGTTTCAACTCCGATTGAGCTCATTCTTTTTGCGTTGCAACCCTTATTTCATCCTCTTTCATCTCAGCCTTAAAAAAACTGAACTTTCACCCTTGTTTCTTCAACCTCAATTTTGAGATCCCTCGATTCGTCGCGCCTTAAACGATCGTTCTTTCTCCGAAATCATTTATAGCTTTAATTATATTTATTAAGAATCTAAGAAATACTGTAACTTGTGTAGGTTATCAGTTGGATCGTGTTTGTGATACTTAATACTTGTTACTCAACAACTCAACAAGGTGGGGGTAACTTCTAAATCTTTATCTGTTTATCGTTTTCCTATTAAAAACATGAACTGTGGAATACTACGTGCTGTGAATTTAATTGTTGTGCCATACTTTATACTGTGAAAGGACTGAGGTCCGCTCTGAACATGCATTCGTCCCTTACCCCCCCTTCTACTACTCTGAGAGGTTTGGTGGTCCTTGAAATGCACCAGCGGTTGAAAAACCGTTTATAGGGTAAGACGGGGAATACCCACACCTATTCGCCCCTTACCATTTCTAATATCTGTTGTGCATTTTACGTGCTGTGGCAACGTACTGATAGATGCTTTTATTTTCTTTCTGTTATCTGTCATATATCATAAGATGCGGTTTTTACTCCCACGAGTGTATTCAACGCACTCACCCCATATTCTGTAACTCACGTTACAGGTGATGACATGCATGATGAACCTTAGAGGGAGAGATGATGGTGCCCTATCAGGACTTGTTATTTTAAGTCTGTTATCACCCAACCTTTAAACAGAGATTTTATGACTCACGTTTTGTAAAGTATAACTTTGGTACATGTTTTGAATGTTGGATCCTGATGAGTTATTTCCGCTGCGAATGTTTTGTTAATTGGATGAATCCGATTGTTTATATGAAATGATTCTGTTCGTCTCCTACCTCCTCTTCTGTATGTGTGAATGTCTCTTATCCCTTTCTATCTTATATCATGCTTGTCCCTTTCCCTCTTCTTTCTTCACGCCCACAAGGAAAACTCTGATACTTTTATGAGAAGAAAACGGGGTGTGACAAACAAAGAATGTAAATAGATCTTACGGTTGTCACCAATTTTAGGATTGGTATCAATTCCACTTGTTTCAACAATTGACATCGCAACTTTTCTTTGACTATATTTCTAAAACAAAAAGAGTTAATTAAATATTCACAAAAATAAGATTTTATTTCATATTTTGGAATTTCAAATATTTTCGAATAATGTCACTACTAAGACTGATTTATTATGTAATGCTTCTCCAAGTACTGCCGGAGAAATGTAGCGCCCCGGACCAAAATGAGCATAATTTATTAATTAAATATTTTAACATATGACTTAATAACTATGTGCGTTTATTCGGACTGTTTAATTAATTACGTGCATTTCAGATACGTGTCTAATGTGTGATTCGGATCGATAATTTTTTTGGACATGGTATATAGAATATTCTTATACCATTAGATGCGTATCGAGAAAACGAGAAGATAGAAATGAACTAGGGGTCAATCGGAGATCCGTAGCTCGAACGACGATAAAAAGGGCAAACCCGAAGATTCGGAAAATCGGAAGATATTTTCCGGTGAATAGTAAACAGAGACTTTTCCACCAATGAACGGTAACGAAGATTTTTCCACCGATGAACAGTAACCAGGATATTTTGGATGAATAGTGTTTTTTGGATTTTCTATAAATAGGGGTGGTTTCGATTCGAAAACCACTGATTTTCCGAAGGAGCCGAAAATGACGAAAATGAGTAAGTCTCTCTCTCCTCTCTCACTTTTTCCGAGTTTCTGTCTCTGGCGGGCCACCGTCGGCGCCGCCGCCGGCCGGTGGCCGAAAAATCCAACGTTGTCGGATTTGGTCGATTTTCACACACGACGTTCGTCTCGACGAGACGAATCTAGAATAGGTCTCGGAATTCAAATCCGATTTCTCGTTCGCTGGAAAACGGTGAAAAACAGCCCCAACCCTAACCCTCACCACCCTTTCTCTCTCCTCTGTTTTCTTTCTCTCTCTACCTCTCCTTGCCGGAACAGTGGCCGGCGAAGCCACCTGGGTGTGAGGGGGAGCTGACGGGGTGGTGGCTCCGCCTGGCCGGAATAGGTTGTGTTTGGAAGCATCGGATGTGTGTGTGTGTTTGAGTGTGAGGTAGTGTGTGTGTGTTGCTGTGGTTACTATTGAGGCGATACCGGGTGGCACCGCCGTGCGGGAACGGTGGGCCGACGCTGGGGATGCGCCGGCGAGGACATGGGGGTGGTGGCCGGCGGCAGGTGTCCGCCAGCCAAGCTGATCAATATGTGTGTATATAAGAGTGTGTGTGTATATAGGTTTTGTTGTGTGTGTTGCGCGGCCTACAGGTGGTGGCCGGCGACGTGAGGTCGCCGACCAGTGTTTTCGGCGACTGAGGGTGGTAGCCGGTGGCAGGTGGCCGCCGGCAAAGGGCTGTATTGGCTAGGGTTAGTATATGTATGTGCGTGTGTGTGTATATGCTTACGGTGGTGATGGTGGCCGAAATTGGAGGGTTGCCGGTGACTGGAAGATGTCGGCCAGCGATCTGGAGGTGAGAGGGTGGTCGCCGGCGACTGGAAGTCGCCGGCCGGAGTTTGGTTTGGTTGGTGTTGGGTTTTGTAAACGTGACTTTGAAGGTTTTTGCGGCGAGTATTCGGATACTATTCACTGCCGAAATCCGGTGAGGGATGGCCGGAGGTGGTAGCCGGCGGTGCGAGGTTTCCGGCGAACCTGAGGGTGGCGGCAGGAGGCGGCGGCGCCGCGCCGGGCGACGCCGGGAAGTAGCCTGGTCGAGCAGGCCACCGTCGGGAAGGCTGGACACGATGCTGCCGAGAAAACTCGGCAGCCAGCCGAGCACCATGTCCCGCTGCCGAGAAAACTCAGCAGCTGCCGAGTGCCGGGAGCAGCGCGCGCCCACGCTCGGCCGTTGGGTGCCGATGTGCACCCGACGCCGTGTTTTTGATCCAAACCTTGTTTTTTCCATCGTTCGTCCGTATCGAGTCGTCGTCGATGAGACGTCATTGACCGAGGGTCGTGGGCCCGGTCAAAGTCAACCCTTTGACCAAAATTACCATTTTACCCCAAAACTTAAAATGCTCCGTTTGAGCTCGTTTTAACTCTGATTGAGCTCATTCTTTTTCCATCGTGACACAAATTTCATTCTCTATCATCTCAGCCATATAGATTGATTATCTATTCTCGTTTCTTCAACTCTGATCTTTAGAGCTCTCAATCCATCGCGCGTATATAACGATCGTTCCTCCGCAGGAGTCTTTTACAGTTTTAATTATAATTATTAAGGATCTAAGAACACTGTAACGTATGTAGGCTATCAGTTGGATTGAACTTTGAGACATGAGATCTGAGACGCGAGATTTAAGACACGAGGTCTGGGACACGAGATCTTTGATACTCGCTACTCACATGGTAACCACTGAACGAGGTGGGGGTAACTTCTAAACTCTATGTGTTTACTGTTTTCCCTATCTGATATTTGAACTGATGAACTCTACGTGCTGTGATATATTCTGTGTTTATTTTACGAAAGTGTGATAGGTGTGAGCTGCGTGTCCAGTAGTGAGTCGGCGGAGTGTCCAATTGGGCTGCGTGTCCATTAGAAAGTCGGCGGAGTGTCCTTTGGGCTCAGTTTCCAATGGGCTGCGAGTCCATTTGTGAGTCATGGGTTGTGTGTCCATTTATGAACGAAATTATGTGCTGCGTATTTATGTGATGTGTCTAATTGCTGTGTTATTTTATATGTTTAATAACATGTTAAAACTTTGGAAAGTATCTCCACGAGTGTATTCAACGCACTCACCCCTATTCTGTACTCACACTATCGTCAATGATATATATATATAATGTATTCATATTAAATTAGAATCCACTATCGTCAATGATATATATATATATAATGTATTCATATTAAATTAGAATGCTAATAAACTTCTAATGAAATTAGATATAACTATCAAAGTCATGTTACCTGATTTTGGTGTATCATAACATAACATAACATAACATAATGAAATAGAGTAAACTGCCTTAGAAAATCTTAATCTCTGTCACCAAAGATAACAAAACATTAAATCTTATATATCTGAACTATCATGCAGGACATTAGAGGTGTTACCTCGAATTATCATCCACTCCTTCCAAAAGAAAGAGCAAGAAAAATTCAGAGGCAGCTTCTTCAACTCAATCATTGTCCTCAGACACCAAGATTCATACTGTTGAGACATCTCCAACCTTGAACTATAAGTTCATTTTAGGTGTGGCTCTTGTCTCAGTTATCATTGACATTATTCTTGGGAAAAGATATTTAGGTATGTGAGTGTTAGATTTCATGCTTACAGATTGAGGGTTTTTTTTTAATTTTATTAATTATTATTATTATTATTATTATTATTTCTTTTTGGTTCATTTTTAAAATTAATTAGTTTGTTATTGGAAAAAATTATATGGAAAGCTTTGTTGGTATTGAATTTTAGTTTGAGTTTTGGTTTTATAGTCAGGAAATTGGTTTTCATTTTAATCCTAACATGTAGCTATAGTTGAGAAAAACAACATGAAATGTGTCCACGTGAAACTCACTTTTGAGGGATGAATAATGTTTTTTAGAAAATTACAAGTACTAAAATATAATGATAAAATGTTAAAGTGAAATAACAATTGCGTTTTATTTTTTTTAGAATAAAGCTTAAAATTACTCACTCGAATTATAAGTTTAGTCATAGAAAAATTACCAACTTCCTAATATACAAAAACCATAATGATTTGGAGGATTTCTTATTACTTAATTTAAAAAATTGGATTTGTATTGATTTTTGTACAAATTCATATTATTCAAATTTTAATCTAATTAACTTCTAAAATAATTAGGATTTTAATTAAATTAGATATGGAGAGTTTTCTTTAATTAGGACTTTAATCAAATTATATGAAGAATTGTGATTTGTATGGACTCTAAGAAAGGAATTGTGATTTGTATGGACTCTAAAATGATCACTATAATATATTCAAAGAAACAAATAAGAATTTGAAAAAAAACATAAGAACATAATTTCTAATAATAACATATTTTAATAAAAATATTTAATTTATAGTAAATTTTTTTTATAATTTTTTTTAAATATGCTTATAATATATCATTCAAAAGCTCTTTAAATATATATTAATAATATAAGACTAATTTTAGTTTATGATTCAAAATGTTCAAGATTATAAAAGAAAAATATTCAAAACATGTATTTTTTTGAAGAAGAGTTTAAAATGTAAAGGACTCTAGCTTTTTATAATCAAATAGAAAAATAAAATAAATATTAAATTACGTTATTATCCCTTATAAAGAATTTTCTTTAATTTGGACTCTAATTTAATTCGATTTGATTTAATTATGTAGGAAGATTAAAAACTTAAAATAAACATTATGAAACATGGACAAAACATCAATACTTATATAGTATAAAATAATATATATATATATATATATATATATATATATGATTTCATACTCACACATTTCAATTAGCCAATAATTTTTTACTATTTACAGTCAATATTCTAAAAGTCGTTAGGCCTTGAATGACGCATATTGCCTAAGAAGCCTAGTCAGAGCCTAGGCAACATCTAGGCGCCGTATCTAAATTAAATAAATTTGTTATTTTAACTAATTTTCATAATTTTTTTATCTTTAAAAGATCTTTTTGGAATTCTTATATTTTTTTTGAGTTTATGTTCAGAGGAAAATGAAAAATATAATATCTCATTTTGTAGCATCCCGAATCAAAACGAGCATAATTAATTAATTAAATATTTTAACCTATGATTTAATAATTTTGTGCGTATGATTTAACTGTTTAATTTAATTTGTGCTTTTCAGATAAGTGTTTAATGCACATTTTAGAACGATAATTTTTATTAGACGTGGAACATAGGATATTTATATACCATTAGATGCGTATCGAGAAAATGGGAAGATAGAAATGAACTAGAGGTCAATCGGAGACCTGTAGCTCGAACGACGACGGAAAGGGCAAAACCGAAAGTTTCGAAAAAATCGGAAGATATTTACGGAGAATGGAAACGAAGATATTTACGTGAATAGTAACTCGGAAAAGTCAACCGAGGAATAGTAATGGAGATATTTTTGATGAATAGTAACTTTCTGGATTTCTATAAATAAAGATGGTTTCGACTCGAAAATCACCGTTTTTCCGAACGAGCCGAACGCGTCGAAAACTCGTAAGTTCTCTCTCATCTCTCTCTCTCTCTTCGTTTTCGATTTTCTGGTCGGCGGCGCCACCACCGGCGCTGTCACGCCCTGAAATCTTTTCACTTTTTATCAGAGTTTTTACTCGGGCGTGAAGATAGAAAAATGCAAGAAAACGCTTATCAAGACAGAAAGAAAGAAGTAAGGGAAAACAGAAGAAAGGGGTAAGGAACGAAGTGAATCTTTCACTTATCAAAACCGACCTCAGTCGATTACATTCGGTCTCACTACCGATATATTACAACATACGGCCTCAGCCGTAGACAATCGGTCTCACTACCGATGTAAACTTCATACGCAGCGGAATTATACATTAGGATCTCTCATCCATAAGTGCATCAAAAGAATGTTACATAACATTGTCTAAGAAATGTTTAAGAGACATCGTCTCATTACAACAAAACAGGATCAGCACTTCCTCTCTCTCCAACTAGGGTTCCTCACGCTCGTCATCGCCTGTAGTGTGAGTACAGATTAAGGGGTGAGTGCGTGGAATACACTCGTGGGGATAATATCCACCTCGCACAACTCGTGTCAGAATTAAATACCGAAAAGTTATCCTACAGTCACATTGTCACAGCACATATAAATGCAAAACAGCTATTAGAAATGGTGTATAAGAAGAATAGGTGCGGGATTCTCCCATCTTATTCCTATATCGGTATTTCACCGCTTGTGCATTTCACGATGCTCACGACACCGCCGCAGAGTAGTAGAAATGGTATATAAGAAGAATAGGTGCGGGATTCCCCCGTCTTATCCCTATATCGGTATTTCACCGCTTGTGCATTTCAAGAGGCTCACGACACCGCCACAGAATGCATGATCGGAGGACCCCGGTCCTTTCACAGTTATATCATGGCACAACAAGTATAAACACAACAATTAGTATTCCTCATTCATGTAAGCATTTACTTGGGGAAAACGGTAAACAGAAGAAGAGTTAGAAATTACCCCCACCTCGTATAGTGGTTACCACGTGATCAATAAGTACCAACAGATCAGATTTCCCAAGCGAGTACTAAAGGATCCGATAACACAAGCTTAATCCGATCAAGTAACTTAGTCTTAATCCAACCAATCGCCTACACAAGTTACGTTGTACTTAGATCTTTATTAATTATAATTAAAATGATAAACGTATACGCGACGAGTCGAAGGATCTACAGATTGGATATGACACGAGCTCGTTCGGTGTTGATACGACCTCAACAACGAATATCAAAGTTGAAGGTATATTGATATCAAGGGTTGACTTCGACCGGGCCCTCGACCCTCGGTCGACAACTTCCCGTCGGCTAAGACTCGATGGTAAAGGATATAAAGGAAAAGGAACGAAAAAGGATTCGAAACTCGGCATTACCCGACATGCGTCTTGCACTCGGCGCCCACTCCCGGTACGCCCGACCGTGCGCTGGCGCACGACCGTGCGCCAGCTTCCAGCAAGTCCTGCCTGGCCGCGCACGACCGTGCTTCCCTAGCACGACCGTGCGCCAGCCTCCAGCGGCTTCTGCCAGCTGGGGCACGACTGTGCCCCATGGCACGACCGTGCGCCAGCGGCCTGCGCCCAGCAGTCCGGCTTCTTCCCGGCGTTTCCGGCCACTTCGTTCCAACTTCTCGTTCCCAACTAGTACATCTCCAATACTAAACCAAACTCCCCCAACCTCATCTCACACGCACAACTATATATATATATATACAAACACAATCATCTCAAAAATGTTTGGCCGGCGACCTTCGGTCGCCGGAGACCCATCGTCACACTCGCCGGCGCATCACCAGCGTCGATCATTACTTTTCCTCATGGCGGCACCACTCGTACCGCCCTTAACATAGATCATACTCAAACTCGCACACATGCAAACATGCATATATCATAATAACCAAATCAAGATAATTCCGGCACCACTCCACATGGCGGCGCCGTCCCTCCAACAACTCACCCTCGTCTCCATGCAAACCTCCGACAACATCCCCGGTTAAAAGAACGAAGGAAAAAGAGAGAAACCGAGGAGAGAGAAAAGTTGGCTAGGGTTAGGGTTTTGATGTGGTTTTTCACCATTTTCCGGCGAACGACAAGTCGGAAAAGAAAACCGAGACTTGTTCTAGACTCGACTCGTCAAAACCTATGTCGTGTGCGGAATTCGGCCGAAACCGACAACTTAGAAATATTCCGGTGAACTCCGGTAACGGCACCACCGCGCCGGTGGTGGCTCCGGTGGCGGCGCCGGTGGTGGCGCGCCGAAGGCCGAAAAAGAAAAGAGAGAGAAGAGAGACTTACGTGTAAACGTCGCTTATTGGCTCGTTCGAAGAAAGGGGTGAAAAATGAACTGGGGTTAGCTCCTATTTATAGATTTCAGAAGTTACTATTCACCGTAAATATCTCGGTAAATATCTTGGTAAATATCTTCTGATATTTTCGAAACCTCGTGGTTTACTCTTTTTATCGTCGTTCGAGCTACGGGTCTCCGATTGACCCCTAGTTCCTTTCTATGTTCTCGTTCTTCCAAAACGCTTCTAGTGATATAAAAATATCCTATGTTCCACGTCTAGATAAATATCCATCTCATACTTATACTCAACACTTATCTGAAACGCACCTCTTTAAACAGTTAAAACATACGCACATATATATTAAATCATGAGTTTAAATATTTAAATAAATCAATTATGCTCGTTTTGATCCGGGGCACTACAGGCGCTGCGGCGCTGCCATCGGCTTGTCGCCGGAAAAATTCGACGTTGTCGGAATCGGATGATTTTCACACACGACGTTTGTCTCGACGAGACAAATCTAGGATAGGTCTCGGATTTTAAATCTGATTTTTCGTTCGCCGAAAAACGGTAAAAAATAGCCGCAAACCCTAACCCTCACCACCCTTTCTCTCTCCTCTGTTTTCTCTCTCTCTCCTCCTCTTCTCGCTGGAGCTTTCGCCGGAGATGTGGCTGGGGGTATGGTGGAGGTGCCGGAGGGTCGGCGCCGCCGCCCACGGCGCCGTCGGAGCTGAACAGGTTGTGTTTGGATGCTTACGTGCATGTGTGTGTTTTTGGAGGTGTATCAGTGTGTATGTGTTGTGTGGCTCGTTGTGGGGGTGGCGCCGCCGTGTGCGATCAGTGGGCCGGCGACGGGAGGTCGCCGGTGAGGCTCTGGTGGTGGTGGCCGGCGGCAAGTGGACGCCGGCCAGGTCAGTTTGTAAGCATGGTGTGTGTATGTATCTATGTATGCATGTGTGTATGGAAGCCTCTGTGTGTGTGTATCGGGCGGCGGCTGGTGGTGGCCGGCGACCCCCAGTCGTCGGCCAAGGTTACGATGGGAGGTGCTGGTCGCTGGCGGCAGGTGGCCGCCGACCAGAACTTGAAGACAATGTGTGTGATATGAAGTGTGCGTGTATGTATATATAGGTGTATGAGTGTTGGTGGCCGGAGTTGGGTGGTTGCCGGCGACTGGGAAGTCGCCGGCCGATGACCGGAGGTGTGGGGGTAATTTCTAACTCTGTAACTATTTACAGTTTTCCCTATATTGAAGTATGAATGAGAAATACTAAATGCTGTGATCATGTTATGATGTGGCAACGTGGCTAAGTGTTATATTTTCGATATTTTATATCTGTAAACTATTATAAGAGACAGATTGCATCCCTACGAGTGTATTCCACGCACTCACCCCTTTATTCTGTACTCACACTACAGGAGCCGATAAGCATGTTGAACCTTAGAAGGAGAGATGAGGTGTTATCTTTGGATATGTATTTTAAAGTTGTCATTTCTTAAACATTTCTAAAAACAATGTCTTATTTAAATCGCATTTTGTAATATTTTGATACATGTAAAGACGAGAGATCCTGATGATATTTCCGCTGCGTATGATGTATGTTATCAGTAGTGAGACTGATTGCTATCGGCAGAGGCCGATTGTTGTTAAGTGAAAGATTCACTTCGTCCCTTACCTTTTTCTTCTATTGTCTCTTACTTATTCTTTTTGTTGTGTATGCGTCTCTTGCTATTTCTCTCTTCATACCCAATGGTAAAACTCTGATAAAATACGAAAAGATTTCGGGGCGTGACAGATGGTATCAGAGCTTAGTTCTACCCTTTGTAGGACTTTGCTCAAACTTGTTTTTAAACATGATTTCAAAAGTGTGTTTTTAAAACGTATCTTTAAAACGTGGAAATGTTTTAAAAAAGAAACAGATAGACACTCTCCTCCCTTTATAAGTGACTTTCCCTGAACGTAGGGCTTGATAGAATGAGTGCTTACCTGATATGTGTTACCTGGATAGTACGATATATAAACCATTCAGGTTTGAAGGGGTGTTAAGAATATAAGTTTCACGATAAAAAGATCTCTTAAAAAGAAACCTTTCGGTAATTAAAAGAAACGGGGCAAGACGAGAACTCTCTCCTGTACTTAGTGTATAGGATAAGATGGGAAATTCTCTCCTGTAATTTAAAAGAAACGGGGTAAGACGAGAATTCTCTCCTGTACTTAGTGTATAAGATAAGATGTGAAATTCTCTCCTGTAATTTAAAAGAAACGGGGTAAGACGGGAATTCTCTCTTGTACTTAGTGTACAGGGTAAGATGTGAAATTCTCTCCTGTAATTTAAAAGAAATAGGGTAAGAGGGGGAATCTCTTCTGTACTTAAGATATAGGGTAAGACGGGAAATACCCTCCCATACCGAAGGAATTTTGAAAGGTGCAAAGCATTCTTGTGTGTTATGATAATAGACGAATGGGAGAGAGGCCTTTTAAGGATGTCAATTGATTTATGGAATAATGTTTATATGTTATATGATTAGCTGAATCATATCTGTTAATTGATTTATGGAATAATGTTCATATGTTATATGGCTATCTGAATCATATCTATCTACTACACGTTTATCTTGTTGTTGCTTTCATTTTTGGCTGGTTTACGTGGGGTAGACACTAAGGGGTAGATTTTTGTATGCTGAAACTAGAACAGTATGCCTCGTGGCCGCCCAAGACGAGATCAACAGCCCAGAGACAACCAACCACCAATGAATGAACAACCGCTAGAGGAAAATCCTCGTCAACCACCCAGAGACAACCAACCCCAGATGAATGATCTGTCGCTAGAGGGGAATCCTCCGGAGCATGTGGACACCGTCGAGGGGGATTTGGTGTCAGTTCTAAGGGGGCTGGCACGACATTTCGAGACATCGCAACCAGCACCAGTCGCCTCAGCAAAGAGCGACACCAATCAAGCGATCGAGCAATTTCGGCGATTCAACCCGTCGATTTTCAATGGAAAAGGAGAGCCCTCAGAAGCGGAAGAATGGCTTAGGACTCTGAATCGTTTGTTCGGGCACCTGACTTGCATAGAGGAACAGAAGATTTCCTGTGCCGTTTTTCAACTTACTGAAGAGGCAAGTTATTGGTGGGAATCACGTGTTCGAACAATGACCCTGGAACAGATAGACACTCTGAACTAGGAGGCCTTTAAGGAGGTGGTCGTACAAAGCTATATATCCCAATCTTATCGCGACCAAAAGGAGACGGAGTTTCTGCAACTCTGCCAGGGGCCATCCACTGTGGGCGAATACGAAAGAAGATTTAATCAGCTGAGTCGATATACGCCCCATTTGGTGGACACAGACACAAAAAGGGCCCGACGTTTTGAAAAGGGCCTTCGTCCGGAGATCAGCTCCATCCTGGCGGGACAGGGTGTGATGGCGTACGCTGCTGTGATTGAAAGAGCTCAAGAAATCGCTTCCCGACTATGCTTGGACATGACATCACCTAAGAAAGTAGAAGTGACGACAGAGAAAAGAAAGAGGGACGGGCCTAGTCAGGATTTCAACCAGAGCAAGTCCCCACGGACCCAGAATACTCCGCTACTCATTGCGCCTAGGCCAGGGAATGTCTGTCCCAAGTGTGGGAAGATACACGTGGGGCCATACCTCCAAGGGACCCGAAACTACTTTAAATGCGGTGAGCCGGGCCATATGGCATACAACTACCGAAATCCCTGAAATCCAGGAGTTTCTGCCCCGAGGCCAAGACCAGGAGCAGGCTAGACCTGAACATGAGCCTTCATTCGTTCAGAGGCGGACAGAAGATAGTTTACTAATGATGAACAATTAAGTACTATATATGTAAATAGATGTAGTGGCTCAAACCTTGTAGTGGTGTACGTAATCTTTTGGATATGATGTATGAGCTGCCACCTTTTGCTCTGAAATATATTATACCAGATCGTCTTTTGCTATTCGATAGAACCTTGTTTACATTTTCTCTTCGCGTTTCATGTTTTATTTCTTCATCTATAGTACTATGGTTGTACCGGATCTGTTGAAGCATGAGAACGATTTGGAAATTGCTGAAACCCTGGAAGTAAGTATTCCATCGGGAAAATCGGAGTTCACAGACCCTGGAACATGAGTTAAAGATGACTTAAGGATTGCATTGGTCATAAAGACAACCGAGATGCTTAGCAAAGGAAATTGCGGAGCTTGGTTAGCCAATATGGTGAACCCCGAGCAAGGATAGACTTCTACTGAGAAGGTGCCGGTGATAAAAGAATTCATGGACATGTTTCCAGAGGATTTACCGGGTCCACCGAATCGACAAGTGACCTTTGGAAGCAATCTCATTCCAGGATCTGCACCGGTGTCAAAAGGCTTCTTATCGGATGACACCGAAAGAGTTGTAGGAACTAAAAGTCCAACTAACAGAACTGTTGGACAAAGGTCCCATCGGACCAAGCGTGTCCCTTTGGGGAGCTCCAGTGCTCTTCATGAAGGAGAAAGATGGGAGCTTACGGATGTGTGTCGATTACAGAGAGTCGAACAAGCGGACCATAGAGAATAAGTATACACTACCTCGAATTGAAGGTCTCTTCGATAAATTAAGAGGAGCCAGTGTGTTCTTGAAGAATGACTTAAGGTCTAGGTATCACCAGATAAAAGTCAAAGACGCAGATTAATCAACAATCAGTACTATGAGATGAAGAAGGAGAAGAGTAAAGAGCAGAAATACGGTTCGGTCAGGAAGGATCGAGAAAGAATTGGAAAAGCTCAGTATCGACGAAAGTTCTGAACATCGAGCTTAGCCAGATAATCAAGGAACTTGCAAGCCTGAGCTAGATAATCAAGGAACTTGCAAACCTGAGAAAGTTCCTTGACGAGAAATGGAAAGACAGAAGCAACACAGATACAAGATAATGAGCTTTGTAACAAAGTATCCAGTCTCGCAGCTTTTAGTACACATTTAGTTCTGAGTTGTTCTTAGTACGCGTTCAATTTCGAGGATGAAATTATTTTAAGGGGTAAGGGATGTAGCGCCCCAGATCAAAATGAGCATAATTAATTAATTAAATATTTTAACCTATGATTTAATAATTTTGTGCGTATGATTTAACTGTTTAATTTAATTTGTGCATTTCAGATAAGTGTTTAATGCACGTTTTAGAACAATAATTTTTATTAGACGTGGAACATAGGATATTTATATACCATTAGATGCGTATCGAGAAAACGGGAAGATAAAAACGAACTAGAGGTCAATCGGAGACCTGTAGCTCGAACGGCGATGGAAAGGGCAAAACCGAAAGTTTCGAAAAGATCGGAAGATATTTACGGAGAATGAAAACGAAGATATTTACGTGAATAGTAACTCAGAAAAGTCAACCGATGAATAGTAATGGAGATATTTTTTATGAATAGTAACTTTCCGGATTTCTATAAATAGAGGTGGTTTTGACTCGAAAATCACCGTTTTTCCGAACGAGCTGAACGCGTCGAAAACTCGTAAGTTCTCTCTCTTCTCTCTCTCTCTCTCTTCGTTTTTGATTTTCTGGTCGGCGACGCCACCACTGGCGCGGCGGCGATGCCGTCGGCTGGTCGTCGGAAAAATTCGATGTTGTCGGAATCGGATGATTATCGCACACGACGTTCGTCTCGACGAGACGAATCTAGGATAGGTCTCGGATTTCAAATCTGATTTCTCGTTCGCCGGAAAACGGCGAAAAACTGCCGCAAACCCTAACCCTCACCACCCTTTCTCTCTCCTCTGTTTTCTCTCTCCCTCCTCATTTTCTCGCTGGAGCTTTCGCCGGAGATGTGGCTGGGGGTATGGTAGAGGTACCGGAGGGCCGACGCCGCCGCCCACGGCGGCGCCGGAGCTGAACAGGTTGTGTTTGAATGCTTACGTGCATGTGTGTGTTTTTGGAGGTGTATCAGTGTGTATGTGTTGTGTGGCTCGTTGTGGGGGCGGCGCCGGGTGGCGCCGCCGTGTGCGATCAGTGGGCCGGCGACGGGAGGTCGCCGGCGAGGCTCTGGTGGTGGTGGCCGGCGGCAAGTGGCCGCCGGCTAGGTCAGTTTGTAAGCATGGTGTGTGTATGTATCTATGTATGCATGTGTGTATGGAAGCCTCTGTGTGTGTGTATCGGACGGCGGCTGGTGGTGGCCGGCGACCCCCAGTCGTCGGCCAAGGTCACGACGGGAGGTGCTGGTCGCTGGCGGCAGGTGGCCGCCAGCCAGAACTTGAAGACAATGTGTGTGTATATGAAGTGTGCGTGTATGTATATATAGGTGTATGGGTGTTGGTGGCCGGAGTTGGGTGGTTGCCGGCGACTGGGAAGTCGCCGGCCGATGACCGGAGGTGTGGGGGTAATTTCTAACTCTGTAACTATTTACAGTTTTCCCTATATTGAAGTATGAATGAGAAATACTAAATGCTGTGATCATGTTATGATATGGCAACGTGGCTAAGTGTTATATTTTCGATATTTTATATCTGTGAACTGTTATAAGAGACAGATTGTATCCCTACGAGTGTATTCCACGCACTCACCCCTTTATTCTGTACTCACACTACAGGAGCCGATAAGCATGTTGAACCTTAGAAGGAGAGATGAGGCGCTATCTTTGGATCTGTATTTTAAAGTTGTCATTTCTTAAACATTTCTAAAAACAATGTCTTATTTAAATCACATTTTGTAATATTTTGATACATGTAAAGACGAGAGATCCTGATGATATTTCCGCTGCGTATGATGTATGTTATCAGTAGTGAGACTATTGCTATCGGCAGAGGCCGATTGTTGTTAAGTGAAAGATTCACTTCGTCCCTTACCTCTTTCTTCTGTCGTCTCTTACTTATTCTTTCTGTTGTGTATGCGTCTCTTGCTATTTCTCTCTTCATACCCAATGTTAAAACTCTGATAAAATACGAAAAGATTTCGGGGTGTGACACATTTGAACTATTTATATATGGTTTGTTCAATGATTATAAAATCATTTATATTTGTATTACTCAATTACATAATTTTCTATCTATATCTAATTATATTGTAATAATTTGAACGAAACCTATAATACGTTAGAGAACACTACTATTTTGGTAAAAAAAAAAAAAGTTATTTGACTCCTAGACCCCTTAACCTCATCTACGTCCGCCTAACGCCTAAGGTGGTTGAATAGGCAAAAATCGGTTATGAGCCGACTATATTGACGGTCGCTCGATGTTTAGAAAATTGTTTACAGTAAATGCATACCAATCATGTATCGTAAAAGTGTTCTTGGAAATGCTATAAAATCTCATTGTATAACTCAAAAAATTGGACTTAGGAACTTCTCATGTCTTATTTTCATCCATCGTTCAACCCTCACTCATAGGGTTAAGATAACCTATAAAGCGTCCTCAGGATACAATTGAGTTGGTAAAACTTATGGTGATGTAAGGAGAAATCCTCTGACATGTAGGTTCAAACATTGCGTGAGACAAATTTTCACTGAAATATTGCAGAGACTTGTCTTGGAGTTTGAATCTTGTTGGCTATCTCCAACAAATGTATGTCACTTAAGCATATCCTTCAATTTTACATCTCACCTTAACAAGAGGCCTAAGATCGGACGGGAGAGTTCTTCATCTCTTACTAATTAATATGAAGAAAACCCATAAAACATTAAAATATATATATATATATATATATATATATATATATATATATATATATATATATATACCTTATGGGCTACGTGCTGAGCTTATAAATTAAACTAAAAACTAACACACCATGGATAACACAAATTAAAATGGTTTGATAAAAACTTCCCACGAGTGATCTTTATACATAATAGAAAGAGTAGTTATAAGAAAGTATGAAGCAAATTCCTCATCGTTCTATATATCCCAGAAAAGTTGAAGAACTAATAATCAATATTAGACTAAGTCAACAACTTAGTAAAGCTATATCCATAAAAAAAAAAGGCAAAATAAATGAGGTGGTTTCATAATTCACGTCACATTCAACGATTCTACTTTTAAATACAGCCATCACCAAGATTTTGAATCTCATTCAAGTTGGTGAGTTAAAAAGCCCAACCTCAGCCCAACTTTGAATAAACATCACCCATGCAAGTCTCACTCTCTGACACAGTTTCTCCAAAGCACATCAGAGCCCGATAGCCCAATAGTTAAATCAAAGTCAAGGTCCTAATTGGGCTTAAGAGTAACCAAAAGTAATTGAACTTTACAAGGTGTCAAGAAAACACTTCGCATTAGAGACAAATTACTCTTCATTGGGAAACAAAACATTCGACCAAGAGAGACTGTAAACAACCACGAGGTTTGAGCCTTGTAACTCAAATGACATCCTTTTTTACAAAAATCAAGATTCGAACTAGAAACTAAACACCATACACAAGACAGAAAAAGAAAAAAAAAAGAAAAACAAAAAGAAAAATAGAGAAAGCTTCTTCGTCTTATAAGAATCACTACTATACAACTTCCACACACATTCATTCCCTATTACTTAAAGACATGTCTAATTAATGTGTAACAAAAAAAATGTCCAACGAAAAAGCAAAAATGTAACATGTCACATAGTTAGCGTTTAATTGTGAAATTTAAAACTTAAGGAATGAAATGCATAGTGATTCAGATGAGTTATTATATATAACTACTAAATTGCGCCTTATATATATATATATATATATATATATATATATCTTTAGGTTATTCATGAAAATACCACTTAAACAAAATGTTTATACAAAAATGTCACTTAACATTAATTTAATAATGAATGTAATATATGATTGTGAACACAATCATGAACGACTATACACGTGCCATTAACATGTGATATTTTTAAATAAAGTTAATAGTCAATGACATTATTGCACATATACTATATTTGGATGACACTTTTAAAAAAGAAGAAGCACATATCGTTTTACCTAATGAACATGAGGAAAAAGTTTGTTGGATGGCAAACTAAAAAACAAAATTGCCACCTATAACATAATGAATGTCTGATTGTCAATTTAAAAGCTAATTAATAGGACATAAAATAAATTGCAATTCAGACAAATTATTCAATAAATTTAAGGATTTAATAATTTAATTGAGATTTTGAAAGATGGGTCACAACTGTAGTGCCCCGGACCAAAAACGAAGTATAATTGATTAATTAAATATTAAACCCTTAATTTAATTATTATGTGCATTAATCTTAACTGTTTAATTTAATTATATACGTTTCAGATACGTGATTAATGTATGTTTTAGATGGAAATAAAAATTAGTCATGGAACATAGATTATTATGTTACCATAAGATGCATAATGGAAAAACGAGAAGATAAAAATGAATTAGAGGTCAATCGGAGATCCGTAGCTCAAATGGCGAAGAAAACGGCAAAATACGAAGATTCGGAAAAAAAAAAGAAAGATATTTTCCGGTGAATAGTAACCCAAGATTTTTACCATAAACAGTAACTTAGATTTTTTTGATGAATAGTGTTTTTTCGGAAAATCTATAAATAGGGGCATTTTCGATTTAAAAATCACCGTTTTTCCGAACGAGGCTAAAACGACGAAAACACGTAAGTCCCTATTTCCTTCCTCTCTCTCTCTCTCTCCTCTGTTTTTCTGTCTCCGGCACGCCGTTGCTACCGCCGCTCCGCTGTCGCCGCCAGTGGCCGGAAAATCGATTTTGTCAGTTTCGGCCGATGAGTCTAGGATAGATCTCGGATTTCAATTCTGATGTATCGTTCGTCGGAAAACGGCAAAACACCGCCTTAAAACCCTAAACCCTAGTTTTGTTACCTTTTCTCTCTCTTCTATTTTCTCCCTCTTTCTCGCCGGAGCTGACGCCGGAGTGGCCACCTGGGTATGTGGGTGTGTCGATGGAGGGGCAGCGCCGCCGTGGGTGGCGGCGCCGGAGCAGAACAGAGGTGTATGTGTGTTTGTGTTGTGTATGAGTGATCGTGTGTGTGTGTTTGCATGCTGTTGGAGGCGGCGTTGTGCAGTGTCGCCATGGTTACTGTTGGCTGGCGCTGGTGATGCGCCGGCGAGTTCTGGTGGTGGGTGGTCGGCGGCGGGTGGTCGCCGGCCAAGGCTGAGATATATGGTTGTGTTTATTCATGTGTGTGTGTGTTTGGAAGTTGTTGGAGGAATACTGTTCACGCCGCCGAAGGGGTGGTCGGAGAAGGTGGTGGCCGGAGCTGGGTCGTCGACGGACTGGGGACGGCGTCGTCGCAGCTGGAAGCTACCGTGAAGGCTGCTGGGCACGATGCCGGGCACACAGGCGCGCGTGGTTGTGCACGGCGTGCACGGTCGTGCGGTGCCAGGTTGAGCTACTGGAAGTTGGCGCACGGTCATGCGCAAGGGGGTACGGGCGTGTGCGCTGGGCGTGATGCTGTGTGACGGGAAGCGCGCGACGCCGAGTGACGGGTGCGCGTGTGATGCCGTGTTTTCGATACGAATCCCGTTTTTTCCATCGTATGTTATCATCGAGTCGTCGACAACAAGATGTCGTTGACCGGAAGTCGTGGGTCCTGATCAAAGTCAACCTTTTTACCAAAATACCCCTCAATCTTAAAACGCTCCGTTTGAGTTCGTTTCAACTTTGATTGAACTCATTCTTTTTCCGTTACGACCCAAATCTTACCCTCTTTCATATCAGTCTATTGGACTGAACTTTCACCCTCATTTCTTCAACCTCAATCTTTAGATCTTCCGTCCCGTCTCGTCTTTAACGATCGTATCTCCTCCAAAATCATTTATATCTTTAATTATACTTATTAAGGATCTAAGAAACACCATAACTTGTGTAGGCTATCAGTTGGATTGAGCTTTGTGATACTCATTATTTGATACTCGCTACTCACGTGGAAACCACCGAACAAGGTGGGGGTAACTTCTAAATCTTTACTTGTTTACAGTTTTCCTTATTTTGTAGCATGATTGAGGAATATTAAATGCAGTGATTATATGCTATGATTATGTGTTCATGATATACTGTGAAAGGACTATGGTCCACATTGCATGTTCGAAGGGACTTATGGTCCGTAAAAAAACTGTCTCTTACCCCCTCTAATACCTGGAAGGATTGGTGGTCTTGTAAATGCACCAGTGGTATTTAAGACCGTTTTATAGGGTAAGATGTGAAATGCCCGCACCTAAAGGATGAGTTACGAGATACGTGTTATGCATTTTACGTGCTGTGACCACGTGTTAAATGTTACATACTCCTGAATAATATATCTGTTGATTGTTATAAGATGCGGATTTTATCCCCACGAGTGTATTCCATGCACTCACCCCTTATTCTGTAATTCACGTTACAGGAGATGACGAGCATGATGAACTTTAGAGAGAGAGGGACGGTGCCCTATCTGGACATGTGTATTTAAGTCTGTTGTCTCACAACAATTAAACAATGATTTTTATAATTCACGTTTTATAAGTATAATCTTGTTTATGTTAAGGATGATGGATCCTGAAGGTTTATTTTCCGCTGCTAATGTTTTAACTCATTGGTTGTATCCGATGGTTTATATGTAATGATTCTGGTCGTCTCCTACCTCATTCTTCTGATAATTGTCTCCTACATCCTTCTTCTGTATATGTAAATGTCTTTTACAATTTCTTCTTGCATGCCCACAAGAAAAACTCTGATAATTTTATGTAAGAAAACGGGACTGACAACAGCGCCCAGCCATGAGGTAGGAGTCGAATAATGATGAATTACACGTGTTAAGCAAATAACTGGACTTTAAGAAGAATGAAGCCTTTCAAGTTGTTTAACTCATAATGAAAGGTTCCACTTCACTACAAACTTCAGTATATAAGATACTATCTAGACTGGAGAACAGGGTTTATTGACTCGGTGTGTGGCTGTATGGTTTCAAACATACAATGAACATGAAGGCAATCTTGATAAAGAAGTTGACTCTATAAATACAACTGTAGCACCCTAGATCAAAACGAACATAATTTATTAATTTAATATTAAACGTACGACTTAATAATTACATGCGTATATTTTGACTGTCTAATTACTTACGTGCGTTTTAGATACGTGTTTAATGTGTGACTTTGATGTATAATTTTCTTGGACATGGTATATAGAATATTTCTATACCATTAGATACGTCTTGGAAAGATGAGAAAATAGAAACGAACTAGGGTTCGATCGGAGTTACGTAGCTCAAGTAGTGAAAAAAACAGTGAAAACGAAGAATACGACGTATACGAGATGTATACAAAGGAAAGCATACGAGATATTTATGGTGAATAGTAGCCTTTTTGGAGGACTATGTAAAGGGTGTTTTAAAGTCGATAAGTCACACGATCTCATAATCGAACGACACGTAAGTTTCCTCTCCCTCTTCTCTTTCTTTTTCCGGCGGCCGTTGCCGCCGCCGGCGGTGGCCGAAAAAGTCAACTTTCTCGGAATCGAACAGTTTTCGCATAGGTCGTAGCTCTCATCGAGGCGAGTCTAGTGACGGTCTTGTTTCTCCATTTCGACGGTTAGATCGCCGGCAAATCACCGGTCAACCACCCCAAAAACCTAAGTTTGAGTCCGTCACTTTTTCTCTCTCCTCGTTTCTTGTTTTCTCTCTCTCGTCTTCCTTTCCGGAGTGGTAGATAACCATCCCGGAGTGTGTGACCTTTGGTTGGAGGTGGTGGAGCCACCGGATGGTGTGGCCGGAGTTGTGTGTGTGTGTGTGTGGTTTAGGGAGAAGCTTGGGTTTGGTTTGTGTGTTGTGTGTGTTGATCTTGTTGGGTTCTGTGTTGTGTGTTGTTGGGTGTTGCCGACGATGGGAGGTTGCCGGCCATGGTGGTAGAAGGGTTGCCGGCGATGGGAGTCGCCGGCCGAAGCTAGAGAGCTTGGGAAGGAGATGGCGGCGCTGCTGTGTAGGCTGGTCCGCGCAGGACCGTGCGCGGGGTGTGAGCGACCGTGCACGGCCACTGGAGGGTGACGCACGGTCGAGTGTTGTGGGACACGGTCATGTGGAGTTTTACATGACCGTGCGAGGAGGTGATGCGAGGGTGTGCCGCCGGGTGCGTCGTGTGCGCACCGACGAGCATTTTTGCAGGTAGTTTCGAGTCGTTTGTTTCCGTTCTTGTGTCGGGAGTCGGGGATCTCGGTCGAGTTAACTCTTTTACCAAGTTTACCTTTCACGCTCTTCTCGATATCCTTAATCTTCGAGTCTTCCTTATCCATCCCGTCTTCTCGATCGTTCTTTTCTTTATTTTATATTCGTCTTTTAATATTTTGAGGATCTAAGATATCACAGTACTTTTGTAGGCAATCTGTTGGATCGTACGCTTTAGGCTTGACACTTATAACTTGTCAGATCACGTGATCACCTCTTATCGAGGTGAGGGTAACTTCTAAACTCAATATGTTACTGTTTTCCATATTTGATAATTGAATTCTATGTGCTGTGATTATATGCTGTGATTACTGTATTCATGCATAGCTTATGATACGATAAACATGAACGGATGTCCTAAGTCATGTCAGGGATGGACTGGTGGCCCGTAAAAAGCACCATACGTCATGTTAGGGATGGACCGGTGGCCGGTAAAGAGCATCATACATCATGTTAGGGATGGACTGGTGGCCCGTAAAAAGCACCATACGTTAGGGATAGACTGGTGGCCCGTAAAAAGCACCATACGTTATGAATGCAACGAGTATAGTTGAGTGCTCTTAGAGCGGTGTGTTCTTATCATTGTGTGCTATGCATTTTATATGCTGTGACTACTTGCCAAACTATTATATGTCGGATTGTCTACGCTCATCTAATAATTGGTAAAAACATGGAAAGTATCCTCACGAGTGTATTCAACGCACTCACCCTTATTATGTATTTACACTACAGGTGACGAGGAGAATTACGATGCGTAGAGAGATGGGTGCCCTATCGGCTGTGTCCATCTTCTATTTTGACTTTCAAAGTTATGATGTTCTTTTGTAAAAGAAAACTCTATTTCTCCTTCTTTGTATGAGATCCTGATGGTATATTTCCGCTGCGTATGTTTTAAACTCCTTTTATCGGTTGTATCCGATGTTTCAAGTGTTCTCCTTTCTTATGCTCTCCCTTTTCTTTCTATTTTATATCATGCTCGCCTTCTTCTCATTTCTCTCTTCACGCCCAAAAATGAAAAACTCTGATATTTTTAAACGGAAGATTTTGGGGCGTGACAGATGGTATCAGAGCTTAGTTCTACCCTTTGTAGGACTTTGCTCAAGCTGGTTTTTATTTTCAAAAGTGTTTTAAACGAGGAAAATGTGTTTGAAAACGAGAAAATCTTTTCGAAAAAAAACGGATAAGCACCCTCGTCTCTCTACACGTGTCACTCCCTAATCATGGGTGTTTATTTGCTATGTGTTTTTTCGCGTGTCTGTTATAGATTGTTTAAGATCGTGAAGGTGTTAAAGATATAGTTTCATGATGGAAAAGATCTTTCAAAACCTCTCTGACGTCATTACAACCACGATAAAAAGATCATTTAAAAACCATCTTGACGTCACTATAATTGACACACTGCTTTTGTCCGCCGCCATAGACCGCTGACTGCAGTTGCGTGAGCTCATATGGGTAACCACAAAGGGCCGCTGACTGCAGCAACGTGAGCTCGTGTGCGTAAATGGTCATTTGCATTAGTAGAGATTATGTGACTGACAGTTGAGATTACCATTGGCCTTTGTTTACAACAGGGTGAGCTAGTTGGTGTGTTTTCTGATTCATGGTTGTGATACGTAAGGTTGGTTTTGAAACTTGAGGTCTATAGGAAATCATGTGTGGATGTCTGTGATGTGTTTCATGATGTTTTGTTTAAGTTGTGTTTTTCTGGTTAATTTATGCAAGTTGGGTATGCACTATCCAACATGATCATGTTATGCTACGATGATAATCGAACAATGATGATAAATAAATGATGGAAATTTTTTTGAGATTATCATATGAATTATGGAGTAATGTTTACCGGTACTAAAGTACCAGATATTGGTTTATCTGATGTTAAAGAATGTTGGGTTACATGGGGTAAAGTATAAGGGTTAGTTCTCGCTTTTTATCTTTAGAATTATGCCTCGAGGTCGATCACGAAAGGTCCAGCCACCAACTGTGTATCCGCCAACTGAAAATCCAATAGAACAAGATGTAAATCCACCATAACCAAATGTGGATGCTCCGCCAACTGCGAATCCACCAGAACAAAATGTGGATGTCACAAGGATGGATTTAGTGACCGTCCTTAGGGGACTGGCACAACACTTTGAGGTGACTCGAACCACACCCCCGCCAACAAGGTCCAATCCGAATTTGATATATGAACAATTTCGGTGTTACAATCCGCTGACGTTCAATGGAAAAGGTGAATCAGCTGACGTCGAAGAGTGGCTAAGGTTACTCGACCAGTTATTTGGACACTTGACATGTACACAGGAGCAGAAGGTCTCTCGTACAATCTTCCAGCTCACCGAAGAATCGAGTCATTGGTGGGACTCGTATGAGCGGACCCTAGTGCCAGCTCAAAGAGAGGACCTGACATGGGAGGATTTTAAGGAGGTGGTGACTCAGCACTTCATACCTCAATCCTACCAAGACAAAAAGGAAACAGAGTTTCTACACCTCCATTAAGAGAGCTTGACGGTAGGAGAGTATGAGCGGAAGTTTAACCAGCTGAGCAGATACGCCACTCACTTGGTGGACACTGATGACAATAAGGCCCGATGTTTTGAGAAGGGTCTTCATTCAGAGATCAGTTCTATTTTGGCAGGTCAGGGAAATAGGACCTATGCCAATGTCGTGGAGAGAGCCCAAGAGATCTCCTCTCATCTGCACTTGGATGTGTTACCGCCCGAGAAGGGTGATGAGACACTTGGAAAAAGAAAGTGGATCGAACCAAGTCAAAGCTTCCATCAAAATAAACTTCCAAGGACTGACAATGTTCCACTTTCCCATATTCCTAAACCAGGGAACCCATGATCCAAGTGTGGAAAGTCGCATGGGGGATTTTGCCTCTATGGAACCCGGAATTGCTATAAGTGTGGGGAATCGGGACATATAGCGCGCGACTGTCGGAAGTTTAAGAATCCAATACATGCAGCACAAGGGCCAAGACCGGGAGCAGGCCAGGCTTGAGATAGATATAGATGGATAGATATGTAGTGGCTCTCTCCCTGTATTTATGTACATGATCCTTTTGAAGGATGTATGAGCTATCCATCTTTTGCTGTTATATATATAAAGGATACCAGTTGTTTTTTATTATTCGATGGAATCCACGTTTACTTCTTTCCTTGGGATGAGTGTTTATTCTTCTTCACTTATGATATGGTTATAACACCAGATTCGTTGAAGCATAAGAACGATAAGCAGTTGCTGAAGCTTTAGAAGTTAATGTTTCGGTTTGTAAGGATTGAGAAAGAATTGGAGAAGCTTAGGATTGATAAAAGTTCTGAACAACGAGCTTAGCCATATAAGCGATGTTTGCAAGTTTCTTATGAGAAATGGAAAGAACGAAATGATACGGGAATGAGAGGATGAGATTCTGGCAAGGTAGCCAATCTTGTCGTTTCTAAGTATGCGTACAATTTCGAGGACGAAATTATTTTAAGGGGTAAGGGATGTAGCGCCCCGGATCAAAATGAGCATAATTTATTAATTTAATATTTTAACGTACGACTTAATAACTACGTGCGTATATTTTGACTGTCTAATTACTTACGTGCGTTTCAGATACGTGTTTAATGTGTGACTTAGATGGATAATTTTATTGGACATGGTATATAGAATATTTCTATACCATTAGATGGGTCTTGGAAAGACGAGAAAATAGAAACGAACTAGGGTTCGATCGGAGTTACGTAGCTCAAGTAGTGAAGAAAACAGTGAAAACGAAGAATACGACGTATACGAGACGTATACGAAGGAAAGCATACGAGATATTTATGGTGAATAGTAACCTTTTTGGAGGAGTATATAAAGGGTATTTTAAAGTCGATAAGTCACACGAGCTCATAATCGAACGACACGTAAGTTTTCTCTCCCTCTTCTCTTTCTTTTTCTGGCGGCCGCCACCGCCGCCAGTAGCCGGAAAAGTCAACTTTCTCAGAATTGAACAGTTTTCGCATAGGTCGTAGCTCTCGTCGAGGCGAGTCTAGTGACGGTCTTGTTTCTCCATTTCGACGGTTAGATCGCCGACAAATCACCGGTCAACCGCCCCAAAAACCTAAGTTTGAGACCATCACCTTTTCTCTCTTCTCATTTCTTGCTTTCTCTCTCTCGTCTTCCTTTTCGGAGTGGTAGATAACCATCCCGGAGTGTGTGACCTTTGGTTCGAGGTGGTGGAGCCGCCGGATGGTGTGGCCGGAGTTGTGTGTATGTGTGTGGTTTTGGGAGAAGCTTGGGTTTGTTGTGTGTGTTGTGTGTGTTGATCTTGTTGGGTTGTGTGTTGTGTGTTGTTGGGTGTTGCCGACGATGGGAGGTCGCCGGCCATGGTGGTAGAAGGGTTGCCGGCAACGGGAGTCGCCGGCCGGAGCTAGAGAGCTTGGGAAAGAGATGACGGTGTAGTTGTGTAGGCTGGTCCGCGCAGGACCATGCGCGAGGGCACGACCGTGCGCGGCCACTAGAGGGTGGCGTACGGTCGAGTGTTGTGGGTACGGTCGTGTGCAGTTTTGCACGACCGTGCGAGGAGGTGATGCGAGGGTGTGCCGCCGGGTGCGTTGTGTGCGCACCGACGAGCATTTTCATGGGTAGTTTCGAGTCGTTTGTTTCCGTCCTTGTGTTGGGAGTCGGGGATCTCGGTCGAGTCAACTCTTTTGCCAAGTTTACCTTTCACGCTCTTCTCAATATCCTTAATCTTCGAGTCTTCTTTATCCGTCCCGTTTTCTCGATCGTTCTTTTCTTTATTTTATATCCGTCTTTTAATCTTTTGAGGATCTAAGATATCACGGTACTTTTGTAGGCAATCTTTTGGATCGTACACTTTAGGCTTGACACTTATAACTTGTCAGATCACGTGATAACCTCTTATCGAGGTGGGGGTAACTTCTAAACTCAATATGTTACTGTTTTCCATATTTGATAATTGAACTCTATGTGCTGTGATTATATGTTGTGATTACTGTATTCATGCATAGCTTATGATACGATAAACGTGAACGGATGTCCTAAGTCATGTCAGGGATGGACTGGTGACCCGTAAAAAGCACCATACGTTAGGGATGGACTGGTGGCCTGTAAAAAGCACCATACGTTATGAATGCAACGAGTATAGTTGAGTGCTCTTAGAGCGGTGTGTTCTTATCATTGTGTGTTATGCATTTTATATGCTGTGACTACTTGCCAAACTATTATATGTCAGATTTGCTACGCTCACCTAATAATTGGTAAAAATATGGAAAGTATCCTCATGAGTGTATTCAACGCACTCACCCCTATTCTGTACTCACACTACAGGTAACGAGGAGAATTACGATGCATAGAGAGAGGGGTGCCCTATCGGCTGTGTCCATCTTCTGTTTTGACTTTCAAAGTTATGATGTTCTTTTATAAAAGAAAACTCTATTTCTCCTTCTTTGTATGAGATCCTGATGGTATATTTTCACTGCGTATGTTTTAAACTCCTTTTATCGGTTGTATCCGATGTTTCAAGTGTTCTCCTTTCTTATCCTCTCCCTTTTCTTTCTATTTTATATCATGCTCGCCTTCTTCTCCTTTCTCTCTTCACGCCCAAAAATGAAAAACTCTGATATTTTTAAACGAAAGATTTTGGGGCGTGACAACAATGCAGTGATTATAGCTTCCACACAGGATGCTCAAGTCCTAAACCTCCACAGGATCTCTCAAACTCATACAGAGTTAATGTCTTTTTCTTCTAAGACTAAACACTCAGCATGGAAACAATCTCCCTATCAACTGAGGACACCTAAAACAACCTAAATACACAATATGAGATTAAAAGTATATAGTTTTGTCTTCAATTGATGCTTGAAGTAGCTTTAAGAAGTCTTTAGTTCGATCTAAGGCTTGACTGCTTCTAAGAAGTTGAGTGACTGAAACCTTTAGAGTGAATGCTTTGAAGAACTTGAGGGCTTCTTGCTCAAGCTTGAATGTTCAGTTTTTCAGTAGTTGTTCCAGTCAAGTCTTTCTTTATTTATAGGTGAAATATTATACCGGTTGAAGAGAGGCATAATATTTTGAATTTGAATCCTCTTGTTATTGTAGAGTTTGCATTAATGATCTCTGAAAGTTGTATTAAATGTTCCTTGTCTCGTACTCCAGTGTATTAAATGCAGCTGTACTAGGTTGCAGGTTTCAGCAGTGTGTCAGGCCACGTTTCCGCTTCTTATTGGTTTCCGGTACTGCTTTAATCACATTGTCTCCACTGGCTAGTTTGATATATTGAAGTGATTGATCCTCAGACTTCTGCTGATCTTCCTCATATTGCTTGGAGTGAGTAAAACTTCATTCTTCTTGTCTTCTTGTCGTGCAACACTTTCTTTATGCAACCTTGCTTTCTAACAGTAATACAACTTACTGGTCTTCTGCTGTAACTCTATGTCTGCAGTAATTAAACTTACTGTTGCTTTAGAATTGCTTCTTCAAGTAACTTTCTTACTGTTTCTGCGGAGTTTGATTTTTCTTACTGCTTGCAGTATTACTTCTCTTTGAATCTTAAGATACTGAATCTTGATCTCTTCCATTCTTTATCCTAGAAATCTAAGAAAAACTTAGTCTAGTTTCACTTAAATATTGTTAAAAATAAGATACTTTACTTTCTTATTACATTGATATTTTGTCTCATCAAAATCTAAACAATAATTTCCTAACACTTATTCATAATTTAATTTTTCAACCAAAATTGCTTTCTATGAAAAAAATTGATGAAATTAGCGACTTGGTCCCACAAGGTCACGTGGTCATATTATTTTGATCCCATGTGTTGCATAATTAGTCCCAAAAAAAAACTTGCTAAATTTGTCCCATTAGATCTGTTTTTTTTCCTTGCACATTCAGTTCTTCGATACTAATGACTCACATCACTGTTACTCACTGTCCATTAAGTTTGATGAAATATGTTTAATCTCGAGAAAATTACTGATTTTGTTCCACCAGAAGAAAAGTTGCTAAATTAGTATTTGAAATGTTTGTACTTTTGAGTATATTTTTATTGAATTGTCGTAGTTTTAAATATAGTAGTAAACTAAAATATATAAGTTCAAATGAAACGATTTTAATTTGAAATTATACTTAAAAAAATGATAATAAAAAAAATTAAAAAGATGGAAATTTATGAAATAATTTGATATTAAATAATTATATATATGTATATTTGTGTGTATATATATATATTTTTGCCGGTTGAAATAGAAATTTAAATAAAAATTTATATCTATAGTTATGAAAACTAATAACATATTAATGTGATTAATATTTTTTTTAATAAAACCACATATTTATTATCAAGTTAACAATTTTATACAATTTATCAGAAAACATTTATCATATATATAGGTATATGTTAATGAAATACAAAAAAATATATCAATGAAAATTAAATGAAGTGACAATAAATCAAATACAAACAAAACTTATATTTGAGAGTTGAATAATAGACCATATGTAAATGATGGCAAAATCACCTCAAATACCACAATTGATACAGAGAATAACTTTTCTACCACATAACGTAACAAAATTATTTTTCTATTATAAAATTGGTGATTTGTCAAAAATATCCATACCCCATAGAGCACCTCCAATAGTGCTACCCAATATTTAGGTATTTTGGTGTTACATCACTACCACCTCAAAAGTAAAAAAATTTCTACCTCTGAACAAATACCTTACCAACCATTCTACCCAAAAAGTAACTATTCATGGTCTCACTATCAAATCACTCATATATTTTGTACATCTATATTAATTTACCATCTCTATTTATTGTTTTATTTTATAATAAATAAAAAATCATAATATTTCAATTGATGTAATTAAATTTTTAATTTTCATTATTTATTTAATTTAGTAAAACATGACATAAAATTGGACAATATAATATTAAATTTATTGAAAACAAATACATGGAATAATATAATTAAAAAAGATAATACATTTATAAAAACTGCAAAATAACAAAATATTCGTTGGAAGATAAATTGATATTTAGCTAATTATTATCGAATCTTGTCCATACATGCTCAATCAAGTCAGCTCGAAGTTGATGATGTTTCTCTCTATCACGTAGTTGAGAGGTAGTCATTGAATGCTCTATTGGGTCCTGGAATTACTTGTGGAGCACTATCGTAGTTATTAGGTTCGTCTGACCAATCAGATACTGTATCTTCTTCATTCACAATTATCATGTTGTGTAAAATAATGCAAGCGTACATGATATCGTTCAAGTTGTTCTTGTACCAAAAATAACTTGGACCTTTAATCATTGCCCAGCGAGCTTGAAGCACCCCAAAGGCCCGTTCAACATCCTTTCTAGCAGCCTCTTGCATTTCCTTGAACTTCTTTCTCTTTAGATCTTGAGGACATTGAAAGCTCTTCACAAAAGTTGCTCACACAAGATAGATTCCATCTGTAAGATAGTATCCATGATTATATTGAGTACCATTTGTCACGCCCCGTTTTCTTATATAAAAATATCAAAGTTTTCACACGTGCGTGAAGTAGCAAGGGACACATATCACAAACAGAAGAAATAGTAGGAGACGAGAGAAGAATAAGGTAAGAGACGATGTGAATCACTCACATATCAACAATCGATCTCAGCCGATAATCTCAACATTCGCAGCGGATAATATCATCAGGACCTCATATCCGAAACATATATCAGATTATTACAAAACGTGAATTAAATAAAACATTATTTGAAAATGTTTGTGTGACATCAGTCTAAACATGCAAGTCAAAAGATAGCACCATCTCTTTCCATCTAGGGTTCCTCATGCTCATCATCTCCTGTAGTGTGAGTACAGAATAGGGGGTGAGTGCGTGGAATACACTCGTGGGGATAACTCCGCATCTTATAACAAACGACAGATATATAAAATAGGAAGAAAATAAAGGTATCAATTGGCACGTTGTCACCGCACGTAAAAATGCATAGTAGATATTAGAAATGGTAAGGGATGAATAGGTGCGGGTATTCCCCGTCTTACCCTATAAAACGGTCTCAATACCGCTAGCGCATTTACAAGACCGCCAGACCTTTCAGAGTAGTGGAAGAGATAGGAAACCGTATTTTTTACGGTCCATAAGACCTTCCGAACATGCAATGTGAACCGTAGTCCTTTCACAGTATATAGTGTGACACAACAATTATGTCCACAACATTTAGTATTCCATGATTCATGCACTTAATAGGGAAAACAATAAACAAATAAAGAGATAGAAATTACCCCCACCTTGTTCGGTGGTTTCTGCGTGAGTAGCAAGTACCAAAGATCAGATAACTCAAGGCTCAATCCAACAAGTAGCCTACACAATTACGGTGTTTCTTAGATCCTTAATAATGTATAATTAAAGCTGTAAAAGATTCCGGAGGAAAAACGATCCTTAAAAGCACGACGGATCGAGAGATCTAAATATTGGAGTTGAAGAAACAAGAGTGGATGTTTAGTCTAAAAGGCTAAGATGATAGAGAATGAAATTTGGGTCATGACGGAAAAAGAATAAGCTCAATCGGAGTTAAAATGAGCTCAAATGGATCATTTTAATTTAGGGGTATTTTGGTAATTTTGGTCAAAGGGTTGACTTTGATCGGGCCCACGAACCTCGGTCAATGACATCTCGTCGGCAATGACTTGAGTATGACATATGACGGAAAAAATGGGATTCGGATCGAAAACACGATGTCGCGTGCGTACCCGTCACATGACGGAACACGGGCGTGCGCATGTGCACCTAGCGTCGGGTGAAAACTCGGCGGCCTCGATAGCGTGTCTCGGTAGCCTCGGTGGCTTTGCGCGCATGGCACTCGGCGTCCTCGGTAGCTCGGTGGTTTCTCTCGGCAGCTGTCGAGTTTTCTCGGCAGCCTCGGCGGCTTCGCTCGCAGCGTTCCCATCGTCGACCTGCTCAACCAGTCCACTTCCCGGCGCCACCAACTGTGATGACGCCGCCCTGTGCCACCGCCACCTCGTCCACCGATGAGCCTGCACCGCCGGCTACCACCTCCGGCCATCTCTCACCGGATTCCGGCATGTACAGTGTCGGAAAAACAGCCGTAAACACCCTTCGTCACACACACATGCAAAAAACAAACCCTACACTTCCCAGCTCCGGCCAGCGACTTCCAGTCGCCGGCGACCACCCCCAGCCACCGGAAACACTGGCCGACGACTTCCAATCGCCGGCCACCACCTGTTGGTCGCGCATACACACACAAAAAGCCATACACACATGCATATATATTTATACACACATGCATAACATAAACAGCTTGGCTACCACCACCTGGACCTCACCGGCACATCACCAGCACCGGCCCACCGTTCTCACACGGCGGTGCCGCCCGGCGCCGCCCTCAACAGCAAACACACCAACACACACACATGCAATATATATATATATACAGCCTGTACAGCTCCGTTTTCTTGCATAAAAATATCAGAGTTTTCACATGGGCGTGAAGAAGAAGTAGCAAGGGACACATATCACAAATAGAAGAAATAGTAGGAGACGACAGAAGAATAAGGTAAGGGACGATGTGAATCACTCACATATCTACAATCGGTCTCAGCCGATAATCTTAACATTCGCAGCGGACAATATCATCAGGACCTCACATCCGAAACATATATCAAATTATTATAAAACGTGAATTAAATAAAACATTATTTGAAAATCTTTGTGTGACATCAGTCTAAACATGCAAGTCAAAAGATAACACCATCTCTCTCTATCTAGGGTTCCTCATGCTCATCATTTCCTGTAGTGTGAGTACAGAATAGGGGGTGAGTGTGTGGAATACACTCGTGGGGATAGCTCTGCATCTTATAATAAACGACAGATATATATGAAACAGGAAGAAAATAAAGGTATCAATCGGCACGTTGTCACCGAATGTAAAAATGCATAGCAAATATTAGAAATGGTAAGGGATGAATAGGTGCGGGTATTCCCCGTCTTACCCTATAAAATGGTCTCAATACCGCTAGCGCATTTGCAAGACCGCCAGACCTTTCAGAGTAGTGGAAGAGATAGGAGACCGTATTTTTTACGGTCCATAAGACCTTCCGAACATGCAATGTGAACCGAAGTCCTTTCACAGTATATAGTATGGCACAACAATTATGTTCACAACATTTAGTATTCCGCGATTCAAGCATTTAATAGGAAAAACGGTAAACAGATAAAGAGATAGAAATTACCCCCACCTTATTCGGTGGTTTCCGCGTGAGTAGCAAGTACCAAAGATCAGAAATTACCCCCACCTATATGCTAGTTACATTTTTGAAGTGGTGAGAAACCTCTTCTTCCAACTGCATCGACCCTCCACTGAAAATATTTATCTTGGGATTTTAGTGCATTAACTATGCGCAAGAATAAATCTTTACCCATTCGAAATCAGCGTCGAAACACGTTACTGCTCCAGGTTGGATTTTCCGAGAAGTAATCATTGAAAAGTCCAGCGTGTGCCCCCTCATGATCTCGTTCCACATTTATCCTTCGTTTTCTAGTTATACCAGAAGAACTCTATGGTATGTCGAGAAGAGCTTGTTGTTGTTGGAGTAACGCCAAATATTCTTTATCGGTTGTGTCATCCATTATGAACTTGATGAGACTGTCACTATCGCTTTCATTGGAGAATGAGTTTGAAGATGAAGATATGTTTGATAATTTGGAAATAAAATTGTGAATGAATGAGAAGAACAATGAATTTGTGTAATGGTAAATCTGAAAATATGATAAACCAATGTATAATTTGATTTCCAACGGCTAGTTTTATAATAGCTAGTTTTGCAATGGCTAGTTTTGCAACGGCTAGTTTTCTAACGGCTAGTTTTCCAATGATTAGTTTTATAATGGAAGATAGATATATTACATAAAAGCAGAAAATTACATAAAATAAAGGAAACTATAACACATAATTAAAACAAAGAATGAAATTACATAATTAAAACATGTAAATAAAATTACAAGCCCCAATTATTCTTTATCTGATCACACATGTGGAGATGTATACGTAGTTGTTCATCTGTCATCTTTGAGGTATCCCTCATGAGGATTTTGTACTCACGTATTTTAGCGAGACTAACTATTGCAGATAGTTTTGTCATGTTATACCCCTCTGAATCAGCTAGTTTTTCATCAATTTTCTCTCGACTTTATTTGGCGTCGTTTGATTTTCCTTTACCTTTTGCCATTCTCTTAGCTGCTTTTTGCCCCATTGGATTGGTGCGCGCTATATTGGAATCCTCATTAGCGCTTGACTCGGTGTTGGTAGATGAATTGTATGCTCCAAATGCTAAAAATTTGTTCTTTTTTGTACCACGAGAATCATCATTTGTATTTGCAAACTTGGGACTGTCTTTCAAAACCATCTAGGATCCCACATGCTTAAAATCTTGCTTCTCATGGACTCGTGCATATATTTTTTGTGCCTTTAGCATAATATCTGCATCACTTGAACCACTCCCCCAATTCTTCTTTTCCTTAATGTAGATTGCATAAAACCATTTGTATTTTTTTTTAAGGGTATAAAAATATGACTTCAATATGACCCATGTTTTCAACGGTGTGTTGGCTGGACGATTGTTGTTGTACGCATCAGCAATCTGGATCCATATTTGCTGCAACTTTTGAGCATTTTCTACCATCGAATCTGTGCTAATATCTAGCCAGCAACTTACAAGAAGCTCGTTTTCTACATGAGAGTACATTGTCTTTTGAGGTGGCTCAAGAGTGTTGACCTCTTCGGCACTTGAAAGATCGGCAACAAGGTTGATATTCTCAAGGCCTATTGGAGAACATTGTGGTGAGAAAGGAGATGATCTTTAAGAAGCTGTTGGAGTTGGAGAGTCTTTGTCAGTGCCAGATCCATTTGTACTAAATCTGTTTGATGAGTTTGAACCTATGGCTGGAGGAACTCTATATGGAGGATGCGACATGAAGGAGAATTGCGGTGAATACATATAATGTAGTAGAAAGTTTCAACCTTATGATAAATTTGAAGGATATATAGGGAAATTTCAGGAACTAGCATCTTCAGGATGAATGTTGAAATTTTGAGGACGGATATTGTTATTTTGAGAAGATGTTTTTTCTCCGGAATTGGAACAATTAAACCAATTCATCCAAGAATTTTTATCCATTCTATGAATGAGATGTGTAAGAGTGTGTAGAAATTGATATTTGAAAATTATAAAAAGTGATAGAAAATTGTTGAATTAAATCATGTATTTATAGTGGAAAGATTCTCAATTTAATTTTTTTTGGATATATAGCCGTTTCTAAATGGCTATAAACAGGCATAATTTCTACAAAAAACTAGCAACACTGACTTGAAGAATAGAAAGAAAGAAAAAAAAATAAACGGCTATAATTTGTACAGTAAAATTCGCAGCAATAAAATAAAAAAAATAAAAAAACTGCTATAATGGTGCTACAATAAATTCGCAACCAATAAAAAAAAAAAAAATTTTAATGGCACGGACCCCATGCTACTCGCGCGTGGAGGTCACGCACCAGATTACCTCTTCTTTTTTTGTGCGTGAAACCACTCTCTCTCTCCCTCTCTCCTTCTTCCCTTATTCCTCCCTTCTTCTCCTTAGGTAGTGATTTTTCTCCCCCTCTCTTCTTCCTCTACCTCTACCCCATCTCCCTCAACCATCCTCTACCCCATCTCCCTAGGTAGCAAATTTTGCCACATCACGAAATACCCACCATTGGTGATGCTCTTACATGTTGAATAATTACTGAAATGCTGGATGATGAATGTGTCAGACTCATACGTCAAAATACAATATTACTGGTACAATATTCTCCATTAATCGACAAAATCCGATGTAAAAGCACACAAAATTCATGCTTTTTAAAAAATAATTCAAATTTGAAAATGATAACCAACCGCATCTTTATGGCTGCCAAATCAATAGCCATTCTAGTTTACATGATAAAAATTCAGATTGTTAGGGTTGGGTTCACGTTGTTATATCATATGAAAGGGGTGAAATTAAAATAAGGGTTCCACGAGAATTTTCCATGAGAGTTTTTCACAGTTGGGGGTTTCCATGAGTTTGCTAAAGGTCGGTGGTAGACTAGACTTTTTATTATACATAATGCGAATTGAAATGAGTCAAAATTTCTGTTGTCTAATCAATGTAGATAATATTGAAGGTAAAAGTGTCATTTTAGTGGATTCGTGGTCAAAATATATATAATCTATATAGAGTGGTTGAAAATGAATCTATTATATCTAATATGGTAAAATGATCAACATACTCTATAAATAATTTTATACCTTCAAATTCCCTAGGTTATTGACTGGAAAATAATGATAATACTAAAATTAGTTAAGAATTTATGCATATACATGTTCGAAACCTATTTCTAGCTTTCTTAACCGCAAGTGCACAATATCAACTATAGATAGGATGAGCAAGGTCGATCCCACAGAGACTAGTTAATTAGAATTGAGTTAACTACCTAATTAATTTACCTAATTTTATCTAGGTGATCGAACTAAGAGAATTGTTTCTAATTAACCTAAATCTAACACAATCAACAAAATAAAAAATCAAACGAACAAGTATCAAGAAATATCAATATTCAAACATGGATCATAAGGTTACGATTTCATTCTATTTCAATCAAATTTACTAATCTATCAAAATCAAACTCAAATCCAATTATCTTATGTGAGCAATCATGATTATAGACTAACCTCTCTCTCGAGTAACTTAACTCGTATATTGATTATTAATATCTGTATCTCTACCTTGCAGTTAATAACCAACTCTCAAAAGCTCCTAAGATTGTATTCTCACCCCAATTATTACCAATCTCTCGATCTAGTAATTAATTGAGTGATGCATTCTTAAATCTATAATTAGATATCTTCTCTCGATCTCAATCTAATTAATTAAAACATGTATAAATTTGGCCAGAATTCATACATGGAATAAGCACGAAGAAGCATGAATAAGATATCATGGATTTAGAGGAAAAATTAAAACTAGAAATTCAACAAAATATCCATAGAACTACTCTTGTGCCCTAAGATCACGAGATCCCTAACCAATTATTATGTTCGTAACACAAAATAAATTATAAGATGACATGATAAAAATTAGAAATAAAATCAAAGAAATCTTAGTGAATTCGTGTTTGGGTGCTTCTTCTTTGATCTTGAATATTCAATTTCTTGGTTTCTTGTTTGTTCTCTAGGTGTATTTCTTGGATATGATTGCTCATCCTCTTCCAATTACTTTTCCAGTCCCTATTTAGGGTTGGAAAAGTCAAAATTGGATTTGGATAAGAGTCCTAGTTGAAAAAGAGTCCAATTTGAGTAGGAAACCCGCTACCCGACCACTTCCAACTAGGGTTGGCTTGGATGAACACGGATCTCAACTTTCAGACGTGTTCTTTTATGGGCCGAATTGATCTTTAGTGTCTTCATAAAAGTTGTAGCCCTTGAAGTTGGCTATCCAATGCAACCTGATATCAATTTCCTATACCAAGTTATGCCATAAATACTCGAACCTTGTCAAGCCAAAAAACTAAACAATTTTGCACAACTTCCGCCTTCTTGTAATTTTATGCACTCTTGGAGGTAAAATTAGGAAAAATGTTGATATGAAAGTTGTAGAACGTCTTCTTAGCTTTCCAACAAGAAAAGAATTATTGAATTTGAACTTCTGAATTTTGAAATATAATTTTTTCCAAAAACTGTGCGTTTTCGACTTCGTATCTCGACTCCAACTTGGCTTTTCTATCACGCCCCATTTTCATACTTAAAAATATCTGAGTTTTCTTTTGGGCGTGCAGGAAGAAAGGGAAAAAAGACGTACGTTTTAAAGGTTTCAGATATACCAGACAAATAAAGGATTTAAAACATTTGAAACAGAAACCTTGGAGTATCGTTAAATATACGATTTTACATGTTTAAAATCTTTGGCACATAGCCAGATAAAAACATAATAATGGAAATACATCAGGATCCATAACATAGAAGAAGTACAGTTTATCTTTTACAAACGTGATATATTAAAATACTGTTTCGACATCCAGTTTTAGAAAGCACAAAGAGAAACTTGATATGACATCATTCTCTCTATAAATCCTGATTCTCTTCATCTCCTGTAGTGTGAATACAGATAGGGGTGAGTGCGTTTGAATACACTCGTGGGAGTAATTTTATATTTCAAAGTTCGTTAAGCAGTTAAGTCGTTCTAACATTTACAAATACAACAATTAGACACGACACATAGAATGCATAACTTATAACTTAAACGCACACAACTCTAAATAGGTGCGGGAGTAGCCCGTCTTATCCTATAAACAATTTTATATACCGTTGGTGCATTTTATGGACCACCAATCCTTCCATGTGTTTTTTACGGACCATTAGTCCCTCCAAGATAAATGTGGACCTTAGTCCTTTCACAGTGTAATAGTATGAACACAGTATTCACAACATATAATCACAACACATAGGATTCAACAATTCATAGCGATCAATAGCATTCTAATAACATCAAGTTTTCATGCATGCGTTCGTTCATCATCACTATACATTAAATAATGAAATGTAAAGCATTTAGAGATTCGAAGTTACCCTCACCTTGTTCGGTGGTTATCCCTCGTGATAGTTTGAATGCTAAGCTTTAAGATCTTTTTTTAACTCGAAAGCCTACACGTGTAAATGAGGATTTCTTAGATTCTCGTCACGATAAAAATGTATACTTAAATAGAATTCTCTCTCGAAGAAGCGTCGAAGGGAAGAATACGAAGAGAAAGCTTGAAACTTGATCATAAGAATGAAGAAACGAGTTTGGAAGATTAAACATGTGATCATAAGATGAAAGTGGAAAGATTAGAGTTTGAATGGGAGAAAAACAGGCTTAAACGGAGGAAAAATGAGCTCAAACAGAGCGTTTAAAGGTGTAGGGGCATTTTCGTAATTATCAGAAAAGGATTGACTTTGACCAAAACCTCTCCCCCATCGCCACACATACAACCCGACTCATGACCGATGACTTCCCATCATCGGTGATATGATGATACACACCCGACGCAACCAACACGGCGTACATAGCAGCTGGCTAAGCTCGTCGCTCTACGTAGGTACCCGACGCACGCGTTAACTCCCATTGCGTGCGCAACACTCCCGTCGCGCACATCAACGCGCACCAGCTCTCCCATCACGCGTGCAGTGCCCCCATCGCGCACACCAACACTCTCGTCGCACGCGTAGTGCTCCCATCGCGCGCACCGCGCGCACACCACGCACGTCCCACGCGCGCGCTCCTCCTCCTGGCACGACACAGCGCGCCTGATCCACCAAACCAGCGATGCTGACGATTTCACACACCGGCCACCACCACCACCACCAACCCAGCACCACCGGCGCACCCTGCGCCGGCCATCCATACCTCCGACGAGTACGGCGATGCTGCACAGCGCCGCCCACAACACACCTAAACCAGCAACACACGCACACACACAAACACACATACAGCCATGGCCAGCGACTTCCCGTCGCCGGCGACACCACACCACCAACAACAACGGCGCAACAAGGCACCATCCCAAACCCAGCCCCGGCCGGTGACCACTTGTCGCCGGCAACAATCAAACATAAACCTATACACATATACACATAACTGTATATGCACACACACACTGCCACCCATTGCCAACGACCTCCCGTCGCTGGCGACCCCTCACAACCACACACAACAACAACCATAACACAGAGGGGAGAGAAAGAGAGAAGGAGAGAAAGAAAGAGCAGCGGGGAGAGAGAGGAGAGATGAAGAAAGAAAGAGAAAAATTAGGGTTTTCCAACGTTTAACGGGTCATTTTCCGACAAAGGAGATGTCGGAATATAAAATCGAGCTCGGATCTGGAACGGGCTTGTCGAAAGCTATAAGAGGTGTGAAAATCTACCGAAGCTGAGAAAAAAATTTCGGCACCGGCGGCGGCCGTCGGCTGGAAAATAGAGGAGAGAGAAGAGAGAGAAAAAAGAGAAAAATATCTACCTTTTTGACTTTTTCGGTCGAATTATACTTTTAACGACTCATTTTCAACGTATTTATATAACTTTCGATTTTTCGTCCGAATTATTACTTTTTACGATTCGTTTCGTATTATATATACACTTTTTCAAAATATCTTTATTTTTTCAAAATATCTTACTTTTCTTACAAAATATCTCACCTTTTTACAAAATATCTTAATTTTTAATTTTTGATCGAAAATATCTCTTTTTCGATTTTTCGTATTCTTCGTGTTTTGAGCTACAAGTCTCCAATTGGCCTAATTTTCGTTTCTTTGTTTTCGATTTTCAATTACGAACCTTTTGATAAATTATAACCTATGCTTCTTGATTTAATTATACAACCAATTAATTAATTATGCATCATTTTGCCTTATACGTTATATTTTCAATCGATTGAGCTCACTTTGTGCTAAAATCTATGAAATTCCTCTCAAATGAAGCAAATACGTGAAAATTTAAAAAGATAATAAAATCTATCCAAAATATCACGAATGCGTACTTTTTTAACATAAAATGATATGAAATTACGCCCCAAAATGTATCAAATAACGCTAGTTATCAATGCAACAACTATTTATTGAATCTTTTTATTCATTTTAATTATTAGTATTAGTATTTGAATTGTTTACTTTTTTTTTGTTTTTGTTTTTTTGTATTTATATATGTAGCGCCCCGGATCAAAACAAGCATAATTTATTAATTAAATATTGTAACGTACGACTTAATAATTACGTGCGTATATTTTGGCTGTCTAATTAATTACGTGCATTTCAGATACGTGTTTAACACGTGACTTAGACGGATAATTTCCACGGACATGGTATATAGAATATTTTCATACCATAAGATGCGTCTTGGAAAGACGAGAAGTTAGAAATGAACTAGGGGTCAATCGGAGACCTGTAGCTCGAATGACGACGGAAAGGGCAAAATTGGAAGTTTCGGAAATCGGAAGATATTTATGTAGAATGGAAACGAAGATATTTACGTGAATAGTAACATCAGAAAAGTCAACCGATGAATAGTGTTTGGATATTTTGGATAAATAGTGATTCGGATATTTTCGTTGAATAGTGATTTCGGAAAATCTATAAATAGGGGTGATTTCGATTCAAAAATCACCGTTTCTTCGAACGAGCCGAAAGCGACGAAAACCCGTAAGTCTCTCTCTCCTCTCTCTTTCTTTTCGATATTCTGTCTCCGGCGGGTCACCGCCGGCCGGTGGCCGGAAAATCCAAAGTTGTCGGAATCGGCCGATTTTCGCACACGACGTTCGTCTCGACGAGACGAATCTAGGATAGGGCTCGGATTTCAAATCCGATTTCTCGTTCGCCGGAAAACGGCGAAAAACAGCCCTAAACCCTAACCCTCGTCACCCTTTCTCTCTCCTCTGATTTCTTTCTCTCTCCTCGTTTTCTTGCTGGAGCAGTGGCCGGCGAGGCCACCGGAGAGTGATGGGGAGCTGCCGGAGTTGTGGCGCCGCCGTGAGTGGCGGCGCATGGTCGGAACTGTATGTGTATGTATGAAAACATGCATGTGTGATTACACCTTACGCTAGGTGTGTGTGTCGAGCTTGCTGTGTATGTGTGTGTGCACGGCGATGGTGGTGGCCGGCGACTGGGGGTCGCCGGCCAAGGTGAGGGTGGTGGTTGGTGGTTGCCGGCGGCAGGTGGCCACCGGCCGGAGCTGGGAAAATCAGTTTGTGTGTATGGAAACGTGTGTTTGTGTGTGTGCTCATGCATAGGTATATAAGGCTGTGTTGGTGTGTTGTGATGGCCGGAATGGGTTGCCGGCGACAGGGAGTCGCCGGCGGAGGAGCTGGGTGTGGTCGCCGGCGACTGGGGTCGCCGGCCGGAGGTTTTGAAATTTTGTTGATTTTGGAAAAAATGTGACTTCGAAGGATTTTGCGGCGTAATTTCCGGGAACTATTCATGCCGTAATCCGGCGAGGAATGGACGGAGGTGGTAGCCGGTGGTGCGAGGTATCTGGCGAGGTAGGTGGTGGTGGCTGGAGGCGGCGCCGCCGCACCGGTCGACGCCAGGAAGTTGGTATGTTGGTCAGGCCCGGCGCCGGGAACGCCGGGAGGGGAGCTGCCGAGAAAACTCGGCAGCTGGTCGGGCGTCGGGTAGAGCTGCCGAGAAAACTCGACAGCCGTCGGGTGTCGGGTAGCCTTGCGCGCCCATGCGCACCCGTCGGGTGCCGACGTGCACCCGATGCCGTGTTTTCGATCCGAACCTCGTTTTCTTTCCGTCGTTCATCCGTATCGAGTCGTTGATGATGAGACGTCGTTGATCGGGGTCCGTGGGCCCGGTCAAAGTCAACCCTTTGACCAAAATTACTGTTTTACCCCTAAACCTAAAATGCTCCGTTTGAGCTCGTTTGAACTCCGATTGAGCTCATTCTTTTTCCATTGTGCCCCAAATTTCATTCTCTATCATCTCAACCATATGGATTGGATATCCACTCTCATTTCTTCAACTCCAATCTTTAGAGCTCTCGATCTGTCGCGTAGTTAACGATCGATTCTCCGCCGGAGTCTGTTATCGCTTTAATTATATGTTTTTAAGGATCTAAGAACACCATAACATATGTAGGCTATCAGTTGGATTGAACATCGAGATACGGGATTTGAGACATGAGATTTGAGACACGGGATCTCTGGACTCGCTACTCACGTGGTAACCACCGAACGAGGTGGGGATAATTTCTAACTCTGTAACTGTTTACAGTTTTCCCCATTGAAGTATGATTGAGATATACTAAATGATGTGAAAATATGTTATGATTACGTGATCATGTTATACTGTGGCAACGTGGTTAAGTGTTAGATTCCTAGTATTATATAACTGTTGACTGTTATAAGATGCGGATGTTATTCCCCACGAGTGTATTCAACGCACTCACCCCTTAATCTGTACTCACACTACAGGAGAATAAGAGAATCTTGACGCGTAGAGAGAGGGGTGCCCTATCGGCTGTGTCCATCTTCTGTTTTGACTTTCAAAGTTATGATGTTCTTTTGTAAAAGAAAACTTTGTTTCTCCTTCTTTGTATGAGATCCTGATGGTATATTTCTGCTGCGTATGTTTTAAACTCCTTTTATCGGTTGTATCCGATGTTTCAAGTGTACCCTTTCTTATCCCCTCCTTTTTCTTTCTATTTTATATCATGCTCGTCTCCTTTCCCTTTCTCTCTTCACGCCCGCTGAGAAAAACTCTGATATTTATATGAAAGATTTCGGGGCGTTACAATGTATCAGTTATATTTATTATTTATAATTTTATTTATGTATCAATATATCAATGTTGTATAGAAAGAAGTCCTCAAAAATTGAAATAATTAACTTATTATTATTATATAAATAGACATTTAATTTAATTTCTATTGATTTTGTTTATTCTAATTTATCAAATATATATAAAGTTTTTAATCCCTTAATATAATACTCTTGTAAAATTGAACTACATGTATCATAAATACCAGTCCCCCTCTAAAAATTACAACTTTCGACACAAATTCTCTCTAAAATACAAGTTTTTAAAAGTTTAAGATCAATATTGTAAGTAGTTTTAAGTGATTATATTTCAAACTCACTCCAAAAATCACCTTTTCATGTTTGGAACTAAATATGCAATTGTAATGGAAACGTAACAGTGAGACTAATTAAGCAATTAAATGGTTTTTTTTTTTTTGGTGAGACTAATTATGCAATTAACAAATGAGATCAAAATGAAATGGTGCCGTGAATCGTAGGACCAAATCGACAATTTATGTACATTATTAAATCTTATTTAAACAAGCTAGAAAATAATGATAATATAGAAAATAAAACTCACGAACAAATTTGTGTACATACCCTCTTTTACTACTAAAACGAGAAGCCTAATCCCCTTTATTACTAAAGAGAAGCCTAACTAACAATATGTGTCAAAATGTCATGAATTGAAGCAAATTTGTCACATGCGTCGCATAATAAAGACTTAATTGTAAATTGAAAACACATCAAGTAGTGAAATGAATTGCAAGTCTGCAATTCAGTGGGTTATTCCATAACTGCTAACTTGCCCTTGAATCTATATATCTTTCTATGTGTAAAGGCTACATCAAACCTAAATCGAATTGAATTTATACGGGAGAAAAAGGTTAATATATGATCCAATAATTTAAATGTAGGTACAAATATAAATATATAGTATATTTAGGTGCAAAAAGAGATAAAAATCAGGACTCCATGAAAATTTGAACCCAAAACTAACGAATTAGCTATTAGGGTTTAATTCCGTTAATTTTAATCTAATTTTAAACACAAAATCCAACTATACTTTAAACATTACTATTTGTTTTATCGTAAGAAAAACCACCATTTAGATCATTTTTATATTGAACTATATATATACACCACAATACAAGATTTTTAATTTAGGTTAAACAAAGAATTATAGTAAATGTATAAACCACTAGTTAACATACAATTAGAGTGACCACAAAGTTGGGGTACGATTTCAAAAAAGAAAATTATTGTGGTGTGGGAATAATTAGCTCTACTATTTTAGGCCAATGATAAGTATTTTTTTTTAATGAGCTTGAGGGGTGAGAGGGAGGGAATAGTGTAATACCCCGAAGTAGGATTAGGCGATGATTTGAATTCTTGAATATAATTAATTGATTTTGGGTTAATAGAATCACGTTTTATTTAATTAGGGATTAGTTGGAAAGCTCGGAATAATTTTGACTATAGGATTTACCATAAAATATTTTTATAGTATTTAAAAAGATTAGTTAACAATTTTTTGGACATAAAACATCATAAATTGGATACAATTAGAACCCCTCTGGATATAGTTAAGAGGTGTCACCACCTCAAGCAACAAGAGTACACATGACAAATGAGAAGGACAAGTGTCCTCAAGGATTGACACCTAGACCATTAACAATATTAAATTATTTTCTCAAAATTATAAATAAGTGAAAAAATTCACAAAGAAAGGGATTTGCCAAAAGAATTTTAGGTAATTATCTTTATATATATATTTATTTTATTCATATAAATATATTCATCATATTCTTCAGTTTTCCGACCACCTCTGCCGCAGCCGGCCGCCGACACCCACTCCTCCAGAAAATTTCAAAACTCTTCCAAACTTCACCAAAATTTGCAGATTGATTCTCCTCTTAACCATGATTAATTTTCCTCAAAAAGGTTCGGAAAAATCAGGCTTTGAACCGTCTGAAAAACAGCAAACCCGCCACCCACTTCATCGGAAAACCACCATTGTTGACCTTCAAGCTCCAAAAACTCATTTATACTCATTTTTTCACCAAAATACATAAACATTATACTGAAATGACCCTCTCCTCAAGCCAAAACATTTCCCCTTATAAATTTACAGAAATTAGTTCATTTACATGCCGAATCGATCGAAATTCGATCGCATTTGTCACATAATACCCTTTTTTCGATGTCTTATTCTAGTACACCATTTTATGAATTGTTTGAGGGCTTTTAATCCTTATCATATCAGTTTTCATTTGCCACCTTTAATTGCGTTTTGGTGCGGGTTAAGCCCTTTAATTTCCAGTTCTATTTTTCAGATTTTTAATTTTTAAAGAAGGTTTGTTTTGACCATGAATTCCAGCCAAGTAGTAGCCTTAATTAAATGACTACAGTACCTTTGTGGAGGTCAGAAGCTTAAAAGCTCCGGTCAATGACTACCTTGTTGGAATCGAGGATTTGTTTATTTTGGAGATGTTATTTTATCTATTTTCTTATTTTAAATTGTAAAATCTTATATGTTGAATTTTAATTATGAATTTTATGGAAATTATTGAGAACTTTATAGTAGTAATACTTTTAAAAAAGTAAATTTTAGTGCATAATATGTTAAGTAGTATACTAAAATAGATTATTTGCTCTTGTAGGAGAGGATGAACTTTCGAACGAGGAATCCTTGCAATCTTATGAATGCTTCTAAATTCCTACTTTTCAAGGCGGGATAATTTATGCTTATGTTCTTAAGCCAAATTACATGCTTATGTGTGTTTGTTTATCATTTAAGTTCATGTTACGTTATGAATTCTTGGGTGAAATTCATATGTCAAGTTATACTTCTTGGGTGAGATTCCCATGTCAAGTTACGTGATATTTTATGAATTTTTATGATTTATGAATATATATAATCATGTAATTTTTCTATTATCTCACTGAGTGTTTGAAGCACTCACGTCTGCTTAAAAATAATATGTTTCAGATGCAGTTTCGGAAGACGATGGGTCAAAGCCTGGATAAGTGGGGATGGATGTTTTGTTTTGTTTTGTTGTCTTTCGAGAAAAGGCTTTCGAAAACCCATGTCATGTTATTTTGAATATTTTGAAATCAAGTGTCGGCTTACATTTATAAGTTATATAATTTTCCGCTGCAAAGATAGTCTTATCATAAAAGTTAAGTTATATTGCGTTTGATGATGTTTATTTTAAGGCTATTTAAAAAAGTAAAGAAACGAGAGAGGGGGTTGAAAAAGTGAGTTTTACCCTTGATCTTTCCTATTGAACTTGTTATATTAGTGACATCCTGACTTGAAAATAGACAATTTCCAGTTAGGGCATTACAGGTGGTATCAGAGCGGGTTCTACTTTCTTATAGACTTGTACAAAATATTTTCCAAAATTTTGTTTTTCCTTTCAAATATTTTTAAAATAAAAACCCACTTTCAGGAACGACTCATCGTATTCAAACAATGGTAAGAATATTGTGTCTTTTTACTGATGATGATTTAACTTATATTATGATATTTGCTGCTATTATAATTTTTTTTTATTAGAATTGAACTTGACAACAAATTTAGATGTTTCCGTTATAAAATATGTTCACGTGAACATGAATTGCATAAATCATAATATTGTCAACAGTTTACCTATATTTCTGTATTAATAAAAAATTTATATATTTAAGCAGATGCCTAGAAACCTAATTCATACTCCTACGAGAAGGGTTTTACCTCCCTATGTAGTAAATAAGTTTAGGTTAGATAGGTACCGAGCTTTTCCAGGTAACTAAAATGATAATGTAGGAATGCATATTTCGAGGATGCTGGCTTGGTGGATAGAGGTTAAGAATTTAAATAAGGGGATTTCAGAACATGAGGCTGCCCTACACATGATAGAGATATTGCCGATAAATTGACGTCCTCGAGCAAGACGTCAATTTTCCAGACAAGCTATATTTGATGTGGATACACAAACAATAATAATTGATTATAGAATATTTTTCATAGCTTTATTTCAAGAATGGGCTTTTTTTGGACATACAAGATGATATGTATGATCCTATGCTTTTAGACTCCGAATCCTAGGAGGACGCGTCCAAAGATCTAGTGTTTAATGCGAACCCATCAGATGAGTTCGATTAAGGAAAATAGTAGAAGTAAATAAGATCCTCAGATGTTAGTTTACAGTAAGAAGTATGATTCATATTGTAATGTTTAATAGTAGAATATGATGTAAGATATGATCAGTACTTGTAACCTTAGAAATAATTAAGTAAGATAATGTACCACCTAAGATTATGTTATATTTTAGAGATATATGTATATAAGTTATGTTATTAGTATGTTTGTTAACATCTTTTATTGAACAACAATAATGTAAAGTTTTATGTTCAGTATGCCTCGTGGAAGACCACGCAAAAACCCAACAAGTTCACAAGAAATGCCGACTCCTGCTCCTGTAGGGAATTCAGAAAATATTGGAGAAAATTTGACCAAAATACTCCAAGAAATAACACGAAAACGCAGGGATGTACATCCTGAACCTATCCAAAACTACGTTCCCATAAATAATAACACGGTAATCGAACAATTTCGACATTTTCGGCCATCCATGTTTAATGGAAAAAGAAAACCTGCCGAGATGGAGGAATGACTTAGATCCTTGAGAGGCTATATCAACACATGGCTTGCACAGATACGCAAAACATTTCATGTGAAATCTTTCAATTTATTGAAGAAACAAGTTATTGGTGGGAGTCTTACAGTAGGTCTCAAACGCTGGAACAATTAGCAAGCATGACATGGGCAGAATTCAAGTAGATGGTGGTGAAGAATTATTTACCACAATCTTACAAGGATCGTAAAGAGAATGAATTCTTATTTCTGAGATAGAAGAATATGCCTATTATTGAGTACGAAAGAAGATTAAATCAATTATCACGATATGTTGCTCGCTTGGTGGACACAGATGAGAAGAAAGCTAGAAGATTTGAATGAGGTTTGAGGCCGGAGATTAGTAGCATACTAACTGGTCAAGGAAGAATGACCTACTCTAAAATCATTTCAAGAGCCTAAGAAATTTCATCTCGAGCCCAAGAAATTTCATCTCGACTGAGGTTGGATACAACTATAAAGAACGTAGAAGCTCCACCGGTGAAAAGCAAATGGAATGACAACAATCCAAATAGGGGAAAAGGGAAACAAGTGTTTAAATAAGCAGATACAACAAACATAGCAGATACCCAACAAAATGTCCCAGAATGTCCCAAGTGCAAGAAGAAACAACATGGAGAATGCTTATACGGTTCTGGAGTGTGCTACCATTGCAAAGACCCAGGTTATGTAATAAAAAATTATCTGTTTGCTACAGGAAGAATGGTTGAGAATAAAGGGAATACATTTATAAGAAAAGCTTGCGTTTTTGCCATGCCCAGCAAAAAACAACTAAAGAGTCATAGATAATGGCAGGTATGTTATCCATTTACAATACACCATCTTTAGTATTGTTTGATACCAGGGCTACGTATTCATTCATATCAACAAAACTGTTTAAGAAAAACAAACCAAATCAAGACAAGGTTCATCATAACACATTAGAAGCCAGTATTCCTTTTGGAAAGATCATTGAAACTAAAATGGAGGTTAAGGAGGTACGAATAGATTTTGGAAATAAAGTTCTAATTGTTGATTTACATGTGATAAAAATAAAAGATTTTGATATAATATTAGACATGGATTGGCTTAGAAAAAATTATGTTGTTATAAGATGCCATGAGAAGGAGATTATTTTTCAAAGGTCTGGTCGAGAAAATTACATATTCCATGAGACCAGGGTCGGGGTAATGCCAGGAATAATTTCTACAATGAAAGTGATGAAGATAATGAGAGATAAAGATTGTTGTGCTTACTTGGTAAATGTGGTATGCGACAAGCCAACAAAAGAACTGATTGATGAGGTGAAGGTAGTATATGAATATAAAGATGTATTTCCCAAAGATCTTCTAGGAATGCCTCTGGATCGTCAAGTCGAATTCTCAATCGATTTAATTCCTAGAGCGGCACCCATATCGAAAATGTCTTATCGAATGACGCCAAAGGAATTACAAGAACTTAAGGTTCAATTGCAAGAATTACTTGATAAAGGTTTCACGTCCAAGTGTATCACCTTGGGGTGCACCAGTTCTTTTTGTTAAGAAGAAGGATGAAACCTTTCATATATGTATAGACTACAGAGAGGTGAATAAACTAACTATCAAGAATAAGTACCATTTGCCGTGGATTGAAGATCTCTTCGATCAACTCAATGGAGTAAGTGTTTTCTCAAAGATTGATTTGAGATCAGGATACCACCAAGTTAAGATTAAGAAAAAAGATATTTTCAAAATAGCTTTCAGGATGCATTATGGGCATTATGAATTTGTGGTTATGTCGTTTGGTCTCAGCAATGCACCTACTGTATTTATGGATTTGATGATTCGAGTCTTTCATCCATTCTTAGATAATTTCATGATTCTCAGGATGAAGAACAACATGGCGAACATTTGAGGATGGTCTTACAAACATTACGAAGGGAGAGATTGTACGCCAAGTTTAAGAAGTGTGAATTTTGGATGGATAGAGTGGTGTTTCTTGGACATATTATCTCAGCTAAAGGAATTGAAGTAGACCCAGTGAAAGTTGAAGCAGTTAGTAATTGGAAAATACCAACCAATATTAATGAAATCCAAAGTTTTCTTGGATTGATAGGATATTATGGAAGATTCATTGAAGGTTTTTCCAAAATTGCAAAGTCATTGACAGAACTAACAAAGAAATGAGTAAGGACTAAGAGGTATGAAGATAGTTTCCATGAGCTCAAGAGAAGATTGACAACAACACCAGTATTGACAATACCTGAAGGATCAGAAGGATTTATGGTTTATACAGATGCTTCAAAGTAAAGACTAGGATGTGTTTTGATGCAGAATGAGAAGGTTATAGCCTATGCCTCAAGATAATTAAAACCACACGAAATGAATTATCCTACCCATGACTTCGAACTTGCTGCAGTGGTACATGCGTTAAAAATTTGGAAACACTATTTGTACGACAGTAGGTGTGAAATATACACCGATCGCAAAAGTTTAAAATACTTCTTCGAACAGAAGGATCTTATTATGAGACAAAGAAGATGGTTAAAGCTGGTGAAGGATTATGATTGTTCGACATGTACAAACCTGGAAAAGCAAATGTAGTTGTTGATGCCTTGAGCAGAAAGAGTAAGGAGGGAATGGTATATTCTCTTACAACAGAAAGAGAAATAATTAAGGAATTTGAGAGATTAAGTATTGAAGTTGTATCATCGAGCGGTTCGTCAAATACAAAGTTACATGCTTTGATAGTCAAACCAATCCTATGGGACATAATTCTCCAAGCTCAATTAGAAGATAAATTTATACAAAAGATGAAGAAAAGAGTGGAAGAAGGTTCAATAGAGAGTTTGTTCTGGGGGATAAAGGAATACTAAAGTTCGGGGAGAGACTTTGTGCTCCAAAAGATGAAGAAATTAGAAGAGAAATTCTTGAGGAAGCACATTACCCCCTATACTGGTCATCCTGGCAGTACCAAGATGTATAAAGTGTAGCGTCCCGGATCAAAACAAGCATAATTGATTAATTAAATATTTAAACCTATAATTTAATAATTATGTGCGTATGTTTTGGCTGTTTAATTAAATACGTGCGTTTCAGATAAGTGTTTAATGCATGTTAGAGATCGATAATTTTATTAGACGTGGAACATAGGATATTTATATACCGTTAGATGCGTACCGAGAAAACGGGAAGATAGAAACGAACTAGAGGTCAATCAAAGACCTATAGCTTGAACGACGACGAAAAGGGCAAAACCCGAAGTTTCGATCGGAAAACCGGAAGATATTTACAGAGAATAGTAACGGAGATATTATCGATGAATAGTGATGCGGAAAAGTCAACCGATGAACAGTAACTTGGATATTTCTCATGAATAGTAACTTTCCGGAATTCTATAAATAGAGGCTCCTCCGATTCATTTTTCACCGTTTCTCCGAACGAGCCGAAAGCAACGAAAACGAGTAAGTCCCTCTCTCCTCTCTTTCTTTTTTCGGGATTCTGTCTCCAGCGGGCCACCGCCGGCCGGTCGCCGGAAAATTTCAACGTTGTTGGAATCGGACGATTTTCGCACACGACATTCGTCTCAACGAGATGAATCTAGGATAGGTCTCGGATTTCAAATCCGATTTCTCGTTCGCCGGAAAACGGCGAAAAAGGGTCTCCAAACCCGTTTTCTCTCTCCTCCTTTCTACCTCGTTTCTTCTCCGTTTTGGGTAAACTCAAACTCTAGATTGAAGCCCTCGTCGAGCCCGTCACGAAACCGGGCTCCGATTTCTGAACGGATCTCTCCTCCGCCGGCAATCGCCGGTCAAAGATCCGGCCAACCTTTCTCTCTCTTCCCTCCCTCTTCTCTCTCCCCGACAGCTTCTTCCTCTCTCTCCTCTCGCCGGAAAACTTGTGGACAGCAGCTGGGAGTGTGTGTGATGTGTTGGAGGTGGTGGCCGGCGACTGGTGGTCGCCGGCCGGAGCTAGAAACTGGCCGGAAGGGTTAGGGTTGCATGGGGTATGAGTGTGCGTATGTGTATACCTTGCTCTGTGTGTGTGTTGGGCTGCTCCGGAACGGTGGCCGGCGACGGGAAGTCGCCGGCCGGTGTCCTAGGTGGTGGAGGAAAGTCGCCGGCAGCAGGTGGCCGCCGACCAAGGGCTGTGGTGGCTTGTTGATGTGTGTGTGTTCATGCTTTGCATGCGTGAGTGAAGATATGGGTGGTTGTTGTGGTGGTGGCCGGAATCGGAATGTTGCCGGCGACTGGAAGTCGCCGGCCTGCGATCTGGAGGTGTGGGGGTGGTCCCGTCGCCGGCCGGAGGTTTTTGGTTGAAGTTTGGTTTTGGAAAAATGTGACGACGAAGGATTTTACGGCGAAGTTTCCGGGCACTATTCATGCCGGAATCCGGCTATGGACGGCCGGAGCTGGTAGCCGGCAGTGCGAGGTATCCGACGAGGTAGGTGGTGGTGGCTGGAAACGGCGCCACCGCGCCGGGTGGCGCCGGGAAGTGACCTGGTCGAGCAGGCCACCGTCAGAAACTGGGCGACGGGCTGTCTTTGCAGGTGTTTGGGCGGAGTTAGGCGTCGCCGTCGTGGCCACCGTTGGTCGAAGTTGGTAGCCTGAAGTGGGGGGAATCCGGGGGTGTGGTCGGTGACCGGTGGTTCGCCAGCCGGCGGCGGCTGGAAGTCCGTTTAGGTAGCCTGTTCGCGCGGGCGCGTCGACGGGAACCCCAAATCTTAAAATGCTTCGTTCGAGCTCGTTTCAACTCCGATTGAGCTCATTCTTTTTGCATTACGATCCTTATTTCTTTTCCTATCATCTCAGCCCTTTAGACTTGACTTTAAGCCTTGTCTCCAAAAATTCTAATCTTTAGATCGTTCGATCCGTCGTGCCGTTAACGACCGATTTCCAACGGAACCTTTTACAGCTTTAATTATAATTTATTAAGGATTTAAGGAACGTCATAACTTGTGTAGGCTACTTGTTGAGTTGAGCCTTGTGATATCGGATCCTTTGGTACTCGCTTGTGAAATCTGATCCGTCGGCACTCGTGGATCACGTGGTAACCACCGAACAAGGTGGTGGTAATTTCTAACTCTTATCTGTTTACAGTTTTCCCTATTTAAAGCATGATTGACGGAATACTAAATGTTGTGATTATATGCTTTGAATACATGATCATGATATACTGTGAAAGGATGTGGGTCCACATTCATTCTTACGTAGGGTCGGGAGATGTCCGCACCTGAGTTTCCGTAAGGTCGGGAGATACCCGTACCTGAGATATTGTAGGGTCGGGCGATGCCCGTACCTGAGTTTCCGTAAGGTCGGGTGATACCCGTACCTAAGATATTGTAGGGTCGGGTGATGCCTGTACCTGAGTTTCCGTAAGGTCGGGTGATACCCGTACCTGAGATATTGTAGGGTCGGGTGATGCCCGTACCTGAGTTTTCGTAGGGTCGGATGATATCCGTGCCTGAGATTGAGTAGGGTCGGGTGATACCTGTACCTGAGTTTCTGTAGGGTCGGGTGATTCCCGTACCTGAGTTTTGTAGGGATAAGTCAGGTAATACCTGCACCTGAGCTTTGTAGGGGTAAAACGGGGGATACCCGCACCTGAGTTGAGTTGCTTTGAATATCTGCTATGCATTTTATATGCTGTGACAACGTGACGTAAGATTATTTTACTAGTTTTTATATATCTGTTGAGAGTCACAAGAGACAGAGTTATCCCCACGAGTGTATTCCACGCACTCACCCCCCTATTCTGTACTCACACTACAGGAGCTGCTGAGCATGATGAACCCTAGATGGAGAGAGGCGGTGCTGCTCTTGAACTTGTGATTTTTAGAGTGTGTCGCACAAACATTTTCAAAACAATATGTTATAAGTTTATTCACGTTTTGTAACTAATTCTGAGTATTCTGTGAACGAGAGATCCTGATGTTATTTCCGCTGCTTTATTATGATGTTTATATCAGTAGTGAGACCAATTGTTTTCGGCAGAGGCCGATTGTCTAATACAAAAAGGATTTTCATCGTCCCTTATCTCTTTCTTCTGTTGTCTCCTGCTTATTCTTTCTGTTGTGTATGCGTCTCTTGCTATTTCTCTCTTCACGCCCAACGGTAAAACTCTGATAAAATACAAAAAAATTTTGGGGCGTGACATAAAGATTTGAAATTAAATTTTTGGTGGAGGAACATGAAGGGTAGTGTTTGCGATTTTGTTCAATAATGTTTGGTATGTCAACAAGTAAAAGTAAAACATCAAAGACCATTAGGATTATTGAAACCACTCGAAATTCCAGAATGGAAATGTGAGCATATCACAATGGATTTTGTGGTGGGACTACCAAGGTCAAATCGAGAAAACGAAGCAATTTGGGTCAGAGTGGATCGACTAACAAAATCAGCATATTTCTTACCAATTAAGATGACATTTATGTTGGATAAGTTAGCATTAATTTATTTGAGAGAGATTGTTCGATTGCATGGAGTACCGGTAACAATCATCTCGGATCGAGATACAAGATTCAAATCTAACTTCTGGCAGAGTTTACAAAAGGCCCTGGGTACTAAATTATAATTTTCTACTATGTTTCATCCTTAAACATATGGCCAATTGGAAAGAACGATTCAAACGCTGGAAGATATGCTAAGAGCTTGTGCTCTAGATTTAGGAGGAGGTTGGAAAGATCAATTTCCTTTAGTGGAATTCGCATACAATAACAATTTCCAAGTGACGATTAAAATGGCCCCCTATGAGGCTTTATATGGTAGGCGTTGTAGATCACCACTCTACTGGGATGAATTTGGAGAAAAGAAGCTCTTGGGACCCGAAATTATTAAGAAAACTACCAATGTTGTGAAGAAGTTGAGAGAAAGGATCAAGACGGCTCAAGACCGACAAAAATCATATGCTGACAAAAGGCGAAAGAAATTAGAATTTGCAACAGGAGATAAGGTATTTCTCAAAGTCTCACCAACAAAAGAAGTGGTACGTTTTGGACAAAGAGGAAAATTGAAGTCCAGATTCAGCGAACCTTTTGAGGTTCTCGAACATGTTGGTGATGTTGCATATCAAATAGCACTATCGCCAGATATAGCCGGAGTTCATAATGTTTTTCACGTATCTATGCTACGAAAGTACGTTTTCAACCCAAAACATGTTATTTTTCAAGAAACAATTAAACTTAATCAAGATCTACCATACAATGAAGAGCCAGTCGCCATTCTTGAACGTAAAGTTCATATGTTGCGAAATCGAAAAATCAATTTGATCAAGGTATAGTGGAGTCGTCAAGGAAGAAACGAAGCCACGTGGGAACTCGAAGATGAGATACGAAACAAATATCCCGATCTTCTCTTTCCAGGTTAGATGCTCTAGAATTTCGAGGATGAAATTATTTTACGGGGGGAGGGAGAATGTAATACCCCGAAGTAGGATTAGACCATGATTTGAATTCTTGAATATAATTGATTGATTTTGGGTTAATAGAATCATGTTTTATTTAATTAGGGATTAGTTAGAAAGCTCAGAATAATTTTGACTATAGGGTTTATCATAAAATATTTTTATAGAATCTAAAGAGATTAGTTAACAATTTTTCGGACATAAAATCTCATAAATTGGATACAATTAGAACCCCTCCGGATATAGTTAAGAGGTCTCACCATCTCAAGCAGCAAGAGTACACATAGCAAATGAGAAGGACAAGTGTCCTCAAGGATTGACACCTAGACCATTAACAATATTAAATTATTTTCCCAAAATTATAAATAAGTGAAAAAATTCACAAAGAAAGGGATTTGTCAAAGATAAAAAAATTTATGCACCTGGTGCACAGACCCTAGATTCGTGCACTCGGGTCGATCCGGCCCGCCACACACCTATATACGCCCGCATGCGCCACGAGGTCGCGGACAAATCCGCTCAACATGCTCCCAGGTGCCAGACCTTTATGTTATGTTAACTATATCTTTTAGTAGTGTTAGTCATACCTTTTAGTTATGTTAGTCATACATTTTGTAAGGTTAGCTGTACTTAGCATGTTTTTTAGATAGACATATTAACCTTTCATTCACTTTAATTATAACAATCATACCTTTTAGTTATGTTAGATATACCTTTTAGTTATGTTAGTTGTACCTTTATATATTAGATAAAGATATGACTATGTTGATATAAATGTATAAGAAATATCATATAAAAGTATGATTATTATCACAAAAAGATAAACATATACAAATTGTGGCGAAATTAGGATTTTTTTAGAGTTAAAAATATTAAATAAATGTATGATATCTAGACATAAGAGTATGACTAATATAACATAAACGTATGACTAATATAATATAACAGTATCACTAACATAACATAGAGGTCAAGGCAAAATAAAAAAAAAGTAAAAGTGCGCGGATCTGGGTCAACCCACATTCAGACCCGACCCGAGTGTATGTGTACATCAAGTGCACAGGAGTGCTACTCATTGCCAAAAGGATTTAAGGTAATTTATCTTTATTTATATATTTATTTCATTCATATAAATATTTTCATCATCTTCTTCAGTTTTCTGGCCACCATTGCCACCGCCACCCAGTTCGTTGGAAAATTTCAAAACTCTTCCAAACTTCACCAAAATTTGCAGATTGATTCTCCTCCTACCCAAGATTAATTTTCCTTAAAATTTTTTGGAAAAATCAGGCTTTGAACCGTCCAAAAAACAGCAAACCCGCCACCCACTTTTGCCAGAAAACCACCATTGTTGACCTTCAAGCTCCAAAAACTCATTTTTACTCATTTCTTCATCAAAATACATAAATTTTATACTGAAACGACCCTCTCCTCAAGCCCAAACATTTCCCCTTATCAATTAACAGAAATTAGTTCATTTACATGCTGAATCGATCGAAATTCGATCGTATTTGTCTCATACTACCCTCTTCTTCGATGTCTTATTCTAGTACACCATTTCACGAATTGTTTGAGAGTTTTTTATTCTTATCATATCAGTTTTTATTTGCCACCTTTAATTGCATTTTTATGCGGGTTAAGCCCTTTAATTTCCGATTCTATTTTTCAAATTTTTGATTTTTAAAGAAGGTTTGTTTTGATCACAAATTCCAGCCAAATAGTAGCCTTAATTAGAGGACTACAGTACCTTTGTGGAGGTCGGAAGCTCAAAAGCTCCAGCCGATGACCACTTTGTTGGAATTGAGGATTTATTTATTTTGGAGATGTTATTTTATCTATTTTTTTATTTTAAATTGTAAAATTTTATATGTTGAATTTTAATTATTGATTTCATGGAAATTATTGAGAACTTTATAATAGTAATACTTTTAAGAAAGTAAATCTTAGTGCATAATATGTTAAGTAGTATACTAAAATAAAGGATTTGCTCTTGTAGGAGTGGACAAACTTTCGAATGAGGAGTTCCTGCAACCTTAAGAACGCTTCTGAATTCCTACTTTTCGAGGTGGGATAATTTATGCTTATGTGCTTAAACCAAATTACATGCTTATGTGTGTTTGTTTATCATTTAAGTTCATGCTATGTTATGAATTCTTGGGTGAAATTCTCATGTCAAGTTATACTTCTTGGGTGAGATTCCCATGTCAAGTTACGTGATATTTTGTGAATTTCTATGATTTATGAATATATATAATCATATAATTTGTCCATTATCTCACTTAGTGTTTGAAGCACTCACGCCTCCTTAAAAATAATATATTTTAGATGCAGCTTTGGAAAACGATGGGTTGAAGCTTGGATAAGTGGGAATGGATGTTTTGTTTTGTTTTGTTGTCTTTCGGGAAAAGGATTTCTAAAACCTGTGTCATGTTATTTTGAATACTTTGAAATCAAGTGTCAGCTTATGTTTATAATTTATATAATTTTTCACTGCAGAGATAGTCTTATCATAAAAGTAAAGTTATATTGCGTTTGATGATGTTTATTTTAGGGCTGTTTAAAAAAAAGGGGGGTGAAAAAGTGAGTTTTACCCTTGATCTTTCCTATTGAACTTGTATATTAGTGACATCCTGACTTGAAAATAGATAATTTTCAGTTGAGGCGTTATAAATAGTGACTAGAAAACTTGGTAAGTATTATTTTAATGAACTTGATGGAGTGGGGGGAGGGAATAAAAACTAGAAAACTTGTATGATACAAGTTCGAACTTTGATTATCACATAATGTGCACCTTTATAAAAGTGGATCCCATATGAGTAAAAGCACGTGGTAGGACAATCACAATTTTGCACCTTTATAAAGATAAATACCACTTTAGATATAAGACTCATGATAAACCAATAGTACGTATGAGTACCACCATAATTCATTCATTCTTTAATCAATTTGTTTGGTAGTTAGGATTTTAGATTTGAAAGTTTCATACTAGGGAGAAACTAGGGGTAAATGAGTAGTGAAGATGATCATATCCAAATCTAAACCAAAATACCTTCAAATCAATAAATATGTATTACTTTTACCACGAGTCTTGTAGTTCAAATGATATTTCACCTAAAAAATAAGTAAATATCTATAGATTGTATAACTCTTCCACTCCCTCTAACTCATTAAAAAAGAATATATGTATTTATTGTTTGATTGTATACGAAAGAATTGCTTTTAGTGAGATAATTTTAAATCTTGATAATTTCTAGGTAGTTGGAAGAAGGTGGAGACATGGTAATGGAGGAAGAAAGAAACATGGGTGAAATTGAAATATTCGAAGAAGATGAAGATGTATTTAGAGCTGTTGTGAGGATGAGGATGAACTGAAGCAGAGGGAAGAAATTGTAAATTTGAACGATACATTTCGAGTACATTAGTAATACCTTTAAGTTATATTAATAATACCTTACAATTCAATATTTTGTAAAAATAAAGTAATATCTTCCAAATCTACACACACATATATATATATATATATATATATATATAAAAGTAAAATAACAAAATGATCACTTAATGTTTTTCCCAAAATAGTAAAATCCCACCAAAAGTCAAACTTTCAACCTTCTATTTAATTTTTTTTTTAATTTACAAATATGTTTTTTTTTTGTATATGGAAAATATATCCATAAAATATGGAATGTTAGTTTTTTGTTATTGTGTTGTGCAATATCAAAAGAATAATGAACAAGTAATTTCATCCTTAAATCATGGTAATAAATTCTTTCATTTTTCAAAAATTGTTTTGTACATGTAACCTTTGGAATAATTTTAAATTATAAATTCAATATATGACATTTGTGTAAATAGTGGCAAATAAAAAATTTGTCTTTAATTCTTATCTATGCTTTATTAATTCTTATTGAAAACCATAACGATTTTTAATATATCTTAAATATAATAAAATAATGTATATAAATGATACATTGTTATGTACAGTATTATATATAGGAAGTACAAAATTTATGAACTCATTTACTTTCCATTAATCCACAAATTAAGTATAAAAAAATTAATTTATAAAAAATGATATATTAATATATCTTTTTTACTTATACTCATGAACAAAAAATTCACTTTTTATTTCATAATGTCGAATTATATAAATAAATCTTCATAATTAATTTTGAAGAATAGAAAGTCGTTACTATTTATAAGAATGATAATATGTCAATAAAGAAATAGTTTTCATATATCTTTTAAATACTTTAAAATTTTAATTATGAAATCTCATTATCATCTATATAAAAATCAACTAATCTCATTTCCAATTTCTAAAGTAGAAATACATATATTTATTATTTTATAATTTATAAACTTTAAATATTGAATTTTGAATATTTTATGTATATCCATGGTATGAAAATCATTTTGTATATACACGAATATTGAGAAAAAAAATTGATCATATTTTATATGTTATAAATTTAGCATGATTTGTGTATATATGGTAATAGTATCATGCTAAAAGTTCATGAAGAGTTGTGAATAACAATTTGTATCTTAAGCTAAATCATTTTATATATCTATAAAAAAATTATTTAAAAAAAATATCATCTTTTTGCTGTAAGAATAAATAATGTTTCCTCCATGATTAAAAAGTAAAGAGAAATTGAAATTTCATTATTATGGTGGCATGAAGTTCATAATTACATGAACAATGATAAAATATTTTACTTTATGTTGTAATATATATAGTTTCACGGTTTTAGATTTATCAAATTTTGAAATGTATATCATCTATATGATTTTTCTAAAAGATAAATTTTGATTTTAAGACATTTGAAAAAAAAATTATATAGGTTTTTTTAATGGTATGTTAAATTTAGAAATTTTATTTTGAAATAATATACAAAATAATATCACTGTTTTATGCTCATTATGAATAATAAGTTAATGAACATATATTTGCTTAAGTTTTTTCCAGACCAATTGTGATAAAAATAATTAGTAAAGTAGTCAAACAACGTATGATGAATATAAGAAAAATTTAAAATGGGTAAATTATATGGGTATAGATTAAATTGAAATAACTATGAAAAATTATATTGTTTTTCATGATTATCATTTTTATAACAAAAAATTTATGACACTTGAAATTTATTTGCTACATCACACAGGTACCAAATGAAGTTGAAATATTATCGGCACTTGATTATAATATACAATAATATCACCATTCTATAGTCATTATGTATGAGTTATTGAGCATATACTTGAATAAGTATTTTCCAGGCCAGTTGTGTAAAAAAACAATTAGTGAAGTAGTCAGATAACATACGATGAAAATAAGAAATATTTAAAATTCGTCAATTATATGAGTTGTAGATTAAATTGAAATATCTTTGAAGAACTATATTGTTTTTCATAATCAACATTTTTAGATCAAAAAATTATTAACACTTGAAATTTATTTGTACATGCTTCACATGGGTACCAAATGAGATTGAAATATTATAGAGAACTTGAATTTTTTTTTTTTTGTAAATTAATATTTTCACATCAAACTCGAAATATTTAAATTTTATGATCATGTGTCACACGGGAAATAAATTAGACCAGAATTCTCCCCAAAAAAATTGTTATTTTTTTGTGTTCAATATTTTGATATCAAAATAAATAAATAGTGATTATGTGCTCGTGCATCGCACGAGATTTATATTAGTAAATAAGTAATATCATCCAAAAAAAACCTTTAAATAAAATAAGTAATACCTTTCAATAAAACAAATAATAGCTGTGAGATAAACAAGTAATACTTTTCTATATAACAAGTAGTACCTTTGGCTAAACAAATTAATACATTTTAGATATATTAAATAATACTTTTAGACCTTTGAGATAAATAAGTAATATCTTAAGTAATATTTTTCACTAAAATAAAGTGAAACAGAATAACTAATACCTTATATAAGTAATACCTTATAAATATATAACTAATACCTTATGAGTTTCCAACCAATACTTTCATTGACAGATGTATGCGAATTCAGTTATAAAAGTAATACCTTATGAATACGAAACTAATACCTTATGAAAACACAAATAATACCTTTCACTAAACAAGCAAACTGCACATGAGTTATACGTGTAATACCATATGAATATGTAATTAATACCTTATGAATACATAATTAACACTACAAGAAAAATGAATATTTGCGACTACATTGATAATTGTTGCAAAAACAATTATAAGGTAAATTATTGCAAAAACATTGATAATTGTCACAAAAATATTTTGCGACTACATTTTGTCGCTAAACTATTATCACAAAAGCCTTCTCGCAAATAGTTTTTTTGCGACAACATTGTTGTAGCAAAAAACGTTTTTCATTACTTTTTGTGACAACGTATTGTCAATTTACAATTAATATTTTTTGCAATAATTTGTTGTCACAGTGACTACTTTTGTTGTCGCAAAAAAATCTTATCGCAAATGCGCATTTTTCTTGTAGTGTAATACCTTGATTGGAAGGATTTATGTCGATTTGGTGGAGCATGAACGCACATCAGATATAATGTGGCCGCACGTGGAGGCAGTCCACATGCCAGGTCGGGTCCAGGATATGGATCTAGGATCCGTACCCTGAGTGTACAGAAGTTTTTGTGTAACTGAATAGATAACCTTAAGAAACAAACTTCTAAATTATATATTATGGGCCAAAATTATAAATGACATTATCTTTTGCAAACTTTTTTACACGCATATATTTCTAGATTTACTGATATTCAATTTTTTTTAAATATATATTTGGTATCACACAAACCATATATGTACGTACCTAACCTGGTGATGAATATATTAGCAGGAAATAGGGAAATTATACTCATTCGAAATGTGCTGAAATCTGAAAATATATAGTATTAGAATCTGGGTCAACACCAGCCTTCTTTGCATATATCAATATTGCATTATTGTTCCTATTAAAACAAGAAAAGAACATTATAATTAAAATTGAAGTTGATAAGAATGAGGTATAGAAACAAACAAGTAATCTCTATAAAAATTAAAAAGCAAACCCCACCCTCTCAGAGTCAAAGGGGCATTGGTCGTGCTGAAAGTTTAAAAAATAATTAGGGTATTTCAGTCATTTCATATGTATATATTTTTAGCTCAATTGGTATGCAGCCTTTTCTCCAATTTTTTTAATGAGTTGGTTTCGTGTGCAACCGTTGCACCGTGCGACGGGACTACGCACGGTCACGTCCTAGGGCACGGACGACCGTGTGCCACAACAAAAAAAAAACATACTTATAATCCTAAAAGACATATTTAGAACTTAAAAATCACATACTTATGTGGCGCACTATCGACCGTGCCCCATACCATGCGCCACACATGCTGTGTATTGTCGCGTCGTGCCCCACAGCACGACCGTGTGCGAAAAAAAATCACATACTTAAAGCTGAAAATCACATACTTAAAGCCAAAAATGACATACTTGTACACTGTTGTGGCGCACTGTCAACCGTGCCCCGGGACACGACTGTACACAGTCTCGTCGCACGGTTCAACGGTTGCACGCAAGTCTTTGCGTTTGTTAATTGCTCCCACTCCAATCTGCACTCTCATAATTTCTTTTCAACCCAATTTCAAGATAAGTTGTTTTTTTTAAGAGTAGGTCTGGTGCGAGACTGTCTTACAGATTTCATTTCATGAAACGGGGTGGGTTGAGTCGGACATAATAAATTATATAATATTTTTGTGTGTATTAGGTAATATTTTTCAATATAACAGGTAGTACTTTTGTATTATATTATGTATATATTACCTAATATATAAAAAAATATTACCTAATATATACAAAAGTATTACATGTTGCACGACTCTGGCGCGAGATAGAAGAGTACCTGGACAATCCTAGGATTTGTGCATTTTTGAGAGATCGACCCTACCTAATTCGGATCATGCATCTTATAATACAAAAGTATTACCTGATATACAAACACGTATTACCTTATACAAAAATATTACATATTTTCTTATAGTCCAACTAACTCAAAACACATCCTATAATAAAAAGTATTACCTAATATACAGAAAAATATTACATAATACACACAAAAGTATTACATAATTTCTTATATTCAACCTGATCCTACCCATCTCACAGAATGGAATCCGTTAGACAGTCTCACCCAAGACTTTGTCTTTTTTTAATTTTATTTTATCAAAATTGTTAATAATTCAAGCTCTTATTTTGTTGTGTATTACTTTTTTTTTATTAATTGCGTCTGTTGAGTAAAAATTCTAGATTCGTATATACAAAAATCCTTTAATTTTTCTAAGGGAAAATTACAAGACACTATTTTTAGGTTATTCATCTATGAAGGACACTAATTTTTCGGCCCGATATTGAGACACACTTTTCAATTTGAACGAATATTTAGGACAAAAACCTGAAATCACGAATTTCAGGTCTAATTACATAAGATTTGGATCTTTTGCTTATGTGATTTGACCCAAAATTCGTGTAATTGTTTTGAAATTCGTCATTTCAAAAATTTTTGTCCTAAAATCACCTAAATTGAAAAATTAGTATTGTACCAATATCAAGGTTTGAAAAATTCGTGTCCTTTATCGATGAATGACCTAAAAATAATGCTTAACTTTGCAATTTCCCCTTATGTAATCCCGAGGACATGCTAGGTAATATATATATATATATATATATATATATATATATATCTCGTTTTGAAAATATTTATTCAAACATCTAGATAAAAGTAAGGCTAGCTACAAGACAGTATGTTTCCTTGAACAAACTCTTACTAATGTTTAAGCCAATTATAAATTATAAAGTGTATAAAAAGGCCAGTGACTGTACAGTGAAGGAAAACGTTGCATTGAGTAATATATTAATCAGAAAGTGCAATATATTAATAAGCTAAGGTCATGTTTTGGATAAGCAACTGAACTAAATTACAAACCTAACTTCACATTTTTTAATAGTTTGATCTAAAAGTGGATCACTTTTCACTTGTATATATCTATATATACACATATAACTCCTTTAACTTCAAATAAACATTTAAGCATTTCCAAGCTAGCCTACTCACATTCTTCCTATCATAGTAAACTATACCCTTTGAATTCACAGCCAAGATTAATGGCAAAAATACATCCAAATTCAAGCAAGATTAACCCAAGTGATTATTCTTCATTAGTTAGAGAAACATTCACAATATGGATGAAGTCCCTAGTCTTCCATGGAAATGGTTGCACTGTCTTTAATTCCAGAGGTGAAGTTGTTTTTCGAGTCGATAATTACCAGCAAAGATACAGCAGACAAGTGCTTCTCATGGACTCCATTGGCACACTTCTCTTCTCTTTGAACAGAAAGGTACGAATAATTCAAGTATCGAGCATGGTTATATATACCTACTTCGATTTCTTGGTATGATTGGTTTGCTGAAATTAAAGTGTTTAATATGCAGAAATTTGGGATGTTTGGATGTTGGGAGGGCTTTAAATGGATTGATTCTGAGGTTAGAATGGAGAGTGCATGCTTTAAAGTGAAAAGAAATCACACAATTTTGAGCAATGTTCTAAATTACCAAGTTACCCTTGGATGTGATGAAAAAATATCAAGTTGCTACAACATCATGGGATGGGAGGGAAAATCTGCATTTAAGATTACCGATTTTTCTGGACAGATTTTGGCCGAGGTTAGTTAGTTAACCTTTCTCAAGAGAGGTCGTGATTTGGATCCTCTGCCGTGCATAACAACTACTGCTATGCTCGGAAAAAGATCCAAATCCGACAGGTTTTGAGTGGTGAATATATATTTGACCAACTAAAAGATAACAAATTTTTTTTTCTTTTAATTAAGGCTATACAAAAGGAGTCATCAGAAGGAGTTGCTTTGGGAGATGATGTATTGACATTAATGGTGGAAGCAAATGTAGATCAATATCTTATCATGGCTCTTGCCACAGTCTATGGCTTGATTAACAACAAACTCTAAAGACTTTGTCACCAAAATCGAGCCATGAAATACATAATGATTTCCTACCCATTATGGATATGTGCTAATATGTCCCGGTTGTTGTGCAAAGATCCCAAGGAAAGAAATGGAGGATTCTTTCTGCTTTTACAAAAGAAATGTAAAAAGAGATCTAACCCAATTTTGGTAGAGTACTGTTGAATTGAGTTTCCTTGTGTAGAAGTAGTTGTAAAAGCTTTAGGGGCCGCTTGATATGTTTTAAAGAATGAGAAAATGAATGGTAATGATAGTAGTGAGGAATGAAATTAATATTCTCTTTAAATTTGTGTTGTTTGGTTTACCAAAATTTTTTAGGAATGAAATCAACTTAATTATTATTATTATTATTATTATTATTATTATTATTATTATTATTATTATTATTATTATTATTATTATTATTGTTTTAGAAAATAGAGTTGTGGAATGAAAGTCATTCCTTAGGAAAACCTGAGGAATGAAAGTCACACATTTGATTCTTTAGTAAAATACTGTAGCAGGAATCAAAGATGTGTACCAAACACTCCTTTTCCATTCCCTTTCCATTGCTTGGTATGAAAAGTTGCATATCAAGCATGCCCTTAATTTGTACAATACACTAAGTGATTAAATGCAGTCTACAATTTATAGACGTACGTTTCCCCTTCAAATAGAAATAACTTTTTAGTTCATCAACATAGTATTGGGCTGCATTTAGATTTAATTAAAGAAGGTGAAAACTAGAAAGTTGACATTGACATACATTTACGCTTAAATGTTAGATTTTATATTATAACAATTTATTTTTAAGCAGAATGACAAGATCTCCAAAAATAATATATTAATTAACTTTCCACCGAAAAACACAAAAGTAACAATATTTAAATTATTATTAGCCATTTCCCTCTGGGAATTTTTTTTTTATTAGTTTTTTCTTGAAAGAAAATTAATATTAGCTAGTTATACAATGATAACTAAAAAACAATCTTAATGATAAATATATATATATATAGCGTCCCAAACCAAAATGAAGCATAATTTGTTAATTAAATATTTTAACGCATGATTTAATAACTATGTGCGTATGTTTGGACTGTTTAATTAATTACGTGCGTTTCAGATACGTGTCTAATGTGTGATTCAGATCGATATTTTTCTTGGACATGGTATATAGAATATTTTTATACCATTAGATGTGTGTTGGAAAGACGAGAAGATAGAAACGAACTAGGGGTCAATCGGAGATCCGTAGCTCAAACGGCGACGAAAAGGGCAAAACCCGAGGTTTCGAAAAACCGGAAGATATTTTCGGTGAATAGTAATACGGAGATTTTTACGATGAATAGTAACTCAGAAAATTCAACCGATGAATAGTGATGGGATATTTTGGATGAATAGTGATTTTTGAATTTCTAAAAATACGGGTGGTTTCGATTCGAAAATCACCATTTTTCCGAACGAGCCGAAAGCGACGAAAACCTGTAAGTCTCTCTCTCCTCTTTCTCTTCCCATTTTTCAGTCTCCGGCGCACCACCGCCGGCGGTGGCTGGAAAATCTGAAAGTTGTCGGTTTCGGCCGATTTTCGCACACGACGTTCGTCTTGACGAGACGAATCTAGGATAGGTCTCGAAATTCAATTCCGATTTCTCGAAAAACAATCCCAAAACCCTAAACCCTAGCTTTGGTGCCACCCTTTCTCTCTCCTCTGATTTCTTTCTCTCTCTACCTCCTCTGGCCGGAGCATGGCCGGTGAAGCCACCTGGGTATGAGGGGGAGCTGACGGGGTGGTGGCGCCGGGCCGGAACAGTGAGTATATATATGTGTATCGGGTGTGTGTGTGTGTTTGAGTGTGTTGAGTGTGTGAGGCTGTGTTGTGGCTGTTTGGGGGCGGCACAGATGGCGCCGCCATGTGGAATCGGAGGGCTGACGCCTATAATGTGCCGACAAGAGTGGTGGAGTGGTGAGTTTATATGCTTGTACGTGTGTGTGTGTTTGGTGGCGGTTGGGTGAGTTGCGTGGCCAGTAGGTGGTGGCCGGCGACTGGAGGTCGCCGGCCGGTGTTCCGGTAGCTAGGGGTGGTGGCCGGCGGTAGGTGGCCGCCGGCCAAGGGGCTGTGGTGGCTAGGGTTAAGTGTGTGTGTGTGTGTATTTTGCATGTGTGTGTGTATAAGCTTGCTGTTGTGATGGTGGCCGGAATTGAAGGGTTACCGGCGACTGGAAGTCACCGGCCGGTGTTCCAGGTGGAAGAGGGGTGGTCGTCGGGGACTGGGAGTCACCGGCCGAAATTGAAAAAGGATGGGGTTTGGTTTTGCATATGTGATGATGAAGGGTTTTGCGGCGAAGTTTCGGGTACTGTTCACGATCGGATTCCGACGAGGGATGGCCGGAGGTAGTAGCCGGCGGTGCAAGCTTTCTGACGGACTTGGTGGTGGTGGCATACGGCGGCGCCGCCGCGGTTGGGGCGCCAGGAAGATGGCTGGTCGAGCAGGCCCGACGCTAGGAGCGCTGGGTGACCAACTGCCGAGAAAACTCGACCAGCTGCCGAGCGTCGACACCAGCTGCTGAGAAAACTCGGTAATTGTCGAGCCGATACCTGACGCTGCCGAGAAAACTCGATAGCTGCCGAGCCCATGCCGAGGCCGCCGGGTTTTTTCACCCGGCACCGGGTCCGCGCGTGCCCTGTCGCTCGCGACATCATGTTTTCGATCTGAACCCCGTTTTTTCCGCCGTACATCAACATCGAGTCATCGCCGATGAGATGTCATTGACCGAGGGTCATGGACCCAATCAAAGTCAACCATTTGACCAAAATTACCAAAATACCCCTAAACTTAAAATGCCCCGTTTGAGCTCGTTTTAAAACTCCGATTGAGCTGATTCTTTTTCGTCGTGACCCAAATTTCATTGTCTATCATCTCAGCCATATGGATTGATTATCCATTCTCGTTTCTTCAACTCCGATCTTTAGAGCTCTCGATCTGTCGCGTATTTAACGACCGTTTCTCCGCCGGAGTCTTTTACAGTTTTAATTATAATTATTAAGGATCTAAGAACGCTATAATGTATGTAGGCTATCAGTTGGATTGAGATCTGAGACACGAGATCTGAGACGTGAGATTTGAGACACGAGATCTGAGACACGAGGTCTTTGGTACTCGCTACTCACGTGGTAACCACCGAACGAGGTGGGGGTAACTTCTAAACTCAATCTGTTTATTATTTTCCCTATTTAATGTGTGAACTGTTGAACTCTACGTGTTGTGATGATATACTGTGTTTATCTTATGATGGTGCGATAGGGTTGGGCTGAGTGTCCAATTGGGCTTAGTGTCCATTGGGCTGCGTGTCCATTAGTGATTCATAGGCTGAGTGTCCAATTGGGCTTAGTGTCCATTGGGCTGCGTGTCCATTAGTGATTCATAGGCTGAGTGTCCAATTGGGCTTAGTGTCCATTGGGCTGCGTGTCCATTAGTGAGTCATGGGCGGAGTGTCCTTTGGGCTTAGTGTCCATTGGGCTGCGTGTCCATTTGTGAGTCATGGGTTGTGTGTCCGTTATTGAACCGAATTATGTGTTGCGTATATTATGTGATGTGTTTAATTGTTGAGCTATTATATATGTTTGATTCGTTATTCCTGCCTAATAACTGTTAAAAACAAGGAAAGTATCCCCACGAGTGTATTCAACGCACTCACCCCTATTCTGTACTCACACTACAGGAGAAGAAGAGAATCTTGACGCGTAGAGATAGGGGTGCCCTATCAGCTGTATCCATCTTCTGGTTTCGTATTTTAAAGCTATGTTGTTTGTTTGTAAAAGAAAACTGTATTTCTCCTTCTTTGTAAAAGATCCTAATGTTTTTCCGCTGCGTAAGGTTTCAAACTCTATTTTATCGGTTGTATCCGATGTTGCAAGTGTATCATTTCTTATCCTCTTTTTTTTTTTTTCTATTTTATATCATGTACGCCTTCTTCCTCTTTCTTTCTTCACGCCCAAAAATGAAAAACTCTGATAATTTTTACCAAAAGATTTTGGGGCGTGACAATATATATATATATATATTCCAACTCATTACGTGGTTTTTTATTTTTTATTTTATTATTATTATATTTTTTTTAAATTTAAGACGAACAATTATATTTTTTTCTCATAAATACGATTATGTCTTTAATTTTAAACGGTGACAGCTACACAATATTTATACTTAATTTTAACAACTACCACAAAGTTTATCTAGTTCTTGCATTATTGAGTAACATTTCAATTATAATAATAGGAACAACGAAAACGCTTTGATAATCATTTGAAGTTATATTAAGGAGTAAGTGAATTGATAATCATTTGAAGTTATATTAAGGAGTAAGTGAATATACTTGGGTAAAGTTTATATCTATTGGATTTCTCGACTTTAATAAATATTTGCAATCTCTTAACTGAGATGAATCTCGTTCCATGAGGTGGGTGGATCAGATTGGTAAACATGAGCTCACATAATACTTTTATGTGTATCATAGAATACTTGTAATAAATTATAATTTAGATATATAATATAATGTACTATCATAACAAAAGTATTACCTCACATACAAAAATATTACATAATACACAATCTATGAGTACCGACCCGCCTCATGGATCTCATAATACAAGAATATTATCTGATACGCGGAAAAATATTACCTAATAGATAGAAAAATATTATGTTTTCTGTTGTATCTCATAATAGAAAAATGTTATTTGATATATAGAAAAATATTTACCTGGTCCTCCACCAGATCGTCAGGTGACCTTTGGGATTGATCTTGTACCAGGATCAACACCGGTATCGAAAGCTCTCTGCCGAATGGCATCGAAAGAATTACAAGAATTAAAGGTGCAACTACAAGAACTTTTGGACAAGGGTTTTATTAGACCGAGCGTGTCTCCTTGGGGAGCTCCAGTGCTATTTGTGAAAAAGAAAGATGGAAGTTTCCAGATGTGTATTGATTACAGGGAGCTGAACAAGAGAACTATCAAGAACAAATATCCACTACCTCAAATCGATGATTTTTTTTGATCAGTTAAGAGGTGCTAGCGTATTCTCGAAAATTGATTTAAGGTCCGGATATCATCAGATGAAGGTTAAAGATGCCGATATGTCTAAGACAGCATTCAGAACCAGATATGGCCACTACGAGTTCGTAGTAATGCCTTTTGGACTTAGCAATGCACCAGCCGTCTTCATGGATCTGATGAATCATGTTTTCCATGCTTATCTCGATCATTTCGTTATCGTGTTTATCGACGATATTCTCATCTATTCATGTGATAAGACGCAACATGAGCAACATCTTAGGATTGCGCTGGAAGTTCTACGAAAAGAAAAGGTCTTTGCAAAATTTAAGAAATGCGAGTTCTGGATGGATAAGATAGGTTTTCTTGGTTATATCGTTTCGTCACAAGGGATCGAGGTAGACCCCGACAAAGTTGCAGCTGTCAGTAAATGGGAAACTCCAACCAATGTCAAGGAAGTACGGAGTTTTATTGGTATGGCGGGGTACTATCGAAGGTTCATAAATGGATTTTCGCAGATTGCTGCTCCGATGACTCGTTTGACGCGGAAGGATGTAAAGTTCCAATGGACGGAACAATGCAAGCAAAGTTTCCAAGAGCTAAAGAAGAAACTGACAGAAGCACCAATCTTGACAGTTCCGGATGTAACAAAGGAATTCGTGATCTATACTGATGCATTTAAACAAGGTTTGGGGTGCGTTCTGATACAGCAAGAAAAAGTGGTATTAAAAGCTCACGAACAAAACTATCCGACACACGATTTGGAGTTGACTGCGGTTGTGCATGCTCTAAAAATTTGGAGACATTATCTGTATGGCGTGAAGTGTGAGATATACACTGATCATAAGAGCCTGAAGTATTTCTTCGAACATAAAGAGCTAAACATGAGACAGAGAAGGTGGTTAGAGTTGGTGAAGGATTATGACGTTACGATCCATTATCACCCTGGTAAAGCAAATGTGGTGGCCGATGCACTCAGCAGAAAAGGAAAAAGGATTATGACGTCTATGATCACCAACCAATGTCATTTGGTCGAAGAAATGTCAATGTTGAATCTGGAAATGGTCTCACCTCCGAAATAGCATCGAAGCCTTGATGGCAACTTTGACTGTGAAACCCACACTTCGTGAACGGATTATTGAAGCTCAAAAGAAGGATGATTGGAAACCCACACTTTGTGAACGGATTATTGAAGCTTAAAAGAAGTATGATTTCTTAATGAAGATGAAAGCTCGCATGGACAGTGGAAAAGTTGAAGGCTTCTCGTTCACAATGGATGGAGCTCTTGTCTTCAGGGAAAGAATATGCGTGCCAAAAGATGAGAAATTTGTAGAAGAAATCCTTGAAGAAGCTCATTACACGCCGTTGTCAGCACATCCTGGAGATACGAAAATGTACCGAGATTTGAGAGAAAACTTTTGGTGGGAGAATATGAAAAGAAGCATCGGACTGTTCGTAAAGAAATGTCTGGTATGTCAACAAGTAAAAGCTGAACATCAACGTCCAGCTGGATTGTTAACTCCGTTGGAAATCCCGGAATGGAAGTGGGAGCATATAGCTATGGATTTTGTAGTTGGTCTGCCAAGAACCAAGCGAGGGAACCACGCAGTATGGGTCATTGTGGATAGATTAACAAAGTTTGCACACTTTCTACCAATCAAAATGACTTTCAGACTAGATAAGTTGGCTCGGATTTATCTTGAAGAGATTGTCCGATTGCATGGTGTACCGGTTTCTATAGTGTCAGATAGAGATCCTCGTTTTACATCCAGATTTTGGCAGAGTCTACAAAAGGAGTTAGGGACCAAGCTAGCTTTCAGTACAACTTTTCATCCTCAAACAGACGGACAGTCAGAAAGAACAATACAGATTCTGGAAGATATGTTAAGGGCTTGTGTTTTGGATCTTCAAGGGACTTGGGAAGAACACTTGTGCCTAGTAGAATTTGCTTACAACAACAGTTACCAATCCACAATTGGGATGGCGCCATATGAAGTTCTTTATGGAAGGAAATGTCGCTCTCCTATTTGTTGGGACGAAGTAGGTGAAAAAAAGGTGTTAGGATCCGAATTGGTGGAACAGACAGTCGAGGTCATAAAGAAAATTTGGGAAAGAATAAAGATAGCACAAGATCAACAAAAAGCGTACTCAGATAAGAGACGATGGGAGTTGAAATTCGAGGTGGGAGACAAAGTTTTTCTGAGGGTGTCACCCACTAAAGGAGTTCGTCGATTCGGACAGAAAGGAAAGTTGAAACTGAGATACATAGGACCCTTTGAGATTTTGGAACGAGTTGGAGAGGTCGCATATCATCTAGCTTTACCGCCAGACCTCATCGGAGTACACAATGTCTTCCATGTATCCATGCTAAGGAAATACATTTTCGACCCAAGTCACATTATCGAACAAGATGACATAGAATGGGAGAAAGATTTGACCTACGAAGAATTTCCTATAGCCATCCTGGATAGGAAAAAGCGTCAGCAAAGAAATCGAGAGGTGTCTATAGTTAAAGTTCAGTGGAGTCGTCATGGGAAGGAAGAAGCCACGTGGGAACTAGAAGATAATATTCGGACGAAATATCCCGATTTGCCTTTCTTAGGTACGCGTCTAATTTCGAGGACGAAATTCTTTTAAGGGGTAAGGGATGTAGTGCCCAGGACAAAACGAAGCATAATTGGATAATTAAATAATTAAACCCGTAATTGAAATAATTCTATGTGTGTTAATTTTGGGTGTTTAAATTTATTTATGTGCGTTACAGATATGTGTTTGATGCTGATTTAGAAGAACATAATTTTTAGACATGGAACCTAGAAGATTTTTATATAATGAGATGCGTAAAGGAAAAACGAGAAAATAGAAACGAACTAGAGGTCAATCGGAGTTTTGTAGCTCAAGTAGTGAAGAAAACAGTGAACAAAGAATACGACGTATACGAGACGTATGTGAAGGGTAGAATACGAGATATTTATGGTGAATAGTAGTCTTTCTTGGAGAAGTATATATAGCTTGTTTTTAAGTTGAAAAATCACACGAGCTCATAATCGAAAAACACATAAGTTTTCTCTCCTTTTTCTCTTTCTTTTTCCGGTAGCCGCCGCCGCCGCCGGTGGCCGGAAAAGTCAACTGTCTCAGAATTTAACGATTTTCACATAGGTCGTAGCTCTCGTCGAGGCGAGTCTAGTAACGGTCTTATTTTTCCATTCCGACGGTCGGATCGCCGACAAATCGCCGGAAAAACCTTGTTTTGAGTCCATCACCTTTTCTCTCCTCGTCTCTTACTTTCTCTCTCTCATCTTCCTTGCCGGGGTGGTAGATAACCATTCCGGGGTGTTTTCCCTTTGGTTGGAGGTGGTGGAGCCACCGATCGGTATGGCCGGAGTTGTGTGTGTGTGTGTGTGGTTTTGGGTGAAGCTTGGGTTTTGGTGTGTGTTGTGTGTGTTGATCTTGTTGGGTTGTGTGTTGCGTGTTGTTGGGGTGTTACCGGCGACGGGAGGTCACCGGCCATGGTGGCAGAAGTGTTGCCGGCGACGGGAGTCACCGGCCGGAGCTAGAGGAAGAAGATGGTGAAGGCGGCGCTGTTGTGTAAGCTGGTCCGCGCAGGACCGTGCGTTGGGGCACGACCGTGCGCCAGGAGTGAGCGACCGTGCGCGGCCACTGGAAGGTGGCGCACGGTCAAGTGTTGTGGGGCACGATCGTGGGCAGTTTTGCACGACCGTGCGAGATGGAGGTGTGTGTGGGGTTTTGCCGGGTGTGTCGTGGGTGCACCGATGAGTGTTTTCATGGGTCGGTTCGAGTCGTTTGTTTCCATCCTTGTGTCGGGAGTCGGGAATCTCGATCGAGTCAACCCTTTTTACCAAGTTTACCTTCCACACTTGTCTCAATATCCTTAATCTTCGAGTCTTCCTTATCCGTCCCGTCTTCTCGGTCGTTCTTTTCTTTATTTATATCCGTCTTTTAATCTTTTGAGGATCTAAGGTATCACGGTACTTTTGTAGGCTATCGGTTGGATCGTACGCATTAGGCTTGACTCTTTATCTTGTCAGAACACGTGATAACCTCTTATCGAGGTGGGGTTATTTTCTAATTCTTAATCTGTTTACTATTTTCCCTATTTTGATGCTCGTTTGAGAAATGCTAAATGTTGTGTATTTTAAGTGATGTGCCATATTTATATTGTGCATGGGCTGTGGTCCACCTCTGATCATGCATTCGTCCCCTACCCCTTTTCTACTACTCTTGAAGGTTTGGTGGTCCTGTAAATGCACCAACGGTAATGAGACCGTTTCTATAGGATAAGACGGGGAACACCCGCACCTATTCGTCCCTTACCATTTCTAATGCCTGCTGTGAATTTTACGTGTTGTGACAACGTGCCTCTTCATTGTGAACTTCCGGTTTACTATATATATATCTTTGTCGAATGTTATAAGATGCAGAGTTTATCTCCACCGGTGTATTCCATGCACTGACCCCTTAATCTGTACTCACACTACAGGAGATGACGAACCATAGAGCAGTAGAGAGAGAGATGGTGTCACATTTGGGATTTTCATAAAATGTATTTTACGAAGTATCAAGAAAACAATGATCACAATCTTTTGTAATGTAAATATAATTTCTGTATACTCTGATGAAGATGGATCCTATTGATGTTTATCCGCTATGTTGATGTTTTGAGAATCAGTTGTGTCCGATGTTTGTATGATATGGAGTCGGCGGTGTCCGATATGTTATGAGAAAGATTCTGATGTCTTCTATCTTCTTCTTCTTCTGATCGTCCCTTGCCTTCTTCTTCTTTTGCACGCTTCTGTTTTAATTAAAACTCTGATAACTTTTGTATGGAAGAAACTGGGGCGTGACACTAGGTGTCAAGACTTGGAGTTGTTGGAACTGGAAGATCCGAAACTGCTAAAAAGATTGATTCAGCATTACATTCTTTTCCAACTCAAGAAACCCCGAATTTCAATAGAGACTTGGTTTTGCAGAAGTTTCTGTGCTGCTAGATCAGAAACCTAAAAGGGTTAACATGGCTTGGGACTTACACATGTTTGATCAGATATACTTGCCGAAGAACAGAAATCCAACCTTCAAGGAGATCACATGTTCAAAAGATCAGAATACTTAAGGTACTTCAGAAATCTTTGCAAGCATGATTATTTCAGAAATTTTCCATCTTGTGAAAAAGCCCTTATGAAGTATGAAGAATTGACAAGAGAAGGGAAGCTAGACCGTCAAATGTTTTTGATTGAAAAGATAAAAAAGGGAGAACAGGTTCCTTTCTGCCAGGACTTTTGGCTGAGATGGATACAGTTTCTTGAGATTGTTGAGCAGATGGAGAAATCATATCAGGAATCAATTTTGAATTGGTGTAAGGGAACGAAGTATGAAGAAGTTGGCAAACAGAATCAGCAAGCAGCTTCGGGACATGACTTAGTTAAGAGGAAGTTGTTTGGCGATAAAGAAACCTGAAGAAGTGTAGCTTACTACGGTTCTCACAGAAAGATGGTTGAGTAAGTACTTCTTATAAAGAATTTTTGTATTCTTTTATTTCTTCATTTTATTTATAAAGTAGTAAGCTTGTAATTTTATTGAAGTAAAGCTTACATTGTACTATACTTGTACATAATACTCATATAAAAGTACATCTGTTTTTGCTGCTTTTTATGGGTTTTGTCATCATTAAAAATGGGGAAATTGTTGGAATATTTCTGTTAGGTTTTGATGAGACAATGTAACTTTGGATATGAAGTTGGAGTACCCATTTTCCACATTGTTTAAGTGGATTTTAGCTTGATAAGGTTATCTTTCTAAGTTTTTTTTATAAAGATGTACATATCAGAAAGATAGAGAATACTGATATTAGTAGGATTTTGGAGACGAAGATGTTTTAAAGACTAATTCTCAGCAAGAAAAGCCAGTAAGCTGAAGAAGAAACTAGGATCAGCAAGCTGAATCAGTAAGCAGCAAAACAGAAAGCAGTAAGGAAAACTGGAAGTTGACTGTAGGATTCTGGGATAGGAAGCTGTTTAGAATTATGAAGTTATCACAGGTCTGGAAGCTGACTGCAGGATTCAGGAATAGGAAGCTGTTCAAAATCAGGAAGCTATCGCAGGCCAGGAAGCTGACTGCAGGACTTTGGAACAGGAAGCTATTCAAAATCAGGAAGCAAACGCAGATTAGGAAGCTGATTGTAGGTTTCAGGAACAGGAGGCTGTTCTGAAATAGAAAGCTGGCGCAAAACAGAAAGCAGCTACTGCAACCTGAGCAATAAGCTATAAGTTTTCTATCATATTCAATGTAGTACGAGGCATATACTGAATGCAGTACGAGGTTTCTACCTTGCCAAAGTAACCGGTAGATGGAAATTGACACCCAACCTATGAGGTGATGCCTTCTAAACTACGCCTATGCAAAAGTACTATAGCCGAGCAGTGGCGCCATTAATGTGGATCAGAGTAAGACATGCCCTACTTCCCAATTTTTCCACACATTTATTACGAAAGATTTTGAAGATCAATTTGAATTTCTTCAAAGGACAATGTCTCTCTTCAATGGGCATTTTCCATATTGTATATATAGAAGGTTAGTATGACCGATGAGACAACTGAACTACTGAGCATCTAATTTTTCTAAGCTCTCTCTCTCTCTCTCAAGCTATCTAAAGCAAGTTCAGTCACTCAACCTTTAGAAGCAGTCGAGCCAAGCATTTGAGCTTTCAAGTTCTAAAGGCTGATTTCAAGTTGCACTAGTTGAAGAACACTTATATACTTTTAACCATTTGTTGTATGCTAGGTTGTTTTAGTTTGGTGTCCTTAGTTGGAAGGATTAGACTCTCGCTAAGTGTTGAGTCTTGTGTAGGCTATTTACTCTGTGTGAGTTATTGTACCCTGTGTGGGATTTGACCTAGGAATTTGTTGATTCTAGTAGGTTAACTTAATAGGAAGAAGTTTGTAAAGCTGAGTCTTGTAAAACAAACTGACCTAACAAAGTTTCTCCTTTGAGAAGGAGTAGAATGGACGTAGAAGGATTACACCACCTTCAAACCACTATAAACCCTTGTGTGTTTATCACTTTTGTTTATATATCTATCTTGCTGCATTTATCATAAGCATACTGCTAAAGGATTCTGACAAAATCATACTTATGAAAAGAAAACATTTTTTAAAAGAAACTTTATCTTTGAATTTTTGTTGCATACTGTGATTACCGAAACAATAAGCTGAATCAGCATTCTGTCAGCTTACTAAATCGAGAGGTTGTTGCATTCTCTGTAGAATCAGTAACCTCCTTATAAAAAAGTTTTTAAAACGCAAAATTTGATAGAGGTTCATTCACCCCCTCTGAACCTCTGACCACTTGGGACCAACAATATTCACTTATAATCCTCTTTACTTTATATTTTAATTTCTCCCCTTCAAATTCCCCATGCTTTTTCATTTGTGCTAGCTTCCAAAGGACAACTGTATCAATATACTCATCATTGGATAATTGATATTTCTATAAAAAAAGTGTTTCTCAACCATCATTTGAGTTTCATTGCGCCAAGGTATGCATTGGCTACAATCCCACGTTTTGCTTGCGGGGTGTTATAAAAATAAATAATTTAAATGATCCATGTACCTAATTTTTAAGAATTAATCTTGTAACTAATTTGTTACTTGTAAATATTTTCTCATGTAAAAACTCTTTATATCTATTACCTATATATGAAAATGATAAAATGCCCACCATGGACAACTCTTAGTATGCCCACCGATGACGTGTAATGATCTCATTCTCTCATTATATGGAAAGTGAAATTAATAGATATACTAGATTTTGACACATCAACCATGGGCACATCTTAACGAGCCCATATACCACCGTGGGTAGACCTATATAAAAGTGTGGATATTTTTTAAAAATATGAATTGCCGAATATATGCTTATCAAAGATTATTATTTAAGGTTATAATAGTAATTTAGGATTTTCATTTTTTAAATAATTTTATATTAGAATCCTAATTCAAAATCCTATAGAATCCTATTATAATTAGAACTCTAATATATAAGGTATTTGTAATTTTTTTTCTTAATTTGAATTGATCTCCGCGTACAACGCACGTCATCTAAGACTTGTATGTAATATATGTCCTCATCTAAGACTTGTATGTAATATATGTCCTCATTCAAGATAAGCGGTGAGATTTACAAAACTCACAGATACAAACATTTTGGTTGCTATGTTTGATAAGTAGTCACTGAAATAATCATAAATGCATGATAACAATAAATGAAAATGCAGGAATCAAATAATTTATTTTTCATGACCAAATTACTCTTAATATAATAATATTTTTTAAATAAAAAATATTATTCAATACATGCATATATCACTCATTTTATATTATTTAGCATTTTAGTTTAAGAATTTTGTATTACGGCATAAAATTGCTCAGGCAATCAATGCTAATTTAAATTATTTATATATTCTTAAAAATAATATTTAAAATGTAATTTAATTTAGTTTTTTAATTTAATTATTTACTGGTTTGTATTATTTAATTTAATTATGTACTGGTTTATATTATTTATTTACTCTTGAAGTAATTACACATTTTTTTAACATTTATTATTATTTTTATTTACATATTATATAATATATTTTATTAATTAATAATATCTATATATTATTTAAAATATATATTAGATTAATTTATGTTTTTCTATTATTATATTATATCTGTATTATTTTATAGTATTTATCAATATTATTTATCTATAATATAAAAAAATACATTAGAATATAAATAACCTCATATCATGCCTTATAATATTTATATTATATATTAAAACTATATTTTTATTTTATCTATATATGTTATTACTTTTCTATATTTTATTCAGTATTTTATTATTATTTATATGTTTACAAATAATATATTCTTTTTTATATTTTTATCTTATCTTTTATCTTATTATTTTATATTAGTTATTGCAATTTACTTATAATATATATTACTTCTACATAATTTTAATAATTTTATATCACATATGAAAATGTTATATTATGGCTAATTAGTCTAACATTTGAAACAAACAATGTTAATTCCTTTATATGTAGGATATATAATAATTCCTTTATATGTAGGATATATAATACTATGGGGATATGACAGAATTATAGATCTTATATTTGTGGTAATATAAACTTTTTCAATAGGAATTAATGGTTAAAAAACACACAAATATTTGGATTAATCAAAATGAAGGTAAGAATATTGATCGATCATTTCGGTCCACTACTCCGTTCCAATATACCAATCACTTATATAGTTTTCAAAAGTGTATATATAAAATGTATCTTATAATTAATTGATAACGGAGCAAAATGTTGAAAATAGAGTGAATTGTACTACTAAACAAGTTTGAGTGTTCGTGCGTAAGCGCCAATTATATATTAATAAACTTGTATAAGTCCCGTGTAATACACGGGATTTTAAAAAAAAAGTCATGTCGAACTTAATAAAACTTAAAAATTTGAAAATATTATTTATATAGGAAAAATAAATTATATGATTTGTGCAATATATATCACATAATTTAGCTAATTTTATGATTTTATTTATTTATTTATATTTTTATCAAACCTTTTTAAATTAAACAAATTTCAAACATAAAAATAATTTCCATATTTGAAGACTGAAGTATAACATTTGCTATTTTAACAAATCTAACTATTTTTTTTATATTATTCAATAATAATTTTTATAAACATTAATTTGAAGTCATTAACTAGCCGTTTATAAAATTTGAAGTCATTAATTAGCCATATTAAAGGTTATTGTATTTAAAATTTTATTTATTAAAGATTTTATTGTAAAAATTTATTATTATAAGAAAAATTGTGAGCTTGACATGTGGTACAAGTGGTCTTACTTTTATATATATATAAAGATTGGTCAAAGCTTAGTTTTATATAGTTTCTATTTATGAAATAATATGAGCATACCTATTTAATCCAGACAAGCCAATTATTTGATTAAGACTATTGCCGACATATAACTAAACTCTATATTAATTAACTAATTTGAAGTTTAATTAACCAATTTCCATTTTTTCTGTCATCAGCAATGACTATGATTGAAGGTGAGCAAGTTAAATGAGTTGATTGTTATCTTGAGCCGTAATTTTGGAATTCAGTTCTAAGAGAAATATAAATAAATAGGCAAGTGACGTTTTCAAGATACCTACAGAATAGAAGAAAATTGTCACAAGATAAAGATGTAATAAATTAATGTGCATAAATAATTGGTTAATATGCATGACAAATAAAATGATTATTAGCATAAGAAATAAGTCGTATTCTACCACATCTGCATTTGGATTAGGCCAATCCGTGCACATATGTATTGAGAGGTTACATGTGCTTTTAATGTGAAATCCTTCACATTGTTTATCAAAAGAAGTTATGTCTAAAGAGATAGCCTAACAGCAAATTAAAAAAAAAATTCTTTAATTTTAAAGTTAACCAAAATTTTGAGATTTGGTATAAATAGGCATAATTCTTCTTATATCTTACAACTCGAATAATAGATCAATCATTATTGAAAATTTAACTTTTATTGATTGAATTTTTTTATTAATATTTATCGATGGTTCCTGAGGATCCTGAACCGGATTTTGGTTCTAGCATGCCGGATTTTGAGCCTAGTGGTTACGATACATTCCCAAAACGAGTCTGCGGTCGATCTGACATGCTGGATTTTCACCTCGGTTACACTACTGTGTTGGAGCAGGGATCTTCATTTTACATGCCAGATGTTCATGATGCATACCAGAATGTATCGCTGACCCATCATAGAACTGGTCAGGATGATTCGCCTATAGATGTTCCGCCGATTCGGTGTTGGTAGCCACAAGTCATGGTTTCTACGTCTACCGAGATTCCTTAGACTGATGATGCGCCAACTGATCATCCTAGCATTTATGACCAGCTGTTTACATATTTCGAGTGCATGATAGACGATCGTTTCTCACATATGTAGGATTACTTCATCGGATAGTTTTCTTAGTTAGAGCAGTCGATTAGGGATGGGAGCAATCGTTTAGAGCGTCAGATCCCCTCGATTATTCAGGATCAGCTTTCATCATACTTTCGTCAGATCCCCTCACTCATTTGACCGTTGGGCTAGTTAACTAGAAGATGATTAGCATCATAGTGGTTATCAGCCGAGTGGTTGCCATTCCCGCAATTTCTATAGTTGGGATCATCAGCCCACTGATCCAAAGAACACCGGTTATCAGGCTACTAATCTGCAGTAGTCCGTTATGAGTCCACCAATCAGCAACCCCCTAATTATCAGCCCATTGACATGCAACCGATCACAGCTATTGTTTCTTACCAGTTGGGTAGTTTTGACCCCCGAGATATACATTGTGATCGTGGCACTTCAGTCGAGATGAATACACCACCTGTATCCAGACATCCTACTCACACTAGTGGTCTTGATTATTCTATGGGCTTGACTTCAGGTGCTAGTGGACAAGATATTCCAGATATGCGTCTCGACATCCGCATTGTTAGATGTAGAGATTGATCTTGTTTCTTAAGAAGTTCATTCACCGCTTCATGGCATAGAATGAAAGATCAAAGCATGCAAGATTTCTTATTGTGGCTGGAGCTTGAGGAACATGCTCATATGTAAGTTTTATATTTTTCATTTGATAATTTATCATCAAATGTCTAAGTTGAAATTTTTTCCTAATAACATTTGGTGTGTGTGTTTTATTTATAGACGTAACATTGGTATCAGTTTTCCAGTTGGTCCTAACTTCTTGAATTCACTTATAGATCCACACAAGGAAGTTGATAGAAAGGTATTTATCTGATCAGTGTTTTAAAACAACACATCCTCTATAAATAATTATTATAAGATATATAAATTATTTGTGTTGTAGCGATCGAAGAATATCTCGGATTTTTACAGAGCCGTCTAGCATTTCTTGATGTTGAAGTGGAACGCTCATTAAAGTGTTTTGTCCAAGTTATAGACTCCAGTTTCAATGTAAGTAAAAATCATTTGTTTATCAGTACTAAAGTCATATGCATACTTATTGGTGTTTGATTAATTTTCAGGAAATGTGCAAGGAGATTTAGAATAAGAAACATGCAACTAATCCTCTAAATGTTCGATACATCAAAGATTATGATGAGTAGTTTAAGCTGGAGGATTTGGATCGTCTTGCCCCATATATTGACAGTTACAGACCAAGGTGGGTTGGTGTGAAGACTTGGTGGGATAAACTGAACAAGGTATGTATCAAGAAAATTTGTGTTGATTATTTGTTTATTTATATTTTTTGATATCAGTTTCATATCGATATTTGGGATAAAATTTGATACGTTAACATATCTTTTTTATCCTAAATTTGGACCGACACTGGGCAGCGGCTGAGCTCGAACTCCATAAGATGACACCGATATTATTCGACATTTAAGACACAAATGGACTCTGAATGTGGAAAAGTTGTAACTTCGACAGACCCTACCCCTTTGACGGATATTACCACTTCTCTTAGAGCATGCAAAATGGTATGAGAAGTTAGGGTACTATCATTGGAGCCAAAAAATGGTACGCCTCAAGAGTGCTGCGACTCTGTTATAAGCAGGAGGACTCGACATGCTGTGTCATTTACGTCCTGAAGGCGATTGAGAGTTGTATTAGTGCTATGTTTCCCAGAATGGATATTATTCATGGGGTATTTGAGATGAGGCGACAGATGGCTTTGACATTGTACAAGAACTCCATAAATGCACACACCATTCAGCTAGATGATTTGGATTGACTCTCGTTTAGTATAATTGTTTGTGAACTGATAATTTGTGTTTTTGTACATATGATTATGTTTTGATATATGTAAATGAACCTTTCATTTCGTGTTTTCTTTGAAATGCCTTCAATATGTAGCTTATTCTATTATGCAATTTGGAAGAAAAATATTTCCATGAATTTACTTAGCATGCAAATTGGAGGAAAAAGATGCATGTCTCAGATTGAAGTATAAATAAGACGTTTTATCACAAATATATTAGTTCAATCTATCATTCGTTTACAACATTCAACGCCAAATAAAGTGGATACTTTCTTCTTGTATAATCCGTTGACCCACAAACAAAGCATTTTTTTTTCGTTTGGCTTGGCCTCGATGGGGGTTGTGTTTTCATCATCGGGCTCATCATGGAGGTATTAAGAATCCATGGTCACATGTTCGGTATATCTCATCTTATTTTGTACATGTCCGGATGCTTCACCAGTTGAAGAAATACATTGTGATTTCGGTCGACCAGCTTGTTTAGGTTTGTCAGGCAGCAGACATAATTTTTTTTGTATATCCTTAGAAACCACCTAATCTTTCTAGTCGGGCAAAAGAATAACCTCACCTCCCCCTATCCCCTTAACCATTCTATTGTGTAATATGGGGCAACGTATGAAGTCACAAATTCATTGGCCAAACTGAAAAAAAAATAGAAAACAATATAATTAATTTATTATGGCTTTGATGACTAAAATTGTCACACGAAACTGACAAGAGTAGTAAAATATGCACCTTATTGATGCATATGTATGCAGACACTGTATCAACTCACTTTGAAAAATAAAACACGAGCACTGTATCAGGATAGCTCAATGATAAAAATCTTACTCTTATCTGTGATCTTGTATTTGAATCATCCAAGTGCCTCAACTTGCATTTGTCATCCAAGCTTCACGACTTTGAGCACTCTGTCATGTGTTGACTTCAAGAGGTTATTTCTCTTTCTTTAGTAGCCATCCTCCTATCGTAAAATTATTTTTCTGTAAATTGTTGAGCACACTCCAAAAAAGAAAAAATAGATAGCTTTCTCGCCCAAAAAAGAGATGAGTATTAGATGTCTCAGCAACATTTGATGTAATGAAGTTAAATCTTTGAATAGGGCATTTAACATGAGACCACCTACTCTTACCTGTTTTGGTTAAGATATCCAGTACACCTTATATGTTCGTTACTTTGAGAATGGTCATGTACCTATTAATACAACAACAAAATCGTTAATATTATTATATTTGATAATTTGAGTATATAACAAAATTCTATGTATGACTCATATGTAAAAAACATACCGCTCAAAATCAATAACAGTAGGTTGCTTTGTTGAAAAGCCCAACCAAATGTGATCCATATTTGGCTAAATTTTGTTGCAAATGAAAACAACATAGACCAGGAGTTGCATTTGGGTAGACTTCGATGATAGCATTGTTGATGCTGACGAATTTGATCAGACATGATAAGCAGTTGATCTAAACATCCAAATGCTTCACGAACATATTTCAAAAACCAAGTTCAAGATTCATCATTTTCCACATCTCTTATCCTCATTGTTAGTGGAAAAATTTGATCGTTTCCATCCTTTATCAGAGCCAAAAATCCAATACCTTTATACTGATCTTTCAAGTGAACCATCCACCACTATAACCAGCCGTGAATATCACTGAAATCCATGAATAGATGCGGCCAATGTAAAGAACACATATTTGAATTTTTTATTTTTATATATATCCAAAGCTGTATACGTCCCGGGATTAGCAACTTTTAAGACATCCAAGTATTGGGTTATGGAGTCTGATCATTTATCCAATGACCACGACCTTTTCTTAGTTAGATAGACTTTAGGATTCCTAGTTAGATAGACTTTAAGACTTTTCTAGTTAGGTCTTTCCTAGTTAGATAGACATTAGGACTACGTCCAGTTTCGTCTATAAATAACCCTTTGACTCATTATATTTGTCAACACATGAAAATTAGTAAATTTTCCTAGCTTAGTAGTGCCTCTAGACGTAGATAACCCTTTGACTCATTGTATTTGCTCTTAAAATCCTTTCAACTGGTATCAGAGCATCAGGTTTAGTAGATGTAGTAGGAGCAATTATGAATGCTGAAGAAAAATCACCTGTTGAAAAGTTGATGGATCAGATTTTGGATTCTGGAAATTATAGATCAAAGATTTCCTATACGGTAAAGATTTGTATCAATCTTTAAGTGAGAAACCCAAAACAATGAAGGATGATGAGTGGGCACTATTGGATAGGAAGAGGATGAGTGTGGTTTGTCTTTCGTTATCCAAGAATGTTGCATTTCATACCATAAAAGCAAAAACCAGAAAGGAGATATTAGAGATTCTAATTGAGATGTACGAGAAAACATCAACCGTGAAAAGGTTTATCTGATGCGGCAGTTGTTTAACTTAAGGATGGTAGAGGGTGCTATGGTGGCCAATCATCTAAACGAGTTCAACATGATCATAGCCCAATTGAGCTTAGTTGAGACTAATTTTGATGAAGAGGTACAGTCGTTAGTGCTTCTGTAGGGAAGGTGAAACTCAGATTTGATGAAGTTAAAGACCTGATCATAAGTAAAGAAAATTGCAGAAAAAAATTAGGTGTGGCCGTAGGATCAACCTTGAGTATAGAAAATATAAGCAGATCAGAATCAAAATTGAATTCGAATCGAGATAGATCGAAGTCCTGAGTGTAAGAAATCCATTAGAATCTTGTGTATTAGATTTTGGAGCATGATTTCATTCATGCAACAGTGCTGACATAATGGAACATTACACCTCTGGAGATTTTGGGAAGATTTATAATGAGTCTCTGGAAATCATGGGAAAAAGGGATGTTCGGATCAAGACACCAAATGGAACTATTTTTACAGTTGCATGATGTGAGACATATTCTTATATTGAAGAGGAATTTACTTTCTGTTGGGCAGCTTAATGATGAAGGTTACATTGTGACCTTTGGCTGTAAAACATGAAAGATATCTAAAGGAGCTATGGTGGTGGCTCGAGGCAATAAGGAGGGAATGTTGTATATAACAGGCAACACACATGACAACATTGTTTTTGCAGATGCAAAGAATGATGCAGATTTGTAGCATTGTCGTCTTGGCCACATGAGTGAAAAGGGGATGAAAGTGTTGTGTTCGAAAGATAAACTTCTAGGCCTTAAGACAGTTGAAATCGGGTTATGTGAGGATTATATTCGAAAAACAGAAAAGAGTGAGTTTTTGGAAAGGAGGTAGAACCTTGAAGAAATAAAAATTGGAGTTAGTTTATAGCAACTTGTGGGGACCAGCACCAATGACATCTCTTGGTGGAACGTCTTATTATATGACTTTCATAGACGACAAAATGAAAAAGGTATGGGTTTATTTTCTAAAAATTAAATTTGTTACCTTTGATGTTTTCAAGAAGTGGAAGACTCTTGTAGGAATTGAGACGAGTTTCAAGGTGAAGTGTTTGAGATCTGATAATGGTGGAGAGTACGAGCTCCGAGAATTCAAAGAATTCTATACTGCAAATGGAATTCGTATGGAAAAAACTGTGAAAGGAACCCCTCAGCAAAACGGTATTGCAGATCATATGAACAAAACACTATGTGAGCATGCTAGAAGCATGAGATTGAAGTGTGGGTTGCAGAAGATGTTTTGGGCAGATGCAGTTAACACTATAGCTTACTTGATAAATAAATGACCCTCAACTCCTTTGGAAAATTACATATCAGAGGAGGTCTGAACGGTAAAGAGGTTAATCTGTCATTTTTTCAAGTATTTGGTTGTGTTTCATACGTGCATATTGATGCTGTTGATAGAAGTAAGTTGAATGTTAAATCTGTTAAAAGTACATTTATTGGTAATGGTGGTGATATATTTGGCTATCAATTTTGGGATGAGAAGAATCGAAAGGTAATTCATAGTCGAGATGTCATATTTAATGAATAGATCTTATATAAAGACATGTTGGATGCATCTGAATCAGTTGGTTCTGAGAAACAAGTTGTCGAGTTAGACATCTCAAACTTGGATAGGAGCAAAGTAGCTGATGATAATGATGTGGTAGGTGACGAGGAACCACACACGCCACAGCCGATAATTCTGTTGTGAAGGTCCACCAGAATACATAAATCACCTGATAGGTATTCATTTTCTCTTTATTACTTACTGTTGACAGATGATGGTGAACTAGAATGTTATGCAGAGGCAACACGTAGTGAACACGTGAGCAAGTAGAAACTTGCGATGGATAATGAAATGAATTCATTAAAAACTAATAAAATGTGAGAACTAGTTGAGCTTCCAAAAGATAAAAAGACATTGCATAACAAGTGGGTTTATAGAATTAAAGAGGAGGCTGATGGAAGCAAGCGCTACAAGGCAAGACAGGTTATAAAAGGGTTTGAGCAGAAACATGATATTGATTATACCGACGTTCTCATTCTTATTGTGAAATTAATTACCATTCGGTTAGTTTTGAGTTTGGTGGCAGCAAAAAACGTGATGTTAGAGCAGATGGATGTGACAACGACCTTTTTTTATGGGGATTTGGTGGAGGACATATACATGGAACAACCAGAAGGATACTTGTCAGAGGAAAACATTAAACTTGTTTGCAAATTGAAGAAGAGCTTGTATAGCTTGAAACAAGTTCCTAATCAGTGGTATAAGAAGTCCAATGGATTCATGCATGAGATTGAATTCTATAGATGCGAGGCTGACCATTGTTGCTATTTTAAGAGTTCTGACAAGGGTTATATCATTTTATTGTTATACGTTGATGTCATGTTGATAGCAGGTTCTAGTGCTCGAGAGGTTGTCAAGTTGAAGAAGCAGCTGTCTGACTGGTTTGCTATGAAAGACCTTGGAGAGGGTAAGCAAATTCTAGGCATGCGCATTGAGTGTGATACGGTGGCAGGAAAGTTGTATCTTTCACAGGCTAAGTATATCAAGAAGATTTTGAAGAGGTTCAGTATGGAAGATGCAAAACCAGTTAGTGTCCCTTTGGGTAGCCAATTCAAGCTATCCAACAAGGACTTACCTAGTAGTGAAAAGAGCATACCTATATGCAGAAAACTCCATGTGCTTCTGTAATTGGCAGTCTGATATATGCTAGGTGTGCACAAGACCTGACATTGCACATGCGGTGGGAGTATTTAGTCAATTCATGGGTAATCCGGGGAAGCAACATTGGGAGACAGTAAAGTGGATCTTGAAGTACTTAAGAGATATTATAGAGAAAACCTTATGCTTTGAAGGTAAATGTGTTTAATTGACAGGGTATGTTGATGCAAACTTAGCATCAAGTGATCTTAACAAAAGAAGAAGTACAACCAGATATGTGTTTACATTTGGTGGTACAACAGTTTATTGGGCTTCTAAGTTGCAGAAGATCGTACTCAGTCCACTGCAGAAGTAGAGTATTAGTAGTGACTGAGGCTAGTAAAGAGATGGTATGATTGCAGAATATCTTGCGTGAATTGGGAAAGAAATAGAAGGATCTTATTATGTACAGTAATAGTCAGAGTGTTATTGACTTAGTAAAAAATCCAGTTTTTCACTCGAGAATGAAGCACATTGAGTTGAGGTATCATTACATTCGTTACCTCATGGAGAGTAAAATCTTACAATTGATGAAGATTCGAGGAAACAAGAATCCTGCTGATATGTTGACTAAGGTCGTGACCTTAGAGAAGTTAAAGTCATGCATGGCTTCAACTGGCCTTGGAAATTAAGATGAAGACTTGACACTACTACTAGTGAGAGCTATTGATGAGATGGAGAAGACAAGTTACAATTTGGAGTTAGTCTCCAGGTGAAAGATTGTTGGGTCATGGAGTCTGATCATTTATCCAATGACCACGACATTTTCTTAGCTAGATAGGCTTTAGGATTCCTAGTCAGATAGACTTTAGGGCTTTTCTAGTTAGGTCTTTCCTAGTTAGATAGACATTAGGACTACGACCAGTTTTGCATATAAATAGCCCTTTGACTCATTTTATTTGTCAACACATGAAAATTAGTAAATTCTCTTGGCTTCGTAGTGTCCCAGATATAGTCAATTGATGAACTGGGTTAACAAATGGTTATTCTTTATTTTCGATCATATCAAATTCTCTATAATTGGTCTTAAGATCCTAACACCAAGTACATTAGAAACATTGCAAAAGAATTTTTGGGATCTCCATTGCAACCCTCTTTACATGACATTTTGCACTCAATACAACCTTATAACTGACTTCGAACCATGACGTTGGTTCATTTCTTGCGTTGGTCCCAAGTAGTCAGAGGTTCAGAGGGGGGGTGAATAAACCTCTATCAAATTGTGTTTTAAAACTTTCCTGTAAACAGGTTGCTGATTCTACAGAGAATGCAGCAACTCTCTCGATTCAGTAAGCTGGCAAAATACTGATTTAGCTTACTGTCTCAGTATATCACAGTATGCAGCAGAAATAAAAGGTAGAGTTTCTTTTGAAAAATGATTTTCTTTCACAAGTATGCTTTTATCAGAATCCTTTTAGCAATATGCTTAAGATATATGTAGCAAGATATATATATATATATACAATACAACAAGTAAGAAAAAACAATAAACACACAAGGTTTATAGTGGTTCGAAGGAGGTGTAATCCTTCTACGTCCACTCTTCTACTTCACACAGGAGGAACTCTGCTAGGTCAGTTTATTTTACAAGACTTGGCTTTACAAACTTCTTCCTAAGGAGTTAACTTACTTGAATCAAAGGATTCCTAGGCCACTTCTCACACAGGGTACAAAACTCACAAAGAGTAAATAGCCTACACAAGACTAACACTTAGCGAAGATCTAAATCCTATCAACTAAGGACACCGAATTAAAACAACCTAGCACACAAAAAATGATTAAAAGTATATGTTCTCCAACTGATGCAACTTGAAGTCAGCCTTTAGAACTTGATAGCTCGAACACTTGGCTTGACTGCTTCCAAAGGTTTAGTGACTGAACAGTTTAGAAAGCTTGAGAAAAGCTTGAGAGTTTGATTACTTGGAATAGTATCAGTTGTTCAGTAGTCTTCTTGGTCACTCTAACCTTCTATTTATACAATAAGGAAATGCCCATTGAAGAGAATCATTGTCCTTGTGGAGATTCAAAATCATCTTTAAAATCTTCGTAATAAATGCATTTGGAAAAACTGGGAAGTAGGGTATGTCCTACTCTGATTCACATTAATGGATCCACTCCTCGGCTACAGTACTTTTGTAGAGGCACGGTCCAGATGGCATCATCTCATTGGCTGGGTGCTAACTTCCATCTACTGGTTACTTTGATAAAGCATAATTCTTGTACTGCATTCAATAAATTCCTCGTACTGCAACGAATGAGTTAAAGTAACTTACAACTTACTACTTAGGCTGCAGTTGCTGCTTGCTGTCTTGCACCAGCTTTCTGATCTGCGATTGCTTCCTAATTCATATCAGCTTCTTGTTCCTGAATCCTGCAGTCAGCTTCCAGTTGTCCTTACTGCTTTTTGTATGCTGCTTATTGATCCAGCATACTGATTCTGTTTCCACCTTATGCTTACTAACTTTCCTTACTGAAAACCAGTCTACGAAACTCCTTCATATACAAAATCCTGCTAACATCAGTATACTCCATCTTTCTGATTTTTACATTTTTACAAAAAAAAACAACTCGAAGAAAGATAATCTTATCAAGCTAAAATCCACTCAAATAACGTGGAAAAATTGGGTACTCTAGCTTCTATACAAGAATACTTGTCTCATCAAAACTAACCAGAAATATCCCAACAATTTCTTCCTTTTTTATGATGACAAAACTCATACTAAGCAGCATGTACAGATTTACATAATTGCAGAATTTTGTACAAATAAAGTACAACTTGAGCTATCTTCAAAAATAACTTAGCTCAGTAACTTCATAAATAAAATGAAGGTATTAAAGAATATATAAAATTCTTTACATAGAAGTGCTTACTCAACTATCTATCTGAGAAATCGCAGTAAGCTCCACTTCCTCAGGTTTCTTTGTCACCAAACAACTTTTTCTTTACAAAGTCATGTCCTGAGCTAGCTTGCGACTGTTTGACAACTTCTTCATACTTGGTTCCCTTCCACCAATTCAAAATAGAATCTAGATATGATTTTTCCAGCCTCTCATAAATCTCAGGAACCTATATCCATCGCAACCAGAAGTCCTTATAGAAAAGAATCTACTCTCCTTTCTTAACCTTATCCAGCATGATCAACTGGATGTCCAACTTGCCTTCTCTAGCCATCTCCTCATACTTCACCAATGTTTTTTCAACAAAAGGAAAATTCCAAAAATAATCATGCTTGCATAAATTCCTGAAATACCTCAGATATTCGGATCTCTTGAATAAGGTGATCTCTTCGAATGATGGGTTCCTGTTTTTCGACAAATAAACCTGATCAAAGATTTTGAGATCTCATCCCATATTCACCCTTTCAGGTTTCTGATCTAGCAGAATAGAGACTTCAGTAGGGACTAGGTCTCTGTCAAAACATGGTGTATCTTGAGGTGGAAAAGAGTATAGATTAGAATCAATCTTCTTTCAACTCTCTCCATCTAGCTTCGCTCGATCTTGGACCTGCAGCTATGACCATGTAAGGTTTGGCATTGGGATCCTGATTGGTTTGCTGTGGTCTTTGTTGTCATCCTCTTCCTCAACCAGCTTGCTGTCTGTAAGTTCTCTGGTATGTTGGCGCAGTAGCAACTTTGGCTCCTTGCTGTCTTGTAGTGCTGCTTACTGCATGAGAAGCAGTATCCCCAGCACCTGCATTATCTTCATCATCATCACCATCTTTTCAGCTGGATAATCTGACCATGTACAGAGTCAGAACGCTTGCGCTTTCTGCTGATGGTCAGAGAAATGTTATCATCTTCATCATCATCTTCCTCATCGATCTCTCTTGCTGTGGCCTCCACTGTAGCATCCAGAACCGGATCTACTTGCTGTTTTCTCTGGCTTTTCCTCTTTTTGGCATCATCAATCTTATCAGCACCAGGGGCAGCAGCTTCACTTGGCACATGTTGGGGAAAAGCTCGAATCATGATGGCCCGCATCTCTCCCACGAACATCTCTAGATTCAGAATTTTGTCATTCATACTTCGAACATGACGAGCCTGTGTGGTGATGTTTTCTTGCATGTTATCAAGTACCATACTTTGTGCAGTCTGTGTGCTCTGCATATCTTCAATTGAGCTTTTAACTGCATCGACTGAATTCTTAAGCTCACTCAGAGTTGTATCTCTAACTTCAGATGCAGCTTCCTGTGTGCGCTCAAATCTCTTTCTATCCTAGTATTGAACATTAAACTCCTCATTCATCCATCTTAGTAAGAGTCTCAACTCTAACCATTGGTGGTCCTACTTCTTCTTGAGTATAGAGGACCATGGTCTTACTCACATTTTCGTGTTGCTCAGCATCCTCCGTATCTAGCATTTACTTTAGGCGTTCTTCAGGAGTCCTCTTGACTTTGAAAGATTCTGTGTGTGGAGGATTATCACCTTCAGGATCCTCATCATCACTGTTGGATAAGTCATCTCCATAATCAGGATTTGGTGTAAGAGCAGCAACAACAATCTCTCTGTCTCTTATATGCACTTCTTCCTTCTTAAACTTCCCTTCTATATTCTCCACCGATACTGTCTCAACAGTATCCATGCCGGAGGTCTTCAAAGGAAATGTTGTCTCAACAGCTTTCTCAGCTTCTTCAACCACTTCCTCAACTGCTTCCTTATCAACAGTAATCTCAGCTACCTCAACGATAATAGCTTAAGTCACTTCAGCAACTTCTTCAGTAGCAGTATCAGCAGCCTGATCTACTTCTGCAACCTTGGTGGCAGCGGCATGCAGAAGTTCAAGAGTCTCATCAACTTTCTCACTAGCAACCTGTGCTTCTTCTTTCTCCTTTGCATTCTGTACTACTATAGTAGCCAGTATAAGAAGTCCCACCTCAGCAACTTCCTCCTTGGCTGCTTCATCAGCAAACTCTTGGTGGCAGTATCAGCAGCCTGATCTACTTCTGCAACCTTGGTGGCAGCAGCATGCAGAAGTTCAAGAGTCTTATCAGCTTTCTCACCAGCAACCTGTGCTTATTCTTTCTCCTTTGCATTCTGTACTACTATAGTAGCCAGTATAAGAAGTCCCACCTCAGCAACTTCCTCTTTGGCTGCTTCATCAGCAAACTCTTTATTGATGTCTTCTAGCACTTCATGGATGATTAATGATGGTTTCCCCTCAGATGATGCAACATGATAAACATGGGAATCAGTGTAATCAACTAACTATTCATCAGTCTCCATCACATCCAAGCTAACTATAGGAGAAAGTGTTGCGATACCTGTAAATGTCGGTGAATCGTGAGCTTCCATAACAACACTGTTTTCTTCTCCCTTCTGCAGTATTCTGGGGGTTGACTAGCTTCTACTCTGTTTGCTGTCATTCCCATCTGCAATATTCTTTCATTAGCTTCCTCAGAGGTGAGGTTAGCTAATTGAGCTTCAGCAAGCTCCAATTCATTTGGGGTCCTAACAGTCTCAATGCTGGGGTTCATCAATGTGTTGTCCTCCCCTGCCTTTATTGACTGCTCGCCCTGTGACTCTTCAACCTTGCTCTTGGCCTCCCAGTGGACAAACAACTTCTCTTGCCTCTTGAAGATTTTTGCAGTCATGTCATCAATGTGTTATTCAAGAAAATCTTCATGAAATAGAGATAGAAGCCCTCTTCAAGAGTATCAGGATTCTCCATAAAATTGACAACCCAAGTAAGGAGAATATCTTCCACTTCCAGCCAATCTTCCCACTGAACCAAATCCCTTCTTGAGCAAAGCCTCATCCATCTCCAGGTATCATAAGCAAATGCAAACCTTCTCCATATTTATTCAGCTGTTTCAACAAAAGCGTTCTTAGCAGCCTCTGCATCAATATCTTTGATGGAGCTCTCAACCTTGTTCAGCATGTTGATCTCTTTGAGAGCATCATTCGGTCCTATTAACTTATGTCTTGTCTTGTCTTTGTCTTTCTCACCTTTTACCAACTCATTTCACTTCTTTTTCCTCTCAATCATGTAAGCGAGCTATCTTAATTCAGGCTTTACTGCCTGAGTCTCTTCTTCTTTTGGAGCAGCATCCTGCTCAGTAACTTCTTCTTTAGGTTGATCAACAACCTGTGCATCTGGAGCAGCTACCTATTCAGTCTCCTACTCAACTCCTTGACCTCTATCAGCTTCCTGGTTAGGAGCAGGATATTCCAGATGCAGAACATCCTCAGCTGAATCTTTATGAGCAACATCCCTTGCTCTATCATCAGAACCTCTCATTCAGCATTTTTTGGAGGAGCTTCCTGAGTAGTCTTTTTCATTTGTAGTTTCTTCTTTAGGGGAGCTTTCTTCATCACCGAATTCCTCGCTGGCTTATCACTATCATCATCATTACCAGAATCTGAGTCATTAGCCCTCGATGTTGGTTCATCATCAAAATCAGTTTCAGCAACCTGGTGCTTGACAGCAACCTGGTGCTTGACAGCAACCTTCTTCTTCTTAGGTTGCTGAGTCTTTTCTTGACTCTTCTTCTGCTTGGAGTAGTCTTTCTTTACTCCCAAGTACCAACCAAGAGCATAAGGCACTTTCCTTTCCAAGGTTATGCCCTTCTTGCATAGGATGAAAGAGATAACGATCCTATAGTTTCTCCTACTAGTAACCTTTGGCGCTTCCTCCCATATCCTCCTAAGGATGAATTGTGCCCAGTTGACTGTCTCTTCTCGAATAATAGCAGTCATCAGCCGCATCCTTAGATCAGTGCACTTATCAAAACTGCCACATGTACCCTCGATGGCGTAGGCACAAATATCATGTAGAAACTCAAACTCATACTCTGGCTTGAGTTTCTTCTTTCTGAAATTCCTAGTCATATTCTCCTCAATGGAATCCTGCTTGAACAGATTCCAACTCTCTACCAGATAACCTAAGCCATAAACTTCCTAGTCAGTATATTTCATACCTTCATTAGATATGTCGAAGATGGCGGTAATGTCGCTAGCCATTAGGATGTACTCCTCTTCATCATCTTCATCCATCCTGAAGGTGATTATCTTCGAGTCATCAGATAACTCGGTATATGCATAAAAAGTTTCAACAGACAGGGCAGAGAACCCGCTGTAGGTAGTGGTGAGGAGCCTAGAAATCTTGCTCGTGCACACATGCTCCCAGATCTCCAAGATGAGATATTTATCATATAGTGAATCATCACCCAATAGCACGTTGGTGTTGACCAATCTTTCTTCCAAAACCTTTGTCTCCATTGGAATCGACATTGATGATCTCAGTAAAAAGCATAGTGAAAGTAGAGAGAAAATAGCAAGTGTTTGGTAAATCTCGAAAATAGTAACAATGTAAGCGTAGAGATGAATGAGAGAGTGTTTGATTAGTTTATAATTTAAATAAGCATTCCAAAATGATCAACAGTTGAGATATCTTCCAAAACGACGTAAGAGATGTGCACGATCTGACGGTTGAGATAAAATAGTAAAGGGGCAAGTCCGTAATTATATGGATAGTTGTGTCAGAAGTTAAACCGTGCCTTTTTCATCTTCTCTGAAAAGTCAATTTTGCATTTAATACGGTTGCCAAAATGTCGATTGAAATGATTAGAAATAAGGTTACTGTTTCTAATACGAGGTTGCAGGATTTCATAAATGTTGTTTTCTGCTTGCCGCAACCTATTGTAGTAACTTGTACTCATCTTGCTGTATCCTGAAACTGAATACTGTTAGAAAATGTTGTTTTAAGAAAATGTTGTATTCTGTTCCAGTATAATGAATGCATGAAAATTAAAATACTGCATAAGTTTTCCCTTACTTAATGAACTTATATACTCTTACTCATCAAAGCTTGATGATCCCAAGCTCACTTTTTAACATCGAAAACCTTGATTCACATAAAGGTTTTGTGAATATGTTAGCTAGCTGCATGTTAGTATGCACTTTCTCAAGTACAATGTCCTTCTCCACATGATCTCTTATGAAGTGATGTCTCACATCAATATACTTTGTCCTTGAATGGAAGACAGGATTGTGTGTTACAGTAATAACACTAGTATTGTCACACAGAATGGGAGTCTCTTTCTCTGTAACCCCATAATCCTTTAACTGTTGTTGTATCCACAAAATCTGAGCACAGTAGCTTCCTGCAGCTACATACTATGCTTCAGCAGTTGATGTTGCACTGGATGTTTGCTTCTTGCAGAACCAAGAAACCAGTCTTTGTCCTAGGAATCAATAAGTACCACTTGTACTCTTCCTGTCAATTTTGCATCCTGCAAAGTCAGAGGCTGAGTATCATTTAAGGCTGAATCTTTCTTCCTTTGGATACAATAAACCAACATCTTGAGTACCCTTCAGATACTTGATAATCCTCTTCACTGCTGCAAGATGTGACTCCCATACTCTAGCTGTTTCACTTGTAGACCAAGGAAAAATTTAGTTCTCCCATCATGCTCATCTCAAACTTCTTCTGCATAAGGGTTGAGAACTTTTCACATAAATCATTGTTTGTGGATCCAAAGTTGATGTTATCCACATATATCTGAACAAGCAGTATACTGTCTCTATCTTGTATCCTGAATAGAGTCTTGTTTACTGTCCCTTTCTGAAAACCATTTTCCAAAAGATACAAGGACAGTGTATCATACCAAGCTCTAGGAGATTGTTTTAATCCATATAAAGTCTTCTCCAATCTAAATACCTTGTCTTCTGCTTGTTCTTCAAAACCTGGTGGCTATTCCACATAAACCTCTTCAGATAGTAGTCCATTCAGAAAAGCACTCTTCACATCCATCTAATAAACATTGAAGTTCTTATGAGCAGCATCTGTCATAAATATCCTTATAGCTTCAAGCCAACAATAGGGGCAAAAGTCACATCAAAATTTATACCTTCTTCCTGGCAGTATCCTTTAGTCACTAACCTTGCTTTGTTTCTGACCACCACCGGTTTCATCTAGCTTGTTCTTGAACACCCACTTTGTTCTAATAACTCCTTGGTGGTCAGGCCTTGGAACCAATCTCCATACATGATTCCTTTCAAATCCATTAAACTCTTTCTGTATGGCTTGAATCCAGTTACTGTCTTCAAGAGCTTGCTCCACAATCTTGGGTTCAACTTGTGATATGAAGCATGTGAACAGTGATTCTTGTGGTCTTGATCTTCTTATTCTTACACCTTCATTGATATCCCCAATCACATGCTCTCTTGGGTGGTTCCTAAGCCATGTTCTATCAGGCTTAAAGTTATACGTTGGTTGCTGAACAGTAACCTGTTGATCTGCAGTATCTTGACTACGGTTACTGTTGGATTGTAGTATCCTGACTACTTGTTGTTCAGTATCCTGCGTCGTTGTATTCCTAGATGCAGTAACCTATGTACTATTTTCAATAACTACTTCAGCAGGTACTGGAATTCCATCAATGTATCTTACTGCTAAGGATGAAAATATCCCGATACACGTGCGATATATCCGTGATATATTCGTATTTTGAAGGTTGCGATATGGATATGGGGGTAAAAAAATTTCGGGATATCCCAGATATATTGTGGATGTATCGCAAATATCCATATCCGTATCCATATCTGTCCATCTCAGTGCAAAATTGAAAAAAATCAGGAAATATCGCGGATATATTGCAAAATATCGGGATATATCCAAAATATCATAAATTTTTTAAATTCATTTAACTTTAAATTATGGAGGATTTTAAATTGTCCTAACAAGCCTTGGTTTGTAACACTTACATCTTTGATAGAAAATTATTGTTTTTAAGGAAAATGCATTTTCCTCTTATATTTTCTTTTTCTTTGTTCTCTTTTACTCTTACACTTCAATTTATATTTTTTTTTATCAAATACACTTTCAATCTTTTTTTGTTAATGAAGGGGTAAAACAAAAATAAAAGTATGTGAAGAAAAAAATTGAAAATAAAGTCTCATATGTTTTTAATAGAAGACATAAAAGTTAACAAAAATAAAAGTGTACAAGAAAAAAAATATGTAAGCAGTAAAAGCAAAAAAAGTATTTTAATAATAAGGCTTAAAGGAGGAAAAATGTAAAAAATTTTAGTAGATGAACAAAAAAATATTTTTTTCGTTCCTAAAGTTTGGTTCATAAAGACATTTTCTTATTATATTTAGTTATTTTTAGCCATTTACTCTTATAACATGAAATAGAATACAGTTATCTTCCAAAGATGTATGTTTATTTTAGGTATCCTTAATTATGAAAACCATATCTTATGTATATTCTTTTGGTATGACTTTATTATCTCACTTTTACTTTTTCATAGTAGTAGATAAAACACTCTATACTAATATGTTATTTAGTTTTTAAAATTCAAACTTAAAAAAATAACTTTTCACTCAAGGGGTTAGGGATTTTTTTTTTACAAATCATAATTGGAAATTAAATTATTTTTATTTAAAATTTATTTTTACCCTAATTGTTGTTTTGATTTATTGTCATAAATTTTCACTATTTTATTTCAAAAATATAAATATGATAAACTTTTCAAGAGGTGTCTTAAAAAGAAAATGGCTATTAAAAAGAAAATGGCTAGTGGAAGTGGAAGTGGTAGTGCTAGTGGTGGCGGAGCAAGACTTGATCCTGCATGAAAATACTGTAAAGTCATTCCTAACAATAGACATGGAGCAATTTGTAATTTTTGTGGTCATGTACTTCAAAGCGGGGGTATTATCCATTTTAAGTATCATTCGAGCCATACAAATCCTCGCAAAAATTCACGAAAATGTCCAAACGCACCTCCAGAAGTAAAGCAAGAAATTCGTAACTGTTGGGATTTTAGTGTTAGATTTTGATGAGATAAACCAAGGATGTAATAGAAAGTTTGAGTACCCCATTTTTCACATTGTTTAAGTGAAAACATAGACTAGGATTGAGTCTTGTTATGGAAGCTGAAAGATGGAGGTACACATGCATACAATGTTGCATTGAAGATTTCAGAATGAAGCTGCTGCAAGAAGGCAGTTACAGCACTGTAGCAAAGTAAGTAAGAACGGCATGCAGCATCGCTGCAAGAAGAAGTTACAGGAATACTGCAAGACAAGATACAGCAGTACTGAACGAAGATACTGCAAGAAGGTCCAAGTTACAGTAGCACTGTAAAGTACAAACAGCTGCAAGTAGAACTAAGATACAACGCGAAGCTTACTACTCAAAACTGTCAAACAGCGCCAATGACAAACAGAATAAGTATCCTGCAATCCAAGAAAGGATAAATGCAGTACGAGGAATGAAGATCCAAGCAAGAATAAATAGAGCCGTTCCAGAGAAGATCAAAGTTGCAGATACGGAGCCAATGCCAAGACACCACGTGGATTGACGCGTCGTAGAAAGCTGCGAACCACAGCCATCGCATTAAATGCTCCAGAAAGAAAAGTCAAGTCGCATTAAATGCAAGCCATGCCTTTGATCAAGTACACTTAAATTCAAAATGAGAGATATCTCCTTCAACGGATATCATCTCTACAAGTATAAATAGAGGATGAGGAACCCTGAAGCTGAGAACTGAAACTACAAGATCTGAACCGAAAAATTTGCAAAAGCGCTCAAGCATTCAAGTTATACTCTCAGTTTCAGTCACTCAACCTCTGTGAAGTGAAGCAAGTTCAAAGCTGAAAGATCTTTCGAAGGATTCAGAAGCTCACTTCATCGCACTAGTTGAAGAACCAATCTATATACTTTTTAACCTTATAGTTGTGTGCGTAGGTTCTTTTAGGTGTCGAACAGTTGATAGGAGAGATCCTTGCTGTTTGTATAGTTGTCTAAGTGTTAGGTAGCTTCCCTGTGTGGGAGTGTGGAACCCTGTGTGGGTTGGCCTTTAGAGTTTGCAGTTGCTATGTGTACGCTGGACTCTAGTAGGTGTTTAGCTTTATAAGTTGATAGATTGTTAGGAGTGTCCTGTAAACCAATCTTGCTTAACAAAGTTCCTGCTTGAGGTAGCAGTAGAGTGGACATAGAAGGCTTACACCACCTTTGAACCACTATAAGCCATAAGTGTTTTATTATTTTCTTATCTGCGCTTTATCTTTCATATCTATCTCTGTCATAAGCATAAAACATTTTGAAAAGGATCATATTTGAGAAAACCAGCCAGCCTTGTGTCTTAAAACCTTTATTTTTCCGCTGCGTATAAAACTCTAAGTTACAGCGTGCAATACTGCATCCTAGTGCTGTAAGCAGTAACTGACTGGTGCTGCAAGTTCAAGTAACTTGCAGAACAGTAAGTTTTAATAGATTTTCAAAATTGACCAAGGTTTATTCACCCTCCATCTGAACCTCGGACATCACTTGGGACCCAACAGTAACTTACTAAAAATAAAGGACACTGCAAAACAAAAGAAAACTGAAAAAATAGAGGACATTAGAGCAGAACTACGACAACGCTTGACTAATGAGTATGATGATGACGATGATGAGGATGATATGTTCATGTATCCTGCTGATCTTAATAATCCTGATGAAAGATGAGCATATCGTGTTGTCTTTAATGCTTCTAAGACAAGTGAGTAGGAAAGACAACAAACACAAAGTTAGGTTACTAATAAAAGAGACAGTTTAAGTCGAGATACAGAACCTTCTTCCCAATTTCATTGAACACAAAACGAATAGCTCAACTGATGATGGGGGAAATGATGGAAACAATGATGGTCGTAATGGCGGATCAAACCAAGAAGATTATTTTTAAATCAAAGACCATTGAGTCCACTCACAGGTGAGAATGAGTTCACTCATGAAACACAAGACACAGATCATGGATCAAAAGAAGGAGGTCCGGGTATAGGTGCAATTGGAAATGATTATACAAGGAGACATGTTTGGCATGAAGATGAAAGCTCAAATGCTGATATAGATCAATCACTTTCAATGAGTTTTGACTCAATAGGTATGAGCACCAACCAAAATGACATGTCTCAAGAATCATATACCCATGACACATACGGGAGTTCACAGTTTGATTGGAGTACTCAAAACGTATTTAATTATCCACTCCCTCAAATGTCCTATAGAAGCATGTACCAACCAAGGACAAAAATATCGGTATCGGTAGAAATATCGGTACCTTGATTTTACGGATATATCGATTTCGGTGGAAATATCGGTTTTTTATGCAAAAAATTTAAAAACTTTGTAAAAAAATTGAAAAATATATCTAACACTTTACATAATATTATAAGTAACATTAATACATATATTGAACTTAAATTTCAAATAAAAGATATGTTTATTGAATTGTTAGTACTAATGTAAATAATAATAAAATACAATATTTGATTAGGCGTCAAATTTATGAAATTCTATAATACTTTCTCATGTTGTGTATCAACACCACTTAATATATGACATGTGTTCATAATTTCATATATTCGAAAGGTAATATTATGCATATATATATATAGTAATTTATTTTAAACAATTTAACTAAATTTATATAAAGTAATTATTTGCTCCATTAATAGACAAAAATATAGATATATAAAAAAAAGATAAATAACTCAATTTTAATAGATATCCTTCAAATATACTATAAAAAGATTCATAAAAAAAAAAAATTCACTTAAACTAAATTAATAATGAAATGGAAAAAAAATGAAATCAGCATCATTAAAATGAAGGGAAAAAAGGTTGAAAAAAAGTATATCAGTGCGTGCACTGCATCATCAAAAAGGAAAAAAAAAGGCAAAAATGATCATCACTAAATTAATAGTGGAAAAACGCGTGTGAGAAAGTACATGTCAGAAAAGTAACTTTTCTAGGGCTGAATGCGGTGCGTGTACTGCCAACAATCTCGATATATCACGATATTTCTACCGAAATAAAAAATCAGCCCATTTTTATTTCGGAACCTTCATTTTCGTGATATTTCAGTGATATTTCGTCGAAATATCGCGATATTTTGGTCATTGGTACCAACAAAAGGATGATTGGCTCAATCCACACTATCCAATTTATGGTGAAACCATTGGAAGAGATAGAGTAACGTACCAACAACATGTGCACAATTATATTCATAATTACTCAAATGTGATGAGTTCGTACCAATATTGTTTGGACAAAGATAACATTACACCTGTTATTTTTTGTAGCACCCCGGACCAAAATGAAACATAATTTATTAATTAAATATTTAAACTCAGGATTTAATATGTATGTGCATATGTTTTAATTATTTAAATATGTGCGTTATAGATAAGTGTTTAATGCATGTATGAGATGGATAGTTTACCTAGACGTGGAACATAGGATCTTTTTATATCACTAGATGCGTTTTGGAAAAACAAGAAGATAGAAACGAACTAGAGGTCAATCGGAGATCTGTAGCTCAAACGGCGATGAAAAGAACAAAACACGAGGTTTCGGAAATATCAAAAGATATTTATGGTGAATAGTAAATGAGATATTTACCGGTGGATAGTAACTTTCGAAATCTATAAATAGAGGCTCTTTCAGTTCATTTTTCACCCCTTCTTCGAACAAGTCAAAAGCGATGTTTACACATAAGTCTCTCTTCTCTCTCTCGTTTCTTTTTCGGCCTTCGGCCCACCACCGCCGGTGCCGCCTCCAGCGCCGCTGCCGGTGCGGTGGTGCCTCCACCGGAGTTCGCCGAAAATTTTCAAAGTTGTCGGTTTCAGCCGATTTTCACACACGTAGGTTTTGATGAGTCGAGTCTAGAACAAGTCTCGGATTTCAATTCCGATTTATCGTTTGCCGAAAAACGGTGAAAAACCATCTCAAAACCCTAAACCCTAACCCTATCCAACTTTTTCTCTCTTCGGTTTTCTCTTTTTCCCTTCATCCTTCATACCGGAGATGTTGCCGGAGGTTCTCCCGGAGGTGAGGGTGAGTTGTTGGATGACCGGGGCCACCGTGAGTAGTGGCGTCGGAGCTATATCGGATTGGGAAAGGTTATACTTATATGTGTGTACGTTTGTGTGTGTGCATGTGTGATCTCTGTTGGGGGCGGCACAGGTGGTGCCGCTATGAGGAAAGTGATGATCGGTGTTGGTGATGCGCTGGTGGGTTGTGACGATGGGGTTAGGGAAGATTGGTTTTGTATTGGAGATGTAGTAGTTTGGAACGAAGTAGCCAGAGGCGCCGGGCAGCAACGAGGCAGCCGTGGAGGCTGCTGGGTGCACAGGCTGTTGGACGTGCTGGCGCGCGGTCGTGCCGGAGGGCACGATCGTGCACCAGCCGGTAGAAATCACTGGAGGTCGGCGCACGGTCGTACGCTATGGGGCACGGTCGTGCGCGACCAGGTAGAAGTTGATGGGTGTTGGCGCACGATCGTGTGCCATGGGGTACGATCGTGCACTGAGTGGGCGCATCGGGAATGGGTGCCGGGTGCGGGACGCGTGTTGGGTGACGCCGTGTTTTCAATCCTTTTCCGTTCCTTTCCTTTGTGCCTTTATCATCGAGTCTTAGCCGACGGGAGGTTGTCGACCGAGGGTCGAGGGCCCGGTCGAAGTGAACCCTTGATACCAATTTACCTTCAACTTATATACATCGTAGAGCTCGTATCAACTCCGAACGAGCTTGTTCCTTATCCAATCCTTAGAGCTCTCGACTCGTCGCGTAGATAACAATCGTCTTTCTTTCGGATGAAATGTTTAACGCTTTAATTATAATTAATAAAGATCTAAGAACACCGTAACTTGTGAAGGCTATATATTGGATTGAGCTTGAGTTACTATTGGATTGGGCTTGTGTTATCAGACTTTTGAGACTAGCGACTCACGTGGGTAACCACCGAACAAGATGGGGGTAATTTCTATCTCTTTATTTGTTTACTATTTTCCCTATTAAATGCATGACTGGGGAATACTAAGTGTTGTGATTATAATTGTTGTGCCATAATATAACTGTGAAAGGACCGAGGTCCACTCTGTTCGTCCCTTGCTATTTTCTATTACTCTGTTGAAGTTTGGTGGTCCTCTTGAAATGCACCAACGGTAGTGAGACCGTTATATAAGATAAGACGGGGGAATCCCACACCTATTCGTCCCTTACCATTTATAATATTTGTTTTGCTTTTATGTGTTGTGACGACGTGACTTAAGGATTATTTTACTAGTGTTTTATATCCGTTATGAGTCACAAGAAGCGGATTTTATCCCCACGAGTGTATTCCACGCACTCACCCCTTAATCTGTACTCACACTAGACGAAGAGAGAGATGTTGCTATCTTTTGTATTCGCATGATTAGAATGATGTAATATAAACTTTATCAAACCATGTTTGATGTATTTTGGGTTATGTAATATTTTGATATATATAAGGATGTGAGATCCTGAAGAATGATTCCGTTGCATATGATGTTATATATATATATCAGTAGTGAGACCAATTGTTATCGGTAGAGGCCGATTATTGATAAGTGAAAGATTCACTTCGTCCCTTACCTCTTTCTTCTGTTGTTCCTTACTCATTCTTTCTGTTTGTGATAAGTGTCCCTTGCTTTTCCATCTTTACGCCCATGTGAAAACTCTGATAAAATGTGAAAAGATTTTGGGGCGTGACAAATGGTATCAGAGCCGTTCTAACATTGAGAACTGGCTCGAACTGGTTTTGAAAATGGGGAAAATATGATTTTAAAGATGTGATCTTAAAACGTGACATGGTTTTTGAAAAGAGATAGATAGACACTATTCTCTCTCTATAGGTGACCCTCACTGTTATAAGTATTGCGGAATATGTGTGTTGCTTGTTAAGTGTTATTTCGCTTTGAACTGTTGGGTTTGGAAGGGAGCGTTGCAAGTATGGATATATGACGTTAGGAACTCACGTAAATTAACTTGGTAGATAAGTAGGATACTCAGGACTGGTAGAGGGGAAGGGAGAGCCCCTATTTTCGAGACTCAAGAGCAGCATCTTCGACGTCACTTCTATGAGAGTAGGGTGACAGATGATAGATCGGTTGGGGAGCATGTAGCTAGACTCCTCCACTGCTGGAGAGAGATTGGGGGTATGGGGGGCAGGATTAGCGGAGTGTAGGCTTGTCTGCACATGATCTACACTCTACCACAGGATTGGTTGGTGAGAGCTCGATTAGTTTATAGAGACGAGCTAGTGTTCTCGTCCGTGAATTTGGTGTCTATCACCGATTTCGGCAACGTAGCACGGAAGATGCTAGAGCTCTGGGGTCTACATGGCCTTCCGATTACTCCGGAACCATCACCCTATGATCCTCCCAGTAGTAGCTCAGAGTCAGAGGAGGATCCAGAGGAGGATTCGGAGGAGGATCCCGAGGAGGACATAGAGATTGATGATCCTCAGGATGGACAGGGGTCTCCACCGCCTCCCGCTGATGTAGATTAGACGATTCGAAGAGACTTGGTTATATGTATATATTTTATGCTACACGTAATACGTTATTCTATATGTATAAGTATGGGGTAGTTTTTACGTCGTAGATAGTGTACATACACCTTTTGTTAGGGTGTAGTACTACCCTTGTTATGCTACTTTGTACATATATATATATATATACGCATATATCTTTTGCTCATCCTATGAAGCTAGTGTTTATACCTTATCACGAGTAACGTGTTATCTTCTATATTTATAACGTTATTAATAATCCCAACGACTTATACGTATATACATAGCATAACAGAATTATGTTGAGAGACAGACCTCGAAAGGAGCAACAGCGACCAGTCGATCAGCCGGAGCGTGAGGAAAATGCCAATGTCGGAGATCTGGTTACTATGTTATGAGGGTTAGCACAACATTTTGATGTTAACCAAGCTACCCCACAGCCAGCTAGAGCAGACCCGAACTTAATTTTTGAACAGTTCCGGCGATTCAATCCGCTAACTTTTAGTGGAAAGGGAGAACCGACCGAAGCGGAAGAGTGGCTAAGGTCACTCGACCGACTGTTTCGGCACCTAATGTGCTCAACGGAACAAATGGTCAGATGTGCCATCTTCCAGCTCACGGATGAAGTGAGTCACTGGTGGGACTCGTACGAGCGGACCCTACTGCCCGCTTAGAGGGAAGCAATGTCTTGGGAGGATTTCAAGGAAGTGGTGTCTAGCCATTTCATTCCTCAGACTTACCAGAACCAGAAGGAGACAGAGTTCTTTCATCTCAAACAGGGGAGCTCAACTGTTGGGGATTACGAGCGGCGGTTCAATCATTTGAGCTGGTACGTCCCACATCTGGTGGACACTAATCTTAAAAAGGCCCGAAGATTCGAGAGAGGCCTTTGCCCAGTGATCAGCATGATCTTAGCTGGGCAGGAAACGACGACGTATGCAAGGATCGTTGGAAGAGCCAGGAGATCATCTCCCGAATGGGTTTGGATGCTTAGCAAAAGAGATTGCGAAGCTTGGTTGGTCAATATGGTGAACTCTGAGAAGGAATCGATTCCTATCGAGAAGGTGTCGGTGATAAAGAAATTTCTAGATGTGTTCCTAGAGGATTTACCTGGACAACCACCGGATCGACAAGTGACCTTCGAGATAGATCTTATCCCGGGATCAGCACCGGTGTCTAAAGCTCCTTACCGGATGACACCGAAAGAGTTGCAAGAATTGAAGGTCCAACTACAGGAACTGCTGGATAAGGGTTTTATCAGACTGAGTGTGTCGCCTTGGGGAGCACCCGCGTTGTTCGTAAAGAAGAAGGATGACAGCTTTCGGATGTGCATTGATTACCGAGAGCTGAACAAGAGAATAATAAAGAACAAGTATCCACTGCCTCGGATCGAAGATCTCTTTGATCAATTAAGAGGTGCCAGTGTGTTCTCAAAGATTGACTTGAGATCTAGATATCACCAGATGAAAGTCAAAGACGCTGATATATCCAAGACAACATTCAGAACGAGGTATGGCCACTACGAGTTTATAGTAATGCCATTTGGAGTAAGTAATGCTCCGGCTGTCTTTATGGATTTGATGAATCACGTTTTCCATCCTTATCTGGATCTCTTTGTCATAGTGTTCATAGATGATATTCTCATCTACTCGTGCGACCGAGCACACCATGAACAACATCTCAGAATCACACTAGAGGTACTAAGGAAGGAGAAGCTCTATGTCAAATTCAAGAAGTGCGAGTTCTGGATGGACAAAGTGGGTTTTCTAGGCCACATCGTTTCTACACAAGGGATCGAAATAAATCCTGAAAAGGTGGCAGCTGTCAGCAAGTGGGAAACTCCAACGAATGTGAAGGAAGTTCGGAGTTTCATCGACCTAGCTGGATACTACCAAAGATTTATAGAAGGATTTTCGAAGATTGCTACTCCTATGACGCGCTTGACAAGAAAAGATGTGAAGTTTCAATGGAGTAAGCAATGCGAGAATAATTTCCAGGAACTGAAGAGAAGACTGATAGAAGCACCAGCCTTAACAGTTCTAGATGTGTCTAAAGACTTCGTGGTCTACAGTGACGCATCCAAGCAAGGTTTGGGATGTGTTCTGATGCAGGAAGGAAAGGTAGTGACGTATGCATCACGTCAGCTGAAGATCCACGAACAAAACTATCCGACTCACGATCTGGAACTAGCAGTTGTGGTATACGCCCTCAAGATCTGGAGGCACTACCTTTACGGTGTGAAGTATGAAATCTACACTGACCACAAAAGCCTGAAGTACTTCTTTGAGCAGAAAGAGCTCAATATGAGGCAAAGAAGATGGCTAGAGTTGGTAAAAGATTATGATATTACGATCCACTATCATCCTAGAAAAGCGAACGTGGTAGCTGACGTCCTTAGCAGAAAGGGAAATGGAGTGGTGACGTCGATGATCACCAATCAGCACCATTTGATCGAGGAGATGTCAAAGCTAAATCTGGAGATAGTCTCGTCTCTGATTAGCATTGAATCCAGGATGACAACATTATTCGTAAAACCCACATTATGTGACCGAATCGTGGAAGCTCAGAAGAATGATAACTTTCTAATGAAAATAAAAGCCCTTATAGATAGTGAAAGAGTCAAAGGTTACGCTTTGGCTACCGATGGAGCTCTGATCTTCAGAGGAAGAATGTGCGTGCTGAAGAATGAAGAGTTTAGAGAAGAAATTCTCAAAGAAGCGCATTGCACACCAATGTCTGCACATCCTAAAGGTACAAAGATGTACCGAGACCTAAGGGTGAACTTTTGATGGAGAAATATGAAAAGAAGTACAGGGATGTTCGTCAAGAGGTGTCTCATCTGCCAACAAGTGAAAGCAGAGCATCAACGACCGGTTGGGATGCTAATACCTCTAGAGATACCAGAATGGAAATGAGAGCATATAACCATGGATTTTGTGGTTGGTTTGCTGACAACCAGATGAGGAAACCACGCCGTATGGGTAACTGTTGATAAATTAATGAAGTCTACCCATTTCTTACCAATTAAGATGACATTCGGACTGAACAAGTTGGCACGAATATATCTTGAAGAGATAGTCCGACTGCACGGCGTACCAGTTTCTATCATATCTGATAGACTATCTTGAAGAGATAGTCCGATTGCACGGCGTTACGAAGCTCTATACGGAAGAAAGTGTCGCTCACCTATATGTTGGGATGAAGTGGGCGAAAATAAAATTTTGGGACTCGAATTAGTGGAGCAAACGGTCGAAGTAATAAAGAAGATTCAGGATAGGATACAAGTAGCCCAAGATCAACAGAAAGCATATGCAGACAAAAGATGGAGGGAACTGGAATTTGAAGTGGGAGATGAAGTTTTCCTCAAGGTATCTCCTACTAAAGGGGTCCATCATTTCGGAAAGAGAAGGAAGCTGAAGCCAAGGTACGTCGGACTCTTTGAAATTCTAGATCGTGTTAGAGAGGTCGCGTATCGTCTAGCTTTACCTCCGAGCTTCGCTGGAGTACACAATATATTCCATATGTCTATGCTATGAAGGTACATATTCGATCCCAATCATATAATCGAACAAGAAGACATAGAACTAGAAAAGGATTTGACTTATGAAGAAGTCCCGATAGCCATCATGGATAAGAAGAAATGACAACTAAGGAATCGAGAGATGGCTATAGTGAAGGTTCAGTGGAGCCATCACGGAAGGGAAGAAGCAACCTAGGAGTTGGAAGACGAGATTTTGAGAAAGTACCCTGATTTACCTTTCATGGGTACACGTTTATCTTCTTTCTTATAGTACGCGTTTAATTTCGAGGACGAAATTCTTTTAAGGGGTAAGGTATGTAGCACCCCGGACCAAAACGAAACATAATTTATTAATTAAATATTTAAACTCAGGATTTAATATGTATGTGCGTATGTTTTAACTGTTTAAATACGTGCATTACAGATAAGTGTTTAATGCATGTATGAGATGGATAGTTTATCTAGATGTGGAACATAGGATATTTTTATATCACTAGATGCGTTTTGGAAAAACGAGAAGATAGAAACAAACTAGAGGTCAATCGGAGATCTGTAGCTCAAACGGTGATGAAAATAACAAAACACGAGGTTTCGGAAATATCAGAAGATATTTATGGTGAATAGTAAATGAGATATTTACCGGTGAATAGTAACTTTCGAAATCTATAAATAGAGGCTCTTTCAGTTCATTTTTCACCCCTTCTTTGAACGAGCCAAAAGCGACGTTTACACGTAAGTCTCTCTTCTCTCTCTCGTATGCTTATTATTTATATGTATGTTGTAAACATGTCATTTTTCTGAGATTTCAAATTAAATATATGTATTTTTGGATGTTATAATAGTCTGTAAAATCTTATATAAAATTTTCAATTTTTTAATAGAGTTTCCATAATTTTTTTAAATTTTTTGCGATATCGATATGCGATATCGATATATCCATTGATATATCCGTAAAATCAAGGTTGCGATACGACACAGGATATGGATATTTTCATCCTTGCTTACTGTATGATCCTTGATCTTTACCTTAGATACATCTTTCTTCATCTTGTCCAACTCAGTAGTATCACAATGTGGTTCATCAAACACCCCATGTATAGATTCTTCCACAACCAATCTTCTTTTGTTGAAAATTCTGAAAGTCTTGTTTACTGAAGAGTATCCTAGAAACACTCATTCATCAGATTTTTCATCAAAGGTCTTCAGGTGCTCTTTTCCATTGTTCAGAAATAGCATCTACATCCAAAGATATGTATATATGAAATGTTTAGTGTAACTCCAGGCCAAACTTTATAGGGAGTCTTATCATGATTCTTATTGATCAAACATCTGTTCTGAGTATAGCATGATGTGCTGGTTGCTTCAGCCCAAAATCTCTTAGGTATTCCAGCATTAACAATCATAGTCCTTGTTGCCTCCTTTAGAGTTTTGTTTCTTCTTTCTGCAACTCCATTCTGCTGGAGAGTTCTTGTTGCAGAATACTCATGATAGATTTCATTCTCTAAACAATACTTCTCTATAAACCTGTTTGTGAATTTTGTTCCCCTGTTAGATCTTATCTTCACAATGCTTAAGGTCTTCTCATTCTGCACTCTCTTCATAAATTCTGGTAGTCTGTTTTGAGTTTCAGATTTCTTGGCCAGGAAGATGGTCCAAGTAAATCTTGAGTAGTCATCCACAATCACAAGGGAATACTTCTTCCTACTTACACTAACATGCTCAACTGGACCAAAAAGATCCATGTGTAGTAGATCCAGAATCTTATGAGATGATCTCTGCACTTTGTCTTTGAATGAGCTTCTCACTTGTTTGTCTTGCTGATAGGCTCCACAAACATTCTCCTTCTTATAAGCAACATCTGGTAATCCTCTCACCAGGTTCTTTCTTGCTAGCTTGTTGATTGTTTTGAGTTCAGGTGACTCATCCTCTTGTGCCATAGCCAACTTAGTTTAGGAGTATTCTTAACAATGAAGCATGTTGGTTGCACTATTGAACTCCAATCAGCAAGATAGATGTTGTCTCTCCTGGTTCTAGTAAGTTTCACCTCATTTGTCTTATTGTCTTTTATCAAACACTTGTTGAGGTTGAACTCCATTGAACAGCCTTTGTAACAGAATTGACTGATACTCAAGAGGTTATACTTCAATCCTTTGACATATGATACATCACTGATACTTGCATACCTTTGATCAAGCTTCATGTACCCTTGGTGCTTCATTTGGAGTCATCTCCGAAGACAACCTTAGGTCCTTTGTATGGTTGGAAGTCTCTCAATCCTGCTTTGTTACCAGTCATATGTTTGGAGTAGCCGCTATCAATATACCATATATCTCCACTGCTTCCTGACAACTATGCCTGTAAGTAAATCAGGTAGATTTAGGTACCCATACAAGTACGGGTCCTGGGGGGTTAGTCCTCTTTGGGACCCACACCTAATTAAAGATAATTGGTTTATCATTAGCCTTGGTGGTTCTCTTAATGTAAGTATCTTTTGCAGGATACTGTTTGTGATGTGTGTGTACTGGAGATTTCTAGGCGTTACCTTTCCTGTTAGAGGAAGGTACTCCCTTATACCTTTCCAGAGTATGTACTCTTTGGAATCTAGACAAATATGTCTTGGTATATGAGGGGTAGAAGTTTTGCTATAACCTGGAAGATTGATGCATTCTCCTCCTACTTGCAGCATACTGATTGTGCTGCTTTTTGAGTTTCTATACAGACTAATTGTCTTATTCCTGCAACATGGGCTTCTTTCCCTTATCCAGTGTACTAGCTTTGTTCAAACTTCCATTGATTGGAAGGAGTTCCTAAGTATAAGAAACTCGGGCTTGAACAAACTTTCTAGCATTGGATGTGCTAGTTACTTTCTGAGAGCTACCTGCACAGTATCCTAGACCATTTTCTTTGTAGGCATTTTGGGTCTCCAAGATACATTCTTGTGTTTTCCTTGCTGATTTGCTATCCACATCAATTGTGTTTTACAAGTCAGCTTTCTCAACTTCTAGCTTAGTGACTAGCAACTTAAAGAGACCTCAGCTCTGAGGTTATTGCATTATGTACTGTAGTAATCTAGGTCAGTAAACTGTTCTTTCAGTACAACATGCTCACTCTTGAGCTGATGATTTTTCTCTATCAGTTCTTCATGAGCTAAATTTTTCTGTTCAAAGTCATTCATGATCTGTCTAAAAGATTGGATCATGTTAAGCTTATCAGTACTTGAAACATCAAGAGATTGTGAAGATACCTCTTCATCTTCTTTATTTTCACAATCCTTGGCCATAAGGTAAAGCAATGCTTTCTCATCGGAGGTAGAGCTGTCAGAATCTCTCTCGGATGAGCTATCATCTTTGGTTTCTTCCTTGGAGCTGTTTGCTGCCTTTAGAGCTTCAGTTTCACTCAGAAGAGCCTGAGCTTTTGTTTGTCATCCCTCCTTCTTTCTCTTTTCTGCACCCTCTCATCCTTAGTATACTTATGTACTTGAGGGTAGAAGCAGTTTCTAGCAAAGTGTCCAAGTATCCTGCAATAATAATACAAGTCAGAGGAACTTGTGTTAGTCTGTGGAGTAGATCTTACCTGGGGACTTCTGTCTGAGGTCTGGGGCTTCTTCCTGAAGTCATTTCCTTTATGGTTTGTTTTAAGGAACTTCTTGAACTTTTTCAGCAAGAGTGTCATCTCATCCTCAGCATCTTCAGCAAGTACTTCTTTTTGCTTGTCTTTCTGCTTACTGCTGTTTGCAGTAGCTGCATCCTTGGTTCTTGTTGTAAGTACTGCGACCTTTACACTCAATCCTTCAGCCACCTTTCTCTTTCGATCAATATCGAATTCAAAGGCCTTAAGATGAGAATAGATCAAAAGTACTCATCGCATTGAGGTCTAGTGAGACTCTCATTACGGTTTTCTTACTCTTCCATTCCAAGAGTAAGGCTCTCAACACCTTGGTGTTCTTCACCTTTCGGGTATAGGTCTTTCCATGAGATTCAAGCTCACTGATGATAGCTATGAATCTTTGATCAAGTTCTTCCAGTGTTTCTCCAGGCTTCATGTTGAATTGCTTATATAGTTGAGTTGCCTTTAACACTCAATTGTCTCTAGAAAGTTCATTACCCTCACATATCAGTTCCAGCTTGTCTCAGATTTCTATGGCTATTTTATAGCTCTTCACCTTGCTGAATATTTCTTTCTCCAGCGTGAGAAATAGTGCATTTTTTGCCACATTGTCAAGGTTGGCTCTTTTCTTTTCTTCAGGTGTGTATTCATGCCTCTTCTTGACAATGTATTCAAGTGGTGGAACAGCTCTCCTGAATACTGGTGCTATTGCACGTGGGATGGGTCCTGGAACCTCTTCAATGTCTTTGTGGGTGATTGTTGTGCCCTCGATCTCTCCAGCTATTGCTATCTCAGCTGTTGCAGCTTCCTCAGCGCGCGCTTGCTTGCGATGTTGTCTTGCAAAAATAAGGTTTGTTTTGATGATAACTGGTAGTCCTTCAGTTATTACATACCATATCTCATCATGCATGGCCGACAAGTGGGCCTCCATGCGTATCCGCCAGTCATCGTACTCATCTATAGAAAACATCGAGAGTTTATGATGTGAGAAATCTATGCTTATGCTAAAACAATGTGTTTTGATCTTGAAAAAGAAAAATAATTTTTCTAATAAAAATAGGTGGATCTGAGTAGGTTACCAAACAAGTTGGCTTTTAACCCAACTCGCTCTGATAACACTTGTTGGTCCCAAGTGGTCAGAGGTTCAGAGAGGGGGGTGAATGAACATCTATCAAATTTTGCGTTTTAAAACTATCCTGTAAACAAGTTGCTGATTCTACAAAGAATGCAACAACTCTCTCGATTCAGTTAGCTGGCAGAATGCTAATTTAGCTTATTGTCTCGGTATATCACAGTATGCAGCAGAAATAAAAGGTAGAGTTTCTTTTGAAAAATGATTTTCTTTCACAAGTATGCTTTTATTAGAATCCTTTTAGTAGTATGCTTAAGATATATGCAACAAGATATATATATATATATATATGTGCAATACAACAAGTAAAAATAATAAATACACAAGGGTTTATAGTGGTTCGAAGGTGGTGTAGTCCTTCTACGTCCATTCTTCTCCTTCACACAGGAGGAACTCCACTAGATCAGTTTGTTTTACAAGACTTGGTTTTACAAACTTCTTCCTAACGAGTTAACCTACTAGAATCAAAGGATTCCTAGGCCACTTCCCACACAAGGTACAAAACTCATATAGAGTAAACAGCCTATGCAAGACTAATACTTAGTGAGGATTTAAATCCTACCAACTAAGGACATCGAATTAAAACAACCTAGCACACAACAAATGGTTAAAAGTATATATTCTTCAACTTGTGCAACTCGAAGTTAACCTTTAGAACTTGATTGCTCGAACACTTGGCTTGACTGCTTCTGAATATTGAGTGACTGAACAGTTTAGAAAGCTTGAGAAAAGCTTGAGAGTTTGATTGCGTGGAATAGTATCAGTTGTTCAATAGTCTTCTTGGTCACTCTAACCTTCTATTTATACAGTAAGAAAATGCCCGTTGAAGAGAGGCATTGTCCTTGTGCAGATTCAAAATGATCTTCAAAATCTTCGCAACAAATGCGTCTGGAAAAATTAGGAAATAGGGCATGTCCTACTCTGATTCGCATTAATGGCGTCACTCCTCGACTACAGTGCTTTTGCAGAGGCGCGGTTCAGATGACATCACCTCATTGGCTGGGTACTAACTTCCATCTACCGGTTATTTTGATAAAGCAGAATCCTCATACTGCATTCAATAAATTCCTTGTACTGTAATGAATGAGTTAAAGTAACTTACATCTTACTGCTTAGGTTGTAGTTATTGCTTGCTGTCTTGCACTAGCTTTCTGATTTGCAATTGCTTCTTGATTTAGAACAACTTCCTGTTCCTGAATCCTGCAGTCAGCTTCTAGTTCTCTTACTGCTTTTTGTATGCTGCTTACTAATCCAGCATGCTGATTCTGTTTCTATCTTCTGCTTACTGACTTTCCTTGCTGAAATTAGTCTACGAAACTTCTTCATATACAAAATCCTGCTAACATCAGTATACTCCATCTTTCTGATTTTTACATCTTTAAAAACAAAGAACTCAAAGAAAGATAATCTTATCAAGCTAAAATCTACTCAAACAACGTGGAAAAATGGGATACTCTAGCTTTCATACAAGGATACTTGTCTCATCAAAACTAACCAAAAATATCCCAACACTTGAATGATGCCCATAAGAACGAGTCTCGAGTTCTCTTTTCATAGTGTTTCACCATAGTACTCACCGATCAAAGTAGATGGAAGTCAACGACAAGCACTACTATTCAGCTGAAATGAGCTTTCATGGGGGATAACAATCTGCGAGATTTTTCAAATCTCATATTTCTCGGATGCATGGAGGATGAATGTACAGACGTTTAATCTGCATTTCACAAACCATATGTGTTTGTCAGAATGATCAACACAGTAGTCAAATTGATTCTCCAAATGGTAAAAACCAACTGTATTCTTTAAATTAGTTTTACTAGAAAAGGTGGATCCTTTTTGTAGACTATGTAGAGACGACTCATTCTCGATAAACCAATTTAGTCTTTTAATATATGTCATAAATTCCTCAAGGATGAGTCGTAGCTCTTCATCCAATGCATTCTCATCCTCTTTATCTAACTCAAAGTCATCTTATAGATGAACATTTGCTGATCCCGATTCATCTTCCTCATTGTTCAAATCCAAACGTAAGGTAGACATAAATTAAAAAAAGTACATCTCTTATATGTAGTAAATAGATTGTATTAAAATGATCTAAAAAAATTACCAATTCAATCATCATATCCCTGTTCTGGTCCTCCTTCAAATTCTACTAGTTTTGATATTTCATCACTTTCTATAGTTTCATGTTGTCCATAAGCAGTCAGAGACCTATTCAAGTTGATAAAGTCAAGACCCCAATCTGATCTGAAGTTTACACGACTACTTGATGATGGCCTAGATATCCACTGGTCATTTGAGGATGTCCCATCCTATCTTATATGATCCTCATTTGATATACCTCATTTTGCATAAAGTGTTTTGTCGATTTGTAGTCCAAAAAGAACATTTGAAATATCCAAATTTTTAGTAGAATTATCATTCGACTTTATCACCTCTGTGTCATGTAAAATGATGAAAATTTTAACCTTTTATGTGCATTTATTTGTTATGGGTACAAGGATACTCTAACATCCATCCTTTTAAGGAAAATAAAAACAACGAGAATCTCATTTTCCTTGGACAATAATTGCTCCAGATCAGAATTATTTTTTATTTTCATCTTTATCATAAATCCATTTGTCTCAATTAGTGAATGGATCACATATCCCTAACAATTCATGTCGACACGCACAAGTTCATGAATTGGGTCAAATAAATCATGATATTTGAGTCTTTGAAGGTGAAACAACTCTTGAGAACCGTTTTTATTCTCTAAACTTTCCCAATAGCCTCAAAACCAAACCACTATAGACATAAAACTTATCTTTTTGCATACTATCACAAAAAGAGGAAACAAAGTTTTCAGCTCATCATAAAAATATAATTAAATGAAATAAACTATTAAATTCAAAACATTCAGAAAAAAATAATTCATGAATATTTATACTAATTCATTTACTTTTGACTAATACTTTGAAGATTAATAAAACAAACAATATTATAGAAAGTTAAAAACAACCACAATAATAAAATGACACTATGAAATCAAAAGGAGATTTCGATATTATTTTTAACTAATGATATTCCATTTATATTAAAATGTAAGAAAATATATTTTTTTTTCACGCTAATAGTTTTAACTAATGATATTCCATTTTTAGTTTTTGTGTAAAGTGTGTGAAAATTTTATAATATTAAATTATTAGTTCTAAAACACTGAACTATGATAGTAATCCTTATACGATATATGTCTAAATAATCACAATAAATTATGAATTTTAAAACATTCAATTATGATTGCAAGCCTTATACGAAAATTATCAAAACAATCACAATAAATTATGATTTTTTAAATAGTCAACTATGATATCAAGCCTTAATTGATAATTTAATATATTACTATAAAAGCTAACATAAAAATATACACAACTTTCACGAAAACATTCACAAAAATAAATATAATATCACAATCAGTGTAAATAATATTATTTTCGTGAAAGCCTATAATAAAGGACATTTTCATGTAATAATGTAAAAATTTAAATTTTCATGTAACCCGTGTAATGATGTAATTTTCATATAACTTTATAATTAAGATAATTTTGTCACGCCCTGAAATCTTTTCACTTTTTATCAGAGTTTTTACTCGGGCGTGAAGATAGAAAAAGGCAAGAAATGCTTATCAAGACAGAAAGAAAGAAGCAAGGGAAAACAGAAGAAAGGGGTAAGGAACGAAGTGAATTTTTCACTCATCAAAACCGATCTCTGTCGATTACATTCGGTCTCACTACCGATATATACATCATACGCAGCGGAATTATACATTAGGATCTCTCATCCATAAGTGCATCAAAAGAAAGTTACATAACATTGTCTAAGAAATGTTTAAGAGACTTCGTCTCATTACAACAAAACAGGATCAACACTTCCTCTCTCTCCAACTAGGGTTCCTCACGCTCGTCATCGCCTGTACTGTGAGTACAAATTAAGGGGTGAGTGCGTGAAATACACTCGTGGGGATAATATCCACCTCGCACAACTCGTGTCAGAATTAAATACCGAAAAGCTATCCTACAGTCACATTGTCACGGCATGTATAAATGCAAAACAGATATTAGAAATGGTGTATAAGAAGAATAGATGCGGGATTCCCCCGTCTGATCCTATATCGGTATTTCACCGCTTGTGTATTTCAAGAGGCTCACGACACCACCACAGAGTAGGAGAAATGGTATATAATCAGAATAGGTGCGGGATTCCCCCGTCTTATCCTATATCGGTATTTCACCACTTGTGCATTTCAAGAGGCTCACGACACCGCCACAGAATGCATGATCGGAGGACCTCTGTCCTTTCACAGTTATATCATGGCACAGCAAGTATAAACACAGCACTTAGTATTCCTCATTCATGCAAGCGTTTACTTAGGGAAAACGGTAAACAGAAGAAGAGTTAGAATTTATCCCCACCTCGTATAGTGGTTACCACGTGGGTCGATATTAAACACAAGTTCGATAACGCAAGCTCGATCCAACAAGCACTCAATCCAAAATATAGCCTACACATGTTACGGTGCCCCTTAGATTCTTATTAATTATAATTAAAGCGATAAACGTTTACGCGACGAGTCGAAGGATCTAAAGATTGGATAAGACACGAGCTCGTTCAGTATTGATACGAGCTCAACAACGTATATCAAGTTTGAAGGTATATTGGTATCAAAGGGTTAACTTCGACCGGGCCCTCGACCCTCGGTCAACGACACTTCATCGGCTAAGATCCGATGGTAGAGGATATAAAGGAAAAGGAACGGGAAAGGATTGGAAACACGGTGTTACCCGACACGCGTCTCGCACTCGGCGCCTACTCCCGGCGCACCTTGGCCGCGCCCGACCGTGCGCTGGCGCACGACCGTGCGCCAGCTTCCAGCAAGTTCTGCCTGGCCGCGCACGACCGTGCTTCCCTAGCACGACCGTGCGCCGGCCCCCAGCGGCCTGCGCCCAGCAGCCTCCCCCGGCAGTCCGGCTTCTTCCCGGTATTTCCGGCCACTTCGTTCTAACTTCTCGTTCCCAACTACTATTTCTCCGATACCAACCCATTCTTCTCCAAACCCATCTCACACACACCAATATATATATATAAACATAAACACTCACAATCTCAAAAACGCTTGTCCACACTCGTCGGCGTATCACCAGCGCCGATCATTACTTTTCCTCATGGCGGCACCACTCGTACCGCCCTCAACAGAGATCATACTCAAACACACACACACGCAACATGCATATATCATAATAACCAAATCAAGATAACTCCGGCACCACCCCACACGGCGGCACCGTCCTTCCAACAACTCACCCTCGTCTCCATGTGAACCTCCGACAACATCCCCGGTTAAAAGAACGGAGGAAAAAGAGAGAAAACCGAGGAGAGAGAAAAGTTGGCTAGGGTTAGGGTTTAGGGTTTCGATGTGGTTTTTCGCCGTTTTCCGGCGAACGACAAGTCGGAAAAGAAAACCGAGACTTGTTCTAAACCGATAACTTAGAAATATTCCGGCGAACTCCGGTGGCGGCACCACCGCGCCGGCGGCGGCACCGGTGGTAGCGCGCCGGAGGCCGAAAAAGAAAAGAGAGAGAAGAGAGACTTACGTGTAAACGTCGCTTTTTGGCTCGTTCAAAGAAAGGGGTGAAAAATGAACTGGGGTGAGCTCCTATTTATAGATTACAGAAGTTACTATTCACCGTAAATATCTCGGTAAATATCTTCTGATATTTCTGAAACCTCGTGGTTTACTCTTTTTATCGTCGTTCGAGCTACGGGTCTCCGATTGACCCCTAGTTCATTTCTATGTTCTCGTTTTTCCAAAACGCTTCTAGTGATATAAAAATATCCTATGTTCCACGTCTAGATAAATATCCACCTCATACTTATACTTAACACTTATCTGAAACGCACATATTTAAACAGTTAAAACATACGCACATATATGTTAATTCCTGAGTTTAAATATTTAATTAATAAATTATGTTTCATTTTGGTCCGGGGTGCTACAAATTTAGTGTAACCCTATAACCAAGAGAAATTTCATGTAAACCTAATATTAAGCATATTTTGTGTAAGTCTATAATTTAGTAATATTTTGTATAATGCCTATAAATAAGGAAAATTTCTTGTAAGCCTATTACGATGTTTTTCATGCAGGCCTTTATTTATGAAATTTTCATGTAAAAATAAACGAAAATCTTATTGTAAGATCATACTATTCTCATTGTCTTCTATATATATAGTTACACGAAAATAAAAGAATATTACATTTCAGTAACTATATTACACAAAAATAAATAATTAACTATAAACTATGAAAATGTTAAATACTATACATACATTTTTACAAAAATAAATACTTAACAATAAACTATGATATACATACCTTCACATGAAAAATACTTCATTTCAAGCTTCCCAAAGCTACGCTTCAATTCACTTCTTATCAACGAAAAAAATATACAATTTCAAGCTACAAGTGTGGTATTTATAATGCACCAATTTTCGTGTATGTTGGTGTGATTAAATAGAGGCAATATCACATATTAAATAGGGCAAACTACTACTACTGTGTATCATGTGACTCACTGTCATTTAGGTACACTGCTGCACTGCCACAAATTAGCCTTCAATCTAGTCACACACTATTCATATTCCGACCGATCAAATTTTATGGTATTTTGAGGTGAATCCTTATATTTTATGGTAAAAAAGACTGAAATTTATAGTTGGTGGTATTTAAGGTAATATCTTATTAACATTTGTGGTACAAAGGAATATTTTCTCTTAGAAATAAGTGGTATGGTTGTGTTTTCATTTTACTAATTTTCTTTTGAAAATTATTTTGACATGGAATTTGAGGTGAAGTTTTCTTTTTTAGGCAAATTATAGTAAATTAGAGTGCAATTGATATTAAAAAAGTGGTGAATATTAAAATTAATTTTACATGTCTTTAATATTATTTTTTTTTGTTTTTTATTTTTAGAAACAATGTATATATAGGTCTCAAATGTTTTGTTTATGTTCATCTACATCACCATCCTTCAAATTTACTTAAAAGAAGAAAAAAGGGCAAAAGTGGGTCTGATTGAGCATTTTGAACATTAAAATTTCAGGAAAGAGAATTTAATCAAACTAAACTCAAAGTTTAGTTTTAATATCTAGCGGATGGGTTTTCTTCATGAAAGAAAAAAATAGTAAAAAATTATATCATAAGATGGAAATAGAAAAAAATGAATTGGAGTTCTAATTAAATGAGTCGATCCGTATATTTTCACCAAAATTCAAAAGTACAAGTTTTTGGTTTTTTGACCAGACCGATTTCATAGATGAATCTATTACAAATCATGTTATGTTTCATGTCTTCTCTATATGCTTTATTTGTATATTAATAATGTTTATCAAAATTACTATATATTAGTAAATGTATTCGTAAAATGGGACACTACATAATAAAGTTTATTATCGGAATTGCCCAATAATTTAGGTGGTCTGACAATTTAGGACTTTAAGTTTAAAAAATTCTAAAATGTTGCCAAATTTCAACTTGAATCGCTCAATTGGGTTAAATTCACACGTGGGCTCTTAAATTCAGTTTTTTGGTCCAATTTCACCAAATTTCTCTGATGTGTCTTATATTTATCTCGGTTGGTGTATAATTTTACACATCATCACGCCACGTTGAATTAATAAATTGGGGAGAGAGAATTCTTAATTACACAAAATAGAATCTCTTATTGCACAAAATAGAATTCCGACCAATCCTCAAACAAAATCCTGATTGATTCCTGAAACAAAGTTTTCAAAAGTGTTTAACCCTAAAACAAATCTCTCTAGGACTATGTTTATCAACAACCTAACCCAAACCAATATTTTAATAAAATATTCTTTTTTCTCTCATCCACATACACAACCTACAATCCAATCGAATTTTTAATTTTTTATGTTTTATCAACAACACAACCTAACTTTTTAATAAAATAATAATTTCTCTCATCCATATATAACCTACAACTCAACTCAACTTCAATTTTTTTTATGCTTTACCACCCAACCTTTAAAATATTTTTTTTCTCATTATATAGTAATTGCATATTATTTTGGAAGCTTTTTTTATTATATTTCAAAGATGTAAGAAATAGATTACAAATTATTTTTTATATTTTAATTTCGCAATTATAATAAGAAATTTTTTTATCATACATTTAAAATAACATACTAAAATAATAACTACATTAAAATTATAATAATTGGAATACTAAATTAAAAAAAAATCAAGCTACAAATAGATGCATGAAATATAAAATTCAAATATAGAAGATACAAATAATATATTATATTACAAATATATAAGATATAAATAGAAAACTTTCAATTGTGTGACAAAATATGTTAATATTGGTCTCTATTTATATGGGGAAAAATACGAATTTTGATAATTAAAAAAAATTAATAAAAATTATCTTCAATATCAATTAAAAAATTAATACCACCAATAAAAAAACGACACATGACATAAATTGAATAGTTGGGTTGATGACTTACGTTGTCTCATAGGTTGGGCAATCAACCTATTCAACAACTGGTAATACAATATTCTTTGTTTTCAATTTTTTTTTAAATAAATTTTTTGTGTTTTTCCTATGACCATTTGGGTTGGATCACCAATAAAGGAAGTCTAAAAATTCCACTGCATGAAGATAGTAAAAATACACGATAGAAAAGTGTTTAACTTCTCACCAACCTGTTATTATAAGTTCTTGTTGTTCGACAGCAAACAATAATATCATGTACAACTGGATATGATTTTATTTATTTCCTTGTATAAATATTCTGTTATATATTTACTCTTTCAAATCCCTTATAACTTTTATATATATTGATCAATATACTCATTCACTTTCAACCCGAATCATATATCACCTCTACATGGTATCAACCTAATCATATATCACTTTCAAGTCCCTCTTCCTTCATTCTCCCATGGTTGCTGCCCCAACCTCCTCGGATGTTATTTCTTTCTCCACTCTCATGTACATGTTTACCATCAAGTTGTCGTCCTTTAACTACCTTTTATGGAGGCATCAGGTTCTGCCCCATTTATCTTGTCAGGGCCTTATAAATTTAATCGATGGCTTGTTCTCGCAACCGTCTTCCACTGTGATTGCTGCTGATGGGGAACACTACAAGAAATTTGACTTTTGGGTTTTACCCATTGTTGTATCCAATTTTTTAGCGTTGTCGTATCCAGCGTTGCAAAAAAAATTCGCCATTCGACAACACACCAAAAAGCATTGTCTTATCTAGATACGACAACGCATTTATACCATTGCAAGAAAGGGTTGTCTTTTCTGATTTTGTGCAACTATATATGCAATGCTTAAAAAGCGTTGTCTTTCTGAAGTACAACAACACTAATTTATGCAACGCTTTTTTAGTGTTGTCATTTTTTAGAATAACAACGCTAATGCAATGCTTTTTAGGGTTGTTGTTTTTTAAAATTACAACGCTAATGACAACCCTTTTTGTGTTGTCTTTTTTATTTATTCACATTTTTTACAATAATTTCATATTTTGCTGGATATATATAATAATATAATTTAATTATATAAACTAACAAATGCGTTAGAAGAACATTTAAACATTGCCAATATCATCGGTTACATTCATAAATCATCCCAACAATATGTCTCATCCTAACACTTGAAATCACACAACCTTAAGTCCATAAATTTAAAGTACTGCTTTTAATTAATAACAAAATGATCGAACTTGTTTGAATAACATCACAACCTTAATTTACAATCACAACATCACGAACTTGACATAGTGAGCCCTACGTCCCCACAATCTGTCAAATGTAAGAACAAAAGTAACATGAACACCTAAAAATCATAACGCGATCATCTTATATATTCAAAAGAAAGCATTGCAAGTTAAAATATAGTAGTCACCTTATTCTACACATTTATATGTTCTTGAACGCAATCAGCCCATTCAACACGAACTTCATCAATATCAGCTCTAGTGCACTTAACATCAGTGAACTTTGACAAAAGAATATATAGAATAATCAACTTCATTTCATTTTGGTAAAGTATACAATATGCAAACTACATAGGAAGTAGTTATTCACAATTGAACGCAATGAAACCATGTCCGCCGTTGCATCCTTTTCCACAAGTTGTCTAATGTACCACAACATAAAAAAACCACATTGTTTGGTATCAGGTTGCAAAGGAGCCTACATTACAATGTATAAGTATCAACTTACATATATGCTTGGTGATGATAAAATAAATATATACATAAGTAACAACGTATTATGCACATCTTCTCCATACATATCTTGACTACTTCCCATGTAGGTTGTTTTTTCCCATTCTTGCCAATTTCTGTATTGAACATTCTCAAGGCCCTTCATGACAAAATAAAGTATTAATCATCATACATGCAACATCAAATAAGGGAACAGAAATGTACTAAACTTATTTAAATTGAAACTTACAGATCAACAATTTTTTTCCAAGGTTGATCATGCAAGCGATGATAAAGAGGGTCCAACAAATGACAAGTTTGCTTGTGGGGGTTGATGACAGTTAGAATCCAATGAAATCTATGGAATTGATAATTTAAAAAAATCAGTCACAACTTCAAATTTGAAGTCAACAAAACAAAAGGCTGCAAAACCTTGTTAACAGTTCCTATAAGGATCAAAACTGAAACTCTCCAAATCAGCTACTCGAAGTCATATTTACTATAATTATCAGGTTAATAAGCACATAAGATCATAATTAAAGAAACTATCTATCATGCAGTTTACTACTTACCTTGACTCATTTTCCATCTTCACTCATATAATTATAACATCTATGAAGTTAATTTTCTCACAAACAAATAGTTTGAGCAAAACGACAAGTTATCACAATATAGAGTGCAAAAAAGCAAATCAAAACTTACCCTACATTACAAGGTGCCAAAACTAATTGGCTAGGCAATGTACCACTCAACCTTTTTGCTAAAGCACATGCCCTTCGTTCCATCTCATTTTCACAAAAATCTTGATCAACTTTTGTTGATGGCAAATGTCCTATTTCATATGGATCCACAAATCTGAATTTTGAAGCTTGTTTTCGTTTACCAACCTTTTGTAGAGATGCCTAACCATAAGTTTTTTAAAATGGAAAAAACCACAATGTTAAATATAATAATAATAATAATAATAAATAATAATAATAACAACATCAGTTAACAACAACAATAATAATTGCCCAGAATACTTACCACATATAAACAACCATACATATGTATGAGATTGGCTCCAACTTACAGAATGGAACAACATCTTCAATGTTAACAAAGATGTTGAACTCACGACCAAATACTTCATGATCAACTTCTATCTGCACATTGTCTCCATTCTGAATAACAAGCTTAGTATAACAATATAACATATGTAATGGCTTTGGCACACTTGATAGATCAACAGAAGGCAAGTCTTTGTGCATGAGTTTCTTCTTCCCAGTTTCTAAAAATTATATTAGCATGATATGTAAGTAGACATGCTATATTTACGGAGCTAGTCTAAAATTAATGTAATATAAGATGACGTAAAAAAGAATTGCCTTCACTTTGGGTTTTATCAAATGTGATGGCCAAGCAACATGAGAACCTACCGCCTCACCAATACTATTGCATTCTCCAGGAATTGGCAAAGGGGCATCGTGATCCAATGCTTGGTTAATGGACACACCCATGTAATTTTCAGGTAAAAGATTACCATGAAGAAATTGATTAGCTCCACCCACATTGATAATTGTGCCATAAGCAGCAATATTTGCTTGAGATTTCAATGTTAATGCGACTGGTTCACCCTACAATGTAGATTAGGTTATAGAGATAATTCAAATATATTACAAAAATATTGTTTGTGTAACATGATACGAAATTTTACCTTTGATGGCCAATTATTCTCAACAATTTTGAGATCATCATCCGAGTCTTCATTTTGAAATAAGTTCTGCATTTGTGGTTTATCATCTATGTCTCTCATCTTCCATTATTAAGGGATTTGGGAGTTTAACTGAACAACTGCCCTTCTCTTCTTTATCATAAGCAGACGTAGATGCATTCTTCAAAATCATTGCTTCTAGTTTTCTTACTCGTGCATTGAGTTCTGAATTTATCTGTTTTCGCTCTTGTAAAAGCAAATCTTTATCCACCAGCATACTAGACGAAACAACCTTGTAAGTTGAGGGAGTGACATGACCTCCGGTCCCCCTCAAACGTCCAGAGTGTTCTTCTGAATTAAGAGTTTTTGTAAGGATGCTATCTCTTTTTCCTTGCACGATGAAGTTACCCTCTTTTTTTTGTTGTATGTACTCGTCCTTCAAAGTAAATTAGTAACAACTTAACAATAAATGGGCTGGGTAAGTAAGAGAGAGTGTTAGTTTTAAAAATAATTAAGTACTAAGAAAACTCACAATCTTTGTAATTGTGTCTTTTAAACTCTCTTCTTATATTTCCCCTTCTTTAGGCAATCGTGCTTTCATCCATAAAATAGCTCTGTTGATTTCATCATCATTGCCCAATTCCGCAGCCTACAACCAATAACATATTATATAAAATGATCGTTAAATATGTGAGTGATGATACAAATAATAATCGATCAAAAATGAAAAACTTACACACTCTTCAGCCAAACGTGCATATCCTTTACGAGAAAGCTTATGAGGATATTGCACTTGACTTCTTCACTTCTTTTGTTCTTGACTCTTTGTCTACATCAATTAATTAACAATCATAAGACACCAATGACAAGAAATATCAATTAAGCATCATAATTTGAATCTTACCTTGAACTCTTTTGATAAGCGAGTGATCACAAAATTACTCCAATCTTTTTGCTCAATACCAGACTTAATGGGTGGAGTATTCAACTTTTCAGGCTCATGAATTCTGCTGAAAACATACTTATTCGTGAGTTTTGCCTTGTATTGACGCCACTTCTGGTTAGCCGAATTCAAACACCCATTCTTTCATGAAGGAGGAACCTCAAACAACAACTATAAAATAATGAGCAATTAGGACCATGGCAGCAAAGTATTCTTATTTTAATTAAAAACATAATAAAAGAAGCATATGCACTTACATTAACAGATTCCCATATCGAGTCCTTGACATCAGTATGCACCTCCCTCCAATCATCAATTGTTATTTTGACCTTTTCCCGAGCTAACACTCCAATGTAACTCTGCATTTCTGCACCAAAAGGCCCAATGGGCTGACCTTTGTTATTGAACAAGACTTTTTTTTTGAAACATTGAGCTCTTTGTATCGCAAGAGCATGCATATAGGTACGCCCCCTACACTATCTTGATGTGCTCTTCCCTTTAGACATAGAGCTGCCCTCTTCATCCGAGATTTCCAAATCTTCATCAAATTCACTTGAACTTGCTACATTTTTTTCCTTTTGCAGTTTGTTCTTATTCTTCTCAATTGTCTCGTCTTCTTTTGCAGATGACCTTCTACGACACACCATGATTTGAGCCTACAAAATAGTTAAGATTAGGTTAGTTGGCAAATATTTAACAAACAAGTCAAATATCATAAGAGAAAAGTAATAAGTTCAGAGGTCATATACCAAAATGATAATCACATAACTAGGAAGTACAATTATCAATCCAAATCCCATCACAATCTTCACGCACACATGATGCTTCGTTCTCATCTATACCATCAACTTCTAATGGGGGCATCCTCATTGTAAAAGATTGATGGTCCATGTTACATTCTTCTAAATCATAACCATTAATGTGATCAAAATACTCTCTACTGGGGTTGAAAGTACAACATGCCATGCAAGATCTCAAGAGTCTTCAATGTAGAAGACTTGTTTAGCTTGACTACCCAATATAAAATGATCAGATTTGAATCCAATTCTATTGAGGTTTACTGTTGTGAAACCAAGATCATCTATTTTAATTCCATTATTGTGCTCAACCCAATTACATTTGAACATTGGAATGCAAAAATTGTGGTAATCAAGTTCCCATATCTCTTCAATAACTCCATTATAAACCATGTCTGTCACAACTGGATTTTTGTCCTTTGCACTACCTACTTGCATGGTTTTTGCAACTAAACTGACTCTCGAGTTTTGAACAGCTCGTATACTATCACGCTCCCTCGTATGATAGGTATCTCCATTAATCATGTAACTAGAGTACTTCAACACATCTTTTTCGGGACCACTTGCAATCAACTTTAACTTCTCTGATACTTGACCATTGGAATGATCCATTTCATTTGAAACCTATAATTCAACAAGTCGTAATTAACATTTTAATTATAATTATAAAATCAAATAGGACAGGTTAGAGTTATAATACATACTCGATCATTTATCCAATTAATAAATGTCTTGTTATGTTCATCCAAGAGTTGTTTCTCTGACTTTCTTCCAGAAGTTAGCTTTAGGTGAGCTATATGTTCACTAAAAAGGTTTAATGAGATGAATATAAGAATAATACCATATAAGGTTTAATGAGTTAGTGAGATCACCATATATACGGTTCAACCTCAATGTCATTTTTCAAAACATAGAGATGAGTTTGTCTCAAATCATCAGGACTAGCTTGGAGCACTTTTGCAGTTGATAATAGCCTAGTCATGTTACCTTGATGATGTTTTGATGGGATTCCAATTGTATGAACACTAGAAAGGTAGTTTGAACAAAATTCCACAGCCTCCTCGGCAATATAGCATTCAGTTATACACCCTTCAGGCCGATTACGATTTCGCACATAACCTTTTAAGATCTTCATATATCTCTCAAATGGATACATCCATCTATACCAGACTGGTCCACACAATTTCACCTCCCGCACAAGATGAATAATTAGGTGAACTATGATATCAAAGAACGCAGGAGGGAAATACTTTTCAAGTAAACACAAGGTTGTCACAATCTCCTTTTGAATTTCATCCAACTTTGAGACATTTATAACTTTGTTGCATATCACATTAAAAAAGAAGCACAGCTGAGTGATTGCATGTCTCACATTATCAGGTAAAACACCACGTATAGCCACTGGAAGCAACTATTGCATTAAAGTGTGGCAATCATGTGACTTTAGGCCAACAAGCTTCAAATCTTTCATTGAGACCAAATTTCTGACATTAGACGAGTACCCCGTAGGAACCTTCATTCCCATCAAAGAGTCACAAACCTTTCTTTTTTCTTCTTTACTTGGTGTGTAACAAGCTGGTGGCAAGAAAGTTTTTTTGTCACCCATCTTTAGTGCCAACTCTGTTCTAACTTTCATCGACACAAGATCTAGTCTAGCTGTTATTCCATCTTTCATCTTCCCTGGAGTGTTAAGTAATGTGCCAACTAGACTTTCACATACGTTCTTCTCAATATGCATCACATCCAGAACATGTCTCACATGTAAGTGTTGCCAATATTCGAGTTAAAAAAAAATTGATTTCTTCTTCTAACATGGCTTATCTTCATTTACCTTTGACACATTGTTACAACTTTTTTACCCCATGTACAGTGGATTTCTGATACTCGTTTAAAAACATCATGACCACTCAATGATATTGGGGCAGGGTCAAACTCTTGATTACCATCAAATGACTCTTTTTGTCTTCGATAAGGATGAGTCGCATGGAGAACCTTCTGTGACCCATATACGACATTTTCCTAGAATGTTTCAGACTTTTTACGTAAGTTTTATCACCATAAATAGGACACGCACGATATATTTTCATAATACAACCAGATAAGTTTCCATAAGCTAGAAAGTCATTGATGGTCCACAACAACACTGCTCTAAGTAGGAAGCTTTCATCTCGAAAACTATCATAAGTTTCAATATCTACTTCCCATAGAAGTTTTAAGTCCTCAATTAAGGGTGACAAGTAAACATCAATGTTGTTCCCTGGCTGTTTAGGACCACCAATTAACATAGTGAGCATCATAAATCTTTGTTTCATACACAACCATGGAGGAAGATTATATGTGATCAGCATTATTGGCCAACAACTGTACGTAGAAGTCATCCATGAGGATTGATCCCGTCTGATGATAAAGCCAATCTGAGATTTCTTGACTCGGAAGAAAATTCAGGCCACTTATGGTCCACTACTTTCCAAGATGGTGTATCAGCTGGGTGATGCAAATAACCATCAACAACTCGATTATCAGCATGCCAAGTCAAGTCCTTAGATATCTCTTTGTTTCGAAACATCCGTCGAAACCTTGGAATAGGTGAGAAGTACCGAAGGACCTTTACTGGAATTCCTTCATAAATCTTAGAATTTTTCCCCACTTTCCATCTTGAGATACCACACTTAGGACAATTAGTAAGGTCCTTGTACTCATTACGATACAGGATATAGTCATTTGAACATGCATGAATTTTCTCATAATCCATCCCCAATGCAACCAAGGTTTTCTTTGCATCATACAAAGATGAAGGCAATTCATTTTGGGGAGGAAGCATTTACCTAACCAAACTAAGCAGCTCAGTAAAAATTTTATCACTCCAACCAAATTTTGTCTTTAAGTTATACAATTTTACAACGGCAGACAACTTTGTGAAAAAAGTACATCCATGATATAGAGGTTTCTCTGCATCCTCAAGCAATTTACCAAATTCATTTGGATTGTGATTAGTGTTTTCATATCCAGCATGTACCATGTCAATAGGTTCTTCTACACCAAAATTATATTCATTTCCCCTAAACTGATCACCATCATAGTTAGACATTCTTGACCTAGATCTCTCTCCATGCTAGATCCATGTATGATATGTTTTATCAATTCCCTTAGTCAACAAATGCAACCTAACAATGATATGTTTCCATTTCCTAAGATTACCACAATCTGAACATGGACAAGACATTGCATTAACATCATCTATATTTTGAAATGCAAAATGCATAAAAGACTCGACCCCAGCCTTGTATTCATCTAAGAGTCTGTCCTTCAACATCCATTCCTTGTCCATCTCAAGTAGGGAATAAACTAATTAACAAAAGATCACATTTCAACAACCATTGATAAATTAATTACACTAATTCAGCATAGTTAGTTAATGTATAATACAACATTCAGTGGTTAACAAGTTATAACACAAATTTAGGTAGAACATCAGTAAGTCAGACTATCATCTCATTCATATCCCCAAAGTTGTTATTAGTCTCTAATTCTTTGGGTAAATAAGGTGGAACCACCTTTGGTGTTGAAAGATTCATGAAAAGATAATAAATGTTAATAAAATTTAAAAAGGAATTTATGCAGAAAATCAATGGGTATTATTGGCAAGAATGGGTAATATTATGGGTATTTATAAAAACCCAAACAATTAAAGGACAATGTCACAATTAGGGATAATATACGGGATTTTTTTTTCATATTTCCCCCAATCTCTTCAACCAACATATTGGTAGTGTTGTTCAATCTCGCTTTTTCTACATCCATTGCATTAATCCTCGATATCTGGTTAGGAACATAGCTTTTGATCTATGACGGGTCCCCCCAAGCAAAAACACGACACGCACCTCTTTTCGAAATTCAAAAATAAATTAACAAAACAGAGATCAAACCAAATTACAATTTATACGTTTCATATAACTTGCAGCAACTATTTATACTCCAATAGTATCTGCTAACACTAAATTTCCGAAAATAAAATTTCTGCAGGTACAAAAGGAAATAACAAAGAGCTATTCAATTGAAAACAGTGGAATACAAGATGACATCATTAATTAACACATGACGTGAATTAAAAACAACAAAATACAAAATAAAAAACCAAATTAAAATAAAGGATCCCGTTTGATTAAATAAACACAAAATCATAAACGGCCCGTGCGCGTGTTTTGTCGCGAAGAAGAGGATCGTTCTCTGCCAAAAACGCCAAAGCAGTCCCATCCCCATCGCATGTAGAAACATAGTATCTATACATGATTATAACCAAAATGAGGTGCCCACACTCTATTAACTGTTTCTGGACTACTAAGACATTTCTTCAATGGTTTGTTTTTATATAATATATATGTCAAAAGATAAGCCATACGTACTCATAGTTAAAAACTTAAACAACAATTGAATGCTTCTTAAGTACTTTTCAACAATCATGTGCTCCAAAATTGATGCACAACAATAATTTTTATCTACTGTGGATACATAGTTTCAACGTTGGACATGTACATTAACATTATGCTTACGATGGATGTAGGACCATTTTTTTTGTCAACTAAATAACTTAATAGATAAACAGGGAAAAAAAGATCTTTTTAATAATCAAGATTTTAGGGTCTCAATGGTGACACAACTGGCATTAAGATACCATGTTTGAGTCTAAACGTGCAGATATTAATTATATCTAAGACTTTAAATTCAACTACTTTCTACTCCAATTATATATTCCTTTTTATATATTTTAAAACATACATATTCTTTGTAAGACTGATTTGGAGATCATTAGGCGTAGGGATATCCTTATTGAAGATATTTTTAGGATTTTGATGGCAAAAATATATCCAAAGACATCGATGATCAGAAGTTGCTCTGAGTATACATCAACAAAAAGAGAAGTGTTTACAGTTTGGATGAAATCCCTTGTCATGAATAGCAATGGCTGCAGTGTCTACAATTCAAAAGGTGAGCTCGTTTTTCGCGTCGATAATTACCAAACAAGATGTAGCTCTGAAACCCTACTCATGAACTTCAATGGTGAAATTCTCTTCTCAATAAAAACTAAGGTATTTATATATAATTATCACATAGTTATTTATTTAATTACATGTATTTAAGATCAACTTATTTCAACCCTCAAGTTCTTTTTTTTTTCCTTTTTTTTTTGTTTGCAGAAAATACTGATGTTTAGAAGAAGCTGTGAAGGCCATAAATGGATTAATTCATGGCATAATAAGGAAGGAGAATGGTTTAATGTGAAAAGAGTGTACAAACTTTTTGGAAGAGGTGTAATTGCTTGCAAAGTTATCCTATGTTGTAATAACAGTACATCAAACTACAAGATTTCTGGATCGAAAAGGAAATCAATCCTCAAAATTATGGATTGCGAAGGTGGAGTTTTGGCAGAGGTGAGTTGATTAATTAATCAATTAAATAACAACAAATTTTATTTAACTTTCTGTTAATGATGATTCATAATTATATGATTACAAGTGTTAATAGATCGATGTTGCAGGTTGTGCAAAAGCAATCATTGGGTGGTGCTGTTTTGGGAGATGATGTATTATGTTTAATGGTGGAGCCCCAGATTGACAAGTCATTGGTCATGGCCCTAGTCATAGCCTATGCTATGATTATTAAAAAATTATAAATACATATGTAGTGATTCTTTCTTTTCTTTTCTTTTCTATTCTTTTTTTTTTTTTCATGAATTTTTTTAGGAGGATTGAGTCAACAAAATAAACTCAACATTTTCTTTTTCTGTTTTTTGTTTTTGCGGAATTTTACTTAATATAAAATAAATCAAATGATACATTTTCATTAGTACTTCAATTCCCATATCATATGAAAGAGATAATTTCCGTTTTGGTAACATGAGTGCACACCCATAATTTTTGATACCTTATGTCTATTATTCTTCATCCAAAAATGCAACAGAATCAACCAAAAATTCGATCATTTTTAAGGATAGGGCTCAAAAATTTCCCCTGATCTGCGCCATTTGTTGATCAATTATTTCCTTTTCAATCCCACACCAAACTTTCATGTTTTTTTTTTAACAGTTTTTAGATTCCAAAACTAATTAAGGATTTGAAGTAGTATTTGTTTTTAATTTGGTTCCCATTGTGTAATATATTGCTTGATGGAATTATATGTTGTGTTTATTATGCTGAGAAGAGTTGAATTTTGATTAAATTAAAGCAAACTTTGTTGTAGCGTGAAAGAAAAGATCAGTGAAAAAGAATGAAAGAAGATGGTGAAGATGAACTGCTTTAGTGTTAGGAGGTCACGTATGTAATTTTTTCAATAAACAAATAAGAAAAATTGTGCATGATTTAATTTGTTTGTATGGATTTTCGTTGTATTTTTATATTTTCTTTATAATTCTTGTGCTTTGTGTAACTTTTGAAACTAAAATTCTGTTTTTATTTCATATTTTGGATTTAAATTTATTTAATTTGACTCTATATATACAAATAAAAGAAGTACATTTTAAATGTGGAGTGCTAAATGTCATGTTGTTGAACATTAGATATAAAGAATGAAATAAAGGTAAGACTAAAATTGTGTGCTTTGCTGGAGATGCACTTAGAGCAAGCCCAGCAATGCGTCTCATTAGCGGTGGACGCTGTTTTTCTTCCTCCAGCACAGCACTATTGTAGGCGCTATTCTGAAGATTGGAACAATGTGGTGCCATACTGTTCCAACGCCACTCTTTTCTTTTCTTTTTTTCTTTTTTTTTTTGTAATGTTTGTTAATTATATAAAATTACTGAAAATTGATTAAAATACATGAAAATAAAACGTAAAATTACTGAAAATTAGAGTATCGGAAATATTACATAAAATTACTAAAAATAGATTAAAATACATGAAAATACATATAAAATAAGTTATTATTTTTGTTTTCATTTTACATTGAGTTTCAATCAATTAATGATATTATTTTTTATTTGTTAAATTTAAAATATAAAAATTAAAAACTATATTAAATAATGTTTACATGTGTAAATATGTTATCCAATTATAATAAAATTTAAAAAAATATGATTAAATAAATTATTAATTAGAAATAATATAGAATATTCCTTTTTTGTGTAAAATTTAGTGCAGACTGCTAGAGATGAAACACTGTTTCTGCACTACTTTAGTGTAGATTTTGCACTAGAGTAGTGCAGACGGCTGGAGATGCTCTTAGAGTGTAAACATGAAAATTTCCCAATATTATATTTTTTTTTCAATCAATAGGAATGATTTGTGATTAATACATACAAAGTATTGAGTTTGAAACTACTATAATTCAGCATTAATATAAAGGAAAAAAATTAATGGATGAGTAGACCTTCAAGTTTCAACATAAAACGTGCATCACAATAACATAGAGAGTCCCTCCCCATTCTAAAATAAGTGAATTATGAATCAGTTGTGAGCTGTTGTGAGGGATCCATTTCCAATATTATAGCACAACATACAATATATATAATAGGAGTATAAACATTTTCTTCTCTTTGACTTTATTTCCTTCCACTACAAGAAAAATGAGTATTTGTGATAACAAATTATTGTCGCAAAAACATTGATAATTGTTGTAAAAATATTTTACGACAAAAGTTGTCGCTAAATTATTATTGCAAAAGTCTTTTTGTAAATAGTTTTTTTTAAGACAACATTGTTGTTGCTAATGTATTAGCAACACTAATGTTGTCGGAATTTTTTTTTTTATATTGCCTTTTTGTGACAACATATTATCAATTTATATTAATATTTTTCGCGACTACTTTTATTGTCGCAAAAAATCTTATCATAAATACTCATTTTTTCTTGTAGTGTTCTTTCATCTCTTTGGTATTTATTACAGCCAGATTTTAATTTGTTGTTGTAAATAATATTTTTTCATTTTATATATATCAATGTTTTCTATACACACAATCTTGATACATTTATAATAACATTTTATATACATGTACAACATACAATAATTCATGTATAAGCGAGAAACAAAAAATAGTTAGAAATAGAGGTTAGTGTCACCATTATGCCAATCCACTAACATTTTAGAGTTAGGTGCCAAATAGTTAACAATATTATTAAGTAAATACAATATTAAGTTAGTTGGCCTTCTTTTTTTAAGAGTTAAATAAAGTGACCATCTTATTTTTTGAAAATATATTATTTTCACAAGTTTATTTAAATTTAAATCATTAAATTAAAAAGTATCTATTATTAAAATCTTATTCGTCTTATTTTATTCAAATACTTTTAATATATATCTTATAAAAAAATTTGTGAAAAAAAATTTGTAAAATAAAAATACCGGCTTGACAAGGTTGCTAAAATCTCTTCAAACCAGAACAAAATCAGAGAATAATTCATGACATAATAATCGATGCGTGTAAAAAGCTAGAGATGCTATATATTTATGCATGTTGAGGTATGCAAAATATCTGCAAAATCATATAGATGTGCAAATACTATAGGATTACAAAATCAAAGGAATTAATTATATTACAAGCTACTTTCAAACAATTTAGAAATTCAATGTACCTCTAATTGATTCGATTCCGTTCAATTATGATGGGACTCCGAATTAATATCAATAACAATGTCAAAATCAAAATTAAAGAGTTGTTGTGTTTGAACCATTAATTTACCAATTACTTAAAAATCATGAGAACCCATCTCAAAACCATTATGCTTATTCAAATCAAGAATTCAATTCATAATAACGATTAGACATATATTTCTTTCAGATTAACTCCAAGAATAGATGTGTTTCAAGTTTCAACTCACCAGGCCGAGACATGCACACCCAAGTTTGAGAAGAGAATTTTGAAAAGAATGTTAGTAATTAATGTCGGAAAAAATCTGAAATTTTGCACTTCCTTTAGCCTTCCTCTTCTGAAAAATTCTGAAATCGACACAACGAAATTCAAGCTTCCTCTTCTTTTCTTTTGCACTTCCTTTGGCCTTCCTTCCACCTCTGGGTGATATAGTTCGCCGTTGGCAAAGAGTTTGTGTTTGACTCGTTGCCTTGTTGTCGTTGTATCCTGGGAAACAGACGTCTATTGAGTCCTCGAGCACCTCGAAGGAGACGAATCTGTTTTAAGGAAACTGTGTTATCACCAGCCTCGGCTTCCTAATTGTTCTTTGATTTTATTTTCTCGCCATATCCAACTAACAATTAATAAACCAAACATCGAGACAATTAAATTTTAATTGTTAAAGGTATTTGAAATTTGAGTAAAATTATTAGACTAATAAAATTTAGAGGAAAAATTAATTTTTGGTTCTATCGTAGGATTTGTGTCTGATTTTGGGTCTATTAAATTTTAATTGTTAAAGATTATTATGGATTAAGTCAAATATTATTTTTTATAATATTCTCATGTATCTTATGGATATCTTTTGTAATATTTATCCTATATTTTGTATAACTGTTCATGTATATTTCACGTGTATAAAATACAGATCCCAGATCACCAATTGATGGTGAATCAATTACACTCTTTATGTGGTATTAGTAGGGTAACACGCCGAAATCATATTTCACACTTCTTCTTCCTCAACTTTCCCTTCTCTTCTCCTCGCCATAGTTTCTCCATCATGGCAACCACTGATCCTCTCACATCAGAAAATCTTTCCTTGTCAACCAACATTCACATGCTTACGGTGAAACTTACGTCCTCCAAATTCCTTCTATGGAAAACACAGGTTGTCTCCGTTTTTGAGTGCTAGAATTTGATCGAATATGTTGACGGATCTAAACCTCCTCCCTCTCTCACTGTCGTCGAACCTGATGGAACTCCTGCCTCTAATCCAGATTATGCTAAGTGGCCCACTCTTGATCGCCGCATCTCTAGTCTCCTTCTGTCCTCTCCAACGGAGCGGTTGCTGTTGGTTGCACCACTTCCCGTGAAATATGGGTTGCCCTTGAACAGGCCTTTAGCCATGACTCGAATTCAGTTTGAAAGACAAGCTTCATTCTATGCAACTTGGATTTCGTTCTGTCGGGGAATATGATCGTGCCTTTAAGAGCATTTGTAATCGTCTAGCGGCCATCGAGCGCCCGCTTGATGATTTCGACAAATCGCACTGGTTTCTTCGAGGTCTTGGCCCTCGTTTCTCAAGCTTCAGTGCCTCTCAAATGGCTGTTGTCCCTCTTCCATGCTTTCCCGATCTTCTTCCTCGAGAGGAAAGTTTTGAGGGATTCTTAAAATCCAAAGAAGCCACTCCTCCACAGGGTGCTTTCATGGTCACTTTTGATCGTCGCCTCTCTTCTGGTAATGGGCAGAAATAAGCCTCCAATCCTTCTGGTGGTGGACAGACTCAACATTGGAACCGTGGTAATAACAATACTAATTCTGGGAATGGTGACAAACGTACCCTATGTTGCCAAATTTGTCATGGAGAGCACTATGCTGATAAGTGCCCTCAACGATATGCTCGTACCCCTGACTCTGCTCAATTGGCTCAGGTAACGTCTCCTCTCCTCTAGCCTTTGATTGTTATGTACACACCGGTGCCACGGCTCACATGACTTCTCAGACTGCTAACTTTGATTCGTTCGAGCCTTATTCTGGTAATGGCAGCGTTGTTGTTGGTAATGGACACACTTTAAATATATCTCATATTGGCTCTCGTTTGGTAACTAATGATGTCAAATTATTGGATGTTCTTGTTGTTCCCCATATCATGAAAAATCTACTATCTATCAGCAAGCTTACCTCTGATTTCCCGTTTCTGTTTTGTTTTCTGACAAATCATTTACTGTTCAAAATCGGGTGACAAGGCAGATTCTAGCTCAAGGCAGGTGTGAAAATAGGTTGTACATATTGGACAAGAGTCATCCAGCTTTGGTGGCTGCTCTCCGCACCAAGGTTTCGAAGACCTCCTTTCATTTATGGCATCTATGTTTGGGGCATGTCCCGTTTGATGTTTTTTCATTATTGAGTAGACAAGGTCTTTTGTCTGTTACTTTATTATTGCCAAACCCTGAACTTTGTGCTTCTTATCAAATGGCAAAGAGTAAACGTCTTTCTTTTCAATGGAATGAGAAGCGTGCTTCCAGTGTTCTCCTGGCTATATCCGTTACATGCAAAATCTGATTTTTTTCGATGTTCTGGTTCGATTTCACAATTTTGTATGCAATCAATTTTCCAGCACCATTAAGATTTTTCAAAGTGATGGGGGGACAAAATTTCTCAATGGTCAAGTTAAATAGTTTGTCTCAACATGGAATATTGCATCGTGTTTCTTACTCGTACAGACATCAGCAAAATGGGCATGCTGAACGTAAGCATCAATACATTTCTGAAACTGGTTTATCCATGCTATTTCATGTGAATATACCTGCTTGTTATTGGTTTGATGCGTTTTCTACTGCTGTTTACGTGATTAATCGTTTTCCATCGACTATTTTGGGAAATAAATCTCCGTTTGAACTATTGTTTAACTATGCTCTAAATTATGTCAATTTCAAATTGTTTGGCTGTCGTGTTTATCCTTATTTACGAGATTATGCGGCTAACAAATTGGCTCGTCACAGCACGCCTTGTATTTTTTTTGGGTACAGTGCAACTCATAAAGGTTTTCGGTGTTTTGATCCTGTAGCATCACGTTTGTTTCTTACGGTTCATGCATAATTTGATGAACATAATTTCCCATTTTCTGGAAAATCGACAGCTTCTTCTCCTAGTGATTTGGATATTTTTCCATTTGATGAGCACTCACTGGCCTCGCCCAAGTCTTCATCTCTCCTAAGGTCCACTCTTCACAGCTCACTAGGCCTTCATCACAGCCTGCTAATGGGCCCTGTGGCCTATGTTCTGAGCCATCAGAATTGGGCCCCACTTTGCCGCCAACCCCACCTTGCCATGGGACGCTTGCCCCTAGCCTGTCTTGCCTGGTCATCTGTTGAGCTCATCTTGCCACCACTATCCCCATCTGCGTTGCACCAACCTGCACCTACTCACTCCATGGTTACTCGTTCGAAGTCTGAATATTTAAGCCCAAGTATCCTGTTAATTTATGTTCTACGACCTTGTTGTCCGTCTTGGTTACCTCGTCTGAGCCTCGTGGTTTTAAATCTACTTCGAAATCACCTGAGTGGCTTTCTGTTATGCAAGAAGAGATTGATGCACTACGTTCCAATCAGACAAGGGATTTAGTGCCTCATCCACTAGATACGAATATTGTTGGTTCTAAGTGGGTCTTCCGAACAAAGTATCATTTTGAGGGTTCTATTGAGCATTATAAGGCTTAGTTGGGGTCTTAGGGGTTTACTCAGGTTCCAAGACTGGATTTCTCTCATACTTTTAGTCCAATCATGTAGGCTACTACAGTTTGGGTTATTTTGGCTATCTCAGTTCAGCATCGGTGGCCTTTTCATCAGCTTGACATCAAGAATGACTTCCTCAATAGAGGTCTTGATAAGCCAGTCTACATGTCTCAACCGCTCGATTTCATTGACCTTTGCTATCCGGATCATGTATATCGCCTCAAGAAGGTGCTTTATGGGCTTCGCCAAGCTCCTTTGCCCTGGTTTCAGCGTTTCAGCACCTTTTTATCTACATCGGGATTAGTCGGTTATTTATCTCTTGTTATATATCGACGATATCATTATAACGGATAACGGTCCAGTCTCTCTTCGTCGATTTATTAATCGAACACATGCCGAGTTCGTGATCAAAGATCTGGGTCGGTTGAACTACTTCATATACCGACACTGGCTTATTTGTCGATCAAGCAAAATATGCTAACGATATTTTGGATCGTGTGGACCTTTTTAAGTCCAAGCCTATTGCTACTCCCTTGGCAGCAGGTGAATCTTTGGTCAGCTCCGGTGATCCATTTGATGATCCTACTCTTTATTGTGCGCTTCAGTATCTTACTATTACTCACCCTGATCTCTCATTTGTTATGAATCACGTCAGCCAGTTCTTCATTCTCCTACGACTGCTCATTTCTTAGCGGTAAAGTGGATTTTACGATATGTCAAGGGGATGATTCATTTCGGATTGACTTTTTCTCATCGTCCTGATCAGTTTATAGTGCCTTGTTTAGATACGGACAGGGCTTGTTGTGTTGAGACACGCCGCTCTACGTATGGTTATTCTATTTTTCTTAGAGGAAATCTTGTTTCTTGGAGTGCGAAAAAACAACCTTCGGTCTCTTGTTCTAGTTGTGAATCTGAGTATCGTGCTTTGGCCAATGCTGCCTCTAAAGTCGTTTGGTTAACAAATTTGTTACAAGAGATACAGGCTCTTCCTCCTAGTTGTCCTCTTCTCCTTTGCGACAATAAAAGTGCAATCTTCTTGAGTCAGAATCTGGTGGCACAAAAGCGGGCTAAGCATATCGATATCGACGGCCATTTTGTTCGTGATTTGGTTTCTGCTGGAAAGCTTCAAACGCATTTTGTGTTGTCGCATCTTCAATTGGATGACATCTTCACCAAGATTCTTCCGCGCCCGGCTTTTGAGTTCATGCGTTCCAAGCTCTGTGTCTCCTTCAATCCGACGCACCGCTTGACGGGGTGATATGGATTAAGTCAAATATTATTTTTTAGAATATTCTCATGTATCTTGTAGATATCTTTTGTAATCTTTATCCCATATTTTATGTAACTGTTCATGTATATTTCACATATATAAAATATAGATCCCAAATCACCAATTGATGGTGAATCAATTACACTCTTTATAAAGGTATTTGGAATTTGAGTAAAATTATTAGACTAATAAAATTTACAGGAAAAATTAATTTCTGATTTTGTCATAGGACTCGTGTCCGATTTTGGACCGTTTATTTCAAATTTTCAATTTTATTTCTTTAATTGTAAAATTTGTCAAATTATAGTCATTTTTTCACCTAATTTTTTCATTTTTCGATAGTTTGTCCGCGATTCTAACACACACACTCCCAATTTTTCACATTCGGATCAAAACTATTGACATGACATTTATTTGTTGATATGATAATTTATTTTACATTTAATTCAGCCAAAAAATGCTAAATGTTATTAACACACAAAAAAGACAAAAAAAATTATTTAATTTCAAATAATCAACCCTAACATAATCCTTCACACCAAAAAAAAAAAAAACACAAAATCAGATTTGGAAACCTAATCCTTCACAACAACAAAAAAGAAAATGCAAAAAACTGGTTTGAAGCAATCCCAATTAATTACAGAAGATTAGAAGTAGCCAAATATAGTAGTTGATTCTTCGAGAAGAAGAGCCCCTTGATTTTCCGCATCTGCTCATTCTCCTTTTGGGCACAAGCTTTTAGGGCTTTAGTCGTTCACAAAAGTGCTGAAATCATTCTCAAATCTTTTTCCAAACGATTTTTCTATTGGAGGGTAATATTGGAGGGTGAGTGAATTAGAGATTGATATTTGAAGGAGAAAGAAGTATAAAGAGTGAATTTTGGGAAGCCATAAAAGGAGCTCAGCAAAAGTGAAACCATGAATTACGATATGTTATAGCTTAATTTGTTGTAATTTAATTAGTTTTTGTTTTAATTTTTTGAATTGTGATGTGGTAATATTTTTTTACAAAAATTTATGTTAGACAGTCTAATGGATAATTATTATAAGATGAAACTCCTTCAACCACAAACAACATATGAATAGTAGGATTTGGATTTTGGTTTAAGCCGTTTCACGTAATAAGAACCGGGAGATGATCTCATAAAAGACTCACTTATATTTTTTGTCCTTGTTTTCAATAATATATTAGTGTCTTCCTATTATTGGTGGATTAATATTATGTGAATTTTTTGTTTCAATTTTTTTAAATTAAACTTCCATGTCATAAAATAATTATCATGCAAACATTTTTTTATCAGAAATTGAAAAATTGAAGAGTGTGTCGAAATAGAATTTAACTATGTAAAACATAATGAATTTTTTTTTATAATCAATATGAAACCCAAATGATGATATAAATTATTTAAATCAATAATAATATGAATTGAATAAATTGTGGAATTTATATATATATATAAAATATGATATAATATTACATATACACACTCACATAAAATATATATAGATATATGTATAATTGTATTAGAATTACTATGATATGTATTGAAGCATAGTAAATGGGTTGTCTAACAAGCATAATATAAGTATAATAGTTTAATAATAATAATAATATAATGCTAATGTCTAATGATAAGAAAAGAAAGAAAACTTACAACTAAGGTTTGAAGTGGCGGTGCATATGTATATCATCATTCCATCTCTACCTCTTTCATCTCTCGCGCCAACACGTATCTCTTTTTTTCTCTTGTCCTTGCTGCACTTTTCCTAACACCATTCTCTCTCTTATTTCTTTCTTCCGTCTCCTGCAACTTCCCTTACTCTCTCCCCTTCTCCATCTATTTTCTCTATCTCTTTTTATCTCCTTCGTGTACGTACCTTCCTTGTGTGAGCAGCTGGGTATTATCGAAGGTGGGTGGTTCTTCCGCCAAGAGTGAAGAAGAAGCAAGGGGGTGAAGTGAGGAGAGTGTGTTGCTGCAATTTGTGGATTGTGCGAGTGTGGTCGCCGGCCAGGGAAGATTTAATTTAAGTTTAAAATGAGTTTTCTAATGTTCAATAAATGCATTTTCATTATAGTTTCATCTAAATTCTATATTCATTTTAAAGTCTTTTTGTTTTAAACCACAGCGACATTGAAATGCCGTTTCAATCTCTCTCTTGAATAAGTACAATCTTAAATTACGAATTTATAACTAAATAAGGTACTAAGACCTTTTAAATGTTCGATGTAGGAAACGAGGAAAGAGAAATTCTTTAGGCTCGTTCAAGTACTTATGAATAAACTCCAACTTCTCCTAAAGTGGGGTAAGTTATTTTGCTCAAGTATTTATATATCAAGTGCTCTTAAATTATGTGCTATGTTTATATACGTACTATTAAATATGTGATTTTCTCGTGAGATGAAATTATCCTATTACGCGTTAATGAACTTGCTCTGAATTGTGAACGATGTATTGTGAGCTTAATATTGCGCACGTGAATAAATTTATGATTGAATGCGTGACTGACTGTAAAGCTAATACGTGATTACGTGACAATGAAATGATTATATGGTGGCTAAGATCCACAATTCATGGCAGCGAAGACCCGTATTGTATTCATGGCGGGTCTTACTCAAATTGTATTCATGACGGGTAAGACCCGTATTGTATTCATGGTGGTTAAGATCCGCATTGTATTCACGGTGGTTAAGATTCACGATTTCATGGCGGTTAAGACCCGCAATTAAGTGTGTGTTTTATTTTAATGGTTATGTGTATATGCATCTATGATAAGTCGGGCTAAATCCCACACCTATGAAATTGTAATTGTGAAGTGATGGCTTTATGTGTTTGCTATCTGTTATTTATTTATTTGAATTTAATTATTGTTGCCCCCATTAGGTGTATTTCAAACATTCACCCCTCTATGTAAAAATGCTTTTAGTACGAAGAGTTTAGGGTGGGGTGTGCGAGTGGTGGATGCTGATAGCCGATAATCAAAGGTGACAGAAAATTTTATTTAAAGAGTTCTAAATTCATAATTTTGAAAAACATGTATTCATGCTTAATTTTATTTATCATTATTATTCTTAAAAAGACGAATCTTGTATGTAGGTAACGTCTTAGTCAAAATTACCTTTAAAATGAAACGGGGCATTACAGAGTGTGTGTTACAATCACAGACAAACCACTGGAAAATACAAATTTCGGTGAAAAACGACTAAAATTGTTCAATTTTTGCTTTTACAAGACTAAAATCAAAATTTTGACATAAACAGAACCAAAATCGGCCATGAGCTCTAGAATAGAACCAAAAATGAAATATTTCTTAAAATTTATAGGTTTGGGCATATTAAAATTATAATGTTGTCCTTGTAACATAGAGTTAATAAGCAATTTGTTGTTAAAATAAACTATTAATACTTTTATAACTAGTATTTTTTTTGTGTGTTGCACATATTTATAGTTGAATTTTATTCATTATATCAAAAGTTTGTTTAGAATTTTTTTCTCAAATAATCCTATATATTTATTATAAGAAAATTTTAGTTTCATTATATTCTAATTTGTAATTTTTAACCTTATCTTGATTCCTAAAAGGCACAATAGCTAGCCTTAGAATCTAATCGAACTATTTGTAAATTAAAGTGCTTATAGTAAGCTTGGTAAGAAAGACAACGTATCGAGGTGATATGAGAGGTTTCAAACAAGCCTATGCAAGTTCGATTTGAACTTAGGGTTACGGAATCGATGAGACATTAATCTAGGATTTTATACCCCAGATTGGTGTCAAGGAATTAAATTGTAAATATTTCATAGGTTATACAAACCCTAAGGGTTTAGATGTAACAACATGATCATTTTTGGTTTCGTTTTGTAATTTGTCAAAGTTTAGGGTTCGTATAGCAATTCTGCCAAAGTTTTGGGTGAAATAGCCAATCTCAGAAGTTATGGGACTTAATCTCAAATATCATATAGTTTTGGGGTCTAAAAAAATACAGAAAGCTCAGGGGTGTTCAATTATTAAAGAATTTAAGGTTTGCAGATTAGTCATTCTATATTGTCAAATTCTTGAAAGAGACCCTCACCACCCCAAACCCAAACCCTAGCCCTAGCCACCACCACCACCCATGTTCCGCCGCCTCCTCGCCACAACTGGTGACGGGATGTTGTCGATGACCCGACACCAACACAACACACACACCACGCACACACACAGACACACACAACAATGCACACACCCACCGCACACGGTACCGCCACCATGACGGCATCCCAAGATCGACTTGCCGATGCGACCACCACGCCAGCCAACACATGGCGAAGCTTCTAGCTTCTCAATGCGATGGTCAGGCAGCGACGGTGAAAGGGGATGTCGGTTGTAGCAATAAAAGAGAGGGAGAGAAAGGGTGAAGGCGGTTGCACCCTTCCGCCGCCCATACAAGACGATAGCAGTGACGGTTGGAGATTCCAAGCCAGGATTCGTAACGGGTGGTATGGCCTAGCTCCTTGCACCGAAAAAAATGTCCCATTCCCCATAAACACTGTCCGATATGGGTCCTCCCATACCTGGGACAGGGAACACGATCTCGTGGACTAGAGACATTTGGAGTTCGACCATCTGTCTTCTGGGTTGATTAAAAGGTATTTTAGGTCCTTTTGTTTTTCTTTTTAAGGCTCGAAGGTGAAGGGATTTAAATCTTTTCTTTCTCGGGGTACCGTACTTTTAGTGCTAGATGGTATTTTTTCTCTTTCTTTCCTCTCTTTAGTGACTTTGTTGTCTCGACTAATAAGATAACTTCATAGACAACTACCAATGCTGGGTGAGTATTTTTCTCTAAGTTGACCTCCTGATAGAGCGGGAGTGCTTGAAAAAAAGTAGTTGATTAAACCCGACTTCGCTTTAAGGGTGGCCTATTGTCATTCCTGATGGACTTCGATTTAAACTCGGCCCATCCCACTTCCTCTTTCCTTGCTGTTCCAACGTGTTTTTGGGTGCTACGGAATTCAGATGTATGCGTGAGGCAACCTCTTGGGCCCTCTCAACGACTTCCGCATAGGTCATCCCTCTTTGTCCCGCTAGGATGATACTAATTTCCTGGCGTAGGCCCCTACTAAACCGTCTTGCTTTCTTTATAGCCCAAAGGTTGAAAATATGGTTTCATATCCAAATTTAGAGATAAAAAGGAACTACATTGTAAAATTCCAGCATTTATGTCAAACCCTAGGGGTGAACATGTAACATATATATCATTTCCATAGTCATTATGTCATATTATTAAGTTTAGGGGATAAAACATAATTTCCCAAAGTTATGGGTGAAATAACTATCTAGTTATTTAAAACTTAGGGGTTTGCAATTAAGGGTTTGAACTTAATAAAAATTAAAAGAAAAACCCATCCTCACTCAGCCCAAATATGCCGCCACCCACTCTCATCCGCTACCGCTGCCGTCGCCGCTGGCGACCCCCATTGCTGGCGACTCATACACTAGCCAACACATACACACACACTGCAGCCTATACACACACACGCAGCAGCCTGCATACACACACAATAACACAAACACACGCACACAACAACCCAGCTAGACGCGTACTGGCACCACCCCCGATGTGTGTGCGTGCACACCAGCACTCACCAAAGCACACCAGTACAAAACTTTCACGCCCTTTTTTATATTATTGTAGAATAACAGAGTTTGATAAATTTTCATTTGGGCGTCCAACAACTCGATACGGTATGGATTTCCAAAGGTAACTTAAATTTGTAAATAAAGGTAAGTCAGTTCAAACATCCCTGTTTTATAAAACGTGAATCGTACACAGTGGAAAAAAAGTATTTTACATTATAGTTACATGACTAAAATTGTACAGTTTTGCAAGCTATGTTTTCCAAAAGAGTTCAAGATAGCATCTTCTAAACAAACAAAATAATATGACACCTCTTTCACTTCCCTTCCGAGTGACCACAACCTGTAAAATAAAATCACTTAAGAGGGTGAGTGCATAAGAACACTCAGTGGGGTAGGGCTTGGTAGCAGCTAAAACATAAATTGAAAACATAGGCATATAGTTCATCAAGCACATAGTTACGAGTCTAAGCCGGCTTGAAAAACATTATTGTGGTTTTGAGCCACCGTGATAAACATTGTTGTGGTTCTAAACCACCATGGTGAACATTGTTGTGGTTTTGAGCCACCGTGGTATACATATCGTTAATATAAACACATTCATTCACTATACAAATAACACACATTTGTTTGCATCTGGTAGTAAGCATATAATACCACGTTCATCAAATAAACGCATTCATTCACTTTGCAAATAACACACATTTGTTTGCATCTCGTAGTAAAACATATAATGCCACGTTCATCGAATAAACACATTCATTTCACTTTGCAAATAACACACATTTGTTTGCATCTCGTAGTAAAGTATATAATGCCACATTCATCGAATAAACACATACGTTTCATATAGGCACTTAACTTCACTTCAAATTCATTTGGAACTCAAATGTGTAACAAGAAAATTACCCCCATCTCCGTCAACTAGTGTCGTGGGAAAACTGCTACATTTTAGGGAATTAGCGGGGTCCTTCATCTGCGTCTCCTACAAGATATATATAAAACTCATCTTACCGGCTAATAAGACTATTTATAACTCGAATTAGAACTTGAATTGAAAATATTCTTAAATAGGGGTTGATAGAATAGGTCCGTAGAAAGAACTTTTGAATATAATGGAAGATGACTCGTATCGCTTGGAAAAACGAGCATTGATACAGGTGATGGCTTATAAGGGGGAAAATGAGAGTTCTAAACATAACAATTGAAGGTTCGAATTTTGTTACTAGTGCTTATGTACCCCAAAGGTTGAAACTAGGGTTTCATATCAAGGTTTAGAGATAAAAATGAACTAAATTGTAAAATTCCAGCATTTATGTCAAACCTTAGGGGTGAACATATAATATTCATATCATTTCCATAGCCATTATGTCATATTATTAAGTTTAGGGGCTAAAACATAATTTTCTAAAGTTATGGGTGAAATGTCTAGTTATTTAAAACTTAGGGGTTTGCAATTAAGGGCTTGAACTTAATAAAAATTAAAAGAAAAACCCCTCTTCCCTTAGCCCAAATATGCCGCCCCCCGCTCTCATCCACCGCCGTTGTCACTGCCGGCGATCCCCATCGCCGGCAACTCATACACTAGCTAACACACACACACTGTAGTCTGCACACACACACAACAACACAAACACATGCACACAACACACAAACACACGCACACAACAACTTGGTCAGGCACGCGCTGGCGCCATACCGCGCACCAGTGCTCCCAGCACATACCAGTGCACTCCAGCGCTCTAGCCCGCGACCCAATGCGCGCGCTCCTTGTCGCGCGCCCAACCCCTACCATCGTCCCCCGTAGTGGACGATCCTGCACACGCCGGCGCACTCTGCTCAGGCAACCCACGACGACAACAATTGTAGAGGAAAAACAGGTGAGACAAAGAGAGAGAGAGACCGTGAGAGAGGGATCGAGAGAGAGATTGAGATGGAAAGTCTATGTGTGTACTGTCTTTTCTTTCTTTCTTTTCTTTCATTTCCCACTTGGCCAAGGTGAGCCTATACTTAGACTAGGTATGTGTCAATTCTTTGTGGAGAGAGAGAGTTGGGGGCAGGTGGCTTGGAGTGGCAATGAATAGCCATTTCTCATGGCTTGTTATTTAGTTAGTCAATTACTTATACATAATTAATTAATAAGCAACATATATATATCATTACACCTTAGTTAATTAACTAGGGTATTATATCCTTCCCTCCTTCAAAGAAATTTCATCCTCGAAATTTAGATATGTACCGTAATATGGAAAATTTGGGTATTTCGCCAAAATCTCTTCTTCTTTTTCCCAAGTCGCTTCCTTAATGTCGTGGCAGCTCCAAAGGACCTTGATTAATACTTCTCAATTCCTCAGTTTATGAATTCTTTTATCTAGGATAGCCACTGGAATCTCCTCGTATGTCAAGTCTTTCTCAAGTCCGATATCTTGTCGATCGATGACGTGGCTTGAGTCAAATACGTACTTTCGTAGCATGGACATGCACTACAAGATTTTCGCTATTTAACAACGGGTAAAACCCGTTGTTAAATCCTGATTTTGAGCGTTGTCGTATCCAGCATTGCAAAAAAAAATTCGCTATTTAACAACGGTAAAAAGTTTTATCTTATTTAGATACGACAACGTTTTTATACCGTTGCATGAAAGCGTTGTCTTTTCTGATTTTGTGCAACTATATATGCAACGCTTGAAAAACGTTGTCTTTTTGAAGCACAACAACACGAATATATGCAATGCTTAAAAAGCTTGTTTCTTTTAAATACAACACAAATATATGCAACACTTATAACCGTTGTCTCTATTGATTAAATCCAGAATTTGTGCAATGTTTTTTTAGCGTTGTCGTTTTTTAGAATAACAACGTAAATGCAACACTTTTTACGGTGTAGTCATTTCTTTATGACAACCCTTTTTTGTGTTGTCTTTTTTGTTTATTCACATTTTTTAAAATTAATTTCATATTTTTTGTTGGATATATATATAATAATATAATTTAATTATATAAATTAAAAAATGCGTTAGAAGAACATATAAACATCGTCAATATGAAACCTAACATTCATAAATCCTCCCAACAATATGTCTCATCCTAACACTTGAAATCACAAAACATTACGTCTATAAATTTAAACTCCAACAATAACAAAATGATCATATTTGTTTGAATAACATCACGACCTTTACAAAAACAGCATCACGAACTTCACATGTACTCCCTACGTCCGCACGATCTGTCAAATGTAAGAACAAAGTTAACATAAACACCTAAAAATCATAACGTGATCATATTAAATATTCAAAAGAAAGCATTGCAAATTAAAATATAATAGTCACCTTGTTCTACCCATTTATATGTTCTTGAGCGCAATCAGCCCATTCAACACGAACTTCATCAATATCAACTCTAGTGCACTTACGATGCGTAAACTTTGAAAAAAGAATATATAGAATAATCAACTTCATTTCATTTTGGTGAAATATACAATATGCAAACTAAATAGGAATTAGTTACTCACAATTGAACTCAATGAAATCATGTCCACAGTTGCATCCTTATCAACAAGTTGTCTCATGTACCACAACACAAAAAAACCTTCGTAAACATGCCTCTCAAGCTACTTGATGAGTTGATTAAAATCTATAATAAGCAAAATCTCATTGCTCTAAACTATCAATGTCAATACCATACTCAACTTGATATCGCTCTTATTTAACCAAACACAGGGAGAAAACCTCATAATTAACCCTTAAAACTGTAAGAAATCACAAAAAGAAATAATAAAAAATCAACCAAACTTTGGTTTGGCTTAACAATAATTTGAAAGTCAAATACAGACACCACCAATAACAGGAAATTACCCAAATATTCCACATCTCAGACTCACTGTCATTTAAACAATAACCAACCTAACTAGAGCCTGTACATTAGTACACCAAGAAGAGGTTAAATCTGCACTAGAAAAAAGGTTCATACCCATCCAAAAAAAATTCAGCCAATATAAGTTGTACCATAATCTGAAACAAGATAAGACATATTAGAACAATACCCCGTCTATTGAGCAGAGAGAGATGAATAACAAAATGCAAGCATTACCAAGAAGATTGTAAATCAGGATAATGAAATCATGCATCACTTAAAACTAATGAAGAATCCATCAATCACTAGAAGCAAGTAGGATTATTCTCCAGGCTAATTTCAGATTTAACTGCATAAGGAAAAAATCTACCAAGTTCAATACTATCCCATTTTGCAATATATTCCAAATTCATATTGCAAGAAACATATAAGATTGAGGAACCAAAAGAGCATGTAGTAAAATAGCACTAACAAAGAGCAAAAGATATGAAATAGGAAGTTGTAAGAGATAGATTGACCTCTGTCTTAATGAGTTCCGTGTTATCGGAACTAGTACCAGAGCAAGTGTCGTCCTCTAAGCTGGATGTAATTTGGAATCCAACTGGCTTGACATTAGCATCTACAAAATGAGCCAAGAAAGTAGTCTCCATTGTCAAACATTGGATGAGCTATTTAATGCTTACCAATGAGATAATCTTCAATATCGAGGCCTAAATCAGAAGGGTTCACTGTATAAATGAACCAGAAAGAAAAGGTTCACATGTTAACTCATTAGCATAGTAGTAATCTAAAACAAAATACACGATAAAAACCTAATTAATATCAAATTTAATAAGTTTACAGATCAGCTCTATCTTCACAAAACTTCAGCATGACAAGAAAATGGATTAATGAATACAAAATTCTAGCTCATTAAACAAACTGCTTTCTGAACCCGACTATATTAGATACATATTTGGCTTTTCTAAAATAGCAGGAAAACTAAACATGCTTTGTTTCTTATAAGACATAAATAGTTTCCTTTTAGATTCTATATAGACCAATCAAAACCACCAAAAAGTGAAGGTGAAATTTTCACCCTAAGAAAATTTAGCTGCATTACAAAACATCATGCTGCTGCATAAATGTAAGATTAGAACTAAAATTGATGCTTGAACCTGGAATGTCATAAAAGATATTGCCTAAAGTTGATGATGGTGATAACCCAATTATAAAGTGGCACTTAAAGAACTTATATATTTGTTGTTGGAATGTGAACAAAACAACATCAGAAATGGCAGATTAGAAATTAGAAAAAGTGATGCTTGAACCTGAAAGTGCATAGAAGATTTATTCTACAGTAGATAATGGAGATAAATTGATGAAAATGTGGCTCCTAAGGGACCTATATATTTCTTAAGTCAATATGAGAACATGCTTTCACTTATTTTTAGCCTGAAGCGTAATCTATATTTCTATGCAGCGTCCTGTTTTACCCCCTCAACCATTTAGTACAAGAAATCATCCATTAATCAATTTAAAATTCTTCAGTTTAAGTTTAACATTTAAAGGTAATCAGGACATACACACAAGTTTTTCCTCAGCTTCTGCATGCAAAAGAAGACTCTCAGTTTCTAACCAATGCATGAAAGCAAGCAGACATACCACAGTCTGAGTCTCACTCCTCTAATCACCATGATACCTATAAATCAATTTGAAAGACTATACCTACTTACAAGTTACTAGAGTTTTGTTGTGTTTGAATTAAGAGATTGGGAGCTAATAGATTGCAAATCTATTGAATTTCATTGGATACTTTGCGTAACAATGGAATCATTTTAGGAAGTATTTTATGGTTTGAACTATTAGCTTAAAAGTCCTTCCATCTAATGCAAACAAAGCCTTACAAATTCGTGCGCAGAAAGACAACCAGAGTTATTATAAATTACCATTAAATGTCAATCAAGTAATGCATATGCTGGATATTCTGATTGTTAATAAAATGGATCAAATTAATTTAACTTTTCTATCTAGAAACTTAGTTATGGAGTAACATCCTTTCTGAAAAATTTATTTAATTGATAAATATATATATTATATTATCAAAGATACCTAGAGTTCGGGTGGTAGGTCATTAATTTAATTAATATCTTTGAATAGTTATTTTACACCAAAGACTTTAGTAATTACACCAAATACATACATTGACATTGTTTGGTATTAGTTTAAAGGACAACAGAAGTAGCACGCATGATAAAACAAATAAGAATTAGAACAATTAAGTAATGTATCAAAATATATAAAACTCAAAATATATAATGTAGGAATGCATATTTGTTATTTTCAATGTGTGGTAAAGAAATCGGCAGAGTAGTAATTAATAAAATATTTTAAAATAAATACCTTGCCTTTTCTTAACTTGGTTGATTTCATCACATGGCTAGAAGCTCTCTAGTCCAGGTTTTGAAGTACTATTACTATACCTTTAGATCCTAAATACCCCAAAAGAAGGAGAAAAATCAGCAATTTTACCAACTTAAAACAAAGTACATTAGCAATATCACATTCATTTTAAAGAATTCAGTAAACGGATCAAGTTGACAATAAGAAACAATTAAAGGAGGAACTGTTGACCTACTTCTACGGTATGATAGGCGATCTTGTGCTTGAGATAGTTTAAATCTTGACGCCTTTCAACCAAAAAACATCTAAAATTCAAAAATGTCTAGATGTAAATATGTATCAGTTTTCTTTGATCCATGCAAAAACTAGATATCTGATAAAATTAAAACAATAATTTATTCACAACCCACAACAACAGATATTGGCTTAGAATTGCAAAATTAGAATCAGCAGGTGGGAGACAAGTCGAGCAATTAATTAGGTCTTGAATATATCAACTCTTCTATTAATTCTTTTATGATCATTGATCATCCAATTGGGTTAGAGTTTAAACTTTAATATCCACCACAAAAGCCACTAATATTAATTTCGATCTAGATGTCAAACTTCCGTCACAATGAATAACAAAGAATGATCTTTTCCTCTCTGAATTAAAGACAAAAGGAAGAGTAAATAACATGCTATGTATCTTAACTAATACAAAATGTTTGAATACAAGAAATCCTAGAACGCAGTGTGAGACCTCATAAATATTGACAAGAAAAATACAGAAAGCTAAGACAAACATCTAAAATCAGGTAAGTGATGTCATTGACACATTATATCAAATTCGTCATTGAAGGCTCTACAATATTAAATGAATAAGAATGGTTTTCAACTAGAATAGGCTCCCATATATAGTAACTCCCTAATTATATCACTTAACAGAAAATGTAAGATTAGATATGTATCTAATATAGTACTAAAGTGCAGAAGACCAAAATAGAACAGTAGAATGTACATCAAATAAAGCCAGTTGAAAAACAAGATTTCTATCCTCAGAGACGATGATGTAAAGTGCTAATCAATCGAAAAACAAAAGTCATAATAGGATTTAGATGAAAAGCTCACTCTGCCTTCTGGACTCATCTTCATCCTCTAGAGCACCCTTTCAAATGCAGGCTTGCCAGTTGTCTCCCCCAGAGCAGCTATCAAATCAGCTCGTCGTGGATCCAACAACGCTCCGACGGCTGATCCAACAGCAACGGTAGCCTGCTGCCATCCCTTGAGTCGGACTCGAGCACCCTTCATCATTTCTTTGCTATATATCAAATGAGATTCACATATATATGCTAGATTCATTGAATAACATATATATGCTAGATTCACACGCCAAATCAACGAACTAACAACTACTAAATTCGATTAAACAAAATTCTAGTCAGCCTAACACGGATCACGAAATACAAAGAGAGGAGACGACAGAAATCTTGGAGAAACAAAAAGTCATAAGCTACCCATACGAGTAAAAAGAAGAGTTCCGAGCAAAATCCAGATGTAAAATCTGTTCTTCGAATGAATCGAAGGCGGTGCCCAGATTTAAGGTTTCGATGAGAGGGAAGAAAGGCAGAGAGAGGAGAGAGCATGTTTCAGAAGAATTTGATGTCGGTGGTGGAGAAGTTGGACCTTGGTGTTTATGGCGGTTATTATGCGAAATAGGTCGAGATTCTCAAGAATCTCACTATAAATACCTTTAGCTTGGTATTACCATCGTTGTCGATGTCTACTTCTCTCTCGGTCAATTCCTTCGCTATGAGCGCGTGGCCGAGCTTAGCCATGGAGTGAGCTAGCTCTGCCGCCGTTATGTACCCATTCCCATCCCTATCAAACATCTTGAACAGATACTTCAACTGATCCTCCGAGTAGGGCGACTTCGTCGGCAGAAGCTCCGGCGCCACCAGCGCCACGAACTCACGGTGACGGTGACCTCCTCCTCTAAATCATGGAGGAGGAGATGAACAAGTTGACGGTGGCGGATTTGGGAGAAGAAACCCTAGGTTCAAAAGTTTAAAGAAAAGAAGAGAAAAACTTCAATTGACTTAGGTAGACTTTAATTAATTGAGCGGCGAAGTGCAGTGGTTGGGCGGTGAGGCAGTGGGTTTTGGTGGTGGAAAGGGATGGAGAATTGGGCGGTGGAAAGGGACGGAGAAGTAGATTTGGGTATTTGAAAAAATCTAAGTCCAAATTGTGTATAAGAATTGATCATTTGAGTATTAATATTAATTGTTGGAAAATAATGAGCAAAGATATGTTTGGTAAAATTGATGATGCCCTCCCACTCGAGGTCTATGGTTTGACCCCTGGGGCAGTCTTTAGACTATCTTTATCAGAAGGGTGCTCGACCGGTTGTGAATATTTTAAGAATAAAAAAAAAAAAAAATTAAAATGGCAAGGGTTGCACAACCGGGGCTGTTGACCGCCCGGTTTGTGCACCAATTCCAAGGCTTCATTTGATCCACAATTTTGCCACATGGCATGATCCATGCCACATGTCATTTTCTGATTCGTTCGTTTGATTTCGTTTATATCTTTTACACACTTAATTATCTATAAAAAAAAAAAAACCAAAATTCATGAAATTTTTTTCTCTATAAATAGAGACTAATATTGATACATTTTGAATCACAATCTCAAATTATCTCTTTTGTGTACTATCTTTCCTAATCTCTCATAATTTATATCATATTCTACTATTTCTCCTAATTTCTATTATGGATCCAAGTAACCCAAATTTTTTTACTTATCAATTTGTAGCTTGACTTATGTAATAATAATTTTGTATTTCAATTCTATGAATTTTATTTTTGTTATTGAGATTGTAACTTATTTTAAGTTGATCATTTTTTTTTTAATTACGAATTTGAAATATCATATAATTTAATATATTTCGTACATAATTCAAATAATAAAAAATTGATTATAAAAAATATATATATATATGTAATTATTAAATCATTAAATTAATAATTGTTATAGGTTTGGTTGATGTTATTGATAAAATGTGAAAATTGTAGAGGTTGGGTTGTGTTGTAGGTTGTGTATGTGGAGGAGAGAGAAATGAATATTTTATTAAGAGGTTGGGTTGTGGGAGGTTGTTGATAAACTTAGTATTAGTAAATAAAATCAATTTTTGTATATTTTTAATTTTAATTGATATCTTTTATATCTTTTTTTTACTTTACAAAATAATTGTTTAAAATAATTTATATTTTTTTTATTAATTTTAAAACTAAACTCATTTTATCTTTATTTTTATTTTAGAAAAACATTCATAATTTATGAATTATAAAACATAATTTTCGAATTATGTTTTAAAATAATATATAAAATTTGTATTATTATATAAAAAGGTGAGAGTAATATTTTAGGTGTAGTTTCTTAATTAATTCAAAATAGTATTTTATAAAAATACTATCTTTTAAAATTATGAGTTTTTTCATATAAGATAATATTAATGCAAATAATATAAGATAACATTATAAATTAATTAAATTTTTTAAATTTTTTAAATTTAATTAAATTTAAAAATAATTAATTTATAATTAACACAACACATAAAAAAAGCGTTGCACAATGGGTTGTCTATTGGCAAAAAAATACTATGAAAAGACAACACATAAAAGCGTTGCATACAAGGGTTGTCTATTTTTTAAAAAATAAGCTATTTGACAACACTTTGAAAAAAGCGTTGCACAAAAGCGTTGTCTATTTTTAAAAAAATACGCTATTTAACAACCCTATGAAAAAAGCGTTGTCTTATCCAAAAAAAGTGTTGTCTTTGGTCAAATTTTTTGAACAAAGACAACGCTTTTCGGAAAAAGGGTTGTAAATTTCGAAAAGACTACACAAATTCATAAAAAGCGTTGTCTTTTAGGAGTTGTTGTATCCTATTTTTCTTGTAGTGATGTGAAAGATGTTATGTATTCCTGGGAAGTCCGGCGGCAGGGCTAGTCTATAAGCTACTTCACCAATTTGTTCGAGAACTTCAAACGGTCCGATATATCTTGGTTTCAGCTTTTCCCTTTTTCCAAAGCGATAAACTCCTTTCGTGGGTGATACTTTCAAAAGACTTTATTTCCCACCTCAAACTTTAGCTCTCTTCGTCTTTTATCTACATAGGATTTTTGTTGATCTTGTGCATTTTAATTCTCTCTCAAACTTTCTTTATATCGGATAGAGACCCCTGTTTTACATCCAGTTTCTGGCAAAGCCTACAAAAAGAATTGGGCACTAAGTTAAATTTCAGTTCGGCATTTCACCCTCAGATGGATGGGTAAACCAAACAGACAATACAAATTCTAGAGGACTTATTGCGAGCCAGTGCCCTAGATCTACATGGAAGCTAGTAAGACCACCATACGAAGCCCTATATGGAAGAAAATGTCGTTCATCTCTTTATTGAGATGAAGTGGATGAGAAATATATGGAAGAAAATGTCGTTCATCTCTTTATTGAGATGAAGTGGATGAGAAAAAGGTACAGGGACCAGAATTGGTGGAACGAACAGTGGAAATAATAAGAAAGTTCGAGAGAGAATTAAAACAGCTCAGGATCAACAAAAGTCTTATACAGATAAAAAGTGAAGAGAGCTAAAGTTTGAGGTGGGAGATAAATCTTTTTGAAAGTATTACCCACGAAAAGGTTTATCGCTTTGGAAAAAGGGGAAAGCTGAAACCAAGATATATCAGACCGTTTGAAGTTCTCGAACGAGTTGGCGAAGTAGCTTATAGACTAGCCCTGCCGCCAGACTTCACAGGAATACATAACGTCTTTCACATGTCCACGCTATGAAAGTACGTATTTTACTCAAGCCACATCATCGATCGACAAGATATCAGACTCAAGAAAGACTTAACATACGAGAAGATTCTAGTGGCTATCCTGGATAAAAGAATTCACAAACTGAGGAATCGAGAAGTCATCTTAATCAAGGTCCTTTGGATCTGCCATGACATTAAGGAGACAACTTGGGAAAAAGAAAAAGAGATTTTGGCGAAATACCCAAATTTGCCATATTACGGTATGTATCTAAATTTAGAGGATGAAATTTCTTTGAAGGAGGAAAGGATATTACACCCTAGTTAATTAACTAAGGTGTAATGATATGTATATTTTCCTTATTAATTAATTATGTATAAGTAATTGACTAACTAAATAACAAGCCACGAGAAATGGCTAGTCATCGCCACTCCAAGCCACCTGTCCCCCAACTCTCTCTCTCTCTCCACAAAGAATTGACACACACCTAGTCTAAGTATAAGCTCACCCTGGCCAAGTGGGAAAGGAAAGAAAAGAAATAAAGAAAGGACAGTACACACACAAACTTTCCATCTCAATCTCTCACTCGATCCCTCTCTCAATCTCTCTTATAGTCTCTCTCTCTCTGTCTCATCTGCACTTCCTCCATAGTTGCTATTGTCGTGGGTTGTCGGCGTAGGGTGTGCCGGCGTGTGTAGGGTTGACCACCGCTGGGGGCGGCGGCGGGGGGTAGGCGTGCGAAGAGGAATGCGTGCGCGTCGGGTCATGGGCTGGAGCACTGGTGTGTGCTGGTAAGTGCTAGTGCACGTACACGCATGTCGAGGGTGGCACTGGCGTATGTCTAGCCAGGTTGTTGTGTGCATGTGTTTGTGCTGTTGTATGTGTGCTGCATGTGTGTGTGTGCAGGCTGCAGTGTGACTGTGTCGGCTAGTGTATGAGTCGCCAGCTAAGGGGGTTACCAGCAACGACGGATGAGAGCAGGTGGCAGCAGATTCTGGCAGAGGGAGGTGGGGGTTTTCCTTTTAATTTTTATTAAGTTCAAGCCCTTAATTGCGAACCTCTAAGTTTTAAATAACTAAACATTTCACCCATAACTTTAGGAAATTATGGTTTAGCCCCTAAACTTAATAATATGACATAATGGCTATGGAAATGATTTGTATGTTACATGTTCACCCCTAAGGTTTGACATAAATACTGGAATTTTGTAATTTAGTTTCTTTCTATCTCTAAACCTGGATATGAAATCCTAGTTTCAACCTTTGGGCTATATAAGCCCTAGTTACAAAAGTCGAATCCTTAATTGCTATGTTTAGAACTCTCGTCTTTCCCCCTTATAAGCCATCACCTATACCAATGTTCGTTTTTCCAAGCGATATGAGTTATCTTCCCTTACATTCAAAAGTTCTTTTTACGGACCTATTCCATCGACCCCTATTTAAGAATATTTTCAATTCAAGTTCTAATTCGAGTTATAAGTAGTCTTATTAGCCGCTAAGACGGGTTTTATATATATCTTGTAGGAGACGCAAACAAATGACCCTGCTAATTCCCTGAAATGTAGCAGTTTTCCCACGACACCACTTGACTAAGGTAGGAGTAATTTTCATGTTTAACGTTTGAGTTCCAAATGAATTTGAAGTGAAGTTATGTGCCTACGTGAAATGTATGTGTTTATTCGATTAACGTGACATTATATGCTTTACTAAGAGATGCAAACAAATGTGCGTTATTTGCAAAGTGAATGAATGTGTTTATTCGATGAACGTGACATTATATGCTTTACTACGAGATGCAAACAAATGTATGTTATTTGCAAAGTGAATGAATGTATTTATTCGATGAACGTGGCATTATACGCTTTACTACGAGATGAAAACAAATGTGCGTTATTTGCAAAGTGAATGAATGTGTTTATATTAACGAAATATATACCACGGTGGCTCAAAACCACAACAATGTATATCACGGTGGCTCAGAACCACAACAATGTTTTTCAAGGCGGCTCATACCCACAACTATGTGCTTGATGAACTATATCCCTATGTTTTCATTTTATGTTTTAACTGCTCCCAAGCCCTACCACACTTAGTGTTCTTGTGCACCCACCCCCTTAAGTGATTTTATTTTATAGGTTGCGGCCGCTCGGAAGGGAAGTGAAATAAGTGTCATATTATTTTGTTTGTATAGAAGATGTTATCTTGAACTCTTTTGGAAAACGTAGCTTGCAAAGTTGTACAGTTTTAGTCATGTAACTATAAAGGAAAATATTTTTCTTCCGTTGTGTACGATTCACGTTTTATAAAACAGAGATGTTTGAACAAACTTACCTTTATTTGTAAATTTAAGTTAGCTTTAGAAATCCATGTTGTATCGAGATGCTGGACGCCCAAATGAAAATTTATTAAACTCTGTTATTCTATAATAACGTAAAAAATGGCATGACAGTTTTGGTATCAGAGCCACCATGGTAAACATTGTTGTGGTTCTGAGCCACCGTGGTATACATTTCGTTAATATAAACACATTCATTCACTTTACAAATAACAAACATTTGTTTGCATCTCATAGTAAAGCATATAATGCCACATTCATCGAATAAACACATTCATTCACTTTGCAAATAACACACATTTGTTTGCATCTCGTAGTAAAGCATATAATACCACATTCATTGAATAAACATATATGTTTCACGTAGGCACATAACTTCACTTCAAATTCATTTGGAACTCAAACGTGAAAAAAGAAAATTACCCCCACCTCAGTCAAGTGGTGTCATGGGAAAACTACTATGTTTCGGGGAATTAGCGGGGTCCTTCGTCTGCATCTCTTACAAGATATATATAAAACCCATCTTAGTGGCTAATAAGACTATTTATAACTCGAATTAGAACTTGAATTGAAAATATTCTTAAATAGGGGTTAATGGAATAGGTCTGTAGAAAGAACTTTTTCCTTGAAATCCATCCAGGTCATTGCGTCCCTCATTCTTACTGTTAGGCTTCTTTTATACGATTCGCAAAAAAAACTTGCTTCTTTTGTAAATTGAAAAACAACACACAAAACCTTCTGCATATCGATACAAATGAGGTGAGTGAAAAGTCTGTCCAAGTTTCTCAACCACTCTTCAGCATCCGCAGGTTTCCCTTTTCCGTTGAAAATTGGTTGATTAGAGCGTCGAAATTGTTCGATTACTTGATTCACCTTGCATCTTGATGTCGATGGGGGTGGTGCTATTCGTGCAGCATCTAATTGTTCCGTTAGGCCTTTCTGTATGGTGATTAAGTTACCTATCATTCCATCATCGCCTTGTTCATGGGATTCCTCGACTTGCTTATAGGGCTCCTCGACTGGTTGTAAGCTCCTGTGGGGTCGGCCTCGAGGCATTATTATGTTACATTCCATATAAAATTTCGATGATTAGGTATCACAACGTCCCTTTTAGCAGAGAAACAAATGCAAAACATGAGGGAAAGATAAACGTCTCATAGGATTGCAAAATGCACGCTGGCATTATATATATATATATACATAAACAAAATGACCATTGTACATCATACAGAAGACTACATATACCAATTACCTATCTAGAGCTACATTATACATATATATACATACATAATGTTTATCATCCACCATCCTTTTATACAAACATTCTAGAATCCTAACCCCTAAGCGGCAGCAGTCGGAGGTGATGGGGGACCCCTGCAACCCCAGCGTCTGGTCCCTCGGTGCACCCTCATCAAGATACTCATCAGGGTTCTCCTCCTCGGGATCCTCCTCATCCTCATCCCCTGTGCCATTACCGGATAGGTCATACGGTCCCTGCTCGGGGGTAGTCGGGAGACCATGCGGCCCCACAACTCCAACATGTGTCTGACCACTTCTCTTGGAAAACCAGGCGCACTCTTACTGCCCATCCGTCGAGCAATGTTTGACTCGGACGTAAGCAAGCCTAAAGACACCTAATACTACCTCATGTCTCCCTCTAGCAATGATACAACTGAGCTATATGCTCGCCTATCGATACATCTCCTATCACCTGGCTATCGAATAATCGACGCCTAAGTCTCATAGCTAGGGTTTTGGCTCTCTTACCCTCTCCCTAGAGGTAAACCTAGTCCTAACCAACTGTCATACACCATCTTATGTAAGTTTCATAGTGAAAAATTGTCAAGCTCTGATACCAAAATTGTCACGCCCCTTTTTTACAACCCCGTACTCTACTTTTTTGTAGAGCTTGCTCAATTTTAAATTTTTTAACAAAAAACTTCTTATTCCAAATATTATCATATTTTATAACTGGATAAACATCTCTCTTCACTCTCATTCCGTCAGGTCTGCCAAAAGGTATATAAATGTTATGTGTTGTATTATGTTTTTATGTTTTAATGTTATTTGTTTAAGATTTAAGTTTGAAATGGTATGTTAGAGGTGGTTTCATTATGTAACTTAAATAATATGGTGTATGTCAGATGGCTAGGCCTAGGTTTACCGCTAGGAAGAGGGTGAGGGAGCCAGAGCCCCTAGCTAGGAGACTTAGACATCGATTCTTTGATAGCTAAGTGACAGGAGATGTATCGGTAGACAAGCATATAGTCCACCTGTATCATTGCTGGAGGGATGTAGGAGGTAGTATTAGGTGCCATGAGGCTTACTTGCATCTGATTCAGACACTGCTCGATGAATGGACAGTAAGAGCGCGTCTGGTTTTCTAGGATGAGATAGTATACGATATAGAGGATGGTACTCCCATAGTTGACTTCGGGAGGGTGGCCAAGCACATATTGGAGTTGTGGGGCCGCCATGATCTCCCGACTACCTCCGAATGGAGACCTATGACCTATCTAGTGATGGCACAGGGGATGAGGAGTAGGAGGATCCCGAGAAAGACCCCGATGATTACCTTGATGAGGGTGCACCAAGGGACCAAGCACTGGGATTGCAAGGGCCCCCATCACCTCCGGCTGCTGCCATTTAGGGGTTAGGATTCTGAAATGTTTGTATAAAAAAATGGTGAATGATGAACATTATGTATGTATATATATGTATAGGGTAGCTCTAGATAGGTAGTTGGTATATATAGTCCTCTGTATGATGTACAATGGTCATTTTATTTATGTATATATAATGCCAGCGTGCATTTTGCTATCCTATGAGACGTTTATCTTCACCTTATGTTTTGCATTTGTTTCTCTGCTAAAAGTGACATCGTGATACTTGAGGAAAGAAAACTACTAGGCCTCCTATTCTAGGTTGACTCTTCTCCGAACTCTCGTCGAAATTTTGTATGGAACATAACAGAATCATGTCTCGAGGCCGATCCCACCGGAGCTTACAACAAGTCAAGGAGCCCCACAAATGAGTTGAGGAGCCCCACGAGCAAGCCGAAGAACCCCACGAACAAGGCGATGATGGAATGATAGGTAACTAAATCACCATACCGAAAAGCCTAGTGGAACAATTGGATGCTGCATGAATAGCACCACCTCCATCGACATCAAGAAGTGAGGTGAATCAAGTAATCGAACAATTTCGACGCTTTAATCCACCAATTTTCAATAGAACAGGGGAACCTACAGATGATGAAGAGTGGTTGAGAAACTTGGAAAGACTTTTCGCTCACCTCATTTATACCGACGCGCAGAAGGTTTCGTGTGCTATTTTTCAATTTACTGAAAAAGCAAGTTTTTTATGGGAATCATATGAGAGGACCTTGGCAGTAGGAATGAGGGTATGCAAAGTCATGATTAGGATTGTCTCGAGGGTATGGTGATTAAGGCTTCCGTACCTCGTGTGGTATCAGAGCCAGGTTTTTCGACTCGATCGGAGAATATTTGTGAGTTATTCTTTATCTAAGTGGTTAGTAAGGGAGGCCCTCTAAGCTCTTATGGATATCTTAGACACAATTATATCCCAAATCCTGTCCCAATCTTCAGCCCTTTCATTGCCTAGATATACCACTAGCAAAATAGAAAATCTTATCGAATATTCTACTATTCCTCCAGATGTTGTTGTCGAATAAACAATATCCCTTCTTATTTGTCCATACAACATATACAGAAAATACGGGAGTTTAACCAAGAGCATCAAGTCTCTCATTTTCTCACAAAATCCTCCTACTAAAGAGTATGTCCAATCATCCAAGATGGATCATCGTGGCCTTCCTGCCACAACCAGTGAGCAATATATTACTCTTTCCATATCTCCTGTATATATTGAAACATGAAAGAGAGAAGGTTATACTCACCTCCATCTTGGAGCTGTGAGATTGGTGTTATCTTACCATGGTAGGTGAGGACTTCCTATCATGGCTGGACTGGCACTTCTCGACACCAGGTTTCTTAAGTATGAACACGCAATTGTGATAACTGTTCTATCTACACTAAATGCTAGAAGTGTGGTAATCACATTCTTTCCCAATTTTACTTTATCTTTACAAGATACTTCTTTAGCGAAAGCGTTTAAAGTACATATACAAATCTCTAGAGCTGAACAAATCCAAAACTCCGTCATGGGGATGCTACACCACCAGATTGTCTAAAGATTGCAAAACCATGCCCTCAACCTTAAAAATCAAAGTATAAAAGATGCTCGCATGATTTTTGCTGAATCAGGTTCCAAAGTCCCCACTATTATCCAGATTCAAAGGTAAATAAATAGGAGTGATCTCCAGAAGTTGGTTCCTACTGAATGGATCACTAATTATGAAACACTTTATCAAGAGATGGGATGAGTCCAAGCTACAGACTTCAGGTTTGAAAACCTGAAGGATGGAAGGGTGAAAACCAGAAGAGCCAGAAGAGTTGCTCCTCCAATGTTCCAACTGATGTTGTACCTTGTGTCTGAACCAAGAGATGAAAGCATCCCTATAGCTAGATTTCAATCAGATGGAAGTCATACTTACAAATGTCATATCAATGGTCACTTTATTTGAGATGTTGATCCTTCTATGTGTGATCCAAGATGCCCGTGCAACACAGGTGATTCTGATGAAGAAGAAGATGAGATTCCCAAGATAAGAAGGCGTTGTAAAATAGAACCAAATAGACAAAATGATCCTCCAGATCCACCTTCTTTATACAAACAGTCAATTTGTAAAAGGAGGGCTAATCGAAAGGCTCGTCCATGTCGCTATAAGGATACACACACACTACCTACTCCACCGACTCTCCAACCATGCTTCATTTTCAAAGCATATGAAGAAAATTTTACCCCTCTTGAAAGACATGAAGATGTTTTGAGTAAGGTAATCTCTAAACCTTATATTCAAAATACGACGATAGAACCAAGCGGCCAACTAAATCCCTTGAGTCAAGGTGAGAAAATTCTCAATTGGCAAACCGCAAATGCTTGGGCACAGAATAAATCACTTCAAAGTATTGATTCCAAGATGACACATGTCCTAGAGAAAGTCCAGAATTCTAATAACAAGGTGACTCATTTAGAGTCCTAACTCTTGGTGATCAAACAAAAATTAGCTGAAAAGATCTCACAATTGGATAAAGAACTCAGGATTCTTATTGCTAGCCGACAATATGGGTCTGAATTCTTCACCAAAGAAGCTGAGATCAGGAAATTAAAGACAGAGCTAGCCAGGATTGAAGATGAAAAGAGTGAGAATAGTTCCTTATTTGTACCTCCATCAAGCATGTACAGATCACCTTCGGAATCTAGGACAGAATCCCAAATTTATGTAAAATACTTTGGGATGATTTCCAGCATACCTACCAGTATGCCCCCAGAAAGCCTGAAGAAGAGAAAAAATAGGGAAGATGACCAGTCAAAAAAAGACGGGAAAAGACCAGCAGACACATTGATGATGTGATTAATGCCTGAATAATTTCCTAAATAAGAAGATGAAAGTGGTTGGGTTTTCGAATCAACCAATACTCTTCCAGAATAAAGTGAAGATGATGAAGAAATAGCTGACCTTTTAGCCATCTTGATGGCTGACCCAAAACCGAGCCAATCCTTCACCGAACCCCTCTCAGAAGATTCAGAAGATATTCCAAATAGACCATTTGTACGTCATCCAAATGAAGTACAAGGTACGAAATCTTCTATTGTCCTTGGTTTTCATTTAACGATGTACCTATCCATCAAATAAGAGAAAAAATGCATACATTTTCTACTTGGATTGATAATCAACTCAATCGAGATGGGGCAGATCTCAAAAGTATACTTAAAGATTTCACTTCTAAATTCCTAGGAGTATTGAGAGAATGGTTCTTAAGTCTTGGAGATTACAGAAAAAGGCAATTACTTGACGCACCTTCACAGGCTGACGTACTTGGTGAAATTCACAGAGAATTCATAGGTGATATTTCTCTATACACCAAGAACATATCCCAAGAGTATTTCTCCATGAGGTGTTGCTCTCTTTCAAAGAAGGATCTTGATCGACATTTTAAACGAATGTCGGAAAGATTCTATATGTTGAATGGATATAATGATCCAAATCTCAAGAATGTCTATTTTGCCTCGTTCCCACAAGAGCTGTAACCAGAGATAGCAAGAATACTTCAATCAACCAGAAGAGAGATAGCCAATAACAGTTTGGGGCAAATACATCAATTCTGCCTAGATGCACTGGATAAGCTCTGCGAACAACAAAATCTCTTTAGAGAAATGATTGAAAAATGAAAATCCCAAAATCGGTATGTGATAAATCCTATCTTGAAATAAAGTGCAAAAAAAGTGTCATTGCTCCAAAAAGGAAAGGGATATAAAAAAGAGGAAAAAGATAAAGAGGAAAAAGAAAAACTAAAATTACAGGTTTTTCAGAAGAAAGTCTTTTAGGAAAAACAAGACGGACAGGTGCTATTTATGTAGGAAAAAGAGGTCATTTTGCAAAAAATTGCCCGAACAAGAAGGAAAAGACTGCAAAATTGGCAACACAGATCTTTCATTATCATGAAAAAGATGTTGAAGACGCTGAGATAGAGTCTCTCTATTCAGAACAAGATACTGAAGATTCTGATACAACCTTTATGCTCCAATCTATCGATGAAGAAGACTCCGACAATGAACATGTTCCTATCCTCATGGTAAAGGAATCTCCGTTGTTAAAAACTAACATGATTGTCCAAGAAGGAGTACCATCACCTCACCTGGAAGTAAAAATACTCCAGTCCAAATACGACCGACCTATCAAGGCAATTGGAGTTCTAGATACTGGAGTCAGGAAGACCATGTTGAATCTTGAGATACTCCCACAAGATGCTTGAGAGCCACACCATGAGTACTTTTTTGCAGCAGATGGTCAGACATTCCACACATCCCTGATTTCCACACAACCTATTGGAATTCAGATATTTCCAGAATGTATCAACTGGATCAAAGTCATCGGTAGCAAACTCCATGGACATGATCTATTGATGGGGTTTGATCTCTTCTTTAAAGCCCAAAAGTTGCAGATATTCCCTCATAGTGTCAAATACTAAAAAGCGTTCCAATCATTTACTCAATTACAAAAGTTATTCACTCTAAAAGAAGCACCTGGAGAATTTCCTCAAATAACCAAAAGATTACAAGATTGTTATGAAAACTCACATGTTGATTTCAATCATCCATCTCTTCTCTAGAAGAATGCTGACTTCTTAGTCTATCTTCCTTTTAAAAAGAATGAAGATATAAATGCTACTAGAGCCATACATCTAGGCATGACTCCAGAAGATCTCAAACTGGCCCTCCAAGAATGCGACGCCCTTCTAGCCCTAGGCCTTATTGAGTTTACCAATTCCAACTAGTCCTGTCCAGCATTTTATGTCAATAAAATAGCGGAACAAGCCCGAGGGAAAAAGAGGTTAGTAATTGATTACAAACCTCTAAATTATTACCTTCTTGATGATAAGTTTCCATTACCCAAAACAAAAGTTTTGTTCTCTCACCTCATAGAGTCCCGTATATTTTCCAAATTCGACCTTAAGCCAGGTTTTTAGCAAGTGGATCTTGACCCAAATGATAGATACAAAACAACCTTTTGCTTACCTACGACCTAATACCAATGGACCATTTTGCCTTTTAGCCTTAAAGTGGCACCATCCCTCTTCCAAAAAAACCATGATAAAAATCTTTGAGCCAATTCTATACAGCACCCTTGTCTATATTGATGACATCCTATTATATTCTATTACCAAGACAGAACAGACCAACTCTTTAACCAGTTCGTCGGAATAGTAAAAAAATATGGTATTATGCTATCAGAAAAGAAAAGTATAGTTGGCCAAAAGATCATTGATTTCTTAGGGATGAAAATCTCAAATGGAGACTACCAACCCGGCTCACACTTATCCCAAGAAATCTTGAAGTTCCAAGACGAGCAATATTCAGTAAAGCAGATTCAACAATTTCTTGGGATTATAAACTATCTCAAGAAATTCATTCTAAATTGCTTAGTCTATACAAGCAAGCTCTCAAAACGTTTAAGGAAGAACCCACCAGTATAAGACTCTACTCAAACCAAGACTGTCAAATACCTAAAGGAAGTGTGTCAAAACCTTCCTCCTCTAAGGATTCCAGGAGATAGACAAGTGATTCTTCAAACTGATGCCAATAACGAAAGCTAGGGAGCCATCCTGCTGGAACGACATAAAGATAAGATGCATTATTGTGGACATGTAAGCAAGCAGATAGTTCAAGGACTCAGAAACTCATTACCATGCTATATACAAGGAGATATTGGCCGTGAAGAATGAGATCAAAAAATTCGAATTTCATTTTGTGGGACGCCAATTCATTGTCCAACTAGACAACACTTCCTTCCCAGCAATCATGGAGCTAAAAAACAAAGGAGTACCAGAAAAACAACTTCTCAGGCTAAAAGATTGGTTCTCGAAATACCAATTTGAAGTTCAACATATTAAAAAAAAAACATTGTTCCTGACTATCTGTCCAGGAAGAATCAGTTACAGTTAGTTTCATCCACCAAGATAATTCCAATCATTTTTATGTTGAACAAAAGAAAGAAGATAGCTAAGCCCTCTCGGAACATTTTTTGGAGACAAGCTCCTGTACAAGATCTATCTTTCCCTACGAGGGATGATCCATTAAAAACTATTGGGGATATCCGGCATTAAACAACATAAAATCTTTTCCGATATCTTTCCAGGTACACTTCTGATAATGGATTTTCAGAGGAGCAGGTGTGTTATGACATCAAAAAACCTTTCTTCATCATAACCTATATCAACCTTGATCAGGACCTCCCAGTTAATGGATTGTGGTACTTATAGTGTTTATCCGTATTCTATTTTCACCCTGTTGAAATACCTGTTAGCGATATGATCATCTTCCTCTAGGATTCAGAAAATGACTCTACACTCTGGTGGAATTCCTAATGTGGTACTCCACCATAGAAGAATGGATAAAATTACTCCAAGAAGAATACCAAGACGAAGGGGATCCCCATGTCATACTTCTTTATCATAGACCATATTCTACCGGACCACAGGAAAATTTACTCCCAATGCCCCTACACTACAAATGGAAAACTATTGAAGGACCAATCCAATATGATAAGGAAACACATAGGGAATTCTCAGTTCATCTATGTTTTGCCAACAAAACTCATCTAGAAGACTTCAAAGAAAACCTGGTATACACCTCCTTTATTATAGACCCGATCAAGAAAGTCCCACAACATAACAAAGTGGGAACTAACTATGAATCTGAATTCAATCCGAAACAACTTTAGCTGAAGAGGGACCCATGACCCATGTGCAGACATAAGTCATGCAATAAAATACCCTTTTATCCCAAAAGGGTGAGTTAATCTTATAATATGACACATCCTCCTTAAGGAGGTGAGTCATCCATGTTTTGGCTTGTAATAAAGAATCTATCCATTTGTATAGATGATAGATATGATCTTTTAGCATAACACCTCCTCCTTCCTTAAAGAGGTGAGTCATTCATGCTTTAGACTTGTAAAAGGGAATCTATCCACGTGTATAGAGAATAGATAAGTTCTTTCATGCAAAACCCTAAGCTTACATGTGTCCAAGTGCATGCACTCCACATGGCTATCTTAAGTATGTCTTTAACCTTATAAATGGGGCTTCTATCCATTGTAAAAATCCCGATGATAAAAATAAAACCCCTTTTTCAAGTCTTATATCTAAGTTGCTAAACCGTTTTGTGCTTCCTCCAAAGCCCTTAGATTATAGCTTGCAACTATTTTCCTCCTTATATATTTACTGCATAAAGTATACTCTATACTCGTCTCTCTTTCAGGATCTTGTATATCAGCACTATGCAGTAGATGATATCTGGCAAGCAAATGGTCCTTATAATCCATATGATGATCTAAATTATACTACTTGACGTAATTAATGCCCAAGCCTTCATGGCCGAGAGTGCCAAAACGGGTTATTTGGGGTTGATTATGGCAGAGTATGCAAAGTCATGATTAGGATCGTCTCGAGGGTGTGGTGATTAAGGCTTCCGTACCTCATGTGGTATCAGAGCCAGGTTTTTCATCTCGATCAGAGAATATTTGTGAGTTATTCTTTATCTAAGTGGTGAGTAGTGGAGGCCCTCTAAGCGCTTATGGATACCTCAGACACAATTACATCCCAAAAGGGATAAAGATTGGGATAGGATTTGGGATGTAATTGTGTCTAACGTATCCATAAGTGCTTAGAGGACCTCTCCTACTCACCACTTAAATTAAGAATAACTCACAAATATTCTCCGGGTGAGACGAAAAACCTAGCTTTAATACCACAAGAGGTATGGGAGCCTCAATCATCACACTCTCGAGATGATCCTAATCATGACTTTGCATACTCTGTCATAATCAACCCCAAATAGCCCGTTTTGGCACTCTTAGCCACGAAGGCATGGGCATAATTACGTCAAGTAGCATAATTTAGATCATTGTGTGGATTATAAGGACCATTTGTTTGCCAGATATCATCTACTGCATAGTTCTGATATACAAGATCCTCAAAGAAAGGCGAGTATAGAGCATATTTTATACAGTAAATATATAAGGAGGAGAATAGTTGCAGGCTATAATCTAAGGGCTTTGGAGGAAGCACAAAAGGGTTTAGCAACTCAGATATAAGACTTGAAAGAGGGGTTTTATTTTTTTCATCGGGATTTTTACAATGGATAGCAGCCCCATTTATAGGGTTAAAGGCATACCTAAGATAGCTATGTGGAGTACATGCACTTGGACACATGGAAGCTTAGGGCTTTGCATGAAAGAACTTATCTATCCTCTATACACGTGGATAGATTCCCTATTACAAGTCTAAAGCATGAATGACTCACCTCTTTAAGGAAGGAGGAGGTGTCATGCTAAAAGATCATATCTATCCTATATACAAATGGATAGATTCTTTATTACAAGCCAAAACATGGATGACTCACCTCCTCAAGGAGGATGTGTCATATTATAAGATTAACTCACCCTTTTGGGATAAAAGGGTATTTTATTGCATGACTTATCTCTGCACATGGGTCATGGGTCCCTTTTCAGCTGAAGTTATTTCGGATTGAATTTTGATTCATGGCTAGTTCCCGCTTTGTCTGGTTGTGGGTATTTCTTGATTGGGTCTATAACAAAAGAGGTGTATGCCAGGTTTTCTTTGAAGTCTTCTGGATGAGTTTTGTTGGCAAAACATAGATGAACTGAGAATTCCCTCTGTATTTCCTTATCATATTGGATTAGTCCTTGGATAATTTTCCATTTGTAGTGTAGGGGCATTGGATGCAAATTTTCTTGTGGTTCGGTAGAATATGGTCTATGATAGAGAAATATAATGTGAGGATCCCATTCGTATTGGTATTCTTCTTGGTGCAATTTTATTCATTCTTCTACGGTAGAATACCACATTCCACCATAGTGTGGAGTCATTTTCTGAATCCTAGAGAAAGATGATCATATCACCGACAGGTATTTCAACAGGGTGAAAGTAGAGTACAGATAAACACCATAAGTACCACAATCCATTAAGTGGGAGGTCTTGATCAAGGTTGATATGGGTTATGGTGAAGAAAGGTTTTTTGATGTCGTAACATACCTGCTCCTCTGAAAATCCATTGTCGGAGGTGTACCTGGAAAGATATCGAAAAAGATTTTCTATTGCATAATGCCGGATATCCCCAACAGTTTTGAATGGGTCATCCCTCTGAGGGAAAGATAGATCTTGTACAGGAGCTTGTCTCCAAAAACTGTTTCGGGAGGGCTTAGCAATCTTTTTCCTTTTGTTCAACATAAAAATGATTGGAATTACCTTAGTGGATGAAACTAGCTGTAACTTATTCTTCCTGGACAGATAGTCAGGAACAATGTTTTCTTTTTCTTTGATATGCTGAACTTCGAATTGGTATTTCAAGAACCAATCTTTTAGCCTGAGAAGTTGTTTTTCTGGTACCCATTTGTTTTTTAGCTCCATGATTTTTGGGAACCATTTCAAGAACCAATCTCCAGGTGCTTCTTTTAGAGTGAATAACTTATGTGTTAGAGTAAATGGCTGTAACGCCTTTTTGTATTTGACACCATGGGGGAATATCTGTAACTTTTGGGCTTTACAAAAGAGATCAAACCCCATTAACAGATCATGTCCATGGAGTTTGCTACTGATGACTTTTATCCAGATGATACATTCTGGAAATATCTAAATTCCAACAGGTTGTTTGGAAATCAGGGATGTGTGGAATGTCTGACCATCTGTTGCAAAAAAGTACTCATGGTGTGGCTGACAAGCATCTTGTGGGAGTATCTCAGGATTCAACATGGTCTTCCTAGCTCCAGTATCTAGAACTTCAATTGCCTTGATAGGTTGGTCGTATTTGGACTGGAGTATGTTTACTTCCAGGTGAGGTGAAGGTACTCCTTCTTGGACAATCATGTTAGTTCTTAACATCGGAGATTTCTTTACCATGAGGATAGAAATGTGTTCATCATCAGAGTCTTCTTCATCGGTAGATTGGAGCATAAAGGCTGTATCAGAATCTTCGGCATCTTGTTCTGAATAGAGGGACTCTATCTCAGTGTCTTCAACATCTTTTTCATGATAATGAAAGATTTGTGTTGCCAATTTTGCAATCTTTTCCTTCTTGTTCGGACAATTTTTTGCAGAATGACCACTTTTCCCACATAGTTAACACCTGTCCGTCTTGTTTTTCATAAAAGACTTTCTTCTGAAAAACCTGTAATTTTAGTTTTTCTTTTTCCTCTTTATTTTTTCCTCTCTTTTATATTCCTATCCTTTTTTTAGCAATGACACTCTTTTTCTTTGCTCTTTATTTCAAGATATTTTGCATATTCCTATGCTTTGCACTTTTTTAAGCAAGAATCATCCTAAAGTATTTTGCATAAATTTGAGATTTTGTCCTAGATTCCGAATGTGATCTGTACATGCTTGATGGAGGTATAAATAAGGAACTGTCCTCACTCTTTTCATCTTCAATCCTGGCTAGCTCTGTCTTTAATTTCCTGATCTCAACTTTTTTGGTGAAGAATTCAGACCCGATTTCTTTATCCAGTTGTGAGATCTTTTCAGCTAATTTTTGTTCGATCATCAAGAGTTTGGACTCTAAATGAGTCACCTTGTTATTAGAATTCTGGACCTTCTCTAGGACCTGTGTCACCTTGGAATCAATACTTTGAAGTGATTAATTTTGTACCTGTGCATTTGCGGTTTGCCAATTGAGAACTTCTTCACCTTGACTCAAGGGTTTTAGCTGGCCACTTGGTTCTATCGTTGTATTTTGTGTTGGAAATTGGAAGAGAATGATTGTTTTTAACCAATCTTTGACCAAATTTTAATGTTGATTTCATTTTAAATAAATGGAAATAAGTTGCTAAATCGGAATCTACATTCCGTGTAGATGAATGTAGTGTATTTACTTTCGAATTTCCAATTTCGGGTGAATGAGAAATTAATACACAAAATTGGCAACTTGGATCCTTCTTGTGAAGGAAAATGGGAGAAAAGTGAAGTTGTCCCACATAGGAAAAATGGAAGAAAAAGTTTCACTTTATTAATAGGAGCACATGTATAAGAGATAATCATGTGTGCTTCCTTATGGTGAAACCTAGTGCCATTTTTTGGATCTAGTTGACCAAGCACTCACGCACCATTCGAACCGCACAAGACATCATCACATTCGGGTTGGGTCCGGACCGGACCGGGTTGGGTTCGGACTAGGTCACGGGTCGGGTCGGATCGCGAGTCGGGCCGAGTCATGGCCGGGCCGGGTCAGGTCGGGTCGGGCCGAACCAGATGTGAAGGGGTGTAACCAAGTGGTATGACCCTAGGTGTGAAAAGGTGTCACCAAGTGGTGTGACCCTTGGGTCCAAATAGCTTGACCCTTGGGAAGAGGTGTAAACACACCTCTTGGATCCAAGGGTGGTGTCCATTGTAGGAAAGGATACATCTCCTTACTCCTATAAATAGGAGGCCCCCATTTCATTTCATTCATTTGAACATTGAGTTTCAGACGTTCATTCAGAAAATCACGCATTTTTCACAAAAGTCAATATTAAGAAAGTCTCGAGTATCGAGTATAGCTTTTGGGTTGTTGTGCTATAATCCTTAAGCTCGAAGTCATTGTATCTTGGGGATGATTGTCGTTAACCGTGAGCACTTGGATACGGGGCAATATCATCTTACGGAGAAAGAGTCTAGCTCTTGCCTCGACTTAACCCCGTAATTGTGCATCTTTTCAATACGTCTAACAACTTATTTACCAACATTTTGAATATAAGGTTTAGAGATTACCTTACTCAAAACATCTTCATGTCTTTCAAGAGGGGGAAAATTTTCTTCATATGCTTTGAACATCATGCATGATTGGAGAGTTGGTGGAGTAGGAAGTGTGTGTGTATCCTTATAGCGACATGGACGAGCCTCCTTATAGTGTGATTGGAGAGTTTCTGTTTTACAACGTCTCCTTATCTTGGGAATCTCCTCTTCTTCTTCATCAAAATCACCAGTGTTGCACGAGCACCTTGGATCACACATACAAGGATCAACATCCCAAATAAAGTTACCGTTGATATGACCTATGTAAATATGACTTTTATCTGATTGAAAACTAGTTAAGGGATGTTTTTATCTCTTGGTTTAGACACAGGGTACAATATCATTTGGAACATTGGAGGAACAACGTCTTCTGGCTCTGTCCGATAGATGGTTTTCACCCTTCCATCCTTCAGGTTTTCAAACCTGAAGTCTGAAGCCTAGACTCATCCCATCTCTTGATAACGTGTCTCATAATTAGTGATCCATACAGTAGGAACCAACTTCTGGAGATCACTCCTATTTATTTGCCTTGGAATTAGGATAATAGTGGCGACTTCGGAACTTGATTCAGCATGAACCATGAGAACATCTTTTATACCTTGATTTTTAAGGTCGAGGGCATGGTTTTGCAATATGTAGACAATCTGGTGGTGTAGTGTCCCCATGATGGAGTTTGGGATTTGTTCAGCTCCAGAGATTTGTATTTGTACTTTAAATGCTTCTGCTAAAGAAGTATCTTGTAAAGATAAAGTAAAATTGGGAAAGAACTTGATTACCACACTTCCAACATTAAGGGTAGATAGAACAGTTCCCACAACTGCATGTTCATACTTAAGGAACCTGGTGTCGAGAAGTGCCAGTCTAGCCGTGATAGGAAGTCCTCTCCTACCATGGTAAGATAACACCAATCTCACGGTTCCAAGATGGAGGTGAGTATACCCTTATCTCTTCCATGTTTCAATATATACAAGAGGGATGGAAAGAGTAACATATTGCTCACTGGATATGGCAGGAAGACCACAATGATCCATCTTCGATGATTGGACATACTCATTAGTAAGAGGATTTCGCAAGGAAATGAGAGACTTGATGCTCTTGGTTAAACTCCAATATTTTCTGTATATGTTGTATGGACTAACAAGAGGAGGTATAATTTGTTCGACAACAACATCTGGAGGAATAGTAGAATATTCGATAAGATTTTCTATTTTGCTAATTGTATATCTAGGAAACGAAAGGGATGAAGATTGGGACAACATTTAGGATGTAATTGTGTCTGAGGTATCCATAAGCGCTTAGAGTGCCTCCCCTACTCACCACTTAGATAAAGAATTCAAGGAAATAGTTATGCAAAACTATTTGCCCCAGTCCTATCGAGACAGGAAAGAGACAAAATATCTACATCTCCATCAGGAAAAGATGACAATTGGCGAGTATGAAAGAAAATTCAACCAGTTAAGCCGATACGCAACACATTTGGTAGATACTAATGTAAAGAAAGCAAACCGGTTTAGTAGGGGCCTATGCCAGGAAATTAATGTCATCCTAGCGGGACAAAAAAGAATGACCTATGCGGAAGTCGTTGAGAGGGCCCAAGAGGTTACCTCATGCATACGCCTGGATTCCATAGCACCCAAAAACACGTTGGAACTGCCAGGAAAGAGGAAGTGAAAAGGTCCGAGTTCAAATCGAAGTCCAACTTTTAATCAACCTAGAAGATAGATGATGAGTGGAACTCTGAATGCCTCCACTCCCCGAGATCGTGTTCTCTGTCCCAGGTGTGGGAGGACCCATATCGGACTGTGTTTATGGGGAACGAGACATTATTTTCAGTGTAAGGAGCCAGACCATACCTCGATCGATTTGTGATAGTATTCGTTGATGACATTCTGGTTTACTCGTGTGATAAGAACCAGTATGAAGAACATCTGAGGATTGCATTGGAAACTTTCCGAAAGTTAAAATTGCATGCAAGTTTAAGAAGTGTGAGTTTTGGCTTGATAGAGTTGCTTTCCTCAAGCATATAGTTTCCTCAAAAGGAATTGAAGTGGATCAAAGAAAAGTAGAGACACTTAGCAATTGGAAGACACCAACCAATGTGAATGAAATATGAAGTTTTCTTGGTCGAGCTGGGTACTATAGAAGATTTATCGAAGGATTTTCGAAGATTACCACCCCTATGACCCAGCTGACTCGTAAAGAAGTATAATTCCAGTGGATAAGTAAGTGCAAGGAAAGTTTCCAGGATTTAAAAAGAAGGCTGACTGTTGTACCAGTTTTGGTAGTTCCTGATGAGACAAAAGGATTTATAATCTATAGTGATGTATCCAAACAAGACATGTGATGTGTTTTGATGCAACAAGGGAAGGTTGTAGTTTATGCATTGCGACAGCTAAGGATTCATGAACATAACTACCCAACTCACGACTTAGAGTTAGCTTCTGTGGTGTACGCACTTAAGATTTGGCGATATTATCTGTATGGGGAAAAATGTAAGATCTACACCGATCATAAAAGTTTGAAGTACTTTTTCGAACAAAAAGAGCTCAACATGCGATAGAAAAGATGGTTGGAGTTGGTGAAAGATTACGACTATACAATTCTCTACCATCCAGGATAGGCAAACGTGGTCGTTGATGCTCTTAGTCGAAACGGGAAAGGAGAAACAACTTGCATGCTCACCAGCCAGTGTCAGCTAATAAAGAAAATGTCTAAGTTAAGCTTGGAAGTGGTTACGCCTCCAAGTAGTACCAAGTAAAGGATTAATGCTTTGGTAGTGAAACCCACGCTTCGAGATCAGATAATAGGAGCTCGAAAAAAGGATAAATTCTTATAGAAAATGAAGAAATGTATAGAATAGAGACGTGGAAGGGTTTGGAATGCCAACGAATAGGGCTCTGACCTTCAGAGGAAGGCTTTGCATACCAAATGATGAAATGCTAAGAAGAAGAATACTAAAAGAAGCGCATAACGTTGTATTCAACGCATCTAGAAGTATAAAAATGTATAAGGATTTGAATGAGATTTTTTTGTGAAGAAATATGAAGGAGAGCATTGGACAATTCGTCAAGAAATGCCTGGTATGCCAACATGTGAAAGCATTGGACAATTCATCAATGACTGGTAGGAATGCTGACGCCACTAGAGATACTTGAGTGGAAATGGGAACATAACACTAGATTTCGTGGTAGGATTACCTATCACAGAAACCATGCCACATGGGTCATTTTTGACAGATTAACCAAGTCTCTCATTTGGACAGGCTGGCCCAGATCTATATAAAAGAGATCGTCAGACTTCATGGGGTACCAGTCTCTATTGTGTCAGATAGAGACCCTCGTTTTACATCCAAGTTCTAGCAAAGCTTACAAAGAAAATTAGGTACCAAGTTAGCTTTCAATACCGCATTTCACCCCTAGACAAAGGGGCAAACAGAACGGACAATATAAATTCTGGAAGACCTACTAAGAGTTAATGCCCTAGATTTGTATGGAAGCTAGGAAGACCACTTATACTTAGTGGAATTTGCTTATAATAACTGTTGGGAGATTTCTGTCTAAGTTTTGATGAGACAATGTATCTGTTTAGATAGAAAGTTAGAGTACTCATTCTCCACATTTTATAAGTGGAACATAGACCTACAAGTGTATCTTCGATAAACTTATGATAGGTCTCTGTGAAGATAAAGATAAAAGTGTGAAACAAACTTTTGATGAACATCGTGTGTTTAAAGAAATGGAAGATCAAAAAGCTACATGAAGACTGAACAAAGTGTCTGACTAGAAAGTTGCCCAGGAACTGAAAGCAGTTTCACATCAGAAAGTTGGCATCTAAGATATACAAACACTAAAGAACAAAGCAGCAAGTTGATGACCTTCGCTCAGTTAACAAAGTACTAGGAATATACATTGAATGCAGTAGGAGGAAGGTTGCTGACAAAGATCCGTTTGACTGGAGTAAGTGTCAGACCAATTAGAAGATGTCACCTGGACAAGAGAGAGAAGAACTGCGGCCAAGGAGTGGCGCCATTAATGCAAATCAGACTAGGATAAGACTTCTCCTCTCAGTTGTTCGATCACATTAATTGCAAGGATATGGAAGATCAAATTTGAAATGGAACAAGGACAATGCCTCTCTTCAACGGGTATTTTCCAAAGATCTATAAATAGACGGATGGAGTGACCATGAAAACTACTGAAGCTTTGAAACATACATTACAAAATCTCTTAAGTCGTTCATACTCAATCTCTTACCAAGCTCAGTCACTCAACCTTCGAGAAGCAGTCAATCTATCAAGCACTCAAGTTATCAAACTTAAGACTGGCTTCACAATCACAGTTAAAGAAAAACCTTTTATCTTTTAACCATTTGTGCTGTGTGCGCTAGGTTGTTTTAGGTGTACTTAGTTGAGAGGATAATATCCTTGCTAAGTGTGTAGTGTAGAAATAGGCTACTTACCCTTTGTGGGATTGTACCCTTTGTGGGTTGTGGCCTTCGAATAGAATCTGGGATTCTAGTAAGCGTAGCTTGTTAGGAAGAGGTTTGTAAAGCGAGGCTTGTAATTCGAACTAACCTAACAAAGTTCCTCCTTGTGAAGGAGTGGAGTGTCGTAGAAAGCTTATACCACCTTCGAACCACTATAAACCATAAGTGTTTATTGCTTTGATTTACTTACTACATTATGCTTATCTTATTATATCTTGCTGACTACATATCATAAGCATCCTGCATAAAAGAGTTTACAAAGAGCATACTTGCAAAGAAAACTGTTTTTCCAAAAAGAAACTCTATCATTTTTTATCTGCTGCGTACTAAGAAAGCTTATCAGAAACCTGAATCAGCATACTGTCAGGTTTCTGATCAAGTCAGGTTGTTGTTTCTCTTGAGAATCAGGAACCTGCATCTTTAAAAGTTTTGAAAATCAAAAAATCGATAGAGGTTCATTCATCCCCCTCTGAACTTCTGACCACTTGGGACCAACAAGTGGTATCAGAGCAAGTTGGGTTAAAAGCTAACTTGATTGGCTACCGACCAGATCCACCCGTTTCTGCATTGGAATTTTTTTTAGCATAAGCATGGATATGACACACCATAAGCTTCCTATGTTTTTAATAGATAAATTTGATGACTGGAGGATACGGATGCAAGCTCATCTTTCAGCCATGCACGATGAAATGTGGTTTGTTATAACTGAAGGACCACCAGTGATTTACAAAGTAAATCCTGCCTACTTGGAACAACTCCGAGATCACAGACGTGCTGAAGCAGCAACTACTGTAGCTGAAGAAGCAGGTGACGAAGTTGAAGGAGCAGCTATTATTGATGATGATGCTAAGGCACCACCAGGGTTTGGTCAACAGGAAGCTGCCCCTAGACCAAGAAGAGGACCACCACCACAGGAGTACATCATCAAGAAAAGACATGAATACACTCCTGAGGAAAGAAAAAGGGCCAACCTCGACAATGTGGTCAAGAATGCTTTATTTCTATCACTGGATAAGGGAACATTCAGCAAAGTCAAAGGATGCTCAACAGCCAAAGAAATATGGGTGATGCTTGGTATGATATGTGAAGGCAAAGAGCACTACAAGAAATGTGACTTTTTACAACGGGTAAAACCCGTTGTCTTTACCATTTTTTTAGCGTTGTCGTAGCCAGGGTTGCAAAAAAAATTTTGCCATTTTACAACGCATTAAAAGCGTTGTCTTATCTAATAAGACAACACTTTTTAAAGCGTTGCACGAAAGTGTTGTCTTTTTTAAATATTTTTTTAATTAAATATTAAATAGGACGCTGACATCATTATAATGATGACACATCATCACGCCACGTCATCAAAGTGCCGACACATCATCATACCTCGTCGCCAAAGTGCTGACGTCATCATGCCACGTCATCCAAGTGATGGTACATCATCACGCCACGTCGTCAAAGTGCTGACATCATCATGTCACGTCGACATATTGTAGCCACATCATAATGGCAAATAATGCATGTTGTCTGGGATTCGAACCCGAGAGCCATGGTCGTACTCCACCCACTAGACCACTAGTGCTTTATGTTATAATATTCTACATGTATTTCTTTTATTTCAATTTTTGATATTTTTCAATTTTCTATTATCACATATTTTTTGTTAATTTTTATTATTTGTATTTTTAATATATTTTTAAAGGTTATATATATATATAATTGGAAGATTAATAACTAATTAATATGTTTAGTAATGTTTAATCTAATTTCATTTTTAGACAATTATAAAATATACTAGTGCATATTTTTAATATATTTTATAAAAATACTATTTTTATAAAATTATGAGTTTGTTCATATAAGATAATATTAATGCAAATAATATAAGATAACATCATAAAATAATTAAAATTTTCAAATTTAATTTAATTAAAAAATAATTAATATTAACACAACACATAAAAAAAGCGTTGCACAATAGGTTGTCTTTTTTTGAAAAATTCCATTAAAAGACAACGCATAAAGAGCGTTGCATAAAAGGGTTGTCTATTTAAAAAAAAACGCCATACGACAACGCATAAAGAGCGTTGCATAAAAGGGTTGTCTTTTTTTTTAAATCCGCTATATGATAACCCTTTGAAAAAAGCGTTGCACAAAAGCGTTGTCTATTTTTTAAAAAAAACATCATACAACAACCGTATGTTAAAAACGTTGTCTTTCTTGAAAAAAGTGTTGTCTTTAAGCAAATTTTTTAAAAAAAGACAACGCTCGCGTTGCAAAAAGGGTTGTTAATTCAAAAAGACAACACAAATTCATAAAAAAGGTTGTCTTTGAGGGGTTGTTAAAGACCATTTTTCTTGTAGTGGAGCTTGCCAGAGATAATAGGATCTCCAAAGCCATCCAACTGTTTGAGCAATTTAATATGAAGTCTGAAGAAACTCTTGAAGAACTCGATCAAAGATTTACAGCCATTGTAAGTGAGCTAGAATCTTTGGGAAGAAACTACACTCAGAAGGAGAAAAATATGAAGGTGCTACGAGCACTACCTTACGAGTGACATAGCAATGAAACTGCAATGAGAGTGTCACTAAATCTCAATGCAATGATCACTTTTGATCTCTTCTCTGACCTAAAATCCTTCAAATATGACATTGAAAGGAGGAGAAAGAAGATGGAAGGAATGAATACCAAAATAGCAGCACTTGTTGCCAAGAACCAGGTTACTGCCAGTATGAGTGGTAACAAGCTGAAGAGTAAGCAGGAGGAAGTGCTTACTGAAGATGCGGAAGAAGAAATGACGCTCCTACTGAAGAAGTTCAAAAAATTCATTAAGAACAATAACAAAGGAAATGACTTCAGAAGGAAGCAACAATCATCAGAAAGAAGCCCTCAAACTAAACAACAAGCTAACACAAGTTCCAACGATCTGTGTTATAATTGCAGAAGACCTGGTCACTTCATCAGAGATTGCCCCTACCCTGAGGTACAAAGGTACACTAAAGAAGAGAGGAAACAGAAAAGCGACAAGTGGAAGTTTGAAAAGCAAAAACTTAGAGCGCTTCTCATAGAGAATGAAGCACTTAAGGTAGCAAGCACCTCCAACGTTGTAGTAAAGAATGATCTACCAGAAGAAAACTTCTACAACTCCTCATCTGATGAAGAAGCACTAATATGCCTAATGGCCAAGGACTGCGAGGACAATGATGAAAATGAGGTAACCTCACAATCTCTCAGCACTTCAAATTCCGAAAAGCTTAGCATAATCCAGTCCTTTAGACAAATCATGCGTGACTTTGAGCAGATAAACTCAGCTCATGAGGAACTTAAGGAGGAAAACCTCTAGCTCAAGAGTGAGCAAACAAAACAGAAGGAACAGGTCACTAACCTGGAATACTTCAGTTTGGAGTGCAACAATCTCAAAGCTGAAGTCTCTAAGTTCAATCTGCTAGTCACTACGCTAGAAACTAAGAAAGCTGAATTGCAAAACACAATTGATGTGTATAGCAACTCAGCAAAGAAAATACAAGAATGTATCCTAAGGACTCAAAACACCAGTAATGGAAATGGTCTAGGATACTGTGCCAGTACTTCTCAGAATGAAGTCAGCTCATCCAAGGCTGGAAAGTTTGTTCAAGCTCAAGTTTCTTTTGCTCAAGAGCTCAATCAAATGAATGAAAACTTGAACAAGATAAGTACTCTGGATAAGGGGAAGAAACCCCTTCAGCAGGATGAAAACAGTAAGCCTGCATGGAATCTCAGAAAACAACATAATCAATATGCTGTCAGTAAGAGAAGAAAGCAGTGGTTTTTTAAGTTAGATCAAGAGCTTCACTACATGAGAACCAAGGTATTCGTGTCTAGGTTCCAACAGGTCTATTCACAAGAGAGGTATAAAGGAACACCTTGTTAGGATGTATACTATAAGCCTAGCTTTTGTATGAACATCTTTTATGGAATGAGAATCACCTTGGTCATATATTTGCATTTTATATTTGTTATATATGTTTATGCAATGTCCAATTAATTTATATTATAGATAACTTGGTGTGTGGTGCCACACAGAAGATCATGTTATCAGTTTCTTATAAATTATAAATAGTAGCTCACAACCAAGATGGATTTGGACAAATCATTGGAATGGTTGTAGTGTAGTTTGGTATTAGTCTGTCTTGACTATAAAACTACACTAGTACACTTTGTGTGTATTGAGCAGGACCATTTGAGGTTGTTCGTTTTATACTGACTATATAATAGAACAAGACCTCTGTTATTATGGATGTGCGTTCTCTTAATCCCTATATAATAACAGCCATGTATACACAATATTTGTTTCTTTAATTTGCCAATGAGTGAGATTTATTTATTGAATCAATAAACTCGGTGAATTGGGAAACAGTATTGTCTATATGGTGTACTGTTGATTATAGAAGAAATCTGTGTCCTAATTATTTAGGATGATGATGTCCCCTTTGTTGGAGCCGACGGATCACCGGCTCTATGCTATCGGAATCGGGATCCAAAAGTAAAACACATCGAAAAAGAAACATACCCTTGTAGACCCCTTTGATCTTCTGATGTATTCCTAAGCCTTTCTCGAATGTTGCGTGGCCAACGATCAATCGAGAAATATCAGTTCTGCTCTCTCTCACTTTCACGTGTTTTCTGTGATCTGTGTTGAAAGAGGCGCTGATAAAAGAAGCTATATATAGGCTACACCAGGGACTTAGAGGAGGAATTGGGTTGGGCCTTCTGATGGGCTTAAGTATCCTGTGTTCGGCCCGAACACATAACTTAAGCCCATCAATAATAATTCAGTCCACTAGAGAATTATTGAACTACCGTCTCAATCCCATATTATAATATGGGCTCCTTTTATTATGTGTACATTTATTTCCCCGTGTTTAAGATATCGAATGTCCGTAAATTAAATAAGTTACTGACAACTTAATTAATTTACATCTAATTCCAAGAGTAGTACCACTCATCCTTATTATCATGTCGGATTAAATCCACCTGCAGGGTTTACATGATAATCCTTATGAGCTCCTCAAGGGGACATTATCATCCTAAATAATTAGGACACGGATTCCTTCTATAATCAACAGCACACCATATAAACAATGCTATCTCCCAACTCACCGAGCTTATTGATTTATAAATAAATCTCACCCATTGGCAAATTAAAGAAATAAACATTGAGCATACGTGCCCGTTATTATATAGGGATTAAGAAAATGTACATCCATAATAACAGAGGTCTTGTTCTATTATTTAGTCAGTACAAATCGAACAACCTCAAATGGTCCTGCTCAATACATACAAAATGTACTAGTGTAGTTTTATAGTCAAGACAGACTAATACCAAACTACACTACAACCATTCCGATGATTTGTCCAAATCCATCTTGGTTGTGAGCTACTATTTATAATTTATAAGAAACTGCTAACATGATCTTCTGTGTGGCACCACACACCAAGTTATCTATAATATAAATTAATTGGACATTGCATAAACATATATAACAAATATAAAATGCAAACATATGACCAAAATGATTCTCATATCAAAAAGATGTTCATACAAAAAGTTAGGCTTATAGTATACATCCTAACACCCTTGAGGAGCTCATAAGGATTATCATGTAAACCCTGCAAGTAGATTTAATCCGACATGATAATAAAGTTGAGTGGTACTACTCTTGGAATTAGATGTTAATTAATTAAGTTGTCAGTAACTTATTTAATTAACGGACATTCGATATCTTAAACACAGGAGATAAACGTGCACATAATAAGAAGGAGCCCATATTAAATATGGGATTGGGACGGTAGTTCAATAATAATTCTTTAGTGGATTGAATTATTATTGATGGGTTTAAGTTATGTGTTCGGGCCGAACACAGGATACTTAAGCTCATCAGAAGGCCCAACCCAATTCCTCCTCTAGGTCCCTGGTGTAGCCTATATATAGCCATTTTCCATCAGCGCCTCAAAGACACAGATCACAAAAAATACGTGATAGTGAGAGAGAGAGAGCAGAACTGAGATTTCTCGAAGGACCGTTGGCCACGCAACGTTCGAGAAAGGCTGTAGGAATACATTAGAAGATCAAAGAGGTCTACAAGGGTATGATTTCTTTCCGCTGCGTATTATCTTTGGATCCCGATTCTGATAGCATAAAGTCAGCGATCCGTTGGTTCCAACAATTGGTATCAGAGCCACGGTTTCTGGTTCTATGCAATTGGATCGGTTAATTATTATGATCTTATGTTATATCATACGTTTTATATTCAGGTTGTATGATAGTAGGATTGCATAGGATAACTCGGTTTTACAGGTTACCTATATCTAACTATTATGGTCTGTGTGCATGTTAATGTATGATCTAAACCCTCGGACCTGTCGAGGTTTTTTGTTTTGGGTTGGTTGCATGATTGTAATAGTAAAAACACGGCGGTTTGTCATGTTGGATTTTATGTTATTCTTGATTTGTTCTCGATGTAATACTGTTCGATCTCATATGGTGTAATCTGTTCGAACTAGATTCTGTATAGGATTGGTAGATGTTCGACTAGATTCTGTATAGGATTGGTAGATGTTCGAATTAGATTCCGTATAGGATTCCTGTTCGATTGAGACTTCTATTCGAACTAGGATTGGCGTTCGAAGGGGCTGTTCGATCAGATTGCCAGGCACTGGAACAGTTCGCTGGATGTTAACGTTGATCAGAGATCGCTAGATTGGCGCTGATTCTGTGCAACAGTCCGCAGGATTTGGCGCTGCCCGCGACCTGACCGGGCAGGTCGATCCCCGTTTAGTAGGCAAACATTTGATAGAAGTGGCCATAATAGTTGGATTTATTTTATTCCATATTTATTGCCTATCTATATGTTTGTTGTATTATCAAGCATGTTTTTATATGTTACATGTTATTGCAAGCTATATTCCCTCTTTTAAATAACTAAGTGGGAGAGGGATTTATTTTGAATAAATCCCATGGTCTCCATTACTGGTTTGTAAGTGATGCATTTAAACTTGCGTGTTGGCTTTAAGTGTCTTCCTCCATATTGGATGAGTTTGATTGTGGATCACTAGATCAAATTTTCTTTATGAATGATTATAGAATATTATTTAGGAACATGTCACCTTCTCCATCTGAAGAGACACAATCTTAGATAATGGACTTAGTATCAAGTAATGGTGTACACTTAGGTGCAATTGATAGTATCCTCCCCATCTGAGTCACTGCTGTTAATTGTATGGCCAAATTTGAACCAACTATTAATTTTATTTGTCATAAAGTTAGGTTGACAAGATAATAGAATTAATGGGTAAAACCTCCTCTAACGAATGTTTGAATTAGTATACGTCCACACTATCGTGGCATATGAAATTCACGGTGTATTGAGGTGTTGGTGAATTTAATTATATTATTTGAGGGAACAATATAGGCTTTAAATTCTATATGTTATGACCTGTGTATTTATTTATTTATTTATATGATTCTCAGGATTTCATTATGTCTTTCAACCCACTTGTTGTTATACTCAAAGAAAACAAACTTACTGGTCCTAATTATATTGACTAGAAAAAAAATCTGGATATTGTCCTAACTGCTGAAGAGTACAAGTTTGTACTCCATGAGCACTGTCCTGACATGCCTGATGAAAACTCTAGTGAAGAGGAAAAAGTGTATTATAGGAAGTGGGTTAAGGCAGATGAGATGGCGCGGTGTTACATTTTGGCTTCCATGTCAAATGTACTGCAACATCAGCATCAGGCCATGCCCACTGCTTATGATATGATGCACAATCTCAAAGAACTCTTTGGACACCAGAGTCGGGCTGCCAGATAGGAGGCAATGAGAAACTTAATAACGACCACCATGTCTGAGGGGACACCTGTGAGTGATCACGTCCTTAAGATGATGGCTCATTTGAATGAGATGGAAGTCCTTGGAGCTGAAATCGATGGGGAAACCCAGGTCGATATCGTGCTCCAAACACTGCCTTAAGAGTTTTGAGCAGTTCCGCCTTAATTATAATATGAACAAAATGATGTACTCCTTGGCAGAACTTCTGACAGAACTCAAATCGGCAGAAGGACTATTTCGTCAAAGTGCTCAAGCTTACGTTGCTAAAAATGTTTCTACTTCTAAGCCGAAAGGTGGAAAGAAAAAGAAGAAACAGAATCCTTCGGCGAAGAAAGCGAATGGACCTCAAAAGGCTGGGCCACAAGGTGGCGTGAAAAAGCCAAAGGGCAAGTGCTTCTCATGCAAGCAGCCTGGACATTGGAAGGTAGATTGTCCCAAGAAAAAAGAGAACAAAAAAGGTATATCTTATTCACTAATTACTGAAACATGTTTAGTGGTGTTATCTACCGGTACCTGGTGTGTAGATACGGGAGCCACTGATCATGTCTGCAATTCTTTGCAGGGGTTCCAGGAAACCAGGCGACTTAGTGAGGGCAAGATTACCATCTACATGGGCAACACTACGAAAGTGGCGGCTGTTGCAGTGTGAGATGTTTATTTATCTTTTGATAGGAATAAGACTTTGGTTTTAAGGAATTGTCTTTACGTACCTAGTTTTAGAAAGAACTTGATTTCAGTTTCTAAATTATTTTTGGATGGATATTCTGTTTCTTTTGATGGCAAAATGGTTGTCAAGAAAAATAGGGTTATTATCTATTCTGGTACATTGGTTGGCAATTTATATACTCTTAATCTAATAACTCCTATGATGCAACAAATGGAAATTAATAATACATCTTCTAACTCAAATAAGAGAAAAGAACCTTCTAAAATGAACCAAACATATCTTTGGCATCTAAGATTAGGTCACATTAACTTGAGTAGGATTCAAAGGTTGATAGCCAATGGACCTTTGAGTTCATTGGAAATGGAAAACTATCCGACCTGCGAGTCCTGCTTGGAAGGAAAAATGACCAAGAGGCCTTTTAAAGCCAAGGGGTATAGAGCCAAAGAAGTGTTGGAATTGGTTCATTCTGATTTGTGTGGTCCTATGACTATCCAGGCAAGAGGTGGTTTCGAATACTTTGTCTCATTTATAGACGATTTTTCGAGATATGGGTATATTTATTTGATGCGCCGCAAGTCTGAGTGCTTTGATAAATTCAAAGAGTACAAGGCTGATGTGGAGAAACGTCATGGTAAATGTATCAAAACACTACGATCTGATCGTGGTGGCGAGTACCTCTTAGGAGAATTTAGGAATTACTTATCGGAGACTGGGATTCAATCCCAATTGTCTGCACCTGGTACACCCCAACAGAACGGTGTGGCAGAACGAAGGAATAGAACTCTCATGGAAATGGTTAGATCGATGATGAGTTATTCGGAATTACCGAATTCGTTTTGGGGATATGCGCTGGAAATGGCGGCGTACATTCTGAACTTGGTACCTTCTAAAACAGTACCCTCTACTCCCACAGAATTATGGAATGGGCGTAAGCCTAGTCTGAAACACATTCGGATTTGGGGTAGTCCAGCACATGTGCTGAAAGGGGATGCTGATAAGTTGGAATCTCGTACGGAAGTTCGGCTGTTTGTGGGCTATCCTAGAGGAACGAAAGGTGGTTTGTTTTATAGTCCTAAAGATCAGAGGGTAATTGTTAGCACGAATGCCCGATTCTTAGAAGAGGATTATGTAATGAACCACAAACCCATGAGTAAAATTGTTTTAGAGGAAATCAGAGGGGAAACCTCTACCTTAGTATCACCGGTACAAGATGAGATACCATAGGGGTCTGCACCATGTATCACTAATGATACGCAATTACCACAAGTGTCTCGTTGTAGTAGGAGGGTTGTTAGACAGCCTGATAGATTCATGTTTTTGGGAGAGTCTTCGGACTTAGTACCTGGTGAACATGAATCTGAACCTTGGACCTATGACGAAGCACTCCAAGATAAAGATGCAGAATCTTGGCAAAAAGCTATGAATTCTGAATTAGAATCTATGGATTCTAATCAAGTCTGGGAGCTAGTAGAACCACCAAATGGTGTAAAAGCCATTGGATATAAGTGGGTCTACAAAAGAAAAAGAGGATTAGACGGGAAAGTATAAACTTTCAAAGCAAGGCTTGTTGCGAAGGGGTATACTCAAAAAGAAGGAATCGATTATGAGGAAACCTTTTTGCCGGTAGCCATGCTTAAGTCTATCCGGATTCTTTTGTCTATTGCTGCTTATATGAATTATGAGGTTTGGCAAATGGATGTCATGACAGCTTTCCTTAACGGTAGTCTTGAAGAAAACATCTATATGAAGCAACCAGAAGGATTCGTTGCAAAGGGCAAAGAGCATCTTGTGTGTAAGCTTAATCGGTCCATTTATGGACTGAAACAAGCTTCGAGATCTTGGAACATCCATTTTGATGAGGTAATCCAGTCTTATGGATTCATTCAATGTCCGGATGAGTCTTGTGTATACAAGAAGAGTGACGGAAACATGGTGGTATTTCTTGTACTACACGTAGATAACATCTTGCTCATTGGCAACAATGTCAAGGTGTTGTCAGACGTAAAGGTATGGTTGTCCAAGCAGTTTGATATGAAGGACTTGGGAGAAGTTAGACATATTCTTGGGATCAAAGTTATAAGGGATCGCAAGAAAAGAATGTTATGCTTATCTCAAGCTTCGTACATTGATACCATTCTAGCTCGTTTTAGCATGCAAAACTCCAAGAAAGGTTTTCTACCTTTTCAACATGGAGTACCTTTATCTAAGGAGATGTGTCCTAAGACACCAAAGGAGATAGAGGATATGAAGGCAGTTTCTTATGCTTCGGCCGTAGGAAGCCTAATGTATGCAATGCTATGTACGAGACCAGATATCTGCTTTGCCGTGGGCATGGTTAGCAGATATCAAAGTAACCCAGGATAAGGACATTGGACTGCGGTAGAGCATATTTTAAAGTACCTGAAAATGACTAGAAATTATATGCTGGTTTACCAAGCAGATGATTTACTTCCTGTGGGTTACACGGATTCTGATTTCTAGTCGGATAGGGACAACAGTAAATCTACCTCGGGTTATGTGTTTACCTTGGGAGGTGGAGCCATAGTATGGAGGAGTGTTAAGCAGAAATGCGTTTCGGACTCAACCATGGAAGCTGAGTATGTGGCAGCCTCTGAGGCAGCCAAAGAAGTTGTATGGCTCAGAAACTTCATGATGGACTTAGAAGTGATTCCTAGTTTGCCTAAAGCTATCACAATTTATTGTGATAACAGTGGTGCAGTAGCAAACTCGAAGGAACCACGAGCCCATAAAGCAAGCAAACACATTGAGCGCAAGTACCACCTGATACGAGACATCGTAAAATAAGGGGAAGTTGTCGCCAAGATTGCATTAGCCGATAACCTAGCAGATCTTTACACAAAGGCCCTTCCGGCGAAAGCCTTCGATGAGCATGTTGAAGGAATGGGAATCAGATGTATGGTAGTATAGATGACAACATAGTCTTTTAGTATAAGTGGGAGATTGTTAGGATGTATACTATAAGCCTAGCTTTTGTATGAACATCTTTTATGGAATGAGAATCACCTTGGTCATATGTTTGCATTTTATATTTGTTATATATGTTTATGCAATGTCCAATTAATTTATATTATAGATAACTTGGTGTGTGGTGCCACACAGAAGATCATGTTATCAGTTTCTTATAAATTATAAATAGTAGCTCACAACCAAGATGGATTTGGACAAATCATTGGAATGGTTGTAGTGTAGTTTGGTATTAGTCTGTCTTGACTATAAAACTACACTAGTACACTTTGTGAGTATTGAGCAGGACCATTTGAGGTTGTTCGTTTTATACTGACTATATAATAGAATAAGACCTCTGTTATTATGGATGTGCGTTCTCTTAATCCCTATATAATAACAGTCACGTATACACAATATTTGTTTCTTTAATTTTCCAATGAGTGAGATTTATTTATTAAATCAATAAATTCGGTGAATTGGGAAACAATATTATCTATATGGTGTACTGTTGATTATAGAAGAAATCTGTGTCCTAATTATTTAGGATGATGATGTCCCCTTGAGGAGCTCATAAGGATTATCATGTAAACCCTGCAGGTGTATTTAATCCGACATGATAATAAAGTTGAGTGGTACTACTCTTGGAATTAGATGTTAATTAATTAAGTTGTCAGTAACTTATTTAATTAACGGACATTCAATATCTTAAACACAGGGAGATAAACATGCACATAATAAGAAGAAGCTCATATTAAATATGGGATTGGGACGGTAGTTCAATAATAATTCTTTAGTGGACTGAATTATTATTGATGGGTTTAAGTTATGTGTTCGGGCCGAACACAGGATACTTAAGCCCATCAGGAGGCCCAACCCAATTCCTCCTCTAGGTCCCTGGTGTAGCCTATATATAGCCCTTTTCCATCAACGCCTCAAAGACACAGATCACAGAAAACACATGATAGTGAGAGAGAGCAGAACTGAGATTTCTCGAAGGATCGTTGGCCACGCAACGTTCGAGAAAGGCTGTAGGAATACATCAGAAGATCAAAGAGGTCTACAAGGGTATGATTTCTTTCTGCTGTGTATTATCTTTGGATCCCGATTCTGATAGCATAGAGCCGGCGATCCGTTGGTTCCAACACACCTCTCACAAACAAAAAGAACAAGACCTGGAAACTCCAAGTTCATAAACAGTATCCTGCTCAAAACACTTACAGAACAGGAACCACCATAACCTCTAGTAAATTAAGTACCATAAGGAAAGTGTGGGTTCCAAAAGGTACTAATCCCTCAAGACCCGTACTTGTATAGGTACCTAAATTCGTCTAATCTACTTGCAGGTGCAGTTGCCAGGAAGCAGCAGTGATGTATGGTACATTGATAATGGCTGCTCAAGATATATGACTGGCAACAAAGCTGGATTAAGAGATTTCCAACCATGTGAAGGCCCTCAAGTTGTGTTTGACGACAACTCTAAAAGAATAACGAAGGGCATAGGAAACTTAGTCAAAGACAATGCAAGTATCAGGGAAGTTTCATTTATCAAAAGACTAAAGTATAACCTCCTGAGTATCAGTCAATTTTATGATAAAGGATATTCAGTAGAGTTCAACCTCAACAAATGTCTGATCAAAGACGGTAAGACAAAAGAGGTTAAGCTCATTGGAACCAGGAGAGGCAACATCTATCTTGTTGATTGGAAATCAATAGTGAAACAAACCTGTTACATAGCAAAGAGCACCCTAGAGCTAAGTTGGTTATGGCATAAGAGGATGAGCCACCTAAACTTCAAGACAATCAATAGGCTAGCAAGGAAGATTCTTGTGAAAGGACTACCTGATGTTGCTTACAAAAAGGAAAGTATTTGTGGACCTGTCAGAGTGGAAAACAAATAAGAAGCTCATTCAAAGACAAAGTTCAAAGATCCTCGAATAGGATACTAGACCTTCTGTACATGGATTTATTTGGGCCAATAGAACCTGTTAGTATGAGTGGGAAGAAGTATTTCCTTGTAATAGTGGATGACTACTCAAGATTCACTTGGACCATCTTCCTGGCCAAGAAATCTGAAACCCAAATCAGGCTTCCTGAATTCATGAAGAGAGTGCAGAATGAGAAGAGCTTAAGTATTGTAAAAATAAGATCTGACAGAGGAACTGAGTTCACAAATAAGTTTATTGAAAAATATTGTTCAAAGAATGGAATCTGTCATGAATACTCTGCAGCAAGGACTCCACAGTAGAATGGTGTTGCAGAAAGAAGAAATAGGACTCTAAAGGAAGTTGTGAGAACAATGATTGTTGATGCTGGAATACCTAAGAGATTTTGGGTAGAAGCAACAAGCACAACATGTTATACGCAGAATAGATGCCTAATCAACAAAGATCATGACAAGACTCCTTATGAAGTATGGTATGGAAAAACACCTAACATCTCATACTTTCACATCTTTGGATGTAGGTGTTACATCCTGAACAATGGGAAATAATACCTGAAACCTTTGATGAGAAATCTGATGAAGGAGTATTCTTGGGATACTCTTTAGTAAGCAAGGCTTTCAGGATCTTCAACAAAAGAAGCTTAGTTGTTGAAGAATCAATTCATGTGGTGTTTGATGAACCACATTGTGGGACTGATGATCTGGACAAACTAAGAGAAGATGTATCCAGTTTAAAAATCAAAGATCAAACAATTAGATACATTGATGGAGTTCCAGCATCAGCTGAAGATATTACTGCAAGCAGCTCACAGCCTACTGCACCTGGGAATGCAGTAACATCAGATGCTGATCAGCAAGTAGACAGAAATCAGCAAACAATCAGTGACCAAAGACAGAAAGATGCTGAACAACAAACTACGGCTCAGCAACCAATATTCACTTTTGAGCCTGATAGAACATGGCTCAGGAATCACCCAAGCGAACTTGTGATAGGAGGAATCAACGAAGGAGTTAGAACAAGAAGATCAAGACCTCAAGAGTCACTGTGCAAGAGGAACTGAATGGATTTGTAAGAAACCAAGTATGGAAGTTGGTTCCAAGACCTGATCATCAAGATATCATTGGAACAAAGTGGGTATTCAAAAACAAGCTAGATGAATCTGGCACTGTGGTCAGAAACAAGACAAGATTGGTAGCAAAAGGATACTGCCAGCAAGAAGGAATAGATTTTGATGAAATCTTTGCTCCTGTTGCAAAACTTGAAGCTATAAGGATATTTCTTGCCTACGCTGCTCACAATGACTTCAAAGTATATCAAATGGATGTGAAGAGTGCATTTCTGAATGAACTCCTAATAGAAGAAGTCTATGTAGAACAGCCACCAGGCTTTGAAGAGCAAACTGAAGATAAAGTCTTTAGGTTAAAGAAAGCCTTGTATGGATTAAAGCAAGCTCCTAGAGCTTGGTATGATACACTGTCCATATACCTCCTCGAGAATGGATTTCAGAAAGGGGCAGTAGACAAGACTTTTTTCAGAATACTGGATGGCAACATCATAGTGCTTGTTCAGATCTATGTTGATGACATCATCTTTAGATCAACAAACAAAGATCTATGTGACAAATTCTCCTCACTCATGCAAAGTAAGTTCGAAATGAGCATGATGAGAGAACTAAGTTTCTTTCTTGGTTTACAAGTAAAACAACTTCAGAATGGAACTTTCATTAATCAAGTCAAGTACACCAAGGAGTTGATCAAGAAATTTGGTATGGAAAATAGATCCTCAGTAAGCATACCAATGGCCACATCTATCAACATGGATAAAAATGAAGTTGGAAAAGATATGGAAATTACCAAGTATAGGAGACTTATTGGATCTTTGCTATACCTAACAGCGAGCAGACCTGACATAGTATTTGTAGTTGGAGTTTGCGCAAGATTTCAGACAACCCCAAAAGAATCACATCTTGCTGCAGTAAAAAGGATTATCAAATATCTAAAAGACACTCAAGATGTTGGACTATGGTATCCGAAAGAAGGAGGACTCCACCTAAAGGGCTACTCAGATTCTGACTACGCAGGTTGCAAGATAGATAGAAAGAGCACAAGTGAAACCTGTCAGTTTCTTGGACAAAGACTTATCTCTTGGTTTTGCAGAAAGCAAACATCTATTGCAATGTCAATAACCGAAGCTGAGTATGTAGCTGTAGGAAGCTGTTGTGCACAAATTTTGTGGATACAACAACAACTGAAAGATTATGACATTATAGAAAAAGAAACTCCTATTTTATGTGACAACACAAGCGCATTTGTCATCACTCATAATCCTGTTTTCCATTCAAGGACGAAGCACATTGATGTGCGACATCACTTCATCAGAGATCATGTGGAAAAGAAGGATATCACACTGAAGAAACTTCATACAGATCTCCAGCTAGGTGATATATTCACAAAACCCTTATGTGAATCAAGATTCTCTATGCTAAGATCAGAGCTTGGGATTGTCATGCTCTAGTGAGTAAGGAAAAACTATGTTCCTAAGTAAGGGGGAACCACTTCAAACTGATAAATAGAGTCAAGAAAGGAGAACAACTCTACTACTGTGAAGACTTCTGGCTAAGATGGATTCAGACCCCAGAAATAGCAAGACAGATAGAGAAGTCTTATCAGGATTCTATCTCAAACTGGTGGAGAGGAACGAGGTATGAAGCAATGGCAAAACAGCATCAGCGAAAAGGCTTAGATCGTGACCAAGTACAAAAGAAGTTGTTTTGAAGACTAAGAAGATTGAGAAAATATGCTTACTACTCTTCTCAGAATAACTGTGATTAAACAATTCTTGTAAAGATTTTTTCAGCTTTCTAATCTCATGATCTATTTTGTAATAGCAAGTTGTTGATACAAAATTCTTAAATCCTTTAATCTGTAATCTTTCTACTCAAAAGGAATTTAATTATTTTGTTCATTTATCTTTATAGATTTTGTCATCATAAAAAAGGGGCAAATTGTTTGGAAGATTTCTATCTAGATTTTGATGAGACAATATATCTGTTTAGATAGAAAGTTAGAGTACTCATTCTCCACATTTTATAAATGGAACATACACCTACAAGTGTATCTTCAATAAACTTATGATAGATCTTTATGAAGATAAAGATAGAAGCGTGAAATAAACTTTCGATGAACACCGTGTGTTTAAAGAAATGGAAGATTAGAAAGCTACATGAAGACTGAACAAAGTGTTTGACTAGAAAGCTGCTCAGGGACTGAAAGTAGTTTCACATCAGAAAGCTAGCATCCAAGATATACAAACACTAAAGAACAAAGCAGCAAGCTGATGACCTTCGCTCAGTTAACAAAGTACTAGGAATATACTTTGAATGTAGTACGAGGAAGGTTGCTGACAAAGATCCGTTTGACTGGAGTAAGTGTCAGACCAATAAGAAGATGCCACCTGAACAAGAGAGAGAAGAACTGCGGCCAAGGAGTGGCGCCATTAATGCAAATCAAACTAGGACAAGACTTCTCCTCTCAGTTGTTCAATCACATTAATTATAAGGATATGGAAGATTAAATTTGAAATGGAACAAGGACAATGCCTCTTTTCAACGGACATTTTCCAAAGATCTATAAATAGAAGGATGGAGTGACCATGAAAACTACTAAAACTTTTAAACATACATTGCAAAATCTCTCAAGTCGTTCATACTCAATCTCTTACCAAGCTCAGTCACTCAACCTTCGAGAAGCAGTCAATCTATCAAGCACTCAAGTTATCAAACTCAAGACTGGCTTCACAATCACAATTGAAGAAAAACATTTTATCTTTTAACTATATGTGTTGTGTGCGCTAGGTTTTTTTAGGTGTACTTAATTGAGAGAATAATATCCTTGCTAAGTGTGTAGTCTAGAAATAGGCTACTTACCCTTTGTGGGTTGTGGCCTTCGACTAGAATCTGGGATTCTAGTAGGCGTAGCTTGTTAGGAAGAGGTTTGTAAAGCGAGGCTTGTAATTCGAACTGACCTAACAAAGTTCCTCTTTGTGAAGGAGTATAGTGGACGTAGAAGGCTTACACCACCTTCGAACCACTATAAACCATAAGTGTTTATTACTTTGATTTACTTACTGTATTATGTTTATCTTATTATATCTTGCTGACTACATATCATAAGCATCCTACATAAAAGAGTTTATAAAGAGCATACTTGCAAAGAAAACTATTTTTCCAAAAAGAAATTCTTTCATTGTTTATCCGCTGTGTATTGAGAAATCTGATCAGAAACCTGAATCAGCATACTGTCAGGTTTCTGATCAAGTCAGGTTGTTAGTTCTCTTGAGAATCAGGAATCTGCATCTCTAAAAGTTTTGAAAATCGAAAAATCGATAGAGATTCATTCACCCCCCTCTGAACCTCTGACCACTTGGGACCAACAATAACAGTTATCAGTCAACAATTAGTATGGCGCCATACGAGACACTATCTGGAAGAAAGTGTCTCTCGCTTCTTTATTGGGACAAGGTGGGTGAGAAAAGAGTGTTGGGTCCGAAATTGGTTAAGCAGACAATTGAAGTAATAAAAAAAGTTTGAGAGAGAATTAAGATGACTCAAGATCTACAGAAGTCCTATGCGGATAAAAGATGTAGAGAACTGAAGTTCGAAGTGGGAGATGCTTTGGAAAAAAATGAAAGCTGAAACCAAGATACATAGGACCGTTTGAAGTTCTCAATTGGGTTGGTGAAGGGGTTTATAGGCTAGCCTTACTGCCGAACTTCGTTGGTATACACGTCTTCCATGTATCTATGTTACAAAAATACAATTTCAACTCAAGTCACATAATCAATCTCCAAAATATCGGACTTGAGAAGGACCTATCATATGAAGAGTTTCGAGTGGCTATCCTGGACAAAAGAATTCACAAACTAAGAAATTGAGAAGTGGTTTTAGTGAAAGTTCTTTGGAGTCGTCATGACATCAAGGAAGCGACTTGGGAAAAAGAAGAGATCTTAGCAAAATATCCAAATTTACCTTACTTTGGTACGTATATAAATTTCGAGGATGCAATTTCTATGAAGGAATGAAGGACATAACACCCTAGATTAATCCCTAATTAATATCTAATTAGGAGATAATTTTTTTCTATTTTATACATAGTTCAGGAATAATATTCCTACAAAGTTATTTTTATCTAGGTGCACCTTTTAAATTAATTAATTGAACAAAGAGTGTTTTTTTTAGCCCAAGGATTTCTTTCATATGTTGTAGGCCTATACCTACCCATAAGTTGCAACCCAATTGGAAGCAAGCCTATGGGAGCCCAAATCTCATAAAAATACACCTCATGCCAAGGAAAATGGTTATGTTACCCACTACTAAGTGAGAGGAGAGAGAAACACATTTAGGCTAAGTAAAGTAAAGAAATGAGCTTTCTCACTCTCCCTCTTTCTCCTCTAACCACCGGCACCATTATCGACCGTCGGTTGCCGGCGCGGCTACCTTTCCTCAGGTAAATCAATCAAACCAAAACGTAAAGCATGTCAGGCCTGTATGAGTCCGGGCTCGGAATCTCCAACCGTCGCTTCCACCGTCGCGTATAGGTGGCGGAAGGGCACGACTGCCTCCATCCTTTCTCTCCTCTCTTTTCTTGCTCCAACCATCATCTCCTTTCTCTATCGCTACCTCGTCGTCACGTCGCAAAGTTGGAAGCTTCGCCTTATGTTGGCCGGTATGGTGGTTACATCGGTGAGTCGATCTTGGGGCTCCATCGTGGTGGCGGCGCCATGAGTGTGTCAGGATTCAAGAATTTGCATACACTCAATGGTACTATTTTGGTATTTTCTGAATTAGGTTAATTAAATAGCAATAGAATAGTAGATTTGCATACACAAGGAAGAAGAAAGAGATGAGATAAGAGAGAAAAAAGGGATGAGAGAGACAGAATTGTTGTAATTTTCTGATACCCTTTTTCATTCACAAAAAACCCTGCTAAAAGGACTAAATTCTGTTAGAATAAACAGAACCAAGACCAATTACAAAATGCCATCTGGAAAGGCAATCGATTTAAAAATAAAAAATAACAACTTAAAGGAAACGCAAAACAATGACGCACCAAGGGAAATGAATTAGGCTGAGCTATAATCCCCAATTTCACTTCTTTCAACAAGATTGAACCTTTAGCTCTCATGTTCCTTTTTCTTCCCTTCGCACCCCAACACTCCACCATCACCACTGATTTAATTCTGGCCCCCTTCGCAATCCATCTCCTCTGCCCATCACCGAAGCCCGCCTTAAAAATGCCATCCTTCAGAGGTAGAGAATCCCAAGACATGACAAAGTGATGGGTGTGTGCATTATCGTATGTGTCTATGTATGTGTGTGGTGTGCGTGTTGTGTTGGTGTCGGGTCACTATCGACATCCCGTTGCCGGCCATGGCAAGAAGACGGTGGAACAGGGATAGGGGTGGCTGCTAGGGCTAAGGTTAGGGTTTAGGGTGGGGAGGGTCTCTTTTAAGAATTTGAAAAAATAGAAGGACTAATCTGCAAACCCTAAATTCTTTAATAATTGAACATAAAGCCCTCAGCTTTCTGTATTGCTTTTTAGACCCCAAAACTATATGATATTTGAGATTAGGTCCCATAACTTCTGAGATTGGCTTATTTCACCCAAAACTTCTAGGGGTTTTAGGTTTGGACCCAAAACTTTGGCAGAATTGCTATACGGATCTTATACTTTGACAAATTACAAAACGAAACCAAAAATGATTATGTTGTTACATCTAAACCCCTAAGGTTTGTGTAACCTATGAAATATGTATAATTTAGTTCCTTGACACCAACCTAGGGTATAAAATCCTAGATTCATGTCTCATTGATTCTGTAATACTAAGTTCAAATCAAACTTGCATACGCTTGTTTCAAACATCTCGTATCACCACCTCAATACATTACCTTTCTTACCAAGCTTACTATAAGAACTTTAATTTATGAATAGTTCGATTAGATTCTAAGACGAGCTCTTGTGTCTTGTAGGAAATGCAGAAGGGAAATCGAGATAAGATTACCTAGAAAGTAAAAGTTTTCCGAGCGTCAGTACCGAAGGTGGGGGTAATTTATTTTAATTTGCATTTATGAACTTCGTACTTTCAAATAAGTGATCTTTATGAATATTTGAATTGTGATTGCCCTTATTATATGCCAAAGTGATTGTTACTAAATTATGAACATTGTGTCATGAGTTTATGAATACGTTTATGAAAAATATTTATTTAAGTGTGAAGTGAATATGTGTGTATGCCCATGCATGGTGGCTCAAGAACCACAATACTATCAGGTTAAAGCCCTGTGTTACGATCAGGTTAAAGCTCTGTGTCATGATTAGATTAAAGCTCTGATATGTTTGCAATCGTGTATGTTAAGCTGAATGATTTTCCTAAAGTGACATCTATATGATTCTGATCTTCAATGTTTATTCTGTATTTGTATTTTCCCGCTTACGTGCGAAGTTGCTTCCACTGAGTGTTTCTCGCTCTCACCCCTTATGTGTTTATTTTTTTACAAATCATAGGTATGCGGAAGAAGAGTAAAAGGAGATGTCATATCTTTTGATTGTAAATACGCATGTTCTTTCAACTCTTTTAAAAACCCTAATTTATTTGCTTTGTAAATTTATAGCCCATGGGGCAGATATTGAAAGTTACTTTCCATCATGCTTGTTAAATGATAAATATTTTACGCCTCTTTTATGACAAACTTATGATTTGACATGTTATAATTTTTTAAAAATTAAGTATAGAATGAGTTGCTGAACGCCTGAATGAAATTAGATTATTTTTATAACGCTTTGAATGGGGCTTGACATATTATTTGTAATTTTATTTCGTATTTAAAAGTGTAAAAATATAATTACTTAGAATACGTATATTTTTAACTTCAATGTTTTAGTTTACTACTATATATAGTCAAAACTACTACAAATCAATAAAAAAATTGAAATGCACCAAAATTTAAATATTTTAGTTTAGATATTTTGCTTTTATATATATATATATATCATGTATGTAAATAAAAAGTTAAAAATCATAAAGTTGAATTAATTTTAAATTAATGGAGAAGTTTTAGTTTGAAATTATAATTTATTAAAAAAAATTATCACCCTCACATCCCTCAAAATTACAAATATAGAATAAAATTGAGTAGATACAAAAATACAAATATGAATGATGAATTTCATACATCATATATACATTAAAAATGAACTTTAAATGAAGATGTTGTTATAAATAAAATATAAATAATGATGATGAATTTGATACATCATGCATTAAAAATGAATATTAAATAAAGTGAATATGAAATTATGATTTTATATTTTAAAAAAAAAGAAAAAAAAATTCCTACTTAGCCCCCGACCCCCGAATTGTTTTAATAAATATTAAGGTTTTCAATTTGAAATCAAATAATGGATAGAGAAGTTAAAAGTTTCATTAATTAATATTCAATAGGTTTTTAAATAATAGGTAAAATTAGTTATGAAAAATATAAAGGCAAATGAATATGAAGTCAACATACCAGAAATCGAAAGAGATTTTTAGTGGAAAATTGGGCTTTCTTTTTGAAGCTATGATCTTATTATTATATATACTAGCATAGGGTTTTTGTAATACACGAATTTAACAAACAAAAAAAAAAAAAAAACCTTAGTTAAATTAAAAAAATTTAAATATTATTTATATCGAAAAAATAATTATGATTTTTGTGTTACACCTACCATTTATCATAATATAATTTAACTGATATATTATTTAATAATATATGTTGCATTAATAAAAGAATATATATTTTTATATCTTATATATGTTGTTATGTCTATCATATTATTTAACCCTCCACCAATTTTCTAGTTTTTTTTTCCTATTATGTATTATTTTCGTAGAAAATTTTAAATATTATAATTTATAGATATCCTTAAATGTTATTTCAATTATATCATGATAAGTAAGTCAAAATCTAAAGGAAGAATAATTTTTTTTCTTGAATTATATTTGACATAGTTTAAATAATTAGTGTTCCTATCGAAGACATCACCAAAAAAAGAAAAAGAAATATATAGGTTTAAATAAAATCATATATTAATTAAACTTCGAATATTGATAGTTATAACTAGAACATTGATTTTTTTTTTTTTTTGAGATAATTAATCTTAATAATAACAATAATTAAAAAAAATTAAGATCAGAATTGAGTGGCAAAACTTTTATTATGAGAGTGACACGTGTTAAAGATGATTGCTTCTTAATTTATATATATAAAGATATACATAAAAACTCATGTGAGACGGTCTTACGGATAGTTTCCGTGATGGAACCCCATCATTCAAAAATAACATATAAATTGTATGGTTTGGGAGGTGGGCTAATGGGTTGTGGATTGATTCGTCTCACATAATGTATTAGAATTTTGTGATACGATCTCATAAGAAACTTACTCAAAGATATATAGTAAGAGATGAGAGATAGATGCAATGAATGTGATTTTACATATACGACTTTATCTATTTTATGAGGCACTCTAATATGAATTCTTTTCACCGGTCTTGATTAGTGAGATAGAGCCTCATCTTTTTAAGATTCGGATGTAGTAGATGACCTGTTTGGTTTAAGAATATGATAGAATAAATTGAAAAGGCTCCGTCAAGAAAATGTAATCTGTGAAAAGGTCATCTAAGTTTTTTGTGCTATTTGAGAAAGACAATTTCTTGAGGCCGTCTCACGGATTTCATTTCGTGAAACGAGATGGGTTTGACCTAGTTAATAGTCATAGTCAAAGCTTCGGTCAACTCTCCGATCAACGATCAACGCTTCGATCAATGGTCAATGTTTTGGTCAAACACCCGATCAATAAAGTCAAAGGTAAGATATAATTTTATTTATATTAGGTAAAACTTTTGTGTGTATGAAATAATATTTTTGAGAAATTATAATCTGACACATATAATGTAATATTTTTTTGTATATCATGTTATACTTTTATGCATATCATATAATAATTTTGCTACCAAGATTCAAAATTCATAATTAATTTAGAAACTGTAATTTACAAGTATGTTTTTTAATTACATCATATAATACTTTTGTGTGCATTATGTGATACTTTTGAAAAATTATAATTTGATAAATATTACTATGTAATACTTTTCTTCGTATAAGATAATACTTTGTACGTACGTACTACTTTTGGTCCATGACTTTAAACCAATGATTAGTTGGATAACTTGGATGTGTAATAATTTTAATGTATTATAATTTGATGAGTAATACAATGTAATATTTGTGTGTGTATAATATTATATCATGTAATATTTTTGCTTTCAAGATTCTACATCCATAATTAATTTGGGATATTGTAATTTCATGAAAAATACTTTTATTCACATAATATAATATTTTTGTGTGCATCATGTAATAATTTTAAAAAATTATAATTTTATAAATATTATTATGTAATATATTTGGGCGTATAAGGTAATATTTTTACATGAAAGTATACTAACTCTTAATTCCATGACTTCAAATCAATGATTAATTTTAAGAATAAAATATTATATAATAATGCATTATAAGAATAAAAGTATTACATTATGAGAATAAAAATGGCAGTAATACTTCTATGTGTATCATGTAATACTTTTTGGTCAACGGTGTTGACCGATATTGATTGTTGACTGTTGATCGGTGTTGATTGTTGATCAGATCGGCCCATCTTACAAGATATGATTCGTGAGACGGTCTCACACAAGACTCACACTTTGAGAAATATTTTGTTTTGTTTTTTTGTGAAAATGAAGAGTTATTTTTGAAATACAATGGTAAAAAATTAATTAATGTTTATTCTTAAAAAGTTAAAAAGTTATTAATTCACTACAACAAAAATGAGTATTTGCAATAAGATTCTTTGTGACAATGTATTGTTGCAAAACTTGAAAATATAATGGGTTAACTTCTAAAAAAAAAAATGAACTTAAGGTCCATATTCATTTTACAACATGATGTTTGGACGTTAACACCATAAATATATACTCAATTTAATACTCGTATCAATTTAAAACATGATTGGACTTTTTGGACTCCAATTGCTAATATGAAACTCGTAATGTTAGTCCACCTCCTAGTCATCAATCCACGTGTAATTTTATATCCTATTCATCATCCACGTGGAATTTTATATGAAATAACTCATTTGTTCAATGTTTTATAGGAAATGTAACTATAATCTAAAGCGTGGGACTGAAAGAAAAAGTACTTGCGAAGATTTATTGTGACAACAAAAGTTGTCGCGAAAAGTCTATTTTTCATGACTACATATTATTGTGATTTGTTTATTTCTTGCAACGACAGAGTGTCGCAAAAATTGTTAATATAAATTGATAACAAGTTTTCACAAAATCAATTAAAAAACAACTAAAAAAGTTATTTGTGACAACATGATTGTTGCCGCTAATGTATTAACGACAACAATATTTTAGCAAAAAGAATATTGCAAGAAGGTTTTTGAAATAATAACTTAACGATAGAATGGTGACATAAAATATATTTATGATAATTATCAATATTTTTATGACAAACAATAATTTTTTTTTTTACCCATTAATTTTCTAATTCAAATGCTTAGACATTTAATTTCGTCTTCGGATGCTTGACGATCTAGTGTTCTATACGTACATCATTGATTGTTCTTTCTAATATTGAATTTGATATTCCTTCAAACAGATTAAAAAAACACATTCAATCTATTTAAAAAAAACAAATTAGCCTGCAAATTAACTTCCTTTTATATATACAATCTTATTTAGTTATTTATATACATTAATAACTAAATAAACAAAAGGCACCAACATCTATACCCTTAATTACGGAAATTTCAAACATTAATTAATGATATTTTAGATAAATTATACTCTACAAATATAAAAAGCAGACAAGAACTTGAGAACAAACAGATGGCATCAAAAATTCGAAGGGCTGTTGCTTTATCTCTGTAGCACCTCTTTTATAGTTGAGGCTCTTTCACGAACACCCTAATCAAGTTTCCAAACACAATCCCTTCTCTTTTGAATACACTTTCCATGACACAATTCCTGTGTCTTTCTACAGCATCTTGTCAAGAATTTCTGTTTGGAAACTATGATAGAGATAACTCAAATCGAAATCTTAAGATATTAGTCTACCCTTAACTAGTTTAAGACATTTGCTCTTCAATGCCTCTATTACCTATATTATTAGAATTTTGTATCTCAAATTCTTTAATTACTTCATGTCAACTGATCTAGTTATTTCATTGTTATTGAAAAGTGCAAAAATAGAACTAAACTTTATTCATGTTATTCAATATATTATCACATGATTGTATTGTTTGCCTACATATATACTTGGGTAAATTACAAAATCGAAGCCAAACTATGACCACTTTTGCACTAAGGTAGCCGAACTTTGAAAGTTTACTGTATAACTGCGAATTTGCTACACGACCGCCAAAATGTCACCGTCAGCGGAATATTCTCGAAATATTCATTTCCGTGCCATACACATAATAAAAACAAAGGGTATTTCGGTCTTTTTCAATGTTTGCTCATTTTATTGACTTATTGAAGGGCAAAATAGGGAATTCAATTATCAAGTCAAACTAAATAAAAATTACAAATTAAAGTAATACAAAATTACAAATTAAATAAACTAACCCAGAAATTGATCCCCAAATCTCCATTCTTACGTCCCCAAACATTTACTCCAAATTGAGAGATTGAGAAATTGAAGATAAACCCTAAAGCCATAACTCCCAATTAATCCATTCGTATCGCCTGTTTTCTCAAGGCCGGAAAGTATGGCGAGCGCGTCGGTGTCGATGCTCCGGTGTATCATGTTGTCGTCCTCGAGTATTTTGTTGCGGAGGTAGTTATTTCTTCTTCAAATTCAATTTCGGATTTCATTCAAATATAGGGTTTCTCGAATTTGAATTTTGTAACTGATGGTGAATTGGATTCTGGTTTCTACGATTTTGGCCGATTTATTTTGCAAAGCTCTCCAATTTCTCTTAATTTTCCTGATTTTGGTTTTCCCCAATTTCTAGGGTTTGAATTATTCTCAACTAATCAATTAATTATGCAATTCAAGTGTTGGAATTGGCCGGAAATGCAGCGAGAGATAACAAGAAGACAAGGATTGTTCCTCATCACATTCAATTGGCGGTGCGAAATGACGAGGAATTGAGCAAGCTTTTGGGGGATGTGACGATTGCCAATGGTGGTGTGATGCCCAACATCCACAACCTTCTTCTTCAGTAGAAAACTCGCGATTCTCTAAGTCCACCGTCGACGAGGACTAGAAATGCACTTCTTTCTTCGCTAGGTTTGATGAAAATACAGTTATGGAGGTTGAGAGCTCCAAGTCAAGGGAAGGCTCGGAGGGAGAAAGTGTTGTTGGAAAGGGACTGTCAATGGAGGAGAGAGAACGTGGGGGTGGGGAAGAAGAAGAAATAAATGCATCAATTTTGGGTATAGTGAATTTAGGATTTATCTTCAATTTCTCCATCTCTCAATTTGGAGTTTATGTTTGGGGACGTGAGAATGGAGATTTGGGGGTGAATTTCTTTAATTTTGTAATTTCTTTAATTTGTAATTTTTATTTAATTTAATTTGATAATTGAATTCCCCATTTTGCCCTTCAATAAGTCATTAAAATGAGCCAACATTGAAAATGACCGAAATACCCTCTGTTTTTGTCACATGTATGGCACGGAAAGGAATATTCCGAGAATATTCCATCAGCGGTGATATTTTGACGGTTGTGTGGCAAATTTACAAAGATCAGCGGTTATACAGTAAACTTTCAAAGTTTGGCTACCTTAGTGCAAAAGTGGTGATAGTTTAGTTTGGAATTTGTAATTTACCCTATATACTTTCTCCACACTAGAGAATAAGTAACAATTGTGGAGTTGAAAATTGAAATAGACAAATGCCACCGTAACTAGAGTTTGAATTATTTGCATATTTTTAAAAGACGACCCATGACTATCTCAAAAGAAAAAAAAAACGCCCATGAAAATTATTAGAATTTATTTGTCATCATAAAGTTTAAGAGTGTTGATGCAATGTGTTGATTGGTAGCCCTCCAAAATTGAAAATTCATGTTGGGATACTCTTACTCCAAGTACTTTTCTATATTACTTTAGGTAGTGGTCAAATCCTCATGAATTTATATTGACTGTTATGTTCATTCTTACATGGATTAATTAGTATAGGTCCTACACGAGATTTTATAAAAAAAAATTAATCAAGTTCAGTAAAATTGAAATTTTTTAAATATTATTTATACAACAATATTAAGTTTATGACCAATTTTTGTCATATATATTGTTTAATTTAATATTAAATATAATATAGTATGATTAAATAATTATTTAATTTGTAAAAATATATGTTGCATTCAGAGATAATCATAAATAATTTTTTTATTTATTATTTTGAAAAGAATATTTATTTCTATGTCTATTATATTATTCAACTTACCCACCATTTTCTTAGTTTGTTTTTTTATTGTTAATGTTTATAACAACCTTCAATTCTTCTTTTCATTAAATCATAAAAGAATTAAAGTCAACATTTCACAAATAAATTTCATTGTTTATTTTAAAATATATATTCAAAAGACTCTATTCAATTTCATTAATTAATATGTTTTAAAAAGTTTGAACAATCAATTTTAGTCAGACCACCTTTGTTTTAGTTTTTTTTATTCATTCTTATTTTTTTCTCTAAATTTTTAATTTCTATGATTGAAGTCTAGCATATGTTATTTAGGTAAATGTAGGTAACATTTCTATGTTATTTAATAATATTTCTTAACATATAAAATTAAGGGTTAATTACATTTTTCAACCTATACTATGCACTTTTTTTAATTTTGCATCCTAAACTTTTTTTTTATCCGATCACATTCTATACTATACGTTTTGTTTACTTTTGCAACCTCTGATCAATATTTTCCGATGAGAAAACGCCCATGTGATTTTCACGTGCTAATTGAGGGTTATTTTCGTCATTTGCACTTCTAAGACATCAGTAAATTCGATTCATCAACTATTTTCAATGGAAAAGTAATCTAATTTTTTGTTTGAACCTCACCGTTAATCTTCATTTGCTCAAACAATTTGCAAAAAAAATGTGGAAAAATAAGGGCAAAATTCGCTTTTGAAGAGAGAGTTAGTTAATGACCCAGAAAATGACAAGAATAACCCTCAATTAGCACATAAAAATCACGTGGCCATTTTCTTGCTGGAAAATATTGGTCAGAGGTTGCAAAAGTAAACAAAACGTGTAGTATAAGTTGTGATTGGAGAAAAAAAATAGTTTAGGATGCAAAATTAAAAAGCATGCATAGTACAAGTTGAGAAATGAAATTAACCCTAAAATTAAAAATCATTAACTAATCATATTTAATGTAAAAATATTGTAGATTTGCCCACGTATCCTTTATATATATAAAAGTAAGACCAAAATTGCCACATGTCATTCATACAATGTTTACACATTAAATTCTCTTATTACATGTCTTTTTTTCCCTTTTTAAAAATAAATTATTTTAGCAAAGATTTTGAAATGATCACGTTTATCTAAAATTGATTTTGTATTATTATTGTTGTCGTCGTTGTTGCCATCCTCGTCCTCTACCATTGTAAAAGAAAATTGCATAATATGACTAATTTCAAAAAAAAATTAATTTCTTTTAACTGGTAGGACCAATTGAACCTTGAGTCAGTAATCAAGCCAATTTGATCACCGACACGAACACTGCTTGTTGACGTCAAATTTTGTAGAACACAAAATCCTAGCCAAACACCCAAAATATCGATCCAGTTGAAAGAAATCGAACCGAATTAAATTGTGGAAAATTGAATAAAATAAGAAAAGCACTGTGCCTGGTGCCTACTCGGGCAAATTTGTTCGGCTTGTTCTGGTCAGTCAATTTTGGTTGGACAGAACGTTTTTTTATATAAGAATTGAGAGTAAAAAACTCTTTAATTACTTGAATACAATGATTTTGGAACCCCCCATTCCCCCCGTTGAATGATAATTGAGGCCCTATTTATAGGCTAGACCCGAGATATGAAACTTGAAAAGTAAGAAATAAATCCCTTGATTTTAGAGTACAGATAAGAAAAAAATGGATTAAATTCTATCTAAATCGGATATGATTTGATTGTAGATTTGTTTCCTTATCCGAAGGCTCCTTGAAATATTCTAACTCTTTCCTGCTCGTTCAGATCAAACCCCCAAGCCCTCTGGCCTTCATTAATCCTAAAAAATGGGGCATCTGCAGTTGACTAGATCTGTCCCCGCTACATTGATTTTGGTCGGATTCTACCCTTTCTAGTTGGCTTGGATGACCAAATCTGGTCTCCACGACCACTGATACTTCGGCTCGGGTCTGCTATTCTGGTCGGTCCTGACCATCCGGTGAGGTGATGCTAGCCCGGTTCAGTACTCGGTTCTCCTTTATCATCCTGACTAGAGGTCTGGTTGGATGAGCAGGAGGTCAACACTAGCCCCTCGGGTCGCGATGAGAGATCTCTTCTAATCGGGAGCTGACATCTCTTGCCACCTGCTCGTCTAACTTGATGATTTATTCCACGTCATCCTACCCACCTAGTATGGACATGTGTCGTCGTCTGCACGCCTGGAAGTCGAAGAGATGTCGGTTCTCCTATAAATACGTGAGAGACAAATTCATTTCTCCACTTTCACTCTTCGCGAACCCCAAATCCTCGCATTTTTTCTTTTCTACTCCGGGCAGAAAACACAGATCTCAAATCACCGTGCAAGATCTCCCGACCTCCGGAATCCTTCAAGGTATATATATCTTTTCCCATTTTCTTCGTTTAACTTATAGCTTTGGATTCATCTACCAGTGGCATGGTTTAGGATTACGATAAGGGGTCAGTCTCATTTCAGAGCCATCGTTTTCTTGGACGTCCAACTCGTCTGATCCGTCTTCCTCCTCCTCGTCCAACTCAGAAGCTGTCCCGATGGAGCAGCCAATAGACATTCTGAGTGCTGTCCATGCCGCTCCAAGCTCCTCATTCTGTGGTTCAAGCGAGATCGGCATGTCGGGATAGGGTGACTCCGTCATCCCTGAGGGGGTCCCAATCCGGGCCGTAACACCCAGGCACCCGATCCGACAAAGCGCTCCCGATCCCGATTCGGAAGCCTTCGACTACTTGGCCTTCGACTACTTCGAGCTAAACAAGTGGCACGCACTCTTCACTATTCCGGAGAGTGTGACGTTTAATGTTTCTCATCCGATGGATCGGATGGACCAGCCGCCAGTGGACCATGTCGCAATCAACGTTCGAGCTCTCGAGGCTGACCTGCGATTTCCCCTTGCCCCCACTCTAGCCGGCTATCTAGAGCATTGGGGAATCGCACCAGGTCAGCTCCACCCCAACGACTGGTCATCGCTTATTGGCTTGGTGGTGATGTTTTGGCATTATGGCCTCGAAGTGTCGAGCCCCTATGAGGTCATGTGGATGTTTAGACTGAAGCTGGCTCCTGGTCTGAAGAACCACTTCTACTATGCATCGGTGTGAAAGTACCGACCTCAGCTGGTGTGATGTTTACCGTCATCAATCAAAGACTGGCATGGAAAGTGGTTCTGGGTCGGCGGGGAGTGGATGGACGCGTCTGCTCGGGTTATATGTCCAACGCAATTCGGCAACGCCCAGGGTATTTAGCATTACTTTTTCTAGGTCTGCTGACGCCTTTTCTGATCGTTAACTTTTCTTTGTTCTGCAGAAACCCCGTCCAAGAACCTTGTAATCGGCAACTCCTTCACCCGGAAGATTCACTATCTGCGTGACTTCTCCGTTGTGGACCTAAGACACTATAAGATTCTGCTCACTGAGGAGAACCTCCTTGATGCAGGCCTGATTTCGCCATTCCATGCTGCCCCCTGTCGAGTACAAAGTACGTATTTCTGTCCAGGTCGGATAGATATCTGTTTTTAATCTCTGAACATCTCCTGACTGGTTGGGTTTTACATTTTTTCAATCTCACTCCCCGACCAAGGCCTTTCACTGAAGATGGACCCTACCGAACATCTTCGTCAGTGCTCACAGCGTGCGTCAGCCCCAACTCGAGGGGCTCAAACTTCTACTCGGGGTCGTGGCTCTAGCCGTCCCGGCCAGTCCCGGGTTGCAGTGGTCAGGTGATAGCCCAGCTCTAAGCAGGCGCCGAGCAAACGGGCTCGCGTTGAAGAAGATGGCCCTTCAGGAGTCGGCCGATCAGTTTCTCGGCCACAGCCTGTCCCGGCTCGAAGTCGCACTTGGCTGGGTCAATTAGCGTCACTGGCTGGGACCCCCAGCGGGTGGCTGAGACCAAAGAGTGGTTGGGGTGGAGGTGTCACGCCCCAGTTTCTTCCATATAAAAGTTATCAGAGTTTTAATTAAAACAGAGGCGTGCAAAAGAAGAAGAAGGTAAGAGACGATCAGAAGGAGAAAAAGATAGAAGATATCAGAATCTTTCTCATATCACATCGAACACTGCCGATTCCATAATATACAAACATCGGTCACAGCCGATTCTCAAAATGTCATCACAGCGGAATAAACATCATCAGGATCCATCGTCATCAGAGATTACAGAAAATATATATATATACATCTTTGTCGAGTGTTATAAGATGCAGAGTTTATCTCCACCAGTGTATTCCATGCACTGACCCCTTAATCTGTACTCACACTACAGGAGATGACGAACAGTAGAGCAGTAGAGAGAGAGAGATGATGTCATTCTTTTGGGATTTTTTCATAAAATGTCTTTTACGAAGTTCCAAGAAACAAGGATCACAATCTTTTGTAATGTATATATATATATTTTCTGTAATCTCTGATGACGATGGATCCTGATGATGTTTATTCCGCTGTGATGACATTTTGAGAATCGGCTATGACCGATGTTTGTATATTATGGAATCGGCAGTGTCCGATGTGATATGAGAAAGATTCTGATATCTTCTATCTTTTTCTCTTTCTGATCGTCCCTTGCCTTCTTCTTCTTTTGCACGTCTCTGTTTTAATTAAAACTCTGATAACTTTTATATGGAAGAAACTGGGGCGTGACAATATGGTATCAGAGCAAATGTTCTACCCTTTGTAGGACTTTGCTTGGTTGGGTTTGATAAAGAGAAAACGAGATAAAACGTGTTGAAAATGTTTAAAAATCTTTTCTAAAGAAAAGTATAAGCACCTCTCTCTCTCTAAGCGTGTCTCTCCTTAAGTTATCTTGCTTATATGACATCTTGCTTACCTGATATACATCGTTAGGATTCAAAAGGATGATATGGATAAAGTTTCATATGAAACAAAACAACTCATGTAGCTGTGCTTGACAGATGGCTAGATTTAGACGTACCGCTAGAATGCGTGTTCCGCCGGTTGAGACGCGTGAGGTACGACTTAGACGACATTTCTTTGAAAGCCGAGTATCAGGAAAAGTATCAGTTGGTGAGCATATATCTAGATTGTTTCATTGTTGGCAAGAGACAGGGGGAACATGGGGTAGTATTCCTAATATACAGGCTTGCACACATATGATTCATACTTTGCCGAATGTATGGGCGGCTAGGGCACGTCTCGTTTTCCATGATGAGGTGGTGTATTCAGCTGTGGATAACACACCGGTTGTAGATTTCGGAAGAGTGGCGAGGAATATGTTAGAATTGTGGGGCCGTCATAGCTATCCGACTACCCCCGAGCCTGGACCTTATGACCCTTCTAGTGACAGCTTGGAGGATGAGGAAGATGATTTGGAGGAGGAACCGAAAGAGGATCCTGAAGAGGATAATCCGAATACAGATGACCCGAGGGATGTGGTACCGGGCCTGCAGGGACCTCCGTCACCTCCAGCTGCTGTGGCATAGATGATGGGAGTGTAAACGTTATTTTGTATATATGAACTAGGAACGATAAAACTTTTATATACGTATGTGGTAGCCGTTTAACTATTAAGTGTATATAACCCTTTTGGTGTGGGGTAAAGGCTACCCATATTTTGCTCATATGTATATTTAAAGCACGTATATCTCCTTCCTATATTATGGAATCTACGTTGATATTTCTTCACGCTTGTCGTATTTATTTTCTTTTACTTATTATATATTTATTTTGAAACCTGAACGATATATACGTATACATCGTAACAGAGCTATGTCTCGAGGACGACCCGGGAGAGAACAAACACCTATGGCTAATCAGCCGAAACGGGAAGCAGATCCAAGCATGGGAGATCTAGTGTCGGTGCTAAGAGGATTAGCACAATACTTTGAGGTTACGCGAGCCGCACCACCACCAGCTAGGTCTGATCCGAATCTAATATACGAATAATTTCGACGCTTTAATCCACCGACGTTCAGTGGAAAAGGCGAACCCTCAGAGGCAGAGGAGTGGTTGAGATCGCTAAATCGACTGTTTGGGCATTTGGCATGTACCAAGGAACAAAAGATTTCGTGTGTGATTTTTCAGCTCACGGAGGAGACAAGCCATTAGTGGGATTCCTATAAAAGGACGATGTTGCCGCAACAAAGGGAAGAGATGACGTGGGAGGACTTTAAAGAAGTAGTTACTCATCATTTTATACCACAGTCTTACCGAGACAGAATGGAGACGGAATTTTTGCATCTACGTCAAGGAACTATGACGGTAGGGGAATACGAACGGAAATTTAATTATCTGAGCAGATATGCCACTCACCTGGTCGACACTGATGCTAAAAAGGTCCGGAGATTCGAAAGGGGTCTACGCCCAGAGATTGGATCGATTTTGGCAGGACAGGGAATTATGACTTATTCTAGTATAATTGAGAGAGCTCAAGAAATTGCCTCCCGACTGCGATTGGATGTGGTGCCTCCTAAGAAGTTTGCTCCGACGCCGATGAAAAGAAAGTGGACAGGGCCGAGTCAAGGCGTTACCCAAAACAAGTTTTCGAGAGAGAACAACGCTCCACTTCTCCCTACTTCTCGACTTGGGAATCCGTGTCCCAGATGCCGAAGAGTACACATGGGGCCATGTCAACCAGAAACACGGAGCTGCTACTCATGTGGAGAGTCGGGGCATATCGCGCTGAATTGTAGAAAGCTGAAGGGCCCAACGACTGCAACTACAAGTTCGAGGCCGATAGCCGGCAGAGCTCGGGCTTTTGCTCTTACTCGCCCGGAGGCTGCGGAAGGGACGGAGACAATGACAGGTATGTTAACAGTATGTGATATACCTGCTCTCGTTTTATTTGATACGGGAACGACCCACTCGTTTATCTCTATTAATTTCTGCAAGCTGTTGAAGTCTGAGGATAGTAGAGTAGATGCTAAAACCCTAGAGGTTAGTATTCCGTCGGGAAAGACGGTAAAGATAAAAGATTTGTATCGTCATCTACGTATCGCTTTTGAGAAGAGGATCCTTCTGGCCGATCTGCACGCATTGGAGATGAAAGATTTCGATATTATCCTCGGAATGGACTGGCTTGAGTCGAATCACGTAGTGATCAAGTGTTGTACAAGAGAGATAATTTTTCAAACACCTGGAGAACCCGAGTTCACTTTTTATGGGACACGAGTTAAAGTTGATACGAGAATTATATCGGTTATGAAGGCAACCCAAATGCTTAGCAAAGGGAATTGTGAAGCTTAGTTGGTTAGCATGGTGGGTCTTGAACGAGAGATGAGTTCCATTGAGGATGTACCGGTGGTAAGAGAATTTTTAGACATATTTCCCGAAGATTTACCTGGTCCTCCACCAGATCGTCAGGTGACCTTTGGGATTGATCTTGTACCGGGATCAGCACCAGTATCGAAAGCTCCTTACAGAATGGCACCGAAAGAATTAAAAGAATTGAAGGTGCAACTACAAGAGCTTCTAGACAAGGGCTTTATTAGACCAAGTGTGTCTCCTTGGGGAGCTCCGGTGCTATTTGTGAAGAAGAAAGACGGAAGCTTTCGGATGTGCATTGATTACAGGGAGCTGAACAAGAGAACAATCAAGAACAAATATCCACTACCTCGAATCGATGATCTCTTTGATCAGGTAAGAAGTGCTAGCGTATTTTCGAAGATCGATTTAAGGTCCGGATATCATCAAGTGAAAGTTAAAGATGCCGATATGTCTAAGACAACATTCAGAACCAGATATGGCCACTATGAGTTCGTAGTAATGCCATTTAGACTTAGCAATGCACCAGCTGTCTTCATGGACCTGATGAATCGTGTTTTCCATGCATACCTCGATCAATTCGTTATCGTGTTTATCGACGACATTCTCATCTATTCATGTGATAAGACACAACACGAGCAACATCTTAGGATTGCGTTGGAAGTTCTACGGAAAGAAAAGCTCTTTGTAAAATTCAAGAAATGCGAGTTCTGGATGAATAAGATATGTTTTCTTGGACATATTGTCTCATCACAAGGGATCGAGGTAGACCCCGACAAAGTTGCAGCTGTCAGCAAATGGGAAACTCCAACCAATGTCAAGGAGGTACGGAGTTTTATTGGTATGGCGGGGTACTATCGAAGGTTCATAAATGGATTTTCGCAGATTGCTGCTCCGATGACTCGTTTGACGCGGAAGAATGTAAAGTTCCAATGGACGGAACAATGCGAGTAAAGTTTCCAAGAGCTAAAGAAGAAACTGACAGAAGCACCAATCTTGACAGTTCCGGACGTAACAAAGGAATTCGTGATCTATAGTGATGCGTCTAAACAAGGTTTGGGGTGCGTTTTGATGCAGCAAGGAAAAGTCGTGGCTTATGCATCCCGACAATTGAAAGCTCACAAACAAAACTATCCGACACACGATCTGGAGTTGGCTGTGGTTGTGCATGCTCTTAAAATCTGGAGACATTATCTGTATGGTGTAAAGTGTGAGATCTATACTGATCACAAGAGCTTGAAATATTTCTTCGAATAGAAGGAGCTGAACATGAGACAGAGAAGGTGGTTAGAATTGGTGAAGGATTTTGACGTTACTATCCATTATCACCCCGGAAAAGCAAATGTGGTGGCCGATGCACTTAGCAGGAAAGGAAAAAGGGATTATGACGTCTATGATCACCAACCAATGTCATTTAGTCGAAGAAATGTCAAGGTTGAATCTGGAAATGGTCTCACCTCCGAACATCATTGAAGCCTTGATGGCAACTTTGACTGTAAACCCACACTTCGTGAACGGATTATTGAAGCTCAAAAGAAGGATAATTTCTTAACAAAGACGAAAATTTGCATGGACAGTGGAAAAGTTGAGGGCTTCTCCTTTGCAACAGATGGAGCCCTTGTCTTCAGGGGAAAAATATGTGTGCCCAAGGATGAGAATGTAAGAGAAGAAATCCTTGAAGAAGCTCATTGCACGTCATTGTCAGCACATCCTGGAGGTACGAAAATGTACCGAGACTTGAGAGAAAACTTTTGGTGGGAGAATATGAAAAGAAGCATTGGACCGTTCGTAAAGAAATGTCTGGTATGTCAACAAGTAAAAGCTGAACATCAACGTCCAGCTGGATTGCTAACTCCGTTGGAAATCCCGGAATGGAAGTGGGAACATATAGCTATGGATTTTGTAGTTGGTCTGCCAAGAACCAAGCAAGGGAACCATGCAGTATGGGTCATTGTGGATAGATTAACAAAGTCTGCACACTTTCTACCGATCAAGATGACATTCGGACTAGATAAGTTGGCTCGGATTTATCTTGAAGAGATTGTCCGATTGCATGGTGTACTGGTTACTATAGTGTCAGATAGAGATCCTCGTTTTACATCCAGGTTTTGGCAGAGTCTATAGAAAGAGTTAGGGACCATACTAGCTTTCAACACAGCTTTTCATCCTCAAACAGACGGACAGTCAGAAAGAACAATACAGATTCTGGAAGATATGTTAAGGGCTTGTGTCTTGGATTTTCAAGGGACTTGGGAGGAACACTTGTGTCTAGTAGAATTCGCTTACAACAACAGTTATCAATCCACGATTGGGATGGCGCCATATGAAGTTCTTTATAGAAGAAAATATCGCTCTCTTATTTGTTGGGATGAAGTAAGCGAAAAGAAGGTGTTGGGACTCGAATTGGTGGAACAGACAGTTGAGGTAATCAAGAAAATTCGGGAAAGAATAAAGATAGTACAAGATCGACAAAAAGCGTACTCAGATAAGAGACGACAGGAGTTGAAATTCGAGGTGGGAGACAAAGTTTTTCTCAGGGTGTCACCCACTAAAGGAGTTCGTCGATTCGGACAGAAATGAAAGTTGAAACCGAGATACATAGGACCTTTTGAGATTTTGGAACGAGTTGGAGAGATCGTATATCGTCTAGCTTTACCACCAGACCTCATTGGAGTACACGATGTCTTCCATGTATCTATGCTAAGGAAGTACATTTTCTACCCAAGTCACATAATCGAACAAGATGACATAGAATGGGAGAAAGATTTGATCTATGAAGAATTTCCTATAGGAAAAAGTTCAGTGGAGTCGAAATTACTGTCTATAGGGCGCTACATCCCTTACCCCTTAAAAGAATTTCATCCTCGAAATTAGACACGTACCTAAGAAAGGCAAATCGGGATATTTCGTCCGAATATGATCTTCTAGTTCCCACGTGGCTTCTTCCTTCCCATGTCGACTCCACTGAACTTTAACTATAGACACCTCTCGATTCCTTTGCTATAGGAAAAAGCGTCAGCAAAGGAATCGAGAGGTGTCTATAGTTAAAGTTTAGTGGAGTCGACATGGGAAGGAATAAGCCACGTGGGAACTAGAAGATCATATTCGGACGAAATATCCCGATTTGCCTTTCTTAGGTACGTGTCTAATTTCGAGGATGAAATTCTTTTAAGGGGTAAGGGATGTAGCGCCCAGGACAAAACGAAGCATAATTGGATAATTAAATAATTAAACCCTTAATTGAAATATTTCTATGTGTGTTAATTTTGGGTGTCTGGATTTATTTATGTGCGTTACAGATTTGTGTTTGATGCTGATTTAGAAGAACATAATTTTTAGACAGAAAACCTAGAAATTTTTTATATTATGAGATGCGTAACGGAAAAACGAGAAAATAGAAACGAACTAGAGGTCAATCGGAGTATTGTAGCTCGGGTAGTGAAGAAAACAGTGGAACGAAGAATACGACGTATACGAGACGTATGCGAAGGGTAGAATACGAGATATTTAACATGAATAATAGCCATGTTTGGAGGAGTATATATAGCTTGATTTTAAGTCGATAAGTCACATGAGCTCATAATCGAAAAACACGTAAGTTTCTCTCCCTTTTCTCTTTCTTTTTCCAGCGGCCGCTGCCGCCGTCGTCGGTGGTCGGAAAAGTCAACCTTCTCAGAATCGAACGGTTTTCACATAGGTCGTAGCTCTCATCGAGGCGAGTCTAGTGACGGTCTTATTTCTCTGTTCCGACGGTCGAATCGCCGGCAAATCGCCGGTCAACCGTCGGAAAAACCTTGTTTTGAGTCCATCACCTATTCTCTCTTCTCGTTTCTTGTTTTCTCTCTCTCGTCTTCCTTGCCGGGGTGGTAGATACCCATTCCAGAGTGTGTGTCCATGGGTTGGAGGTGGTGGAGCCGCCGAAGGAGCGGTGTGGCCGGAGTTGTGTTTGTGGGTTTGTGGGTGAAAGCTTGGGTTTGGTGTGTTTGTTGTGTGTGTGTTATTCTTGCTTGGGGTCGTTGTGTTGTGTGTTGTTGGAGGTTGCCGGTTAGGGAGGTAGAGGTGTTGCCGGCGACGGGAGTCGTCGGCCGAAGCTAGAGGAAGAAGATGGTGAAGGCGGCGCTGCTGTGTGGGCTGCTGCGCGTAGGACCGTGCGTTGGGGCACGACCGTGCGCCATGGATGAGTGACCGTGTGCAGCCACTGGAAGGTGGCGCACGGTTGAGTCATGTGGGGCATGGTCGTGTGCAGTTTTTGCACGACCGTGCGAGGGGTTTTGTGTATGAAGTTTTATCGGGTTTTACAGGGTGCGTTGTGGGCGCACCGGCGAGTGTTTTCGTGGGTCGGTTCGAGTCGTTGTTTCCATCCTTGTGTCGAGAGTCGGGGATCTCGGTTGGGTCAATCCTTTTTACCAAGTTTACCTTCCACACTTCTCTCGATATCCTTAATCTTCGAGTCTTGTATAACCGTCCCGTCTTCTCGATCGAATGTTCCTTTATTTATATCCATCTTTTAATCTTTTGAGGATCTAAGATATCACAATACTTTTGTAGGCTATCGGTTGGATCGTACGCATTAGGCTTGACCCTTTATCTTGTCAGATCACGTGATAACCTCTTATCAAGGTGGGGGTAATTTCTAATTCTTAATTTGTTTACTGTTTTCCCTATTTGGATGCTCTATTGAGAGATGTTAAATGTTGTGTTTATTTTTATAAGTGTTATGTCATACTCATACTGTGCAGGGGCTGCGGTCCACCTCTGATCATGCATTCTTCTTCTATCCTTTTTCTAATATTCTAAGAAGGTTTGGTGGTCCTGTAAAGGCACCAACGGTAATGAGACCGTTTCTATAGGATAAGACGGGGAACACCCGCACCTATTCGTCCCTTACCATTTCTAATGCTTGCTATGAATTTTACGTGTTGTGACAACGTGCCTCTTTGTTGTGAACTTTCGATTAATTATATATACATCTTTGTCGAGTGTTATAAGATGCAGAGTTTATCTCCACCAGTGTATTCCATGCACTGACCCCTTAATCTGTACTCACACTACAGGAGATGACGAACAGTAGAGCAGTAGAGAGAGAGAGATGATGCCATTCTTTTGGGATTTTTTCATAAAATGTGTTTTACGAAGTTCCAAGAAACAATGATCACAATCTTTTGTAATGTATATATATATATTTTCTGTAATCTCTGATGACGATGGATCCTGATGATGTTTATTCCACAGTGATGACATTTTGAGAATCGACTGTGACCGATGTTTGTATATTATGGAATCGGCAGTGTCCGATGTGATATGAGAAAGATTCTGATATCTTCTATCTTTTTCTCCTTCTGATCGTCCCTTGTCTTCTTCTTCTTTTGCACACCTCTGTTTTAATTAAAACTCTGATAACTTTTATATGGAAGAAACTGGGGCGTGACAGGAGGCCCCCCTTCCAGATCAGTTTCAGCCGTGCCCGTTTCCTGAGTGCTGACATGAGTCTTCCAGAGGGGGTGGAGGGAGCGATGGAAGCGTCTGCTCGGGCCTGGACTGAGGAGCTGGAGGACTACGCCCAGTGTATGACTGGTGTCGATCTCGACATCTATTCGGCCATCCTCCATGCCCAGGCTTTTGTCTTTTCTTGGAGGGCCCAAACCTCTCACCTTGCTGCTCAGGAGAGGCATGAACGGCGGAGGATGGAGCTGCGCGACGCTCGAGCTGAGCTGGCCACCGTCAAGGATGAGAGGGTCACTCTATCCGCCCAGCTGGCCTCCTCTCAGGAGCAGCTAGATGAGGTGACCCGAGTCGCCGAGACTGATCGGCAGCGATTGGCTGACCTCATGGTGGAGATATCTCGGCTCCGTGCTGAGCTGGAAAAAACCTGGGCTTTCCAGCTGGATGAGATGGCGGTTGCCCAGAAGTTCAAAGTGTCGGTAGAATACAAATACGAGAGTATTCTAACCTACCTCTTGTGCTTCATTGACAACATCCATACCAACCGTGTTGCCGGTGTGGACGATGGACCTCTAATGGCGGCTCTGGCCTCTTACCTGGAGAAACAGCCTCTGCCAACCTATCATCTTCAAATGATGGATGAGCTGCCGGAGTTCCTGCCTCCAGGTTCCGAGCATTTTTTTAGGCCGGCTCCTCCCATCGACTTCATGTCGATGCCTAATCCTCCTGCGGTTGCCGACTTTGAGGTCGGAGAGGACAGTGGCGACGGAGGTGATGGGGGTGTCGAGGGCGGCTCGAGTGGAGCAGCAGAGGTGGTGGAGCCGATGGAGGTGGCCGGGACGGCTGAGATGGAGGTCGATGAGGTGATTGAGGTTGCCGACCAGTAGCTTCTGTCCCTCGTTGCATCTCCTCCCAGTGCTCGTTGGTCCTTTGCCCGAAGCATCAACTCTGGTACTCGGCTTTTATCTAGTTCATGTCTTTCGTGTTTTTGTTGTTCGGCTTTCTACCTTTTGTAAGAGGTTCCGGCCTCCAAACCGGATTTGTATAAATCTAATCACATATATTTGAATAAGTATATTTAGCTATTCTAAATCTGTTTTTTTAGCATAATATATCATGTTTAATGTGGTCGGGGCCTTTTTCTTTTGCTATGAATTTTTTTTTACTTTTTGCTCGGCCGTTTCAGGCCTTTTTATATGAGGTCCCGGCCTTCAAACCGGATTACATTTTACTAATGATAAACATATTTCTGCTCTTATTTGTATATCTCATGTTCGGATTATAATCAATGTTCGGAGTTTGAAAGAGCTCGAGGTCGGAGCCCCTAGCCAGAACCCGAGCTCATATTTTGAGCTCGGATCGGGCCGGAGCCTTTGTTCAAATTCAGAGCTCGAAAGAGCTTGGGGCCGGAGCCCTTGGTCAGATCTGCAAGCTTGGATGAGTCGGGACGGGGGCTGGGGCCCTTATTCAAATCCACGAGCTCGGATGAGCCGAGACGTGGGTCGGAGCCCTTAGTCAGATCCGCAAGCTCGGATGAGCCGGGATGGGGGTCGGGGCCCTTATTCAGATCCACAAGCTCGGGTGAGCCGGGACGTGGGCCGGAGCCTTTGGTCAGATCCTCAGGCTCGGATGAGCCGAGACGTAGGCCGGAGCTCTTGGTCAAATCCACGAGCTCGAATGAGCCGGGACGGGGGTCGGGGCCTTTATTCAGATACACGAGCTCGGATGAGCCGGGACGTGGGCCGGAGCCCTTGGTCAGATCCTCGAGCTCGAATGAGTCGGGACAGAGGCCGAAGTCCTTGGTCAGATCCTCGAGCTCGGATGAGCCAGAATAGAGGTAGGGGCCCTTATTAAGATCCACGAGCTCGGATGAGCCGGGATATGGGCCGGAGCCCTTGGTCAGATCTTCGAGCTCGGATAAGCCAGGACGTAGGCCGGAGCCCTTGGTCAGATCCGCGAGCTCGAATGAGCCGAACGGGGGTCGGAGCCCTTGGTCAGATCCATGTTTACATCAAGATGAGCAGAATCATAATTTTATTTGATGTGAAAATGACCAAAAAAGAAATAAATAATCTAGATAAGCTAAGTAATATTTACAAAGAACTTCCTAACATACTAGTGATAGTACTTTTTCAGGTGTTTAGCATTCCATGGCTTAGGTAGGGCTTTTCCTTTTAGGTCGGCTATTTCGTACGCATCTCTGATTAACACCCTCATCACTTTGTAAGGCTCTTCCCAGTTTGGTCCGAGTGGTCCGGCGTTGAGCTCTTTTGTATGTTGGAGCACCTTTTTTAAGACTAATTCTCCGATCTCAAATTTCCTGGTTCGGACCCTGGAGTTGTAGTATCTTGTACTCCTTTAATTGTAGATTGCATTTTTTAGCTCGGAATCGTTTCTTCTTTCCTCCACCAGGTCCAGACTGCTCAATATGGCGGCCTCATTCTGGCCTTTCTCATAGCTTTGCGTTCTCCAGGTCGGCATTCCGACCTCAACTGATATAACGGCTTCTGCCTCAAACGCCAAGGAGAATGGGGTCTCGCCAGTTGACGCTTCGGTATGACCAGAGAACTCCTGGCAGTTCGTCAGCCCAAGATCCCTTCAAGTTTTTGAGCTTGGCCTTCAAGGCGTGTTTGATGATTTTGTTTATGGCCTCCACCTGGCCATTGCCTTAGGGATGGTAAGGGGTAGAGAATAGCTTCTTGATGCCCAGGTTTTGGCAGAACTCCTTGAATCATTCGGAGTCGAATTGGCGACCGTTGTCGGTGACCACAGAATGTGGAATGCCAAAATGGCAAATGATCGACTTCCAAACGAAGTCTGTGATTCTGGGCTCAGTTATTTTGACGAGTGGCTCGGCTTCGCACCACTTTGTGAAATAATCGACATCAACAATTGCGAATCTTACTCCGCCTCTGCCCGTTGGCAGTGGACCGATCAGATCTATCCCCCATTTGGCGAATGGCCAAGGGGCCATCACCGAGTTGAGCTCTTCTGGTGGAGACTTCATCAATGGGGCGTAATTCTGGCACCTTTCACATTTTCGTGCGAAATTGATCGCGTCTTTCTTTAGGTTTGACCAGAAATAGCCTTGCCTGATAATCTTGAAGGCCAGGGCCTGTCCCCCTGTGTGACTGCCACAAATTCTTTCGTGGACTTCTCTTAAAGTATATTCGGCTTCCTGTTCGTCTAGGCATCTTAGGAGAGGTAGAGAAAAACCCCTCTTGTACAGAATTCCGTCTTTAAGTGTATACCGAGCAGCACGGATTCTCAATTTTCAAGCTTCGATCAGATCATCGGGCTCCTTCCCCCCTTCCAAGTATTGGATGATCAGGGTCATCCAAGTACCTTTCTGTTCGGTATTATAGATGGCTTTCTATTCTAGTGCCGAGTTGTTTACCATCCCGATGTTCACCGAGCCTATGTCTTCTGCTCCTTCACTTGTGGCGAGTCAAGCTAGAGCATCGGCTTGGGTATTTTTGGTCTTTGGTACCTGCTCTGCTCTGATTTTTCAAAAGCCGACAAGAGCGACCTCGACCGTCTATAAATATTCGGCCATTTTATCGTCCCTTGCGGCATATTCTCCAGAAATCTGGTTGACGACTAGAAATGAGTCGCTGAACACTTCGAGGTCGTCTGCTCCAAACTGTCTGGCCATGTCGAGACTGACCAGAAGGGTCTCATATTCAGCTTCGTTGTTTGTGGCCAGAAATTTAAACCTCAGGACAGAGCAAAAATATTTGTTGGTCGGGCTGATGAGCACGATTCCGACACCTGCGGAAGCCAACGTGGATGATCCATCCACAAACATCTTCCAAGGTCTCTCGACCTTCTCGTCCTGGAGCACGACTGCTGGGATAAACTCCGCTATAAAGTCAACAAGGGTCTGCCATTTGATTGTTGTCCTCGATGAGTACTGGATATCATATTGGCCGAGCTCGACGGCCCATTTTAGCAGCCGACCAGAAGAATTCGGTCGTCCCAGTACCTGTTTTAAAGGAAAATTCATTAGGACTTCTACCTGGTGTGCCAGGAAGTACAGTCTTAGTTTTCTAGCCGAGATAACCAATGCATATGCCAGCTTCTCCATGGCTAGATATCTTAGCTCGGCGTCGTGCAAAGATTGGCTCACGTAGTAAACGGGTTGCTGGGCTCCCTTTTCAGCTCGGACCAGAACGACACTTATTGCATATGCTGACACCGCCAAGTAGAGCTGCAATTTTTCCCCGACCTCAGGTTTTGCGAGTACTGGGGCTTTCATTAATGACTTTTTTAGCTCTTCTAGGGTCGTTTCACATTATTTATTCCAATCAAACTTCCCATCTTTCTTGATCAGGTTGAAGAAGGGTCTGCACTTATTAGTTGAGCGTAATATGAATCTGTTCAGCAAGGCCACCTTCCCCGTTAGGCTCTGGACATCTTTCACCCTTCTTAGGGGTGTTAGCTTTATGATTGCGTCAATTTTTTCAGGATTGACTTCAATTCCACACTGGCTTACCATATAGCCCAAGAATTTGTCAGAGCCGACCCCGAACGAGCACTTCTTTGGGTTAAGCTTCATCCTATATCTCCTTAATATGTCAAACATTTCTGCTAGATTGGCGACGTGGTCCTCTAGTTTCTTTGACTTTCCTAACATGTTGTCTATGTAGACTTCCATGATCTTCCCAATTTGGGCCGCAAACATCTTATTGACCAGTCTCTGGTAGGTAGCCCCGGTATTTTTTAGGCCGAAAGACATCATTTTGTAACAGTATTGAGCTCAGTCAGTAACGAATGTTGTGTGTACTTGGTCCTGCTCGGTTATGGCGATCTGATGATAACTCGAGTATGCGTCCATGAAGCTCATAACCTCGTGTCCAGCTGTTGTGTCTACAAGCTGATTTATGTTTGGCAGCGGGAAACAATCCTTGGGGCATGCTTTGTTGAGGTCGATAAAGTCCACACATAGTCTTCAGGATTCGTTCGTCTTTCTTACAAGAACTGGGTTGGCCACCTAGATGGTGTACTCATATTCTCTTATGAAGTCATTTTCGAGCAGCTTTTTGACCTTCAATTCCAGCCCTTCATACCTGTCCAGACTAAGCCTTCGTCTTTTTTGGACCACCAGCTTGGTAATCGGATCTATGTTTAGATGATGACATGCGTCTTCTGGTCGGATGCCCTCCATGTCCTCATGGCACCAGGCGAAAACATCCATGTTTTCTGTTAGGAAAGCTATGAGGTCCCCCCTAAACGATTCTTTCAGTTTTCTTCCAATCTTGAGCTCTATTTCTGGTCGGCTCTTATCTAATTGGACTGTGTCCAGTTCTTCTACTGGTGTTGCCCTTTTTTTGGGCTTCTCTTTCTTGGGGTCCAAGGTCTCCCATTCATCATCATGATCGGCCAACTCCACGTCTGTCGGCTGGTCGATCGACCCGGGTCTCGAGCCGACTTTCACCATCGGATCTGATATAAAAAACGTTCTAGTCAGCATCCGCTCTTCTGGTCGGTCACTTAAGAGCTCGACTCTGATATCTAACTTTATGCGTTCAGGCTCGGTTATTGGCTCCATGTCTGAGGCCTGCGTTGCATCCTTAATTTCCTCGAATTGCACCATTTGCTCAACTACTTGCTCGACCTCGGATTGCTCAACGATGTTGAGCTCTCTTGGCCTCAGTCCCGCTTCACACTCTTTCGAGGCTAGCTAGTTATCCCGTATGACATAAATCTCGTTCCCCACCAGGAACTTGATGGCCAGGTGGTACATGAACACTACCGCCTTCAATTTGACGAGGAGAGGTCTTCCCCAGATTGCATTGTAGGTGGAGTTGAGATCCACAACTTTAAACTCTGTTGTAGTATGCACCATCTGGTCATCCGTTCCGAACATAACTCTCAGTTCGCATGTTTCAATCACACACGTCATTGTTCCTCCAAATCCTCCAATTGACTCTGAGGACGACTAGAGCTCGGATTCATGAAATCTCATCCTTCTGAATGTGCTCAGATAGAGCACATTTGCATAACTTCCCGTGTCGACTAGAACTCGATGGACCATTGTAAGTGAGATATTTAGTGATACCACCAGGGCATCACTGTGGGGCTGTACTATACCCTCAGCATTTTGCTCGGTAAAGACCAGCGGCGGGTGTAGTGGCTCTGGCCTCCCGAATTTGTGCTCGTCTGACTCTCTTTGAGGTCCTCTGTTCTCCGAAATTGTTGTTCACGAGGGTATGTATTTCCCTTATTGCTCCAGGGTGAGGAAGTGGAGGAGGATTCTGTGGTGGCTTCTGTTTAGGATTCTTGATGTAGTCCTTTAGGTTACCCCTATCAATCAGCTTCATGAGCTCAATCAGTAATGCTCAACATCTATCAGTATTGTGTCCGGGGGATTTGTGGTATCGACAGTATCTGTCCTTGTTGAGGTGAGCAGGATCGGCTTTCATTGGTTTTGGTTCTGGCAGTAAATTCTGGCCCTTTAACTCGTGGAGGACTTGGGCTGGACTTACGGTTAGGATGTTCCTAACTTGATGAAGTTCTCCGTTCTGGTAGGCCTTAAAGTCTCCTGGGGGTTTGAAGGGTGGTGTGTCCTTCCTTCTTCCTTCTCTTATTTCCGTCTTCTCTTAACTTGGTTTTTCTTCCGGGATTGCTTTCTCGGCTCCGATAAATCGTTCTGCTCGGGTTAGAAAATCATGGTAGCTTTTTGGCCTATGTTCGTGGACTGACCACCAGAATCTTGTTTTTGGTTGAAGTTCGGCTATGATTGCCATTAGGACGGCATCGTCAGAAACGTGTTTCATCTCCAAAACCAATCTATTGAATCTGTCCATGTAGGCCCTTAATGACTCTTCCTTCCCCTACTTAACGTTCACCAATCTTTCTTTTGGGGTAGACCTCATTTTCGACCCCATGAATTGTGTGAGGAATTGTGCTGTTAGCTCATCCCATCCCCCGATGGAGAAATTGGGGAGAGATCTGAACCATCTCTGGGCTCGGTCTCCCAGTGTTAGAGGGAAGACTTTACACATGAGCTCTTTCCCTACTCCTTGCAACTCCATCCATGACATGTACTTGTCCAGGTGTGAGCTAGGGTCAGTTTCTCCATTATAGAGGCCGATCGGTGGTACCTTAAACTTTGTGGGGCTGATCCTGCTAGAGATCTGGTCGGTGAAGGGTGAAGTTCTCTTCCATCCTCTTCCCTTTTCTGACCCTAGCTTCCTGGCCTGAATTTCTGCCAACTTTCTTTTCAAGTCCTGTTCTTCCTCTTTCTCTTCCTGAAAAGACCTATCTTTTGGTCTGTCTTCACTGTGTTGGTGGGTTTCTTCTTGGAAGTCCAGCTTCTTCTGTGATTTTCTGGCCTCCGTAGCCGCGTCTGGTCCAATCTTGTCAAGCACACTTCTAGTCTTGGTCGACAGGTCGGCTCAGGACAGCCATAACCTGGCCTCTAATCGGTTCCTTCCAGGTGGTAGGGTCCTTTCCGACCTCTACTCACTGATCGATTCCTTACCTAAGTCTCTTTTCTTGGGGCTTGGCTCATCGGAGGACAAGGTGTCCTCAAGTTCATAGGCCTGTCGACTCTTCTCTCTTGTCTCGGTCTCTTTCAGCCGCTCATTGAGTTAGAACATGAGTGTCTTAATTTCGGCCGAGGTCATTACAGTTTCTCTAGGTGCCATCAATATGGGGAGCTCAGATGTATTGCGCTGATGTTGTTGGCCGGAGCCGTCAGGTAATTGATTCTGGGCTTGGAAGCCTTGGTCTTCGCGGTCATTCGTTGTATTAGTGTCCATCTGAGCTATACTCTGTTATTCTAGCCCCCTCCTTCTAGTGCCAAATGTTGACGTCAAATTTTGTAGAGCACAAAATCCTAGCCAATAACCAAAAATATTGATCCAGTTCAAAGAAATTGAATCAAATAAAATAAGAAAAGCACTGTGCCTGGTGCCTACTCGGGCAAATTTGTTCGGCTTGTTCTGGTCGGTCAGTTTTGGCCGGATAAAACATTTTTTTTATATAAGAATTGAGAGTAAAAAGCTCTCTAATTGCTTGAATACAATGATTTTGGAACCCTCATTCCCCCCGTTGAATGATAATTGAGGCCCTATTTATAGGATAGACCCGAGATATGAAACTTGGAAAGTAAGAAATAAATCCCTTGATTTTAGGGTACAGATAACGAAAAACAGATTAAATTCTATCTAAATCGGATATGATTTGATTGTAGATTTGTTTCCTTATCCGAAGGCTCCTTGAAATATTCTAACTCTTTCCTGCTCGTCCGGATCGAACCCCCAATCCCTCTAGCCTTCATTAATCCTAAAAATGGGACATCTGCAGTTGACTAGATCTATCCCCACTACATTGATTTTGGTCGGATCCTACCCTTTCTGGTCGGCTCGGATGACCAAATCTGGTCTCCACGACCACTGATACTTCAGATTGGGTCTGCTATTCTGATCGGTCCTAACCATTCGGTGAGGTGATGCTAGCCCGGTTCAGTACCCGATTCTCCTTTATCATCCCGACTAGCAGTCTGGTCGGATGAGCAGGGTTCAACACTACTAAAAACAACACTATAATTCAATAATATACTTCATGTAATCACATTCTAGTATATGAACATTAATTGAATTTGAATTAATCCATGTTGTAAAATGAACAATTCATCTTATAAAACTTGTTTAACTTTATAGAGATCACCTCACATAGGTCAAATCTCTTGTCTTGGGCTCTTTTCTGACATATAAACAATGGTTATCAATTGTCCTACTTTGGGCACTTTTCTGGCACATAAACAGCATTTGAAAATGAAGAGAGATAAATAAGAACGATTGATCAATGAATGTGTGTCATAGAAATTGATTTTGCTAATAGGGAGAACTTTTCTGGATTTACTCTGATGAAATCATAACAAGAACTTTGCATAAACCATTTGTGTGAATGTGAGTTGTAAATGATTGTGGTAGAAAAAAGTATACTGGGTAAATGTTAGTGAGGACTGAGTAACCGTTGGGAAAAAAAAGTGGGAACAATTTTTTCTCTAAAAACTGTATTTTAGATAGATAAATCACTTTTTAGAACACAAATGGTTAAGTTATAAATTTATCCAGTTTTATTATTAAAATTACAAATTTACCAAAAATTTTTATTATTACATACGCGTGTTAGTCAACTCTTAAGTTTTGTCATGTATTATGAAGAAAAAAATATATTAGGTTATTGTTGTTGTGATTATGAGTACACATAAAAAATTTATTGTTGGTCCCAAGTGGTCAGAGGTTTAGAAGGGGTGAATGAACCTCTATCGATTTTGTATTTTCAAAAACTTTTATTTGATCAGATTCTATAGAGAATGCAGTAACCTGACTCAAATCAGTAACCTGGCAGTAAGCTGGTTCAAGCTCCTGACTTGGTTATCATAGAATGCAGCAGAAAAATATAATGATAGAGTTTCTGTTTGGAAAACGTTTTCTTTCACAGGTATACTTTTAAAGTGAACCTTATGCAGAATGTTGATGTTGTATGCAGCAAGATATATCAATGCAATGCAATAGGTAGATAAAAGCAGTAAAACACTTATGGCTTATAGTGGTTCAAAGGTGGTGTAATCCTTCTACGTCCACTCTATTCCTTCTCTGAGGAGGAACTTCGTTAAGTCAGTTCGATTTACAAGCCTCAGTTTTACAAACCTCTTCCTAACACGTTTACTTGCTAACCCACACAGGGTACAAAACTCACACAGAGTTACAAAGCCTACACGAGACTAACACTTAGTAAGGATCAAATCCTATCAACTAAGGACACCAAAAATAAAACATCTAGCACACAACACAAAGGTTAAAAGTATATAAAGTCTTCAACTGGTGTAAACTTGAAACAGTCTTGAACTTGAAAGCTCTAAGAATTGATTGACTGCTTCAAAAGGTTGAGTGACTGAGCTTGAGATGCTTGAGAGATTGTGGGCTCGAGAAGAATTGCAAGAAGTTTAGATAAAGCTTCAGTAGTCTCAAAGGTCACTCATTCCTTCTATTTATATCTGTAGGACAATACCAGTTGAAGAGAGGCATTGTCCTTGTTGCAATTCAAACTTGATCTTCAAATACCTTGTAATTAATGCGTCTGGAAAAACCGGGTACAAGGACTTGTCCTTCTCTGATCCGTATTAATGGCGCCACTCCACAACTACAGTACTTTTTACAGAGCTGCAAGTCCAGGTGTCACAACCTGATGGGCTTGGCACTGACTTCTACCTACCGGTAACTTGAGCAGGAACTAATCCTCATACATCACCAGGATAAACCTCGTACAGCTATTGAAAAGATAGAAAGATCTTACAGCTTTTTGCTCAGGTTGTAGTGGTTGCAAACTGTTCTGTGCCTACTTCCTGATCTGCATCAGCTTTCTGTTTCAGAACAACTTCCTGTTCTTGAAACCTGCAGTCAGCTTCCTGACTGCGATAGTTTCCTGATTCTGAACAGCTTCTTGTTCCAGAATCCTGCAGTCAGCTTCCTTTCTTCTATGTTGTTTCCTGTTATGCTGCTTACTGGTCCAGTTTTCTGATCCTACTATAGAAACCTCTTCAACTCCAGGATCTTGCTAAACTCAGTATATGCTACTTTCTGGCATTTACAATTTTTCAAAACAAGATTTAGCAAGCCTATATAACTTTCTAACCAAAGTTACATTGTCTCATCAAAACTCAACAGAAATATCCTAACATTTATTAATCTGAGCAATTGTAAAAATCTATTTAGCTATACAATGATGTTATTTTGAATTTACTATTGTAAAAAAAGAGTTAAAATTGTGATCTATACATATCCAAACCTACTGTTATTCACTGGTCAATATAGTTAATGCATCCATACTTTTCATCAACTATATGCATTGACGAACCCAAGTGAGGGCCAAGGAGGGGGCACTGAGCCCCTAAGATTTTTTCACAAAAATAAGGTTATTTTTTTGTGTGTGTTTATATTTTTATTTAAAAAAATATAGAAAATATATACATTAATGAGTTCTTAGCCCATTTTATCAAATTCTATTGGAGATACCAATTTTTAAGAATTTTAGTGTAAATATTCTTCATATTTAACCTCACTATTTACCTTTTTTTTTAGAGTTTGATTATTAATTTTTAGAGAATATATAATATATTCATTTTTTTTACTTAAGAATGCTTGTAAAAAATTATCAGTTTTAATTATTTATTATATTATTGATTATTTAACAATTATTTTGTGACTTATTAGAGTTGCTTTATAATTGTTGATATGTTAGATGTTGATTTATAATTTGTATAATAATTAATTTAATGTTATTTTATAATTCTAATTTTATTTTTTCTTTTATAGATAATGAAAAGTAGAAATAGCTTCAAAATGAACATAATTCAAGAAGAAGAGCATGAAAGTTTTCCTCTTTACCACATCCTATCCTTAAAAATTCACTTCTAAATCAAATAAGTGATACATTATTGAATAATTGTTTAATTATATATATTGAAGATGATGTATTTCGAAATATTATCAATGAGAAGCTATTATGCAATAATTTCAAAATATGAAAAATAGAATATACATGTTGTAATCGTGTTTAAATTATTTTATTTTTTTATATTGATTTTTTATTTTGAAAATTATTGTATACTATAATTTTTATTGGTTGGATCCCCACAATAAAATTCATGTGTTTGTCATTGTGTTTGTGTTACTTAAGTTTATATTGATATCGTGTAATTTAATTATCTGATTTATTATTATTTATGTGAACTTTTCCGATTGTCTCATGCTAGTAATAGAGGACGCTCAATCTAAATTGTGCAAATTTTAGTTGAAATCATTCTAAAACAAATATATGTGAGTGTTAAAAGGAATATTATAAGATATTATAAGTTATGTTATTATATTTATTAAGGAAGTGCAAGCTATCATTAATATTTAGATTAATAAAGAAAAGAAGAAGAAATGATAATTAAGAACATATAAATAAGGTGTAATAGCTTCAAGTTGAAAGCCTTTATACACGTGCACCACATACATATATATATATATAGTTATTTTAATTACTCATATATAATGAAATGAGTAGCGTTTTTGTGAATCAATTGTACGGATCATGATTTGTGTAATTGGATGCGTGTGGGTCTAATCGAGTTTGATCTGGTTTGGATCCGCATCCAGGTTTTTTTTTAATCTACGTCGAAAATTTTATGTTATATTAGTATAACCTTTATGTACAAATATCATAACCTTTAAGTGAAAAACTTAGATTTTTTTTAGTATAAAAATTCATGTAGTATAGTTGAACATTTATGTTATAATAATTTAACATTTATGTTATATTAATTGGGTAATTAACATTATTCTAATTCACTAGTCTCTGTGTGATCGACTTTGTTCATCCTATCTATAGTTGACATTGTGCACTTACGGTATAAGAACTAGAAAATAGGTTCGAACATCCATGCACTCGATTCAACCCGGCCCAAACCGCTCAAACGCACCTCCATGAGCCACCCACGCGCCTGCACATGCTTAGGTGGTGCTTCCAAACTCACCCAAATTCGCTCCCACGTACTGTACATTTATGTTATGTTAGGTCATTTATATTATGTTAGTCATACCTTTAGAATTTTTAGTTGTACATTAACATATTTTTAGATACCTTTTAGTTATAGTAGTCATACATTTTAGTTATGTTAGTCATACATTTTAGTTATGTTAGGTGTACTTTTATATATTATATAAATGTATGATTATATTGATATAAAGGTACAAATAATATCACATAAATGTATGAATAATATAACATAAAGGTAAACATGTACAAACTGTGCAAAAATTAGGGTTTTTTGGAGTTAAAGTATTACATAAAGGTATGATATTTGTATATAAAGGTATGACTAATATAACATAAATACATAATTAATATAACATAAAGGTATGACTAGCATAGTATAAAAGTCAGCGGTTTTTTTTTAAGTTAAAGTATTGCACTAAGGTTATGATATCTGGACATAATGGTATTATGACTGATATAACATAAAGATATGACTAGCATAACATAAAGGTCGAGACGATGGACTTTTCTATTCTAGTCCCCCAATTGTTTCTATTTCTACTATGGCTGCTTATAGCCCCCTCCATAAGGAGAGATTGGTGTTCTTGAAGGAGGGCCTCTTTCCGATCTTCAAGAGCTCGAATGTCAAAAAAGAAAAAATGCGCGGATTCGGATCAATTCAAATCCAACCCGCAAGTTGCATGTGCAACTGGTGCATAGAAGAGTTGCTCGTAATTATAATATCACCAAATTTTCAAATAATGCAATTAATTTCCAACTTGTTTGGAAATGAGTAAAATGTTAAAACTTAATTTTATCGTTGTTGATTGTTGTAGTTGGAACTACAATCCTATTTTTCGGCAATCTAAATCTATGCATCCAGCTAAATAGCCACATTAGACGTCCATAGGACATACAATTTCTAGAAAAAAAAATTTGATCTATGTCTAAACAAAATCGTATCAGAGAAATTCAAATTTGAAATAATTTCACAACAAAGACTCAATTTAGTTGTTGGTTCTCAATTCTAAATCTAAATTTTGAGATTTTTCAATTCATGACCCAATTTAATCTTATTTCTTAATTTGGGACTTTAAATGAAAATGAGTTCTTAATTCAAATATAGATAACTAAGGACATTAATAGATGTAATTGAGTTCTCTTTTTTTTCTTTTTTCTTTTTTTTCTTAATTATGTCAGCTTTTTTTTATCCCTTTTTTTAAGAAGTATAAATTCGAACAATAAAAACCAGGATTTGATGCAAAGTAATTGATTAGAGAGATACTATGTTTCTCTGGCATAAAGAAAAAAGAGAGATTAATTTTTTCCACTATTTAGTATTATGAAAAATAAAAAAGAAACGAAAATGGAATTTTTGTAGACTATGTGTTGTTATCCGCTTTTATACTTAGAATTGAAGATAAATTTTAATTTAAAGTCTCAAATTGAGAAATAAAGTCAATTTGGTTCTAGGGTGAAAAATACCAAATTATCAGAATTACCATAATGAAAAAATTGTAGCACCCCAAACCAAAAACGAAGCATAATTGATTAATTAAATATTAAACCCATAATTGAATTACTATGTGTGTTAATTTTGACTGTTTAATTTAATTACGTGCGTTTCAGATACGTGTTTAATGCATGATTTAGATGGATATATTTTATAGACATGGAACATAGAATTTTATTATATCATTAGATGCGTAATAGAAAAATGAGAAGATAGAAACGAACTAGAGGTCAATCGGAGGCCTGTAGCTCAAGTGGCGACAAAAAGGGCAAAACACGAAGTTTCGGAAAACCGAAAGATATTTACGGTGAATAGTAAAGAAGTTTTTTACATGAATAGTGACAAGGACTTTTCACCGTGAATAGTAATTTTTACGATTTTTACATGAATAGTGATTTCCGGGAAATCTATAAATAGGGGCGTTTTCGATTCAAAAATTACCGTTTTTCCGAACGAGCCAAAAGCGACGAAAACTCGTAAGTCTCTCTCTCTCCTCTTTCCTCTCTCTCTTTACTATTTCTGGCCTCCGGCGTGGCGCCGCCGCTGGTGGCCAAAAAATTTCAAAGTTATCGGTTTCGGCTGATTTTCACACAGATTGTAGGTCTCGTCGAGATGAGTCTAGAATAGGTCTTGGATTTCAATTTCGATATCTCATTCGCCGGAAAATGGCAAAAAACCACCTCCAAACCCTAAACCCTAATTCTTGTCAATTTTTCTATCTCCTTTGTTTTCTCCCTCCTTCTTGCCGGAGGACCTCCTGGTGGTGAGGGTGGGTTGTTGGAGGGGTGGCACCGCCGTGGGCGGCGCTGCCAGAGCAGCAGGGGTGTGTGTGTGTGTAATCGCGTGTGTGTGTTGTGTTTTGCTTGCTGTGGAGGCGGCACTATGCGGCGCCGCCGTGGGTGTTGTCGGCCGGCGCTGGTGATGCGCCGGCCAAGACGGTGAGTGGTATGTGTGTTTTTGTATATATATGCGTGTGTGTATATAAAGTTGTGTGTGTGTGGTGTAGTTGAGGGCAGTTGGTGGACGCCGGCGATGGGAAGTCGCCGGCTAGAGGTCCTGGAGTGGTCGCCGACGACTGGAAGTCGCCGGGCGGAGCAAGGAAAGAAAGGGTGTGTGTGTTTATATGCGTGAGTGTGTGTGTGTTTGGAGGGTTTGGGGAAGGGTAATATTCATGGCCAGAGCCGGTGAGGGGTGGCCGGAGGTGGTGGTCGCCGGAGCTGGGTCACCGGCGGACCAGGTGGGGGCGGCGCTGCCGCAGCAGGAGGCAGTTGGAAGCTGTTGGGCACTCTAGGCCGACACCGGGTGGGCGTGCGCGCTTGGCCCACGAGGTTGCCGAGACCGCCGAGCCGGGCCGAGGGCGTCGGGTGTCGGGCATGCACCTGCCGAATCTGCCAAGCCCGCCGAGTGCTGGCGCACACCTGCCGAGAAACGTGGGCCGAAGCTGCCAAGAAAATGCGGCGAGTGTCGTGTGCTGGGCGCACGCTATGCGCACGCCGGGAGACAGGTAGCGCGCGCACGATGCCGTATTTTCGATCTGAATCCCATTTTTCCGTTATATGTTATAATCGAGTCGTCGTCGATGAGACATCGTTGACCGGGGGTCGTGGATCCCGGTCAAAGTCAACCCTTTGACGAAAATTACCAAAATACCCCCATACTTAAAACACTCCGTTCGAGCTCGTTTCAACTCCGATTGAGCTCATTCTTTTTCCGTTGTGATCCAAATTTCATTCTCTTTCATCTCAGCCTTATAAACTAAACATCCACTCTCATTTCTTCTGTTGGAACCGACGGATCGCCGGCCCTATGCCATCGGAATCGGGATCCAAAAGTTAAAACGCAGCGGAAAGAAATCATACCCTTGAAGACTAATAGATCGAAGTATAGACCTCTCGATCTTCTGTTGTATTCCTAGCTCTTTCCTCGGACGTCGTGTGGGTGACGATCTTCCAAGAAAACAGCGATCCCGTCCCTCTCTCTCTAGCCTCACGATTCTGTGTTTTTTTGTGCGTGAGATTAAGCGTGAGAGTCTTGAGGGAGGCGCTGATTTTAGGGTATTTATAGACTACAACAGGGACCTAGAGGAGGACTTAGGGTTGGGCCTCCTGCTGGGCTTAAGCGTCCTGTGTTCGGCCCGAACACCCAACTTAAGTCCATCAATTATAACTCGGTCCACTAAAGAATTATAATTGAACTACCGCTCCAATCCATATTACAATATGGGCTCCTTTTATTATGTGTACATTTATTTCCCTATGTTTAAGATATCGAATGTCCGTAAATTAAATAAGTTACTGACAACTTAATTAATTTACATCTAACTCCAAGAGTAGTACCACTCATCTTTATTATCATGTCGGATTAAATCCACCTGCAGGGTTTACATGATAATCCATATGAGCTCCTCAAGGGGACATCATCATCCTAAATAATTAGGACACGGATTCCTTCTATAATCAACAACACACCATATAAACAATGCTATCTCCCAATTCACCGAGCCTATTGATTTATAAATAAATCTCACCCATTGGTAAATTAAAGAAATAAACACTGAGCACACATGCCCGTTATTATATAGGGATTAAGAAGATGTACATCCATAATAACAGAGATCTTGTTCTTTTATATAGTCAGTACAAATCGAACAACCTCAAATGGTCCTGCTCAATACATACAAAATGTACTAGTGTAACTTTATAGTCAAGATAGACTAATACCAAATTACACTACAACCATTCTAATGATTTGTCCAAATCCATCTTGGTTGTCAGCTATTATTTGTAATCTATAAGGAACTGATTAACATGACCTTCTGTGTGGCACCACACACCATGTTATCTACAATATAGATTAATCTGGACAATTGCATTAACATATATAGCAAATATAAAATGCAAGCATTTGACCAAAATAATTCTCATATCAAAAAGATGTTCATACAAAAGCTAGGCTTATAGTATACATCCTAACATCTTCAACCTCAATCTTTAGATCTCTCGATCCATCGCGTCTTTAACGATCGTTCTTTCTCCGGAATCATTTATAGTTTTAATTATACTTATTAAGGATTTAAGACACACCGTAACTTATATAGGCTATCAGTTGGATTGAGCATTGAGATATGTGATCTTTGATACTTGCTACTCACGTGGTAATCACCGAATAAGGTGGGGGTAATTTCTAACTCTTTATCTGTTTACAGTTTTCCCTATTCTGAAGTATGATTGAAGAATATTAAATGCAGTGATTATATGCCATGTATATGTAATCATGATATACCGTAAAAGGACTTCGGTTCATATTGCATGTTCGGAGGGTCTTATGGACCGTAAAAAAACTGTCTCTTACCTCTTCTACTACCTGAAAGGTCTGGCGATCTTGTAAATGCACTAGCGGTATTTGAGACCATTTTGTAGGGTAAGACGGGAAATTCCCACACCTAATGGATGAGTTACGAGATACGTGTCTTGCATTTTACGTGTTGTGACAACGTGACCGAATGTTACATTTCCTGTATAATATATCTGTCAAATGTTATAAGATGCGGATTTCATCCCCACGAGTGTATTCCACGCACTCACCCCCTATTTTGTAATTCACGTTTCAGGAGATGACGAGCATGATGAACCGTAGAGAGAGAGAGAGAGGTGATGCTCTATCCGAACCTGTGTATTTAAGTCTGTGGTTCCATAACAATTAAACAATGATTTTTATAATCCACGTTTTGTAATAAATAATTTTGTACATGTTTTGGATGATGGATGCTAATAATATATTTCGCTGCTATGATATGTTAATCGGTTGAAACCGATTACTGATATTTGAATGATTCACATCGTCTCCTACCTCATTCTTCTATCGTCTCCTACCTCCTTCTGTTTATGAAAATTATCTCTTACCATTTCTTCTTGCACGCCATAAGTAAAACTCTGATAATTTTATGAAAGAAAACGGGACGTGACAGTTTGGTATCAGAGCAATGTTCTACCATTTTTGAACTTGCTCGAACTTGTTTTATAAAGAAAAATAGATAAGCATCATCCTCTCTCTATAGGTGTCTCCCTCTGATCTTAAGACTTGCGAAAAAGTGTGCTTATCTGTTATATGATACCATGTAAGCATGACATAGACCGTTAAGGTTTGAAGAAGGTGTTACGGATATAGAATGACGATAAAAAACTTGTGTAATTAAACTTGACAGATGAATAGGATTCATGTTACGGCTAGGATGCGGGTACCGATTATAGAGATGCGTGAGGAGAGACTCCGATGCCGTTTTTACGAGAGTAGAGTGACGGGTGATATATCAGTAGGTGAGCACGTCGTTAGGCTTCTACACTGCTGGAGGGAGATAGGGGGTGTTGGAGGCAGGATCAGTGGCATCCAGGCGTGTCTGCACATGATCCATACTTTACCACGTGAGTGGGAGATTAGAGCTCGTTTAATCTATCAGGATGAGTTAGCATTCTCATCGGTAGATCACGTACCCATCGCCAACTTCAGGAACGTGGCGAGACAGATGCTGGAGCTATGGGGTCGACATGGCCTTCCGACTGCTTCTAAGCCGGGACCCTACGATCCGTCTAGCAGTAGTTCCGAGCCAGAGGACGATGATCCCGAGAAGGATCCAGAGGAGGACGATCCGAAGATAGGCGACCCTAGGGATGGGGCACCAGGATTACCGGGGCCTCTACCGCCTCCCGCAGCAGTAGTATAGACGACATGGGGGAACTTTTTATGATATGTATATATTATGCCGCAAATGATACAATATTCTATATGCATAGGGTAGTTTTTATTTCATAGATAGTGTATATACACTTTTTGTTAAGATGTAGGGCTACCCCTATTATGCTTCTATATATATTATGCACGTATAATTTCTCGCTGACCTTATGGAATATATGTTTATGTCTCCTCACGTGTATCGCGTATATTTCTTTACCTATAATATTATTGCAAAATCTCAACGACTTATATATATATATATATATATATATATATATATATATATATATATATCGTAACAGAACCATGTCAAGAAGAAGACCACGAAGAGAACAACCACAACCGGCTAATCAGCCGGAGCGAGAGGATAATGCAAACGTGGGAGACCTAGTTACGGTGCTAAAGGGGTTAGCACAACATTTTGAGGTAACACGAGCCACCCCACAGTTAGCAAGAACTAACCTTAATCTTATATATGAACAGTTTCAGCGATTTAACCCGCCAACTTTCGATGGAAAGGGGGAACCAGCAAATGCGGAAGAGTGGCTAAGGTCACTCGACCGATTATTTGGGCACTTAACGTGTTCCAAAGAACAAAAGGTTAATTGTGCGATCTTCAAGCTTACCGATCAAGCGAGTCACTGGTGGGACTCGTATGAGCGGACTCTACTGCCCGCTCAAATAGAGGGGATGACATGGGAAGAGTTTAAGGAAGTGGTTTCTCATCACTTCATCCCTCAATCCTACCGGGACAAAAAGGAAACAAAGTTTCTACATCTTCGTTAGGGAAGCTCGACGGTAGGAGAATACGAGTGGTAGTTCAATCATCTAAGTCGGTACGCTACACACTTGGTGGATACCGACATCAAGAAGGCCCGAAGATTTGAAAAGGGCCTTCATCCAGAGATTGGATCCATACTGGCTGGGTAAGAGGCGATGACATACGCAAGTGTTATCGAGAGAGCTCAGGAGATCGCCTTTTGTTTGCGTTTAGATGTTATACCTCCCAAGAAAGTCTTCTCGGCTCCTGTAAAAAGGAAGTGGATTGGGCCAAACCAGAGTTTTACCCAGAACAAAGTCCCAAGGGCAAGTAACGTTCCACTCATTCCCCCTCCCAGACCTGGGAACCCGTGTCCTAGATGCAGAAAAGTACATGTGAGACCATGTCAACAGGAAACACGGAATTGCTTCACATGTGGGGCACTAGGACATATAGCGGCCAACTGCTGGAGGACGAGGAACTCGCCAGCTACAGCCCCGAACTCAAGGCCAGTGGCAGGCAGAGCGCGAGCGTTCGCTCTTACTTACCCAAAAGCCGCTGAGGAAGCTGAGACAATGACAGGTATGTTATCAGTTAGTGATATACCTGCTCTCATCCTTTTTGATACTGGAGCGACACACTCCTTTATATCTGTCAACTTCTGTAACTTGCTGAAGCATGAAAATGATAGGATAGTCGCTCAAACTCTAGAAGTTAGTATTCCTTCAGGAAGGACGGTAAGGACAAAACACCTGTACCATCACCTTAAGATCGCTTTTGAAGATAATATTCTTCTAGCTGATCTTCATGCTTTAGAGATGAAGGATTTTGACATAATCCTGGGAATGGACTGGCTAGAGTCCAATCATGTGGTAATCAAGTGTCGTGCGAGGGAGATCGTCTTTCAAGCACCAGGAGAGCCGGAGTTCACATTCTATGGGACGCGAGTTAAAGTCGACTCAAGGATTATCTCGGCCATGAAAGCAACCCAGATGCTTAGCAAAAGAGATTGCGAAGCTTGGTTGGTCAACATGGTGAACCCCGAGAAAGAATCGACTACTATCGAGAAGGTTCTGGTGATAAAGGAATTCATGGACGTGTTTTCAGAGGATTTACCTGGTCCTCCACCGGATCGACAGGTGACCTTCAAGATAGATCTTATTCCAGGATCAGCACCAGTATCGAAAGCTCCTTATCGGATGACACCGAAATAATTACAGGAACTGAAGGTCCAATTACAAGAACTTCTGGACAAAGGTTTCATCAAACCGAGTGTGTCGTCCTGGGGAGCTCCAATGTTGTTTGTGAAGAAAAAGGATGACAGCTTTCGGATGTGTATTGATTACCGAGAGTTGAACAAGAGGATAATAAAGAACTAAGTATCCACTATCTCAAATTGAAGATCTCTTTGATCAGTGTGTTCTCGAAAATTGAATTAAGATCTGGATATCACCAAATGAAAGTCAAAGATGCTGATATATCTAAGACAGCATTCAGGACGAGATATGGCCACTATGAGTTTGTAGTAATGTCATTTGGACTGAGTAATGCTCCGGCTGTCTTTATGGACTTGATGAATCGCGTCTTCCATCCATATCTTGATCTTTTCGTCATTGTGTTCATTGATGATATCCTCGTGCGATAGAGCGCACCATGAACAACATCTCAGAATCGCACTAGAGGTTTTAAGAAAGGAGAAGCTTTACACAAAATTCAAGAAATGCGAATTCTGGATGGACAAAGTGGGCTTCCTAGGCCATATCGTCTCTTCACAAGGGATCGAAGTAGATCCTAAGAAGGTGGAAGCTGTCAATAAGTGGGAAACTCCAACGAACGTTAAAGAAGTCCGGAGTTTCATCGGCTTGGCTGGATACTACCGAAGATTCATAGAAGGATTTTCGAAAATTACCACTCCAATGACTCGCTTGACAAGAAAGGACGTGAAGTTTCAATAGAGTGAGCAATGTGAGCGTAGTTTCTATGAACTAAAGAAGAGACTGATGAAACACCAGTCTTAATAGTTCCAGACGTAACAAAGGAATTCGTGATCTATAGTGACGCATCCAAACAAGGTTTAGGGTGTGTTTTGATGCAACAAGGAAAAGTAGTGGCGTATGCATCACACCAGTTGAAGATTCACGAACAGAACTACCCAACGCACAATCTGAAGCTAGCAGCCGTGGTACACGCTCTCAAGATATGGAGACACTATCTCTATGACGTGAAGTGTGAGATCTACACCGACCATAAGAGCCTGAAATACTTCTTTGAGCAGAAGGAGCTCAATATGAGACAAAGAAGATGGCTAGAGTTGGTGAAGGATTACGATATTACGATCCACTACCATCCTAGAAAAGCAAACGTGGTAGCTGACGCCCTTAGCAGAAAAGGGAAGGGAGTGGTGACGTCTATGATCACCAATCAAAACCAACTGATCGAGGAGATGTCAAAGCTAAATCTGGAGATAGTAACATTTCTGAACGGCATCGAAGCTAGGATGGCAGCGTTATTCGTGAAACCCACACTACACGATCGAATTGTTGAAGCTCAAAAGAGAGATAGCTTCCTAACGAGGATGAAAGCTCATATGGATAATGGAAGAGTCGAAGGTTTCTCTCTGGCAACAAATAGAGCTCTTATCTTCAGAGGAAGAATGTGTGTGCCCAAGAATGAGAAATTGAGGGAGGAAATCCTCAAAAAGGCACATTGCCCACCGATGTCGGCACATCCTGGGGTACAAAGATGTACCGGGATTTAAGGAAAAAAATTTGGTGGAGAAACATGAAGAGAAGCATAGGGTTGTTCGTCAAGAAGTGTCTTATTTGTCAACAAGTAAAAGCGGAGCATCAACGGCCAGCTGGAATGCTAACTCCTTTGGAGATACCCAAATGGAAGTGGGAACACATCACCATGGATTTTGTGGTTGGTTTGCCGAAAACCAAACGAGGAAACCACATCGTATGGGTAATCGTTGATAGATTAACGAAGGCTACCCATTTCCTACCAATCAAGATGACTTTTGGACTGGACAAGTTAGCACAAATGTATCTCGAAGAGATCATCCAATTGCATGGCGTACCGGTTTCTATCGTATTGGATAGAGATCCTCGGGTCACCTCCAGATTCTGGCAAAGTCTACAAAAGGAGTTAGGAACCAAGCTGTCTTTCAGTACAACTTTTCACCCACAAACAGACAGGCAATCAGAGAGGACCATACAAATTCTGGAGGATATGTTGAGGGCATGCATTTTAGATTTCCCCGGAAGCTGGGAAGACCACCTGTGCTTGGTGGAGTTTGCCTACAACAACAGCTACCAATCGACAATTGGTATGATGTCCTATGAAGCTCTCTATGAAAGAAAATGTCGCTCATCTATCTGTTAGGACGAAGTGGGCGAAAAGAAATTTTTGGGACCCGAATTGGTAGATCAGACGGTCGAGGTGATAAAGAAGATTCAGGAAAGAATACGAGTTGTTGGGATATTTCAGTAGTTATCTTGATAAGATAAAATCATATACACAATAAGAAAAGAACAGTTTGCTTAAGGTATTGATACCTAGTTTCCACACTACATGATCACAAGCTTATCGATACTGAAGAAAAGATCATGTAATGATTTTCCAAGGAATAAGAAAAATCAACCTTGGAAGAAACAGGAATAAGTCTTCTAAGGGTCAGCATGCTGTAGGGAACAGCAAGCTAGAAGGAGTATCCTTAGTGAAAAGGAGATAGGATACTGCAAGAAGTCGTCAGCAGGAAGAAAGAAGCTGGAAACAGGAAGCTGTTAGTGATTGAACAAGTATCAGGATGCTGAACCTAGGTGGAAGAGTTTCAGGATGCTGAACCTAGGTGGAAGAGTTGCAGGATGCTGAACCTAGGAAACTGACAAGGATCAGGAAGCTCGCAAGAAACAGGAAGCCAACTGTAAGAAAGTCGGCTACAGGTTTCAGGATCAGAAAGTTGTTCTGAAACAAGAAAAAGTCACATCCTGAGCAGCAAGCAAGAAGGACCTACTGCTGTCTACAAAAGAAAAATAGGAAGTAGCCAACGGATCCTTGAAAAGGATAAAAGCGCTACTCACTTAGTATCAGGAAGAGCATGCAGCGAGAAGAGAAGCAAGATAGCGTTCATCAAGTAACCGTTGCATGAACTTCAGTCTTGAGCCCATACCAACTGGATAGGTCAACAGGAATGACAGAAAGGGCCAGGAGCAAATAGTAGGCGCATTAAATGCTCGTGTCAGAAATAGCTCAGAGGCATTTAATGCGACCACAGAGAAGATCTTGGAGATCAGAGTTTGAACTTAAGAAAGAGAAGCATCTCACTTCAACGGATACTTCTCAACGGATAGAACTCTCAAGATCTATAAATAGAAGGTGTGGCTGATTGAAGAAATTTGCTGAACAGAGTCGAGAGAAAACTCACATACTTACCAAAGCTTCTCAAAGCTTTTACATGTTCAGCCACTCAACCTTCTCGGAGCAGTCTACAACAGCAAAGAGCTTTCAGAGATCAAGACTGTTTCCCACCAGTTGAAGAAACATTTTATTTTAACCATTGTGTTGTGTGTGCTAGGTTATTTTATTTGGTGTACTTAGTTGATATGATTATATCCTTGCTAAGTTTGTATAGTCTTGTATAGGCTATCTTTCTCTGTGTGGGAGTGTGTCCCTGTGTGGGAGTTTATAAACCCTGTGTGGGTGTAGGCCTAGGAATCTGGGATTCTGTAGGTATAACTTGTTTTGGAAGAGGTTTGTAGAGACGAGTCTTGTAAATCAAACTGACCATAACGAAGTTCCTCCTCAGTGAAGGAATAGAGTGGATGTAGAAGGATTACACCACCTTCGAACCATTATAAGTCATAAGTGTTTACTGCTTATCTTATATGCTTGCTTATCTTTATTGCATATCTATCCTGCTGTATATATCATAAGCATATTGTCAAAATGTACTTCATAAAATCTTATCTTGAAAAGAAAACTAGTTTTTCAACAGAAACTCTATCAAGTTTATTTTGCGGCGTTACATTCTGATAACCGGGACAGCAACCTGATTACACCTAGGGCCAGGTTACTGACTCGAGACAGGATTCTGTCTTCCTAGTGAAACAGAAACCTGTTCATCAGTTAATTGTTTTGAAAAGTTTCAAAAATCGATAGAGGTTCATTCACCCCCCCCTCTGAACCTCTGGCCACTTGGAACCCAACATGAGTAGCCCAAGATCGACAAAAAGCATATGCAGATAAAAAATAGAGGGAGCTAAAATTTGAAGTAGGAGACAAAGTTTTCCTCAAAGTGTCACCCACAAAAGGGGTTCATCGTTTTGGGAAGAGAGGGAAACTAAAGCCGAGGTACGTGGGACCATATGAGATTTTAGATCGAGTTGGGGAGGTTACGTACCATCTAGCTCTACTGCCGGACTTTGCTGGGGTAACAACGTTTTTCACGTGTCTATGCTACGAAAGTATATTTTCGATCCGAAACATATAATCGAACAAGAAGGCATAGAACTTGAGAAAGATCTGACCTATGAAGAAGTCCCGGTAGCCATCTTAGATAGAAAGAACCGGCAACTAAGAAATTGAGAGATGGCTATTGTGAAGGTTCAATGGAGCCATCATGGGAAGGAAGAGACGACGTGGGAATTAGAAGACGAAATCTTCAAGAAGTATCCCGACTTGCTTATCCTAGGTACACGTTTAATTTCGATGATGAAATTCTTTTAAGGGGTAAGGGATGTAGCACCTCGGACCAAAAATGAAGCATAATTGATTAATTAAATATTAAACCCATAATTGAATTAATATGTGTGTTAATTTTGACTGTTTAATTTAATTACGTGCGTTTCAGATACGTGTTTAATGCATGATTTAGATGAATATATTTTCTAGACATAGAACATAGAATTTTATTATATCATTAGATACGTAATAGAAAAACGAGAAGATAGAAACGAACTAGTGGTCAATCGGAGGCTTGTAGCTCAAGTGGCGACAAAAAGGGCAAAACACGAAGTTTTGGAAAACCGAAAGATATTTACGGTGAATAGTAGTAACGAAGATTTTTACATGAATAGTGACTAAGACTTTTCACCGTGAACAGTAATTTTTAAGATTTTTATGTGAATAGTGATTTTCGGGAAATCTATAAATACGGGCGTTTTCGATTCAAAAATCACCGTTTTTCCGAATGAGCCAAAACCGACGAAAACTCGTAAGTCTCTCTCTCCTCTCTCCTCTCTCTCTTTTTACTGTTTCTGGCCTCCAGCGCGCCACAGCCGGTGGTCGAAAAATTTCAAAGTTATCGGTTTCGCCCGATTTTCGCACAGAACGTAAGTCTCGTCGAGATGAGTCTAGGATAGGTCTCGGATTTCAATTCCGATATCTCGTTCACTGGAAAATGGTGAAAAACCACCTCTAAATCCTAAACCCTAATTCTTACCAACTTTTCTATCTCCTCTGTTTTCTCCCTCCTTCTCGTCGGAGCTGCTGCCGGAGGACCTCCTGGTGGTGAGGGTGAGTTGTTGGAGAGGTGGCGGTGCCGGAGCAGCAGGGGTGTGTGTGTGTGTAATCGCGTGTGTGTGTGTTGTGTTTTGCTTGCTGTGTAGGCAGCGCTGTGCAGCACTGCCGTGGGTGTTGTCGGCCGATGTTGGTGATGCGCCGGCGAGGTCAGGTGATGGGTGGCCGGCGGCAGGTGGCTGCCGGCCAAGACAGTGAGTGGTATGTATGTTTATGTATATATATGCATGTGTATAAAAGTTGTGTGTGTGTGGTGTAGTTGAGGGCTGTTGGTGGATGCCGGCGACAGGAACTCGCCGGCCAGAGGTCCTGGAGTGGTCGCCAGCCGGAGCAAGGAAAGGAAGGGTGTGTGTGTTTATATGCGTGAGTGTGTGTGTTTGGAGAGTTTGGGGAAGGGTACTATTCATGGCCGGAGCCGGCGAGGGATGGCCGGAGGTGGTGGTCATCGGAGCTGGGTCATCAACGGACCAGGTGGGGGCGGCACCGCTGCAGTAGGAGGCAGCTGGAAGCTGCTAGGCGCGCTGGGCCGACACCGGCTGGGCGCGCCATGCTACTGAGACCGCCGAGCCGGGCTAAGGGCGCCGGGTGTCGGGCGCGCACCTGTCGAGAAATGTCAAGGCCGCCGAGTGCTAGCGCGCACCTGCCGAGAAATGTGGGCCGAAGCTGTCGAGAAAATGCGGCGGGTGCCGTGTGTTGGGCGCGCGCTGTGCGTGTGCCGTGAGACGGGTAGTGCGCCCACACACGACGCCATATAACTGGTGCGCGCACGACGCCTTGTTTTCGATCCGAATCCCGTTTTTTCCATCATACGTTATCATTGAGTCATCGCCGACGAGACGTCGTTGACCGGGGGTTGTGGATCCCGGTCAAAGTCAACCCTTTGACCAAAGTTACCAAAATACCCCCAAACTTAAAATGCTCTATTCGAGCTCGTTTCAACTCCGATTGAGCTCATTCTTTTTTCGTTGTTATCCAAATTTCATTCTCTTTCATCTCAGCCTTATAAATTGAACATCTACTCTCGTTTTTTCAACCTCAATCTTTAGATTTCTCGATCTGTCGCGTCTTTAACGATCGTTCTTTCTCCGGAATCATTTATAGTTTTAATTATATTTATTAAGGATCTAAGACACACCGTAACTTATGTAGGCTATCAGTTGGATTGAGCATTGAGATACGTGATCTTTGATACTTGCTACTCACGTGGTAACCACCGAACAAGGTGGGGGTAATTTCTAACTCTCTATCTGTTTACAGTTTTTCCTATTCTGAAGTATGATTGAGGAATACTAAATACAGTGATTATATGCCATGTATATGTGTTCATGATATACTGTGAAAGGACTTCGGTTCACATTGCATATTCGGAGGGTCTTATGGACCATAAAAAAACCGTCTCTTACCTCTTCTACTACCTGAAAGGTCTGGCGGTCCTATAAATGCGCTAGCGATATTTGAGACCGTTTTGTAGGGTAAGACGAGAAATTCTCGCACCTAATGGATGAGTTACGAGATACGTGTCTTGCATTTTACGTGCTGTGACAACGTGACTGAATGTTACATTTCCTGTATAATATATCTGTCAAATGTTATAAGATGCGGATTTCATCCCCACGAGTGTATTCCACGCACTCACCCCCTATTCTGTAATTCACGTTTCAAGAGATGACGAGCATGGTGAACCGTAGAGAGAGAGAGAGGTGATGCTCTATCCGAACCTGTGTATTTAAGTCTGTGGTTCCATAACAATTAAATAATGATTTTTATAATCCACGTTTTGTAATAAATAATTTTGTATATGTTTTGGATGATGGATCCTGATGATATATTCCGCTACTATGATATGTTAATCGGTTGAAACCGATTACTGATATGTGAATGATTCACATCGTCTCCTACCTCATTCTTCTGTCATCTCCTACCTCCTTCTTCTGTTTATGAAAATTGTCTCTTACCATTTCTTCTTGCACACCCGCAAGTAAAACTCTGATAATTTTATGAAAGAAAATGGGGTGTGACAAAAATACCGCAAATATCGAAATTTCTGTATGATTATATTTAAAATTTCAGTATTTCGATACGTATCGAAATACCGAAAATATTAATATTAATTAAAAATATATATTAATTTCATATTAATAAATTAAAAAACATAATATTTTTCATTTCGGTATTTTCCGTATACCGAAGTTTCGGTATATAATTTTCATTTCTGTATAACGGTATTTTCGGTATACCAATGTTTCAGTATATATTTTTCGTTTCGGTATAACAGTATTTTCGGTATACCGAAAAATTTCGCTAAGAAACAATACGACTACTTATGATACTGAAATTTCGACATACCGATATTTTGGTATGGTAACCGTATGGATTTTTACATACCAAAATTTTCAATATAATATACGGTATGAGATTTTCGGTTTGATATACCGTACCAACTATCCCTATATGGCCCTGAATGGAGAAATCTCAAATTTTAGGCTTATGATTGAGAATCAACCAATAAATGAGGCATTGTTTCTAAAGTTTCCTCAATTTAAAGCTCCAAATTGAGAAATAAGATTAAATTGGACCTTAAATTAAGAAATCTCAAATTTTGCGTTTATAATTGAAAACCAATAAATAAATGGATAAATTAAGTCTTATTGCGAGATTTATCCAATTTTAAACTCTTTTGTTGCACTTCACGATATATAATTCACAATTATGTAGCTTATGTGAGGTCTACGTGGCTATTTAGCCAATAACATGGATTTAGATCATAAAAAAAAAAAAAAGGATTTTGTGTTTCAAATTGCAACATTAAATAGAAGTAGTGATTATTTTTTTCGCGAACTTTTTTTAATAAAAAAGATCAGGATTAAATTGTAATTTATTATATAATCTCCAAATTACATGTCTGGTTTTCCATCTATTTGGTACGTGTCGAACACGTAAACTCCAGTTGCGAATTTGATTTGAGTTACAACAATTAAATAAAGTAGTGATTTTGTTTTTGTTTTTCTTTTCCTAAATTCACATGGAAGATAAATTTGCGAATATTGAAAAGATAGTGACTTTATTTTTCAGTTAAATCTAAAATGTTCCACTGAATTTACTACTTTGGTACTACTTTAATTCAATTGTATGGATAAACATTTTTTTTAATGCATTTTAAAAAATACTACTATTTTTACGTATAATTTAATAGAATACTAAACAACATAATTATTTTCATAAAATTTATGAATACGCGTGCAATGCACATATTACTTGCTAGTATAACAAAAAACCAAATGCGTGATTTACTTGATGGTATTACCCAAACCCAGCTCGAGTAAAAAAACAGAGAAACCTGTTACATTCCTAATCAAAACCAAAGCACTCAGTATTCAGTAAAGCATTCTATTTATAACCACAAACAGCATTAAGAATATTACACAACAATAAACAAGAAAAGAATAAAAGAATAGGATGTTCAAAGTCTTCAGACACATCTCCTACATGGTGAAAATCACCTATTGATTTTATATTACATACCATGAAATGAAGGAATCAAGAATATGTTATGAGCTCTTATAAGTTGCATTCGTGAGGTTGCGTAGTTTCATTACAAGTTGTTGTCTTTCACCCTCCACCTCTGCAAACTTGAGGCTTATGTCTAAATATCTCTCCTGCATTTCCATCAAATCTCTTTCCATTGCTATGTTCCTCTCCTTCAATAATCCCATTTCCTTTTCTAATTCATTTGATTCAGCACCACCATCTTTTCGTTCTTCTGATGACTCGTTGCTGCATTGGCAAGCGCTTTGAAGGTTAGCTGGGAAATCTTTTCTTTCAGTGAATAATTGGTGTTCTAAATCTTTCAATCATACCTTTTTGTCGATAGGACTTCTCGACAATTTGGAGCTTCGTCCTCCACAACAATCGCAGCTGCCTGCATTCCAACAGAATTTTTCGTTGGAAGTTTGTAAAACAAATAATTGCAATGTATGTAAAGAAAATCTTGGAGAAATATGGATAGCTCAAAGTTGAGTTGACAAAGGAAATGAAACAAAAGAAAGTGTAACTTGCTATAAATCTCAGAGCAAAGAAATGAAGTGTCTTTACCAACCTTTTGAACTTCATTTTCGAGCCTTCCATCTAACTCTTCAATTTTGTTGAGAAAATCTTTTTCCTTCTTGAGAAATGCATTAGCTGAATTTTGGAGAGCAGTTTCCTTTAACCTGATTTGGCACTGTTGAAAACGGAAACGAAATTGATAAATGAAACAATGTTGCAACATTTAACATTTTTGACGTGTCTAAGAATACACAAGTAAAACCAAGATAAGAATGTGAAATTAAAAAACAAGAAAAACAATTATTCCCTAGAAGCATTCATCAGAATGACCTAAAGAAACAGTCAAATGATCAGAAACTAGCCATGCATAGTATTATTTATTCAAGTGTAACATATTTCTTTCACTCTATGGATTGGAGATGCCATGATCCAATTACAACAAGTACTATTTTGTATATAATCATCTGAAATAAGACGAATTAAGTGTAGATTTACCTCAAGTGACTTTATTTTCTCCTTGAGATTCGCGACCTCTTTGGATTCACGAGGGTGAGGCTTGCTCGTTTTTGAAGTAGGTTTCACTGCATCAACAGCTGCTGATCGAATGCGACCATCCTTTGTTTTCTTCTCCATGCCATTGGATGTGTCTTCCTTCTTCTTCAGATCAATTTTTAATTGCAACGCAGCTGTCAGTTCTTTTTCTTTAACAAGAGATTTCAGTTTATTTAATTCCTTATGTAATTCTTCAGCCTCAGCCTTCAGAAGTAACACCCTGCTCTCCAGTTCAACTTTCTCGTCATTCGCTTGCTCAACAAGTAGTTCTATTTCCTTAATGGAAATTTTCATTTTATCTAGCTCATGCATCAAAGCTTCTTTACCCTTCATGTCCTCTAAGAGAATTTTGTTTTTAGCAATGAGTCTTACAATCTCATCTTTGAGCATTAAAATTTCATCTGAGAGAAGCCTCTGAGTATCCTCAGCATGCTTTTTCTGATGCTCTATTTCATTAGTCATTGATGTCACTTGGCTCGTAAGTTGTTGCAATCTAGTCTCATAATGGCATGTGACTGACTTGTGTTCTTCTGAAGTTTTATGGAGCATTTCCTCTAAATGACTTTTCTGCAAACGAAGCTCATTAGCTTCGGCCATAGCCTTCGTAGAAAGCTTCTCATTGGCTTCAAATGTAGATGCCATCTGCACAGAAAGCTTTCTAAATTCATCCTGAATACGCTCTGCTGTATTAGCATTTTTCCACCGCATTTGTTTCAACATTTGTTCAGCGTATATTGCTCTCTGTTCCTGCTCGACTTTCGACTGAGTAATAGCTTCCAGATCAGCTTGAAATTCTTGTGCCTGCTTTTCAAGTTCTTCCTCTAGGCTCTTTGCATGGGCTTGAACTTCACTTATTGCAACCAACGAATCTTCATATTCTTGTGATCGTCTTTTCAGCTCATTCTCCAGATTTTCCACACGGGCTTCTAGTTCTTCCTCTACTCTCTTGGCATGAGCTTGAAGTTCACTTATTGTGACCAATGAACCTTCATGTTCTTTTGATTGTTTTTTCAGCTCATTCTGCAGATTTTCCACACACGTTTCAAGTTCATGTGCAGCAGCATCAGGAGATGAACATTCATATTGTATTTTAAGCTGTTCCTGAAGTTGGCTTTGCCTTAGCTGATAAGACATCTCATGATTAGCCTGCTTCATGATTTCATAATCAAGGGCAAGCTGCTCCATTTGCATCTCTAATTCATCCTTATCTCTCTTGTAGATCTCTATTTCACTTTGCAGATCCATAATCTGCTGTTCTGAAAGAATCGATTCCCTGGCATCATTGTGTTCTTTCATGAGGTCCTCTAGTGCCTTCTGTTCTTCATCATCATCATCATCATCATCATCATCAACACCATGATCAGGTTGATATGTGATGACCATTTCTCTCAACTTTTCATCCACGCCTTTTTCCAATGATCTGTCAGAGGTGTTCGATATCTCTCCATTTTTCTGTTCCAACATTTCTTCAAGGTCTTGCACAGCAAAAATCAGTTCTGAATTCGATTCTTGAGTCTTCTCAAGTTGAATTCGAAGGTTGGCATTCAGCTCTTTCGCATGACTCAGTTCTTGCCTTAGTTCCTTAACAATTACCTGAGAATCCACTTCATCAAAGACCAAATTTGTCTTAGTTCTCTTCAATGCTTTGAGTTGCTCACATTCTCCCTTCAAAGCATCTCTTTCTTCTTTCAAGCAAACAACCTCTCTCCACAGATCCTGACCCCTTTTGCTCTCTTTAAAAATTTGCTTACGAAGAGCCAGCAATTCTAATTCAGACATCTCGGCTTGTCTGGATAGAGCAGCCACCTCAGCTTTCAGCTTCTCGATCACAACATCCGGAGCCTCTTCAGAGTCATCTGTACTATCTTCAATGGCAGAATTCCCAAGCCACTCCCAAGAACTCTGATTCTCATCGTATATAGGTGTTGTAGGGGTATCAGATTTCGGCCCCTGATGGATGTGATCGTTCTTTAGCTCCCAATGTGTTTCATTTCCAGAGCTGCTTTCACAACTTGACAACGTAACATCAGAACCACTAGATCCCCGACGCTTTGTATTATATTCAACTTTGGAAACAATCTTATCGGAAGGCTCATCCTGTAAAACAAAACAGATTTCAGAAATAATTCCGTTTCCATTATAACATGATAACTTTTTTTTAATGAGCTTGGGGGAGTGGAAGGGAGGGGATAATAAAGACTATAAAACTTGCGTGATCCGGGTTCGAACCCAGGTCATCACAATTTGCACCTTTGTAAAGGTGAGATACCCCAGCTTGTGACATTATAACATGATAACTTGAATTTCAAAAGAAAAGTATACTTGAGGAGATGAGATTTTACTTCAACAGAATTGCTTCTGATTGTTCCATCTGTATCATGGTTGCCCAACTGTGAACTCAAGATGTGATCTTCTGAACACAAATTTGCATTCTCATTTTCTTCAAAGTCCCTGTGCACAGTAAATAAAGCCTATAAGCATAATCTCATATCAATGCATGCTAATGTTAAACAAAACATAACATAATCAGCACCTTCGGTCCATGGTTTCCTGTACCCTCTGAATCAATACCTATTATCAAGACATTTTTAGCAAATCAGATCTCAATCCAGAACATAAAACCTCAACCAATTCATAGACAATACTTTATTTTTATCAAGTCACAAATTAAAGCATATCAATATGCAGACTTTATAAATTCTCACATGGAGTACAGCTCCACTTTTCGAATTCCTGAGAGGAAGGGACACCAACAAGGCCTTAGTTGCCTCTACATAATTTGAGAAATCGATTGAAGCTTCTCCATAAACTCCAGATTTAGATGAGCCCTACCAACAAAGGACTATAAGAACAAGCAAATCACATCAACAAAGCAAAAGCATATGAATTCCATCTTCTTATGACATCACATACCATGCCTACTACAAAATGGTATAACCTCTCATGAATCTTCCCTGATCTTGGATCCTGATTAAACTTAACAGTTTCATACACAGGATTCTCCCACAAACAGCTCCCATCACGAACGGTGGCCTTGCCGGACTTTAGAGTCGACTTTCCAATATCAGCGGGAACAACAGATATCACCAATCCATCCCCTCCAAACTGTGTAACCTGAACTTAACAGAATGCTTATTTCACTTTAGCATTTCACCAAACATCCTAATTACACCATCTTTCCATCTACATGTGTTTAATCATTCACAAACTATTCTCACCTAACTCAAACACAAACCACAAAATACACAAGAAATGCACCAAATAAATCTCATATAAGAGAGGTGACAAATACAATACCTGAGATGCATGAAACTGCAACTTGAAAACAACTTTCAATTTGTTCTTGTCGCTCCACCATCGCGGCGGCTTGAACATATTTACTAATTACCCTAAATTACGCATCACTTAACCTAATGTTCACCGCAACCGCCGGAGCTCCGGCGACCTCAGCCGGAAAACGCCAATTGAGCTCGAAAACCCTCAATGCACCGGAATTCCAAATGGTCACTTCGAGCTTCGAGCTAAAAAGGCTAAACAGAGAGAAATCAATTCCCTGGTACTGAAGGAAACTCGACTGTGCAGACTCAATGGATCAATGCTGGGTGAAATTGAGAGAATTATGGACTCTTTAATGTTTATAGAAAAAACCCCATTTATTGAGATGAAAGGAAATGGGGAAGGGAGATCTAAGGATGAGCTATTCTTGTTCAGCAGTTTCTTTTGGCAATGGACATAACGTCATTGGTTCAGTATGCTGTGTTTCTCTCTCTATATCTGCTATACGTGATGGTGTGCCCCTGGAAGAGAGGAGAGAGAGGAGTCACATATTTCATTTATGTTTTTTAATAACTTTCTATGCAGGACAAAAATGTGAATAAAATATTTCAGGGTAAAGCTTATGTGGGTGAAAAAAGCAAAAGAATTTATTTTTACATCTAGCTTTTATTTAGGAGCTACCTCATTTTTGTTACATTTTGATATCTTATTTATTATTTTATTACAATCTATATATTAATTATTAATAGTATTTGTATATGTAATATGTAATAATTATTTTTAAATAAAAAATGAAATATAAATTTGAATGAATAATTGGATGAGAGTATCTTTACCCTACAGTAAAATAAATGTAAATTGAATATAGTTAAAAAGGCTGAAATAACCTTCTATAATTCCCTTCCTTATATTTTATTTCACACATTCCCTTCTTCTTCTCAAAACCTAACTCTAACAAAAAACATAATGAGGTATGAAAAAATATTTAAAATAGACAATGTAACATTCCTCAAGTATTTTATAATATTATGTAGTGTAGTTACATATTTCATAAATGGAGGTGTTAAATTAAAAAAAAAAAACTTTGAAACCTATTTAGATCGAGCATTGCACGATGTAATCGATCTAAACAAGTTGAATCAAGTACATTTTGTTTGACACATCTGAATCAAACATTCCAACATTACTCAATCTAAAAGGGTCGAATTTTAATTTGTTTGACATACTCGAATTGAACGTTCCTCTTTACGTTTGACGTCTGATGATCAAACAAACTTCTATATATTCGATCAACCAAAATTGAACGAAGTTCTAAAAGAGTTTGTTTTTCCAGGTTTCTTCACAAGATTCTTTGTTGTAGGGCTTACTTCTTCCTCAAGTTAGTGTCATTTCATAAACACAAACATAGATTAATAAATATTTTATTATTAATCTACATAATTGTCCATAATTTATTAATATAAAACTTGTGTAATACAAATTTTTTTTAGTTTGATTAATTTGGTTGGTATTCAATAAAGTCTTTCATTATTTAATAATCAATATGTATTAGACTTGTGATTACAAACTATATATTCAATCTATCCACCATTTCTACAACAATAAAATCATTTTTATTAACTTTTATTTATATTATCAAAACTAAAATTAAAACAGATCATGTAGTCAATTTTGATGATTATTGAGAAAAAAATACAGTATGTAATTAATTATTTTAGTCACCCAATTCAAACAACGAATCGTACAATTTCCTTCAAGTGAAATATACGATTTCTTTTTACTTTAATTTAAAAATGTGTTTAAAAAAAAAAAAAAGGAAATAGCTCTAAGTGGTGGCCGACTGAATATCTCAACTTGTGTCAGTTTGTTGTTCTCACTAAAACTATCTTCATCAATAATGACACCCACCCAACCCAATCTATAAATAAAATATTAATTTCTCTATCTTCTATTTACACAATTCACAATTCAATCCAATTTCAACATTTTTATATTTTATTAATTACACCAACCCAACCCAACCTAATATTTTTTCTCATTATTTAATAATTATATATTATTTTGTGAGATTTTTTTATTATATTTAAAAAATGTAAGAAATAGATGAAAAAATATTTAATGTATTAATTCTACAATGATAATAAGAAAATTGTTTAACCATACACATAAAATAACATACAAATACAATAACTAAATCAAAATTACAATAATTGAAATAAGAAATCGAAAAAAAAAATCAAGCTACAAATAGATGCATACTAAATTACAAATATAAAAGATACAAGTTATATATTTAATTATCAATACCAATTTTTTGTCAAATATGCTCAATTGTCAAATATGTTCAATCAAGTTGTTTTTAAGAGCATTATGAGTTTATCTATGTTAATATGTTAATATTAAACTCTATTTGTAGAGAAAAAAAATTATGAATTTTGATAATTTTTTTTAATAAAAAATTATTTTCAATAACAATTTAAATTATATAAAAAAAAAATATCATCACCATTCAAGTAATGACATGTATCATTTGTAGATAAAAAGAGAAGGTTGTGACATTGGTCACCAATATCATGACATTCATGATATTTGGGTGCTTTTTTTCTTTTCTTTTTATTTATTAAAGTTTTGTTTTATATGGTGACACCTAGTGGTGTTCAACCGATTTCGAAAATCGGAACCAGTTCGGTTTTGAACCGGCGGTCAACGGTTCGGCGAACCGTTGATCCTATTTCGGTTCGAATCGAAACCGTGAACCGAGGTTCACCGATTCGATTTCGGTTCGGGCTAAGACTTTATTACGTATTAATCAAATTATTCATACTTTTCCGTATTAAGCAATATCTAAAATCTGTTTTTATTTTTGAAAATTGAGGATTTATTTATTTATAGAGTTAGGTCTTTATTTTCTTATTGTATATATTTTAAAATTTTAATATTTTTTAAAATAAATAAAATTTATTATTTTGTAGTTTCTCAAATGTATAAAATATATTTCGTTTCCATATTAATATTTTCATTTTTTTTATTTTAAAATAATGTAATAACAATGTTATTTGTTTATTTTTATTTTATTTGGTAATTGTCATTTATACTCATTAAATAATTTTAACAGGTCTGCTCCCCCATCCACCATGAGAACATATTAACATGTCATAAATCCAATACAACCATTAATTTCAAATCATTAGATTTTAGTACATATGATTTTAATTACATATCAACTGTGGATATATTAGGTCACCTCCAACGATGTGCCAAAACAATTTGATTCTGTGAATTCTCTTATCCAAAGATGCTGTAAATTCTTGCACCAACTCTTCTCAACTGCCACATCCACATCAAGTTTACACAGATATGTTTGCGCCTTCCTTTTTTTTTTTTTCTTTTTCTCTTTCCTTTTCATTTTATTTTTAATAATAAACAATGTTACCGATTTATTCTCTTTTGGTGCAAAAGATAGTGAGACCGTTGAAGATCAGTGGCGGTTTTCACATTAAAAATGTGCAATATTAACATTAAAAAGGTGTGCATATATCGTTGGAGATGGTCTTAACACATGCTCATGGTGGACATACTAACATTTTCTATAATTTAATTAACATCTAGATCTTATCTCATAATGTCTTTACTTGATTTAAATATTTTTTTCAATTTTAATATATAAATTCTAATTTTCTTAATTACTTCTTAGATTATTTGCTTGTTTTTTGGATTTTAAAAATATATTTTATATTTAGTTCTTCACGTTTTAAATTTATTTAATCTATAATTTTATTAAGATATTGCAGTTTTGATCCCAAAATATATGGTAATTAACGTCAAATTATCGAGATCGATCGATAGAATTTAACGGATTTGAAATTAAAAATGCTAATTAAATTCATAACTTATAGGGCAAAATATGTATGATTTAAACATTGTGACAAAAGTAAAAACGTTTGGATCATTTTGAAACAAACTTGTGTCCTCTGCAATTATTTCACAAGATCTATATCAAGATATCAAACCAAGTTAGTTGTGTGCTCATCTTTTTTGATGTTTCTTACTTCTTCTATATATTAAAAATAGGATAAATTTCATCATAAAATTTAATTTATAGATTAGTTCTTAATTCTATGTCCAATTTTTAAAATTTCTCAATGAGGGACTCAATTTAACTTTTTTTTTTCTTAATTTAAAGTTTGAAAATTAGATTGAGTTTTCAATTCATGATAAAATTCTTATTTATTTATTTTTAATTTATTTATTTATATTTATAGATTTATTTATATTTCAATATATATATATATAGATTAGATAAATTAAGACAAGTTAGTGAAATTTTTGGAACGATCATCTCATCCTACTTGTTTGTTTGTATGTATGTATATATATATATATATAACACAATTAATGCAATTCATAAAATTTAGATTTCTTTATTTTCTTACTTTTATGAATAGTAAGTATAGAAAACCAATTTTAATATTGATCAGTTCAATATAAATTATATTTTATGAATTGAAATAATTTTATGTTTTTTCTTTTTTTTAATATAAATTCATAAAGTCGGATGATGATCGTTCCAAAATTGCACTAACTTATCTTAATTTATCTAAAATATAAATATATATCGAAATATAAATAATCTATAAATATAAATGAAAATAAAAAAGAATTTTGTCTTGAATTGAGAACTCAATCTAATTTTCAAGTCTTAAACTAAGAAAAAAGATTAAATTGAGTCCCTTATTGAAAAAGTTTAAAATTTTGATCTAAAATTGAAAATTAATCTATAACTTGGGTCTTGTTATGAAATTTATCCATTAAAAATACTCTTAAATAATATTTTATGTTGTAATCGTAAAAAGACAATAAATATATTAAATTTAACGTTATCTATTAGCAAATATACATAAATGCACTCTTCTGCACGTTGGCAAACATATCGCTATTATCAATCAATAAAGTTTGCCATTACATATCTTTTAAAGACAAGAGACATCTTTAATTAATGCATGAGTTAGTATTAATAATTAATACTATAAAATGAATCGAAAGCACGAGAGAAGGAAATGTCAAAAGACCATATTATTGCATTTCATAAATTAATGGGACTTCATGTTTGGTGCTTTAACATTGAATTATTTTTATCTTTTATTACTTTAATAAGAGAAAACTTGGTAGCCATTAATGTAAAAGTAAGCTAATTGGGATAACATTTATTATTTTAAGCGAAGAAATAACACATTTATTATATTTTGGTTGGTTTGAACCTCAAAATACCACTAGCTATAGGTTATAATATAGAAGTACACTTGATTATTTTTTAGTAAAGTGTTCGATCCTTCTACTAATAAGGTAATCAATTTTCCATTACTTTTCCAGTCTCATATATGTCATCTTCATTTTTTTTTTAATCCATCAAAGTGAAATTTTTATTAAAATCACGTAAAGGGTATATGATATACCTAAATACAGAACATCACATAACAAGCTAACAGCCTATGACTGGTCTTGAATTATTAGACCAATTTCTAAATGAAAATCTAGTACAACCTATCTCTTTTACATAAATCCAACTTCAAAGTCTAGCTTTCATCTCATTAACAATTTTTTCTATCGAAAATTCTTCTCCTCCAAAAATCAAGGCATTCCTACTTTTCCATAAAACTCAAACTACACAAAGTTAAAAAGATGTAGCCATTTTCTTCCAGTTCTTACCCCTTAAAATATGACAGTGAACAATCAAGTTGATTAAGGGATTAGAATGAATAACAATTGAGATACCAAACCACTTATAGCATTTCATCCATACCTTTTGAGAAGTGTCGCACTCGAAGAAGAAATGTCTCTCGGATTCATTATGTATCCCACAAACAAGGCATCGCAAGTCATTGGCATGAGTGAGAATATTTCTTCTATGCAAATTGACTTTGGTTGGTAATCGGTTCCATAGAAGTCTCCAAGCGTGAGCAGCAACCTTCAAGGGAGCGTACTTGTTCCATGTCATTCTAAAGCCCTTCGCCATCTCTTCATTAATGTGGACGTCGCCTCATTGGTTGAGTAGATTTTCATATGCTTCTTTCGTATTGTAAAGTCCATTAGAAGCACCCGTCCATCTCCACGAATCTCGTGTGTCGGCTTTAATGGATGACCTGTCAACCAAAGACATAAGAGCATTAAGAGAATGCAATTCGTGATCTAGCAAGTTTCTTCTCCATCTCTACTTCCAAACCCACCTAACACCTATTCAAGACCCCATTGACTGTATACTCCCCTCCTTATCTAAGCTAAGATGGTACAACCTAGTAAATTTCAATTTCAAAGGCTCTTCACCCACCCAAATATATATCTTCCCAGAAAATCATGTCACCACCATCTCTTATGACTTTTAATAACTTGCTTCTAAACCAGTTCTCTTCCTCTCCAAACTAACCTTCACCACATCTCTCTACCATCCCGACCAACTCCTACTACCACTCAAAGACACTCCTACTGATTCCCGTCCCCATTGACTCCATTATTTGGACTCGTCAACTCTAATCCATAGACTATTTCTCTCATTCAACAAACATCACATCCATTTACCCACAAGAGCCTTATTAAACAATCCTAGGTCCTTAACTTCGAGCCCCCCCAAATCTTTGGAATTGCATATTATTTTCCACTCCACCTAAGCTACTTTTCTATTGTTCTCCCCACCCCCCAAAGAAAGTTACGTTGTAAATTAACAATATCTCTCAAGGTGTCTTCATAATCTCACTATCCATCAATTTATTTTAAATGCTTATCAATTTAAGCGTTAATATATATCATTTATCCAAAATTGGATTTTAAAAAGTAAATACACTAACCAAGTCTGTAACGGAACCAAAAATTTTGTTAGGAGATCCAATTAACACTTGTATAAAAATTAAGAATATGTATAAATTATACATTTATTTAGGTACTTTTCATTTCAGATTGAACAATGTTAAAGTTTGGATTTTTAGTATTCTTTTAACAAATTTGTATTAATGGTTGGATGACTAAATTGATAAAACTCAAATGTTGGATACTAAAAAATGCAAAAAAGGTGACCACAACTATAATTTACTCATATTAGTTATTTAGAAAATTCACACTAACATTCTGTTGGTCCCAAGTGGTCAGAGGTTTAGAGGGGGGTGAATGAACCTTTATCAAATTTTGCGTTTTAAAACTTTTCTGTAAGTAGGTTGCTGGATTCTAGAGAGAATGCAGCAACTCTCTCGATTCAGTAAGCTGACAGTATGCTTGTTCAGCTTACTATCTCGGTATTCACAATATGCAGCGGAAACTTAAGATAGAGTTTCTTTTGAAAAATAGTTTTCTTTTCAAGTATGATTTTAACATAATCCTTTTAGCAGTATGAGCAAGACATATAAATGAGATATGCACCAAGTAATTATAAAAAAATAAACACACAAAGGTTTATAGTGGTTCGAAGGTGGTGTAATCCTTCTATGTCCACTCTTCTCTTTTACACAGGAGGAACTCCACTAGGTCAGATTGATTTACAAGTCTCGACTTTACAATCGTCTTCCTAACGAGCCAATACCTACTAAAATCAGTGAGATTCCTAGGTTAATCCCACACAGGGTACAAATACTCACATAGAGTAGAAAGCCTTACACAAAGACTAAATACTTAGTGAGGATCTAAATCCTTTCCACTAAGGACACCAACTAAAATAACCTAGCACACAACAAATAGGTTAAAAGTATATGATCTTCAACTTGTGCTTTCGAAGTTAGTCTTAAGAACTTGTGAGCTTGAAATCTTGGGCTAGACTGCTTCTGAAGGTTGAGTGACTGAACTGTTAGCAAACGTGTGTGTTGCTTGAGAATTTGATCGCTTAGAAAAATATCAGTAAGTTCAGTAGTCTTCTTAGTCACCTTCACCTTCTATTTATACTTGTAGAAATATACCCATTGAAGAGAGGCATAGTCCTTGTAGAAATTCAAATATTGATCTTCATAATCTTCACATTTAATGCGCCTGGAGAAACTGGGAAATAGGGTATGTTGGTCCCAAGTGGTCAGAGGTTCAAGGGGGAATGAACCTCTATCGATTTTTGTATTTTTAAAACTTATGTATGACAGATTCCTGATTCTACAAAGAAGCAGTAACCTGACTCGACTCAGAAACCTAGCAGTAAGCTGTTACAGGTTACTGACTCGATATCACAGTATGCAGCGGAATAAACAAAGATAGAGTTTCTTTTGATAAACAGTTTTCTTTCACAAGAATGATTTTAATGCAATCCTTTTAGACAGTATGCTTATGATAAATGCAGCAAGATAGATATGCAATAATGCAATACAACAAGTAAACAAAAGCAATAAACACTTATGATTTATAGTGGTTCGAAGGTGGTGTAATCCTTCTACGTCCACTCTACTCCTTCTCAAGGAGGAACTTCGTTAGGTCAGTTTACTTTACAAGACTCTGTTTTACAAACTTCTTCCTAGCAAGTTTACCTACTAGAATCAAAGATTCTTAGGCACTATCCCACACAGGGTACAAAACTCACACAGAGTTATAAGCCTACACAAGACTAACACTTAGCAAAGATTTAATCCTGTCAACTAAAGACACCAAACTAAAGCAACCTAGCACACAACAAATGGTTAAAAGTATATGGTTTTTCTTCAACTGGTGCAACACGAAGTCAGCCTTGAACTTGAAAGCTCGAATGCTTGAATGACTGTTTCAGAAGGTTAAGTGACTGAACTTGGATAGCTTAAGAAAGGCTTGAGAAATTGATCACTTGTATGATATGAAATTGTTCAGTTGTTCAGTAGTCTTCAAAGTCACTCCATCCTTCTATTTATATCTTTAGAAAAATGCCCGTTGAAGAGAGGCATGGTCCTTATTGTAATTCAAATTAATCTTCAAATTTTCACATTAAATGCATCTTAGAAGATCTAGGATTTAGAGCATGTCCTACTCTGATCCGCATTAATGACGTCATACTCCAGTTACAGTACCTTTGCAGAGTCGCTATTCAGGTGGCATCACCTTATTGGCTCGTTGCTAACTTCTATCTACTGGTAACTTTAATAGGAACCAATCCTCGTACTGTATATAGTATATTCCTCATACTACATTGAATAGGTTAGAAAGATTTACAACTTGTTGCTTAGGTTGCAATAGCCGCTTTCTGTTCTGCGCCAAGTTTCTGTTTCAGAACAGCTTCCTGTTTCAGAAACCTACAGTCAGCTTCCTGACTTGCATCTCCTTTCTGATTTGCTTCAACTTCCTGACTCTGAACAGCTTCCTGTTCCAAAATCCTGCAGTCAGCTTTCTTACCTGTAATAGCTTCCTGATCCTGAACAGCTTCCTGACTCTGAACAACTTCCTGTTCCAGAATCCTGCAGCCAGCTTCCTAACCTGCGATAGCTTCCTGATCCTAAACAGCTTCCTGTTCCAGAATCCTGCAGTCAGCTTCCTGATTCTTCTTTATTGCTATCTGTTGCTGCTTGCTGATCCAGCTTCCTGATCTTAGTTATTTCTTCAGCTTACTGACTTTCCTTACTGAAAATCAGTCTATAAGACTTTTTCATCTCTAGAATCCTGCTAACATCAGTATCCTATATCTTTCTGATTTATACATCTTTACTAAACACAACTTAGAAAGATAAACTTATCAAGCTTAAATCCACTTATAAAACGTGGAAAATGGGTACTCTAAAAGTTCATTTAATATTATATTATCTCATCAAAACCTAGTCAGAAATATCCCAACAGGGCATGTCCTACTCTGCTCTACATTAATGGCGCCACTCCTTGGCAACAGTGCTTTTGCAGGTCCGCGGTCCAGATGGCATCACCTCATAGGTCAGGTGCTAACTTCCATCTACCGGTTACTTTGATAATGCAGAAACCTCGTACTGCATTCACTCATTTCTCGTACTGCAATAAATAAGTTAAGACAAACTTACAGCTTCCTGCTTAGGTTGCAGTAACTGCTTACTGTTCTGCGCCTGCTTTCTGATCTGTGTCTGCTTACTGATTTCAGAACAACTTCTTGTTTCTAAATCCTGCTCGTTGATTCCACAATAGCTTACTGTTTCTGAATCCTGCAGAAAAGCCTCTAGTTCTCCTTACTGAATTTTGTATGCCTGATTCATCTTGCTGATTCTGCTTACTCCTTCTGGTTACTGATTTTCCTTACCGAAAATCAGCATCCGATACTTCTTCATTTCCAGAATCCTGCTACGATCAGTAACTTCCATCTTTCTGATTTTTATATATCTTTGCAATTACAATCCAGAAAGTAAACTTTACAAAGTAAGTTCCACTCAAACAATGTGGAAATATGGGGTACTCTAACTTCCTATACAAAGTTATTTGTCCCATCAAAATCCTAACAGAAATATCCCAACACATTCTATTACTATGAATTTGATATCTAAAATTTTTTTTCTAAAAAATTAAACTTAAAGGTTTAATAACAACTAGTTGTACTGTACCCGTGCATTGCACGATTTTTTCATATAAGATTTAATAATTTTAAAATTATAATAACATAATGTAAGTAAAATCTATATAAATGTACAATAAGTTAAACAAACAAATTGAAAAATCTATATTCGAAATAAGAATGAGAAAAATAAAAGTATTCGATTTGACCAAATTTATAGGTGAAGATTGTGATGACCAGTATTTGAATTTGGATATGACAGTTTAATATAAAACTACAATAATTAGTAAAAAAAATCACTTGTCATGTATTCACACAAATGTGTAAAGTAGATAAAAATCATTCAAATCTACAAATCGTACATTTCATTTTTGGCATTGCACTTATAGTATAAAAAGACATATTTATAGCTATAAAAGACATACTTGAATAACTCATACTTATACTGTAAAAAATATACTTATACTTGTAAAAAACATACTTGAATCTCATCGCATGTGAGATGGTTTCATAAGAGACCAACTTTTCATTTTTTTTATGCACTATGGATAACAAAATAAAGATCATTAAAAATGGATTGATTTGATAAATCTATGTTATACTTGGATTTGAAATGAAATAATTATTATACTTTCAATATTGGTGAAACATATTAATATACAATAAATGCAATGTGAAAAATAATAAATAGAATTTCCAAAAATAGAAAGTTAAAATGGACGGGAAAATCCTTTTGCTATTTTTGGCAGACTATTCTGGTTTTATATATATATAGATTTATTGCAAAATTTAAAAGTATGCGACTCATATATAATTAAGAAAAATAATATATAATGACTCAACAAAAAAAAATTAAGAAAATTGTAACTCAATTATATCATAACATTGAAAATTATTTCTTCTATGTATTCTTTTCCATAAGTTGTTTTAAAATTAGTATTATATAATATTTTTTAAATTTGAGGGGGGCCCGCAGCCCCTTGCCCTAACATGGCCTCGTCCCTGAATCAAATTATCTACTCGAAACATATATTTCAATTTTACAACTTGTTTTTTTTTTTAATCAAACGAAACACCACGTAGAAATTGATCTCACCAACTTTTTTTTAAAATCAATTTTTAACAATTTTCAAGGAAAAAAGCCCGGTACTGTATACACATAAACCTGTAAAGTATACAAAAACTTATCTTATGAATATAACCATTTTCACAACTTAAATATCTATTTGAAGGGAATGTCATTACTCTTTACCAAGAAAAAAAGGGTATCCAACAACTTTTGTCTTAAAGAAAACTGAAAGATATACAAGAATATTAAATAGTTGGTCACATACATTTATTATTTATGAGCCAGTCCAACGGTCTGGTAAATAAAATGTATTATAGAATCACTCATATGTGCTGTATTATTTTATTGGGGGTTGGAGTGTTAAATATATAGTTGAAGGCCTACTGTTTGGTAGTCTTTTGCATTTTTAAGGCTTAGTTTTTAAAATATGTGTTCATCAAAAGAACTAATTAATAAAATAAAGGGATTTTATCGATCAAAACCCTAAAGTTAAGTCAACTATCAATGCGAGTAATGAAAGATAAATATTATCTATTCAAGACTCGAAATTTTGAAAACTATCAACTTAAGATTCCAAATGAAAGTTAAGTCAACTATTAATGCTAGGGATGAAAAATAATTTTATCGATCCAAAACCTGAAAGATTGGAAACTATCAATTTAAGATTCGAAAATGAAATGCATTAAGATTTCTCTGGCAGGTGTTATCTCATTCTCTCCCCTAATTGACTTGACTGGGTGTAAAACTTTAAATAGTTATTTTATTAATTATGATATTTGATAAATATCCATTTGAATACAAAATTTATTAATTTTTTTATATATACTCCATTTTAATTACTATTAGGTGCATTATAGTAATTAAATGTGAAATATTATCCGCACCAAAATATTATTTGCATTATCAATTTATTACACTTGTAAACATATAATTATTATCATGCAAATATTTGTTTGATATATATTATTAATTAAAAAATCAATATGTTAAATTAACGATATTATATCAGATACAATCTCGTAAAATATCGATATTGATTGTGTATTATCAATATATATTATTTGACGAAAATGAATATCGTAAAAAAAGTTAAATGTGACGACTAGGATTTATCGATGCATAATTTGATAACAAAATATTTAAACTCCTAATTATTTGATTTATTTTACGTGCATTTCAGAAAATTAATTATAAGTATGCTTTAATTTAAGTTTAACGTTTGTGAGATTTATTTCGTAAAAATACAAAGTCGATAAAATAATTTGTAAGTGGGACGAGATAAACGAGAACGAAAAATCGAACAAAACGCCAAAAGAATGGATCAAATCGGAGTTCGTTTGATATCCCAAATTAATTAATATCATAAGAATGTTTAATACAAAGTTTAAAAATATAATATAATTAATCATCTAATTAACCTAAAGTATATATGATGTATCTTCTCCAAAATGAAAACCATACTGTAATTTTTAACCTAAGGTAAATATTTCATTCTGCTCTCCCTTCTCTCTAGCTTTCCGGCGGCCGGCCAGTCGGAGCGCCGCCGTCGCCGTCGCCGGCGACCCACCGTCGCCGGATTTTTCTTCCGACTGAAACGTATCGAATCCTACACCATCTTGAAGCTCTCGACGAGCCCGTTCCAACCCCGGGCTCGAAATTGTCATCCGCCGCCGGGTTCGCCGGCAAATCACCGGAGAAGATTCGGTTTCTCTCCCTAAAAACCCATCTTTTTCTCTCTCTTCGTTCTCGGCCATCCGGCCTCCGATCGGGGCAAATCTTGAGCCTAAAGTGAAATTCTCACCGAGCCCGTCTCGATTCCGGGCTCAGATCGTTGATCGGACCGGCCGACTTCCGGCAACGACCGATCAAAGTTTCTGCATAATGACTTTCTCTCTCCTCTCATTTGCTCTCTCTCTCTTCGATCTCTCTCTCTCTCTCTCGCTCATCTCTCTCTCTGGACCGGTGTCGGAGGCGGCGCATGCAGTGCTGCCGTGTGGGTGGACAACCGGCGCAAGAAGTGCCGGCGACGTGGGGGTGTGGAGCCGGCGGCAATGGCCGCCGGGAAGGAGTATATATGCATGCGTGAGTTGCTGTGTTTGGTTGAATTTTGTGGAGTTTGGGAGCGGCGTCTCCGGCGCCACCATGAACGGAGGAGGCCGGCTCTCGATGCGCCGGCGTGTGATGGTGGTTCGGGTGGTGGCCGGCGACACGAAGTCGCCGATGGTGGCTTACAGTGGCGGTGGTGGCGACGGGCAATGGGTGTTTGGGGGTGGGGTGGATTTTGGGAATTAGACAATCTTCAGGGACCTCTTTGCAATTTCCTTATTTTGTGCTTATTCTCCTTTGGTCCCCCACACTTTTGTTAAGTGCAGTTTGGTCCTAAAGCTTTTGGGAAATTATATTTTCACCCTCAGAGGTTTCCAACTCTTTGTTTTTCGCCCCAAAACTTCTCAAGACTATAACTTTCCTCCCCAAGACTTTTGTATATTGCATTCTGACCCCCCAAAATTCCAGAAACTCCATTTTGACCCCAAAACTTATCTGTAATTACCGTTTTACCCCTCAAACCCTCCAAACCCTAAAATGCTTCATTTAGCTTCGTTTCTTATCCATTTTAATCTGTTCTCGTCTCTAAGGCTTCCTTTTTGAATCCTCTATATTTCTGGACCTAGTAGGGTCGGGTTATGTTCTGTTTCAATTCGTTGATTCTTCCGAGCATTTAATTATAAACACTTAAATAATTATATAACCTAATAATTTACGTTGTGTGCTTGTAGGCCCGAACACTCCGAACTCATCTCAAAACTAAAAGGATAATAATGTGAAAGTCGCACTGCCCAGGCTGAGGTGGGGGTAAACTCTAAACCTTATGTTTATGTTATATCAAAATGAGTAGAAACAATGATGTATGATACTCGAATATGAATTTAAGCATGATAAAATAAATCGTATTTGTTATTTTATACGAACGCATGATGATAATATGACCTTCAGATGAAATGCCTTGTGAATTATATGTTGTGTTTAATTGTTGTGCTTATATAAGCTTGTTGGGTAATTTGAATATATATCGTCAATGGACTGGGTCGTCCCTTAGGGTACCGATATTATGTAAGGACTGGGTCGTCCATAAAGGTACTGATGGGATAAAATCCTATATTGATGGGATAAGACGGGTTGTACCCGCATCTCTGGACTGGGTCGTCCGTTAATGTACCGAATTGCCTGTTGTGCTTTCAGGTGTGTTGTATTTAACTGTTGTATTTGATTTGTGATTGTTTAACCTATTTGTTAATTAATTTATGAACTTAATTATACGATTTTATCTCCACGGGGTGTATTTATATGCACTCTCCCCACTTATGTGTTTGATACAGGTGATGACTTTAATGGGAGGAGTTGAAGGGAGAGATGTGCCCTGTCTATTAAAGATATTTTATAATGATGTTTCGTTAAACTGTTTTGGAACAACATACTCTTACGTTTCTCTTTTGTTTAAACATGTGTATTTGCAATCCGCTGCTAAAAGTTTGTAACTTTTATAATTTTATATATATATCATCTTCGTTTTCCCCTTTTCTTTTCTTCTTTCCTGCACGCCTGTCGGGGATACTCTGATAATTTAAAAAAAAATATTTTTCCTAAATATATTAATCTTTTATTTTAATCTATGGTTAAGTTTCGGGGCGTGACAGTTATGGTATCAGAGCAAGGTCCTGCCCTTAGGACCCTGTTCGTTGTTTTTTATTTTATTTTCTCTATGTTTTGAAAACAGGGACAAGCACCTCTCTCTCCGCACAGCTCTTCCTCCCTAAAAATCGGATGTTATGAGTATTGTTTGTTTATCTGTTTTTATTTATGTTGTTGGGTTATGCGGGGGTAATTTATTTACTTCTATATTTAAAGTTTCTATATGAAGGCGCATGAACATTTTCTCGTTTAGTTGCTCTTATGGATGATGATATGGTTGTCTTTTTGATGTCTCCACAACCGACACACTGCTCTTGGCTGTCGCCACAGGACCGCTGACTGCAGCAGCGTGAGCTCTTGTGCGTAAATGGCCATTCATAAGAGTTGGTGTGGGGTTACTGAGAGTTGAGACTATATGGGCCCTTGTTTATAACAGGGTAAGCCAGTGGAGGTATGTTTTCCCAATTTGTGGATGTGATACGTAAAGTTGCAACTAATATTTAAGAACTATGAGACCTTGCATGTGTTCCTTACCTGATGTTTTAAGATGATTTTGTTTACGATGTGTTTTCATATCTTGTATATGCAAGTTGGGTATATGTTATCCTACTTGACGGATGACCACCTCTTTCTATGCGTTTTTCCCCAGATCACGAAAATTAATAGAATGAATGTCTATTTATACCTTGCTACCTGTTATTCGTTTATCTGTTGTTATATATATTGTTGGGTTGTGTGGGGTAGATTATAAGGGTTATTCTTCGTATGTTCTTAGAACGTTATGCTACGTGGTCGCCCAAGAAGGAACCAACCACCAGTGGATAACCAACCACCAGTGGGAAACCCACCAGAGCACGGCACGGACACCACGATGAGGGATCTAGTGTCTGTATTAAGGGGTCTAGCCCGACATTTTGAGACACCACAACCAGCACTATCAACCTCTGCGAGAGACGATACAAATTTGGTGATTGAACAATTTCGGCGGTTCAATCCACCAACTTTCAACGGAATGGGAGAGCCCACTGAGGCGGAAGAATGGCTGAGGGCGTTGGATCGTCTTTTCGGACATCTGACCTGCACTGAGGAGCAGAAGATTTCCTACGCCGTATTCCAACTTACGAATGAAGCCAGTCATTGGTGGGAGTCGCGCGTAAGAACGATGACACTGGAACAAATAGGCGTCTTGAACTGGGAAGCCTTCAAGGAGATAATCATGCATAGCTTTGTGTCCCAATCTTATCGCGATCGAAAGGAGACGGAGTTCCTACATCTTCGACAAGGGTCATCTACAGTAGGAGAGTATGAGAGAATGTTCAATCAGCTAAGCCGATATGCGCCCCACCTGGTGGACACAGACGCCAAGAGAGCCCGACGATTCGAAAGGGGCCTTCGTCCGGAAATCAGTTCCATCTTAGCTGGTCAAGGTAATGTGACCTATGCCGCGGTCGTTGAAAGGGCTCAAGAAATCGCTTCCCGGCTTTGCTTGGATGTGGCGTCACCCAAGAGAGTAGAAGAGACGATAGGAAAGAGAAAGTGGAACGGACCTAGTCAGGATTTCAACCAAAACAAGTTCCCGCGGACCAATAATGCTCCGCTACTCCCTACACCCAGGCCAGAGAATGTCTGTCCCAAGTGTGGAAGGATGCACGTGGGACCTTGTCTCAAAGAAATACGAAACTGCTATAGATGTGGTGAACCTGGACATATGGTGCGTGACTGCCAGAAGTTTAGAAACCCAGTGACTGCAGTACCGAGACCAAGATCAGGAATAAACCAGACACGAGTGTTCGTCCTCACTCGCTCGGAAGCTGCTAAAGGATCGGAGACCATGACAGGTATGTTAACAGTCTACAATACTCATACTCTCATTTTGTTTGATACTGGGCGACCCACTTCTTCGTTTCTGTCGGATTTTATGATTTGTTGAAACATGAGAACGATAGGATAGTCGCTGAAACCCTAGAAATTAGTATCCTATGGAGTTTGTAGTAGTCGACGCCCTCAACAGGAAGGGAAAGGGGTCTATAGCAAGAATGATTACAATTCAAGACTCACCAATTGAAGATATGACGAAGCTAAGCTTGGAAATAATCACACCACCAGATAGCATCCGGGCCATACTCTCAACGCTGTTTCTGAAACCCAAACTTCGCGAACGTATAATCGAAGCTCAAGGAAAGGATGAGTTCCTAAAGAAGAAGAAGACTCGTATGGATACTGGAAGAGAAGAAGGATTTACCCTGGCACCAGATGGAGCCTTGATTTTTAAAGGAAGACTATGCGTACCAGAAGATAAAGAATTACGAAATGAGATCTTAGAAAAAGCTCATTGCTCGCCTCTGTTAGCACATTCTGGAGGCACAAAGATGTACAAAGACTTGAAGAAAAACTTCTGGTAAAATAACATAAAGTCTAGCATCGGATTGTTCGTAAAACAATGTTTGACCTGTCAACAAGTAAAGGTTGAACACCAACGCCCGGCGGGACTTCTGACCCTATTGGAGATACTCGAATGGAAATGGGAACATGTCGCCATAGATTTTGTCGTCGGATTGCCAAGATCTAAACGCGGAAACCACGCCATCTGGGTGATTGTGGACAGACTGACTAAGTCCGCTCATCTCTTACCCGTCAAAATGACATCCGGAATGGACAAGCTAGCTTGGATTTACCTCGAGGAAATTGTCAGAATACATGGAGTGCCAGTATCCATCGTTTCCTACAGAGATCTACGTTTTACATCGAGATTTTGGCAAAGACTTCAGGAAGAACTAGGGACTCGACTAGCTTTTAGCACTGTTTTTTATCCTCAGACAGACGGACCGACAGAGAGGACGATTCAAATTCTAGAAGATATGTTGAGAGCTTGCACCATAGACTTGCACGGGAGCTGGGAAGAACACATTTGCTTAGTGGAGTTTGCATATAACAACAGCTATCAATCCACAATCGGCATGGCACCATACGAAGCATTACACGGAAGGAAATGTCGATCGCCATTATGTTGGGATGAAGTCGGTGAAAAGAATGTGCTGGGAACTGATTTGGTTGAGCAGACAGTCGAAGTAATCAGAAAAATCCGTGAACGAATCAAAACAGCTCAAGACAGACAGAAGGCTTACGCGGATAGAAGACGTAGGGAGTTACAGTTCGAAGTGGGAACAAAAGTTTTTCTGAAAATATCCCCTACAAAAGGAATATATCGATTCGGAAGAAGGGGAAAGCTAAGGCCAAGATATGTGGGACCATTCGAGATTCTGGAACGAGTCGGAAACATTGCCTATCGCTTAGCACTGTCGCCTAATCTTGTAGGAGTACATAACGTATTTCATATATCGATGTTGAGGGGGTATGTTTTCGATCCGAGCCATGTGGTCGACCAGAACAACCATGAAGTTAGGGATGATCTATCATACGAAGAAGTTCCAGTGGCCATCCTAGATCGGAAGATTCGTATGTTGAGAAATCGGGAGATGGCTCTAGTAAAGGTCCAATGGAATCGACACGGAGTAGAAGAAGCAACGTGGGAGTATGAAGACGAGATTTTGTCAAAAGTTTCCAGATCTTCCGTTCATAGGTTCATTTCTGAATTTCGAGGACGAAATTATTTAAGGGGTAAATGGTGTGACGACTAGGATTTATCGATGCATAATTTGATAACAAAATATTTAAACCCCTAATTATTTGATTTATTTTACGTGCGTTTCAGAAAATTAATTATAAGTATGCTTTAATTTAAGTTTAACGTTTGTGAGATTTATTTCGTAAAAATACAAAGTCGATAAAATAATTCGTAAGTGGAACGAGATAAACGAGAATGAAAAATCGAACAAAATGCCAAAAGAATTGATCAAATCGGAGTTCGTTTGATATCCCAAATTAATTAATATCATAAGAATGTTTAATACAAAGTTTAAAAATATAATATAATTAATCATCTAATTAACCTAATGTATATATGATGTATCTTCTCCAAAGTGAAAACCATACTGTAATTTTTAACCTAAGGTAAATATTTCATTCTGTTCTCCCTTCTCTCTAGCTTTCCGGCTGCCGGCCAGCCGAAGCGCCGCCGTCGCCGGCGACTCACCGTCACCGGATTTTTCTTCCGACCGAAACGTATCGAATCCTACACCATCTTGAAGCTCTCGACGAGCCCGTTCCAACCCCTGGCTCGGAATTGTCATCCGCCGCCGCGTTCGCCGGCAAATCACCGGAGAAGATTCGGTTTCTCTCCCTAAAAACCCATCTTTTTCTCTCTCTTCGTTCTCGGCCATCCGACCTCCGATCGGGGCGAATCTTGAGCCTAAAGTGAAATTCTCGCCGAGCCCGTCTCGATTCCGGGCTCGGATTGTTGATCGGACTGGCCGATTTCCGACAACGACTGATCAAAGTTTCTGCAGAATGACTTTCTCTCTCCTCTCCTTTGCTCTCTCTCTGGACCGGTGTCGGAGGCGGCGCATGCAGCGCCGTCGTGTGGGTGGACAACCGGCGCAAGAAGCGCTGGCGACTGGGGGTGTGGAGCCGGCAGCAATGGCCGCCGGGAAGGAGTATATATGCATGCATGAGTTGCTGTGTTTGGTTGAGTTTTGTGGAGTTTGGGAGCGGCGTCTCCGGCGCCGTCGTGAACGGAGGAGGCCGGCGCTCGATGCGCCGGCGTGTGGTGGTGGTTCGGGTGGTGGCCGGCGACACGGAGTCGCCGGCGGTGGCTTACAGTGGCGGTGGTGGCGACGGGCAGTGGGTGTTTGGGGGTGGGGTGGATTTTGGGAATTAAACAATCTTCAGGGACCTCTTTGCAATTTCCTTATTTTGTGCTTATTCTCCTTTGGTCCCCCACACTTTGTTAAGTGCAGTTTGGTCCTAAAGCTTTTGGGAAATTATATTTTCACCCCCAAAGGTTTCCAACTCTTTGTTTTTCGCTCCAAAACTTCTCAAGACTATAACTTTCCTCCCCAAGACTTTTGTATATTGCATTCTGACCCCCCAGAATTCCAGAAACTCCATTTTGACCCCAAAACTTATCTGTAATTACCGTTTTACCCCTCAAACCCTCCAAACCCTAAAATGCTTCGTTTAGCTTCGTTTCTTATCCATTTTAATCCGTTCTCGTCTCTAAAGCTTCCTTTTTGAATCCTCTATATTTCTGGACCTAGTAGGGTCGGGTTATGTTCTGTTTCAATTCATTGATTCTTCCGAGCATTTAATTATAAACACTTAAATAATTATATAACCTAATAATTTACGTTGTGTGCTTGTAGGCCCGAACACTCCGAACTCATCTCAAAACTAAAAGGATAATAATGTGAAAGTTGCACCGCCCAGGCTGAGGTGGGGGTAAACTCTAAACCTTATGTTTATGTTATATCAAAATGAGTAGAAATAATGATGTATGATACTCGAATATGAATTTAAGCATGATGAAATGAATCGTATTTGTTATGTTATACGAACGCATGATGATAATATGACCTTCAGATGAAATGTCTTGTGAATTATATGTTGTGTTTAATTGTTGTGCTCATATGAGCTTGTTGGGTAATTGTAATATATATATCGTCAATGGACTGGGTCGTCCCTTAAGGTACCGATATTATGTAAGGACTGGGTCGTCCATAAAGGTACCGATGGGATAAAATCCTATATTGATGGGATAAGACGGGCTATACCCGCATCTCTGGACTGGGTCGTCCGTTAATGTACCGAATTGCCTGTTGTGCTTTCAGGTGTGTTGTATTTAACTGTTGTATTTGATTTGTGATTGTTTAACCTATTTGTTAATTAATTTATGAACTTAATTATACGATTTTATCTCCACGGGGTGTATTTATATGCACTCACCCCACTTATGTGTTTGATACAGGTAATGACTTTAATGGGAGGAGTTGAAGGGAGAGATGTGCTCTGTCTATTAAAGATATTTTGTAATGATGTTTCGTTAAACTATTTTGGAACAACATACTCTTACGTTTCTCTTTTGTTTAAACATGTGTATTTGCAATCCGCTGCTAAAAGTCTGTAACTTTTATAATTTTATATATATATCATCTTCGTTTCCCCTTTTTCTTTTCTTCTTTCCTGCACGCCTGTCGGGGATACTCTGATAATTTAAAAAAAAAAATTCCTAAATTTATTAATCTTTTATTTTAATCTATGGTTAAGTTTCGGGGCGTGACATTAAAGATATCAATATAATCATATAAATATTTGTTCGATATATATTATTGGGAAAAAAAATCAATATCGCAAATATCGATATTGATTGCTGACTATTGATATATATTTTATAGGACAAAAATCAAATATCTCAAAATGTTCATATTGTATTAGATACAATATAGCAAAATATGACATTGATGGGATTATCTTTAAATATTATTGTAAAAAAACAGTGATTTAATTTTTGTAATATAATAATCAATAATCTAAATAATAGAAATGTGTATAAACATAAAAAAATTCATCTATATGATTTGATATCCACATCAGCTATGTTTTGGCAGTCACGTCAGCTAAGGATGAGATAACTCCTAATAGTTCCAATCTTTCAAACCTTGAATTGATAGATTTATCTTTCAATTAATACTATTTTATTTTTCAATTAATTTTTTCACTCAGTACCTTGTTTAGTACTATTTTACCACCTAAACTTTCTTTTTTCTTTTTCTGTTCTTTTGTTTTTTCCTTTTTTTTTTTTTCTTATCCCTAAAATTTTTCCCCAACATATATGCGAGAAAGTAAAAATAAAAATACAAAAGGCAAAAGTTAAAGAGAATAAAAATACAAAGAGCAAAAATATAGAGAAAAAAAAGGATGGCGATTTCTTTTTCCTTGGGCAGATGTTATTTTCTAAGAATCCAGTCTGCTAGGCAAAAATAGAAAATTGGAAGCCGTCCCATCCCACTAACTTGTTGCTATTTTCATTTTCAATTTCAAAAATTTCAATGCTTCAATGGTTACTATAATTTAAATATTATATGAAATTCTCAAAATTAAAATTGAAATCTATAGTTCAATATTCTGCAACAAATAGGTTAAAAAAATGATTTCAAATATAAGTGAAATATTATATTGATGACTTCAATAACTTTTCAGGCTATTATGAGTGAAAAAAGAAAGATGTGAAATACCTAACTAGACTATTGGTTTGCTTTCACAAATGTTGTATTTAATATTTAATAGATATGATTAAACCCATCAGCCACCACTCGTCTAGAACACGTTGAAAACACATTTGATCGGGTTTAGACCCATCCCAAACAAGATATGTTTAGTGTGAGTCGAGATTTGAAACCCAACACTACAAGAAAAATGAGTATTTGCTAAACTATTATCTCAAAGTCTTCTCGTAAATAGTTTTTTTTTGTTGTTTTTTGTGACAACGTATTGTCAATTTATATTAACATTTTTTGCGATAATTTGTTGTCGCAATAACTAGATTTTTTGCTACTACTTTTGTTGTAATATTTTTTGCGATAATTTGTTGTCGCAATAACTAGATTTTTTGTTACTACTTTTGTTGTCGCAAAAAATCTTATCGCAAATATTCAATTTTTTTTTAGTCAATTTCCATCCAAAAAATTGGGTAAAATATGTATTTTGTGAGGAAAAAGAGAGAGAGAGGAATGAAAAAGAAACAAAAATAAATAAAAGTTTGGAAAAAGAAAGTAACCACGTGGTGGTGTGTAGATTTAGCTTATTCGGGAATTCAAAGTCTGCAATTTCAAAGATAATTTGGTGCGTGGATGGGACCTTAAAGTGAAAACTTGGAACCTTATCAAGTCAAGCCATATATATATACTGCACATTCTATATTGCCTAATTTTTTTCTTCTAGCATAACTTGTACTCTAACCTTACACCTTCAAAAAAAAAACACAAAAATTCATATTAGACGGTCTTACGGATAACTTTCGTGAGACAAAACCTCATCATTCACCAACAATATGTGAATGTAGAGTTTGGGTGGTGAGTAAGTTGGTTGTGGGTTGACCCGTCTCACACAATGCATTAAATTTCAGTGAGACGGTCTCACAAGAAACTTACTCCAGAAAAAAAAACTCGTAAAAAAAAAAGAAAACTTAAAATTATTTGTGTAGTTGTTTTTTGACCTTGGAGTTTTGCATTTATTTTTTCTCACAATATTTTACATCTAATAATAATAATAATAATAATAATAATAATTAATGAGTTAATTACATTTATTATTCTTCAAATTTGGTCAAATTACTAAATCGATCGATCATGTAGTTTATGAAAATAACATTTAGATCCCCTCAACGATCAATTTTTTTAACAAATGACTCACTTAAAACTTATTGTATGATAATATAGTATGATACCAACAAAAATGAGTGAGTACAAATCAAATTACTCATATAAATTCATTGAAATATTACTTGATTTTTAATTTTTCTTTAATTAATGGGTTTAAATGTAATTTTCACAAACCTTAGAGCCTAGCTATTTGATAATTTGATCAAATTTTAAGGACTATAAATATAGTTCCACCATATAACAAAGAATACATATTTTCAAATTACTATGATCATGTTATAAACAATATTAATATCGAATGGTTCAAATTTGGATATTAAGTATCTTTACAATATATAATTTTTACCAGTCATTTTTTTCTTTTTTTATCTAATGAAAAGGTTTAAAGTCCATCTCCCGTGAGATTCACTTACAAATTTTGATATGTGAGACCGAGTCATCTTGAAGATTCAAAAATAGATAATCCACTTTGATTTAATAATAAAATGCAATGAATTGTGTAAGTAAGATTCTTTATTTCACTTTGATGTTTTATTTGATGTTTCAAAATAACAACCACACACTAAATGCAAAGATGAGATAAGTAATTAACACATTAGGTAAATTAAAAATAATAAAATATAAGATGAAACACACATTAAAAACAGAGGATGTGGTTCAAAATTGGGAGACACCTCTTAAAAAATAGGGTAGCTTCATACACCAAAAATCTTGACAAATGTTTATGGGTAAAATTTTATTACTGAAAAATCTATCCCCTGAATAATATTTTATGAACTGAAGCATGTAATACATTTTAAGAAAGATTGTACGTACAAAGGAAAAATAACATAAAATTCAAACAACACTCTTCAAAATTTTATTTTCTGAACAATAATCTTAATTTTTTTTTAATTTTTTTTTTAAAGAAGGATAAAGGAAAAAGCCAGGTGTTGAGTTGCAATTTGAAGCTTTTCTTAGCTTTGAAGAGCATCATTGATGGGGTGAGTGTGAGGTATAAATTAGGTGTTGTTTGATGCCAATCCCATGTGAACACTGCCCCTCTCCCTGTTATACTGTCACTTTCCACACACCCAATACTAGTTTTTGTTGCTAATTTAGTAATCCATACTTAAAATTAAATGGACATGCTTCAACATAAATACTCGACATTTACACATTTAAATGCTATTATCGTACCATCAATAGGATTGACTGCCAAAGTGATCTATCCAGAATGCAATAGATCCTTTAGTCTATGAAAATTGATCGAAATAATTAAAGATATCAATGAGTTTAAAACAAAACAAAAAAATCGATTTATATGTAAATTGTTATGATTTTTCAAATTAGATAACTGGCGTGTGAAACCATAGCTCTTCTCTATTTTCTATTTGGACCTCAAGAAATTAAAAATCATCTATTGATAGTTAAACATATAAAAATTATGATTATTTTAGCTCTTAATTATAAGTCTTCTTCATTTTCAATTTAATCCTCAACAAGACGTCTAATAATCTAATTTGGATATGGAAATGTTTTTTTACCCTCATTTAATATATACTAATAAAATTTATAACAGATCGACTTTAAGTAATTAGTGTTTGGAGTATACATGAGTCATTTATTGGGTGCAGTCAGTGAGATTTACACTCGTATATATATTGTTTAGCCATGGAGGATACAATGATACTGCCTTCTTAATTGTTACACAACAAAATCATATTGTTTTATTTTTGCAAACCACATAAAAGACTATTATTTAGTAGTATTTCCTTCGTTCCAAAAGAAAGTGACATTTTCTTTTTCTTTCTTTTTTTTTTTTTTTTGAAATTATAAGTCACCCATTAAAACAAATAGTTATATGTCTTTAACTCTTACTTTTACCCCTAAATATTCATCAAATTCATTAATTAATTATGTTGGTTATAAGGGCTTCCTTTCTAAATAGTGTTTGGTATAAGAACATTATAAAATTTTGAATTCAAAACCAATTTTAATTTTTCAAATATGACCTTTTCGTCTCTTTTGGTGATAGAGTATTTTAATTCATTTCAAGTATTAAGTGAATTGAATATTATTATTGAACTTTGATATGCAAATTTGTGTACATGAGATCCTTGGAGTGTGTGGAAATTGGAAGCTTAAATTTTGTGATGACACAAAAAAACATTGATGACATGAACTTATCTTTGGCTAGTCGGGGTAGGCCCTCATGAAGGCTCATTTAGATAGAGCTAAAAAAGTTGATATAATTCTATAAACAATCAATTTGATGGAAAATTGGAGAATTGGTTTCACTTTTAAAGGTACGTTTATTTATGAGTTGGACCACAAGCATTAGTCTAAGGTGGCATGATACCAACAACTCAATGACCACGTCATCGTCTTAAGTATATATGACTATCATCTCGAGAAAAAAAAACACGATATATGTGTTTGATGGATATAAACGTGGATTTTGAAAAATTAGGTATTTAAGAGTAACATACCATTATTCAATATAATACAGATCGTAATTTGGGTTGGACTTTGAAGTATTAGGTATTTCAAAGTAAAATAGTGAACCATGGATTTACAGTCCATTAAATACATGACATATATGCATATCATAATTTGTGTTTGAAGTTGTGTATAAAACAGTCATCCAAACATAAGTGAATGAGAAACTCTTTATTCCCACATGCAATGTCAAGAAAAAATATCTTCAAATATATAAAATTATTTGATCTATAAATCAAAAGGTTTTAACATTCAAAAGAAATTATCAAACATGATATTAATTGCAAGTGTTATGGATATGAGTGCACGAGAACCCAACATTTGAACATATATTAATTAATGTTGATATGTTCATGTCAACTGTGGATAAGCTATAATCACATTCAAATTTATCTGGAGAATGAATTAAAAGAAAATTATGTCAATCCTAAAAATTAATCAATCAAAACTCTGATATCTGGATTAATATATTAAATAAAATCACTTTGTGCCTAACAAATATTAATTAGCCATGGGAAAGGGGACCAAAGTTTTCCTACATCACAATTGTCATCGTCATCTCTTACACATATGCATAAATTGTACTGTTAGCCAAAATTCACATGGTCGGACCATAGTTGATGTTTTCTCATCTATGTCCCCCACAAACATTTCATGTGTTAATAGAGTGAAATTATGAGTTGTATTTCTGTTGTGGTAAATTTTTTGAGTAGGACAGAAATTTCCTTTACTTTTTTTCTTTAGTAGGAATTTCCAGTTTTTAAAAATTACTTTGTTTGGAATAATTGTATCATGATAAGTACATAATGTTTGGGAGACAATTGCAAAAGTCAATCTTTAAATAGATATTTTTTACACAAAAACTTTTTTTTAACGGCTCTTAAAGAAATGGATGGTAATTAAACTTCACTACAAGTGAAAGGATAAAAAATACATAAAAAAAAGGAAAAAAAATACTAATAGCCATAAATTTGCACTTCATTCGAATGAATTTTGTTTTTTTTAATGAGTTTGGGGAAGTGGAAGGAATAAGATCTAGAAAACTTGCATGACCCGATTTGAACTCGAGTTATTAGAATATGTACCTTTATAAAAATGGGATACCATTTGAATTACAAAGCTCGTGGTTCGAATGAATTTTGTTAATTTGTGGAATAAGAAGGAAGAAACAAGGAATCAATTAAAGTTTCGAGGCTTATATTTGATATAGTTTTTTTTTTTAAATAGAAAAAACAGGAGGCCTATATTTTATACAATTTTTTTAAAATAGAAAAAATAGATTTGTCTCCTCTCACTGTGTTAGAAGATATGATAGACGTCGGTTTCCCAGAATACAACGATTGAAGCCAGTACCAAGTTTAGCACAGACTCCTACTCCAGAAAACTAATAGCCATCCAAGAATTGTTAAAAGTGAAGTCGGAAATTTGAGAGGAACGAACGCGGGCCCACTGAATTTGTACCCGCATACACAAAAGTAAAACTAATAGCCATCCAAGAATTGATGGAAAGTGAAGTTGGAATTTGAGAGGAATGGATGCACAAATTCGTACCCGCATCAGGATACAACGATTGAAACCTGTGGAATTTGTGGGCCCAAACTTGGTGGCTAATTCCTGATTTTTCTTGGCCCAAGCCCAAGCCCAGGCCATGTCCCAACCCTAAAACCCTTGGCAGCCCCTTGTTCTCCATCTCATTCCATCGGTCCACCTCCTCTCCTTCATCTCCCACTTTCGAGGTGATCGTTGGACTACCTAATTAATTAGATTTAATGCAACGACAGCTTTGGGATCAAGGAAAATGGGTTAGTCTAAGCAACAAATACGTACGACGATTCGTTTAACTTAAGTTGTGTTATCCCTAGCGATGCTCGACCACTAGTTTGTTACTATGAATTAAGAATAACAACAATTACGGATTGCAATCTCAATTCTAGCAATAGACATGTGCAAATTCAATAAAGTTGATCAGGCTTAATCAAAGTCACACAAATCATAAACTTTCATCACAGAATAACACAATCAATTCATGAGAATAAATTAGAGAATATGTTAGTGGAATCAATCAAAGCATAAAAGAGATTTTGGGTTTCAACTTCCCTTCGAACCAAGCAAAAGTAGTCTAGTCTTGCATATCGGCTTCAAAAACTCCCAAAAGAAAAGATTATAGAAAACCTTGTTCTTACCTCCAAAATCTATCTCTACCCCTTCAGGACAAATCTTCCTTAAATAAGTCTAAGATAGGTCTCAATATATCCTGGTCGTGACCTATAGTCTTGGGCCGAAATAATTAAGATTGGATCGAAACTTAGCCTCCAAGAACTTCTAAACAGCTTCAGTGAAATGGCCCAATACTGACGTGTTGGGTCCCAAGCGGTGTCCGAGGTTCAGAGGGGGGTGAATGAACCTCGGTCTATTTTGAAAAACCTTTTCAAAACAAACTGTTCTGCAAGCTACGTGAACTTGCAGCACCAGTCAGTTACTGCTTACAGCACTAGAAAACAGTGCTGCTTGCTATAACTTAGAGTTTTAAGCGCAGCGGAAAGATAAACTCTTTTAAAGCACAAGGCTGGCTGGTTTAAACATGATCGTTTCCAAGATGTTTTATGTGTATGATAGATAGAGATATGCAAGATAAAGCGTAAGAGAGAAAACAATAAAACATCTTATCCTTTATAGTGGTTCGAAGGTGGTGTAAGCCTTCTACATCTACTCTACTGCTTCCTCGAGCAGGAACTTTGTTAAGCAAGATTGAATTACAGGACTCTTCCTCACAACCTATCAACTTACAAAGTAAACGCCAACAAGAGTCCAGAGATCACACAGCACTGCAAACTCTAAAGGCCCGCCAACTAGAATCCAGAGATCACACAACACTGTAAATTCTAAAGGCTAACCCACACAGGGTTCCACACTCCCACACAGGAAAGCTGCCTAGCACCTAGACAACTATACAAACAGCAATGATCTCTCCTATCAACTGTTTGACACCTAAACAACCTACGCACACAGCTTTAAGGTTAAAAAGAAAAAGAAAATCTTCAACTGGTGCGGAGCAGTCTTGTTCGCTGAAAACTCATTTGTTGTTGTTGACTGCTCCTAGAAGGTTGAGTGGCTTGGACAAGTGGAAGCTAAAAAGCTTTGGATGATTTCTGAATTTCCACTCGACTTGTCCAGCAGCAGCTCTTCTCCAGTCAGCCACTCCTTCTATTTATAGGTCTTGGAATTTCTATCTGTTGAGAAGTATCCGTTGAAGAGAGATACTTCTTGCTTCTTCAAAATCAAGCTTTGATCTCCAAGATCTCCTCTAAGGTCACATTAAATGCATCTGGGCTATATGACCAACGGCATGGTTTGCATTTAATGTGACTTGACTCTTCTGGAGCTTTTACCGTGGTGATTGCGGCTCGCAGCTTTCTGCAGCGCGTCAGTCCACGTGGCGTCTTCACATTGGCTCCGTGTCTGCAACTTCAGTCTTCTCTCGAACGGCTCTTTCCTTCGTACTGCATTCATCCTTCCTCGGATCTCAGGATACTTCTTCAGTTGGTTGCTTGTCAAGGGCGTTGTATCCTTGGTCTGCTTGCAGCTGTTAAAGCATTACAGTGTTGCTGTAACATAGACCTTTTTGCAGTGTCTTCATATAGTATTGTTGTAACCTTACTTGCAGTACTCCTGTATCTTTTCTTGCAGTGAAGCTGCATGTCGTTCCTTCTTTCTTTGCTGCGATGATGTAACTGCTTTCTTGCAGTCTTGTTGTATATGAATACTTGCAGCAGCTTCTTGCAGACTTTAGCTTCGTCAATAACTTCTGTTGCTGTAACCTGGATAGGTTCTTGTGAGCTTGCAACACAGCAGCATCAACCTCCTTATGAGGTACTCTAGCTGATCAGCAGTTACCTCAGCTTCTCCTCGATCATCCTCAAAGGGTACTGTCTCAACAGTTCACCCCTTTAGAGGTCTTCTTATCCTCAGAGAGTGTTTGTCAGAACGCCATCCTCTCCTGAGGTCTTCAGCAAGGACTCCGTCTCCTCGGCCAGTCCTGTATCCTCGATAACCTCTGTTGTAAGCACGAGTTCTTGCAGCTCTTGTCGGGTTCTTGCAGCAACAGCTAGCTTTCTGAATTCTCCTTCCAGAACAGCTTCCTGCTCAACAACCTGCTCCTGTAACCTAGGCCAGCTTACACAATAGTAGCAACCTAGTTTACTGTCTGCAGCTTCCTGACTCCGGTTCCTTCTCAACCTGCTGCAAGCTTCTTCCAGTATCCTGACTCTTCTTCAGCTCAGGATACTTCTACTAGCTTGCTGTTCCTTCAGCATGCTAGCCCTTAGAAGTGTTCTTACTTCTTCTAAGGTTGGTTTTCCCTGTATCTTGGAAAACCAATACATGATCTTTCCTTGATCATGTGATGTGGAAACTAGGCATCAATACCTTAAGCAAACTGTTCTTTTCTTCTTGAGTTAGTGTTTTGTCTTATCAAGATAACAACTGAAATATCCCAATATGACGTGTCAGTCAACACAGACGCAGCTTGTGTCAATGTACTGTTCAGCATTTTGAGCTCCAAAATCCAGCAACTTTATTTTTTGCTCTCCTATGCCTCACTCCAACACGTGTACTTAGGATTCATCCTCGGAACAACTCTATTAAACCCCTTAAATAATCAAGAAAATAATATATGAAGTATTTAGAGATACAAATCACGTATGTGTAGGAAAATAGTACATTCAATCAAATAAACGACCATAAAATCTCACATTAATCACCACTAAATTGCACATATTTTCCACATATCAAATCCCCCCCACACTTAAACCATTCTTTGTCCTCAAGCAACAAAAAGAATTAAAGATCATAGATGATCAAACCAAGGAAGATCATCGCTTGCTCAGATCCTCACCATCACTCATGGGAACTCGAATCCATGTCGGGAACAAAACACAAAAACATGTTGGACTCAATGCACAATCTTAAGAAATCACAAGTTTTGGAAGGGTATTAGAAATCAAACTTTTCATAGACAATTCATCAACTCACTCTACCACCTATATCAATCAACATGTACCAACTCCTTTTACGATATCCTTCATCTAAATTAGAACTCGTTGAGACTTCACACACAATGAATCACCCCCATTTTTTCTCCATTTTTTTCTCTTTTTTTTCACATAGACGATATTTCTTCGTCTTTTAATAAATATATATATATATATATATATATATATATTGGATGGGGTTGGCAGCTCCACACCATTCTTAGGTTAGTCCATGAATTACTACGAATTTTATTCATGTTTTTACTTTCAAATCTTTGGACCCCTAAGAACAGGCAGCTGATTCCACATCCCATCATCTTTTCACTTCTCAATTTTTTTCAACTCAACACCTTTATCTCCAACCACATCAATTTTTTTCCGACCAAGAGGGTTCATCAAAAGTGATCCAACTTTCAAAAATTCCAATCTAAACTACTTCCATCAAGGAATTAAAAAGCACATCTAAGACACAAGTAGGTAAAGCAAATCAACTCAAAGTCACAGATTAATTCTCAAACTAACACTATCCTTCTTAACAACAATTTCTCAAGACGACATTTAGCAAATTTTAACCAACACAAAACAAAGTTCAACAACACATTTCCCAACAGATCATCGGATTCCCAAATAACGAAAATAAATAGCTCTCGAATCATCATTGCAAGCTCACTTACTCAACTTTTTTTTATATATGCAAATGCAAACATAAATTAAACATGCTAAAGCAAGTAAACATGCATCCTAATACAAAAATAAAAAATAAAAACAAGCTATATGCAACTATATGAACCTAAATGCAACTACATGCAAGATATGTGATCTACTCCACACTTCATCGAATATGCAACAACTCTCCATCCCCCCACACTTAAAATCTTGCTTGTCCTCAAGCAACTCACCATCAAAACAAAACAAAAGTTATAGACAAGTTAAAAATTTATATATGCAAGGAAAGTTGAGTAATAATAAAAAGTGTGGAATAGATATCACCAGATCACCAAGGAGGTTTTGGAATTGGTTTCAAAGAAGACGCATCACAAACTACCATGTCCAACCCTCCTTGAGCTTTATCCAATTTATCACTTTGAGCTTCGAAACTTTGGTACGAAGTGTTTTCATCTCTCAAATTTTTGGTTAGCACCATTTCCAAATTGTCCCTGCAATTCATCTCAAAAACTTCTTCGGCTAAGGGTTAATCGCACTTAAAGCTAAAACAGAGTTCTCATCATCAGGATATTTCATGGCATAAAAAATATTAAATTCTATAACTTCGCCATCAAATTCCATCGTAAGGATGCCCTCACGAACATCTATTTTAGTTTGCGAAGTATTTAAAAATGGCCTTCCAAGCAAAATAGGAGTGGAGTTAGGTGATGTTTTATCCCCCATATTTAACACATAAAAATTGACAAGAAACACCAACTTATTAACTTCAACCAATACATTCTCCACTACCCCATCAGGGTAAGTCGTACTACGATCCGCAAGCTGAATGATAACACTAGTTTTTTTCAAAGGGCCAATGTTTAAGAAGGAATAAATTGATTTAGGCATAACATTAATTAAGGCTCCTAAGTCTAGCATGACACGCTCAATTCTGGTACCTGCAATCATACATAGGATTACGAACATACCTGGATCCTTACATTTGGGAGGAATTTTCTTTCGAACCATGGCTGATACATTTTCTCCCATCATAACCTTTTCATTACCATTTAATTTCCTCTTGTTGGTGCAAATATCTTTGAGAAATTTGGCATACCTCGGAATTTATTTGATCGCGTCAATCAATGGTATGTTTAACTCGACTTTGCGAAGTATCTCTAACATTTCCCTTTCTTTTTCCTGTTGTTTTTTCTTCTCTAACCTGCAAGGAAAAAGTGGTCGATCAGTTTTAATTTGAAAAGATGGATCAATTTATAACTGTTTTTCTGTAGTCTGTTCAGTGACACAATCTAGGTCGTGTTGAGTGACACGCCCATATCGAGTGTCGATAGACTTGTGATTTTCGTCGTGATCTTTAGTTTCTAAGCCTGAAATAGGTTTCTTCGATTCCTCCAGTTGTTTTCCACTCCTTAGGGTCATTGCATTCACATTCATTGTGGGGTTGATCTTGGGTTGAGATGGTAATTTTTCCCCAATCTGTGATTCAAGCCGATTCATAGCTGTTGCTAATTGGCTGATTTGATTTTCTAGGTTGTGAATGCTCGACCTTATTTCTTGCTGGAATTGCATCATGCCCTGCTGGAATTGCATCATACCCTGATGGAATTGAACAGTGTTAGATGTAAGGGTCTTAAGCATTTCGTCTAACGATTTACCCAAATTAGGGGTGGTTGCGGCGGCTTGGACTAAAATGACCCTTGATGGCGATTTGGAAATGAATTTTGATGTTGCTGGTTATTTCCTCCCCAACGAAAATTGGGATGATCTCGCCAACCTAGATTGTAGGTGTTAGAGAACGGATCATACTTTCTTTCCTGATAATTTTCAGCCCCCCACGACATTTGCGTGTGCTTCAATCTCATCAATCAAAACTAGACATCAGTCAGTCTCATGCTTCGTCGTTTGGCAGATACGACATGGTTTTACCTGTTGTTTTCCTACATCAAGTTGGCGAACAAAAGAGGTTAATTCAGATAATTTTTGCTCCATTGAAGAATCATTCACCTCGTTCATCTTTTTTATGGGTGCATCACCTCGAATGTCAAATTGTTGGGAGTTTGTCGCCATGTTAGCAATTAATTCCCTTGCAGCTTGTGGAGTTTTATCGACCAAAGCTCCACCACTTGCTGCATCGATCATGTTCCTGTCCATTAAGGAAAGTCCTACGTAGAAGTATTGAAGGGGGAGTTGCTCGCTAATTTGATGTTGCGGACAACTTGAACACAACATTTTGAAGTGCTCCCAATATTCATAAAGTGATTCCCCCTACATTTGTCGGATTCCACATATTTCTTTTCATAAATTAGCAACATGTGATGCAGGAAAATATCGCTCCAAGAATAATCATTCCATCCATTTTCAAGTAGTCATCGTGCCTGATGGCAAGTAATATAACCAATCTTTTGTGGGTCCTTCAAGGAGAACGGAAATACACGCAACTTGATCTGTTCTTCAGTCACAATAGTGGGTTTCATACTCGTGCATACAACATGGAATTTCTTGATACATTTGTGTGGGTCCTCTCCTACCAAACCATGAAAATGAGGTAATAAGTGAATTAATCCCGATTTAAGCTCAAAATTACTATTCTCATCAAAATCAAAGAAATTAATGCAAAGAGGTTGCTGAGAAAGATCGGGATTTGCGAGCTCTTTTAGCATTCGCGTGGCTGCCATCATGTCTTCCTCACTATTGTCTGAATCGCTACTCTCTTGCTCCAAAATGAAACGACAATTCTTTCAATCTGTCCTTAGTCGCTTTTCGCAAGTCACGTTCTCTTTTTGCAAGCTTTGGATAATATTCAAAGTTTCTCCTGCCAAAAGAACGTATGAGCATCTACCAAATAAGAAACACAGGCTGCAGGTGTGACACTGGATGTCCCAGTGTTAGTCCAGTGTGCCGGTGTCAAAACTAAAAACACAAAAAAATAGATATAACACCACTCCCCGGCAACAGTGCCAAAATTTGACCGTGCTGTTGCCGACAAAATAAAATTAAATTTATTTCTCCACTCAAACCACTATAAAGACGTAGAAGTGATAAGCAAAGGTCGATCCCACAGAGAGCGGACAAAACTAATTATTTTGTATTTAAAGTTCAATCAAGAAAAAAGGGGTTTTTGGATTTAAAAATCTAGAGAAAACTTTAAGAATAAAGCAAGCAATTAGAATTTAATTTAATCAATTAAGAAAGCACTCGATTCACAGTTCCGTTTCCACCCTCACTCAACTATGTAAAATTGATTGTAACAATATTCTCTTCTTTCCTCATGAATTAATAACCCTCAAATAACAAGTACGATAAGTTATTCGGATTTTTCCTTAAGTATATCTAATTAAGATACGATCGTTAATTAGACCTAATCATTGGACAACCTAATTAATTAGTCTAAGCAACAAATACGTATGACGATTCATTTAACTTAAGTTGTGTTATCCCTAGCGATGCTCGACCACTAGTTTGCTACTATGAATCAAGAATAACAACAATTACGGATTGCAATCTCAATTCTAGCAATAGACATGTACAAATTCAATAAAGTTGATCAGGCTTAATCAAAGTCACACAAATCATAAACTTTCATTACAGAATAACACAATCAATTCATGAGAATAAATTAGAGAATATGTTATTGGAATCAATCAAAGCATAAAAGAGGTTTTGGGCTTCAACTTTCTTTCGAACCAAGCAAAAGTAGTCTAACCTTGCATATCGGCTTCAAAAACTCCCAAAAGAAAAGATGATGGAAAACCTTGTTCTTGCCTCCAAAATCTATCTCCACCCCCTCATGACAAATCTTCCTTAAATACGTCTAAGATAGGTCTCAATATGTCCTGGCCGTGACCTACAGTCTTGGGCTGAAATAATTAAGATTAGGCCGAAACTTGGCCTCCAAGAAATTCTAAACAGCTTCAGTGAAATGGCCCAACACGGACGTGTCAGTCAATACAGACGCAGCTTGTGTCAATGTACTGTTCAGTATTTTGAGCTTCAAAATCCAGCAACTTTATTTCTTGCTTTCCTATGCCTCCAACACGTGCACTTAGGATTCATCCTCGAAACAACTCCATTAAACCCTATAAATAATCAAGAAAATAATATATGAAGTATTTGGAGACACAAATCATGTATATGTAGAAAAATAGTGCATTCAATCAAATAAAAGACTATAAAATCTCACATTAATCAACACTAAATTGCATATATTTTTCACATATCAGTACTCGGTGCTGAAAAGTGCTGGTTCTCTGCCCCCTTGGCAGCCCTCCCATCACATCTTTGCCCGATGTGAGCCGATTTAAGATCCAAAATGGTAAGACGGGTTTTTTTTCATACTCACTTTGGTACTTCGCTGAAAACCTTGACCTTCTATAGATATCGTTTGAAAAAATGGGTAGGTTTGGGGCCTCTGTGCTGGTAGTTCTAGGCTCTCTGTGTGATTGCCTGTATTCTGCTTCCGTTGTGATTCTTCTGATATTTCTTGTAAATCTGTTTAATCTTTGCGATATTTGTAAAAAAAGACAGCTAAGTGAATCCCTGCTCTACTGATAAATCAGTGCCAAGAACTGGGAAATCATTGGTGTTCTAAGTCCTTGTATCTGTGTGATACTCTGTTTGTTCACTTTGTGTGATGGCTTCTTTGTCTAGTTATACCTTAGTACCATTTGATGGTCGATCTAATTTTGTTATATGACAACAAAAAATGAAAGGAATCCTAATTCAACAACGTGTGTTTAAGTGCATAAGTCTAGCTTATTCTGATTCTGCTGAAAAAATGGCAGAGATGGATGAGCTTGCATACTCTTCCATCATTCTGAACCTTTCTGACTGTGTGTTAAGAAAGGTTGGGGATCAAAAAAGCACAAAAACCCTGTGGGATAAATTGCAAGAATTGTATGTGGAAACTTCTTTGCTAAATAAAATATTCTTATTTGAAAAATTCTTCAGGTTTAAAATTGATTTGAATAAGGATATAGAACAGAATCTTGATGTGTTCACTAAACTTGTTCAAGACATTAAGAAAACTGGAGATAAGAACATTGATGATTGCACCCCTATTGTGTTCTTGAATGATATACCTGATTCTTATAATGATGTGAAATCTGCTATAAAATATGGTAGAGATCGGGTTACACTTGAAACTGTAATAAATGGTTTAAAGAGCAAAGAAATGGATTTAAAAATCAATCCTAATAATAAGGGTGAGGTGATGTTTGTCAAAGAAAGGCCTAAACCTAAGGGTCAAAGTCTTCCAACAACCAAACTAACTAAGAATCAGAAAAGAAGAAGTCTGAGAATCCACCTAGGTCCCAGTCTAGACCTAAAAACAGAAGATGCAATCATTATGGTGATCCTAATCATTACATAAAGACATGTCCTAAGAAACAAAAAGAACAAGCTAATAAGGCTTCTGGAAATGAGAATAACAGTAATGGTGATGTATTTATGGTAACAAAATCATGTGATGCTTCTTGTGTGAACTCTGTTTTATCTTCTTCTTTATGTGAGAGTGAATGGCTTGTTGATTCTGGTTGTACTTTTCACATGACACCATTTAAAACATTGTTTAAATCATATTAGGATATTGGCAATAGCTATGTTTTCCTAGCTAATGAAAAGATATATAAAATTATGGGAATTGGTAACATTTCTTTGATATGTGATTCTGGCTGTGAGTTTACATTGAAAAATATTAGACATGTGTCTGATCTGTGTAATAACTTGATCTCTTGTGCCGCATTAGAAGATGATGGGCTAGAAGGGAAATGGGGTAATGGTGTAATAAAAATCATGAAAGGGTCTCTTGTGATCTTTAAAGATGAGAAAAGAAATAATTTGTATGTGTGTGTTGCCAAGTCTCCTATTGATTCTGTGAATGTTGTTAAATAAGATAAAACTGAATTATGGCATTATAGGCTAGGTCACATGAGTAGTAAACGGTTAGAGTTATTGCATAAGGCTGGTTTATTTGGAAATGATAAACTATCTTGCATATCATGTGTGAAAGACAAACAACACAAAGTCAGTTTTCCTGTTTCCCTTTTCCCTAATTTGTCTAAGTGCTTTGACATTCTTGAGTATTTGCATGCAGATGTGTGGGGATCTGCAAGTGTCCCTACATATGGTGGAAAGTTATATTTTCTGTCTGTGATTGATGATTTTTCCTAAAAAGTGTGAGTTATGCTGTTAAAACATAAGTCTGATGTGTTTGAAAACTTTAAAAACTGGAAAGTGTTAATTGAAAATCTGATAGGAAAGAAAATAAAAAATTTGAGGACTGATAATGGCCTTGAGTTCTGTAACAACTTATTGGATAAGTTATGTGCTGACTCTGGCATTCAAAGACACAAAATTGTTCCTTACACACCTCAGCAAAATGGTGTGGCTGAGAGGATGAATAGAACTTTATTAGAAAGAGTGAGAAGCATGTTGGCCTTCTCTGGTCTTTGAAAGAAGTTCTGGGGGGAAGCAGTTTGTACTGTTGCCTATCTAATCAATAAGTCACCCTCTGTGCCTTTGAATGGTAAGTGTCCTGAATCTATTTGGTCTGGCAAACCAATTAACTTGTCAAATTTGAGAATATTTAGTTGTGTTGCATATGTTCATAAAAAATCTGATAAGCTTGATTCAAGATCTAAAAAATGTATCTTCTTAGGCTACCCTAATGGTATGAAGGGTTATAGGTTTTGGCTAAGAGATGAACCTGATTTTAAAGTTGTAATAAGAAGAGATGTCCTTTTTAATGAATATGGTTTTCCATGTTTATTTGCTTCTGTGTCTTTGCATGCTTCTGGTACAACTGTGGCGCCTCCTGTTTTGCCTATGTCAGATACACCTAATTCTGAATCTGAAAATGGTTTGCATGATAAACATGATAATGTGAATGATGCTGAAAATGAGCTTGAAAATTATCAACTTGCTAGGAATAGGTCTAGAAGAAACATTAGGCAGCCTGCTAGATTTGAAGATTTTCACATTTATTCTCATGCTTTTAATACCTTTGAATCTCTGAATGATTGCGAACCTAAGTCTTATAAGGAAGCCATAAGATCTGAAAATCCAAATGAGTGGTTGAATGCAATGAATGATGAAATGAACTCTTTGCATGTTAATAAAACCTGGACTCTTATGCCTAAGTCTCATCACTGTTCTGTTGTTGACTGTAAGTGGCTGTATAAGGTTAAAGATGAAGGTGAAAAAGTTAGGTTTAAGGCTAGATTTGTAGCAAAAGGGTTTACACCGAAAGAAGGTATTGATTATACTGAAATTTTTGCTCATGTTGTCAAATTTATCACTGTGAGAATCATGCTTGCATTAGTTGCACACTTTGATTGGTAACTAAAGCAATTAGATGTGAAAACTGCTTTCTTGCATGGTGACCTTGATAAGGAAATATATATGAAGCAACCTGATGGTTTTGTTGATTCTAAAAATCCTAACCATGTATGCTTGTTAAAGAAGTCTTTATATGGTTTGAAACAGTCACCCAGACAGTGGAACAAGAAATTTGATATGTGCATGAAATCCTTAGATTTTAAAAGAAGTGCATATGATCATTGTTTGTACTTCAAAGAGAATGCTTATGTTCCTATTTTCTTGCTCATATATGTTGATGATATGCTCTTGGTGAGTCCATACTTGAAATCAATTGAACATGTTCAAAAATGTCTAAGTGACAACTTTGATATGAAGTATCTTGGTGATGCTAAGAGAATCTTAGGTATGAACATTGTTAGGGATAGAAAGAACAAAACTTTACTCTTAAATCAGTGCTCCTATGTGGAAAAGATTTTGAGTAAGTTCTCTATGTCTGGTTCTAAACCTGTGTCTATGCCCCTTGCTGCTCACTTTGTGCTGAGTAAGGATCTGTCCCCAAAGACAGATTCTGAAATTTTTTAAATGGCAAAAGTGTCCTACTTTAATGCTGTTGGTTCTGTGATGTATCTTATGATTAGCACCAGACCTGATATTACATACATTGTGAGCTGCCTAAACAGGTATATGGTTAATCCTGGTTTATCTCATTGGGAAGTTATGAAATGGTTGCTTAGATATCTTAAGCATTATCTGAATGTGAGTTTGAATTTTTCATATTCTGCTTAAGGTGTTAATCTGGTTGGTTATGTTGATTCTAACTATGCAAATGATAGGGATAATAGAAAATCCACCACTTCATATGTGTTTACTTTGTGTGGTTCTTGCATTAGTTGGAAGTCGCAGCTTCAACGCATTGTTGCTTATCAACCACTGAATTTGAGTATATTGCTATAACTGAGGCTTTGAAGGAAGCTATTTGGTTAAAGGGCTTACTTTTTGAAATTGGTTATTTAAATGGTGATATGACTGTCTATTCTGATAGCCAATCTGGAATTCAATTGTGTAAGAATCCTGTTTTTTTATGATAGAATCAAACATATAGATGTAATGTTCCATTTCATAAGGGATATTGTTGAAAAAGGGATTGTACACTTGGAGAAAATTGCTTCAAAATTTAATCCTTTTGATATGGTTACAAAGTGCTTGTCTTTAGAGAAATTTCAATTATGCATGAAGACTTTGAATTTTGTACTGCCTGTTTAAGCTGTCATACTCATATGTGTTCCCATTTGTTCTTGACTTTGTATCATGAAAGTGGTTTTGTGTCGATCTTTGTGATGTTTCTTACTTTGTGCATGATAGTGTCCTGCACTAACTTTTGTTTGTGTATGCAGATGTTCTTTAGCGATGATGATTCTTTCGTTCCATCCATATGATCTGATAGTATTGGTGGTTTTTAGGCTAAAGGTGGAAAATGTGGAATTTGTCGGCCCAAACTTGGTGGCCATTCCTGATTTCTCTTGGCCCAAGCCCAAGCCCAAGCCCAACCCATGTCCCAATCCTAAAACCCTTGGTAGCCCCTTGCTCTCCATCTCTTCTCCTTCATCTTCCATTTTCGAGGTGACGCTTGTTGCGACTCCTCTCCCCCTCCCATTTTTCTTATGGGTCCTCTGAGGTGGAGTGGGGAAAACAGTTCCATATCATCTTCTTCTTCTCTCTCTCTCTTCTTCTCTTCTCTATGGTGAATGCTTTTCTTTGTGAGACCCTCTTTCTGAGAAAGGTGTGTGTGAGAGAGATTGCAGCGAGGGTGTTACCGGGTTCTGGTTGGTTTGGGTTATCTGGGCTGTGAATCTCTGTGATTCTGCTTTCTGAGTATTCCCACCACTAATATATATACTGTCCTTGTGATCGTTGGAACGGGTTCAGGTTATCTGAGCCTCTAGGAGACCACGAACCATACCCAACAAACCTAGTAACAAGTTTAGTACAAACTCCTACTCCAAAAAACTAATAGCCATCCGAGAATTGATGGAAAGTACAGTTGGAAATTTGAGAGGAACGGACGCGAGCCCATTGAATTCGTACCCACATACACATAAGTTCCTTGCGCAGGGGTGCATGAGACAGAGTTTTATTGCAATATACCAACATGAATTTCCCGATGTCAAACAAGTTTTTAAGTTTTCCCAACTCCTAAACATAATTCAACCTTACTTTGATCTTCAATTTCACATTCATTCATTAATCATTTTGAACAAATAATATATCGTTTCAAACCTTTCTCGAAGGAGAACACGATCTAACTTTAATTTTCTTATTTGAGTATAGGACCCACAATTGTATTGCCCAAAAATAGGCAAATTAAACATAATTTATAGATGAAACTACGTTATTGATGGTCATATACATATCACAACTAATATAGATATCGACACTAATATATAGATATTATGAATCATTGACATATATTCTATCTCGACATATAGATATTTCAACTCAATTGATAGATATCGATATTGATATATATCGATAAGTTGTGGATAGATATCTCTTATATTTTTATTGTTATATTATTAATTGATATTTTTAGTTAAGTTGGTATCTTGTACAACCATCTCATGTGTTATAGGATCGTGTTCGGGGACACAGTCGACCATGCGCCACAAAAAAAAACACATACTTATAGCGTTAAAAGGTATAGTTAAAGTTGAAAATCACAAACTCGTGTGGCGCACGGTCGACTATGCTCCGGGGCATGACTGTGTGTCACGCCTCGTTTCCTTTCACTTAAAATATCAGAGTTTTCACACGGACGTGAAGATAGAAATTAGAGAGGGACACATATCACAACAAAAAGAAGGAGATTAGGGACGACAGAAGAAAGGGGATAAGGAACAAACATATACCATTCACACATCAATCGGCCCCTGCCGATAATCCATCGGTTTCATTACCGATATTTACAATATGCACAGTGGAATATTTCATCAGGATCCCACAAATAACATACGTATTCAGACATCGCAGAACGTAAATTGTTAAAACATAGTTTGAAAGTGTTTGGGGAACATCAGCCTGAAATCATAAATTCCCAAGACAGCACCACCATCCTCCGACTAGGGTTCACTAGTTTCCTCATCTCCTGTAGTGTGAGTACAGATTAAGGGGTGAGTGCGTGGAATACACCCGTGGGAAATAACATCCTCATCTTATGACACTTAACAGATAATCAACAGAAAGTAACTATCTACCAGCACGTTGCCACAGCACGTAAAATGCATAGCAGATATTAGAAAGGGAAAGGATGGGTACGGGATCTGCCCGCCACCCAATTAAGCGGGCTCAATACCGCTGGTGTATTTCATGAGGACCACCAAACCTCGAGAGTAGTAGAAGAGAAGCGGGGAAGAATGCATGCCCAGAACAGTATAAGTATGGCACCACAAATAAATCCACAGCACATAGTATTTCGCAGATCCTGCATATACTAGGAAAACAATAAACAGATTAAGATTTAGAAGTTACCCCCACTTTATCGAGTAGCTAGTACTAGGTATCACAAACTCCCAACTGATAACCTACACAAGTTACAGTGTTCCTTAGATTCTTAATAAATATATGTAAAGGCATAATTAATTTCGAAAAAGGAACGATCGTTTAACGCGTGCCGGATCGAGGGATCTCAAAAGTTGAGGTTGAAGCAATAAAGGTGAAAGTTTAGTTTCTTAGGCTGAGGTGGTAGAGAACGAGACAAGGATTGCAACGTAAAAAGAATGAGCTCAATCAGAGTTGAAATGAGCCCGTACGGAGCATTTTAAGTTTAGGGGTATTTCGGTAATTTTGGTCAAAGGGTTGACTTTGACCGGGCCCGCGACCCTCGGTCAACGACATCTCATCAAAAACGACTCGATGTTGACGTACGGTGGGAAAAACGGGGTTTGGGTCGAAAAAAAGGCGTCGCGTGCGTCGGGACACGCGAGCACCCGGCGTTGGCGCGCCCACTCGGCAGCTGTCGAGTTTTCTCGGCCAGCCGGCACCCGGCGCTCGGCAGCTGCCGAGTTTTCTCGGCCAGCCCATCCCGTCGCCCGCGCCCGCCCGCGTCCAGCTCCCGGCTGCCGAGTTTTCTCGGCCAGCCGGGCCCGTCACCTGCGCGCACCCGCGCGCGCTCCCGGCGCCCGGCGCCTTTGCGCCCGCCGACCCCCGGTGCCCAGCCCGCCCGCGCACCCGGCCCCCGGTGCCCAGCCCCCGTGCGCACCTGACCCCCCGACGCTCGCCCCGACACGCACGTTCCGTCCCCGACGCACACACCGGCACCCGCACACCATCGCACACCCGGCACCCGACGCACCACCACCACCAGCACCACTGCCGGCGGCGGCGGCTCCGGCACGGCGGCGACGGTGGCGGCTCCGGCGACTAAAAAAAGTAAAGAAAGAGAAAAGAAAAGGAAACTTACTTGTTTGTGTCGCTTTCGTCGTCGGCGAAAAATGAAAATTTTTGAATTGACTAAGCCCCTATTTATAGAGTTTCAAAATTACTATTTACCTAGTAAAATTAATTTACCATTCATTAAAATATTATTTTCCGTTTTACCGTTCATTCAGATTCTACCCCTTCCGTTTTACCGAACCTTCGTATCCGGCTCTTTTCCTTGCCATTTGAGCTACGGGTCTCCGATTGACCTCTAGTTTGATTCTATTTTCTCGTTTTTCCGTTGCGCATCTCATGGAACTAAAATATTTTACGTTCCATGCCTAGAATTTTCATCAGTCTAAATCATACCCTAACGTATACTTGAAACGCACATAAACAATTAAAAATTAACGCACATAAAATATTTTTATCACGGGTTTAATTATTTAATTAACCATTTATGCTTTATATTTGGTCCGGGGTACTACATCCCTTACCCCTTAAAGAAATTTCGTCCTCGAAATTAAACGCGTACCTAATATGGGTAGGTTGGGATACTTCTTTAGAATATCGTCTTCTAGTTCCCAAGTCGTCTCCTCCCTTCCATGACGGCTCCATTGAACTTTTACAATAGCCATCTCCCGATTTCTTAATCGTCGGGTCTTTATATCTAATATGGCTATTGGTACCTCTTCGTAGGTTAGATCCTTCTCAAGTCCTACGTCTTCCTAACTAATTACGTGGTTCGGATCGAATACGTATTTTCGGAGCATAGATACGTGGAAGACGTTATGTATTCCGGCGAAGTCTGGCGTAGAGCTAGACGATATGCAACCTCCCCAATTCGGTCTAAGATTTCAAATGGCCCTATGTATCTTGACTTTAACTTTCCCCTCTTCCCGAAACGATGGACTCCTTTTGTGGGTGACACTTTGAGAAAAACCTTGTCTCCCACTTCAAAAATCAATTCCCTCCGTCTCTTATCGGCATATGCTTTTTGTCGATCCTGGGCTACTCGCATTCTTTCCCGGATTTTCCTTATTACCTCAACCGTTTGATCTACCAATTCGGGCCCCAAAAGCTTCTTTTCGCCCACTTCGTCCCAACAAATGGGTGAGCGACATTTCCTTCCATAGAGGGCTTCATAGGGTGCCATTCCAATTGTCGATTGGTAGCTGTTGTTGTAGGCAAATTCTATTAAGCACAAGTGGTCCTCCTAGCTTCCGGGAAAATCCAAAACGCATGCCCTTAACATATCTTCTAGGATTTGTATAGTCCTTTCGGTTTGACCGTCAGTCTGTGGGTGGAAGGTTGTACTGAAAGACAGCTTGGTTCCTAATTCTTTTTGTAGACTTTGCCAGAATCTAGAGTTGAACCGAGGATCTATATCTGATACGATGGAAACCGGCACACCATGCAATCGAACAATCTCTTCAAGATATATTCGTGCCAGCTTATCCAATCCAAAAGTCATCTTAATTGGCAAAAAGTGGGCAGACTTCGTTAGTCTATCAACTATTACCCACACAGCGTGGTTCCCTCGTCTAGTGTTCGGTAATCCAACCACGAAATCCATAGTTATATGTTCCCACTTCCACTCTGGTACCTCTAAAGGAGTTAGCATCCCAGCCGGTTGTTGATGCTCCGCTTTCACTTGCTGACAAACGAGACACTTTTTAACAAAAAGCCCTATGTCTCTTTTCATACTTCTCCACCAAAAATTTACCCTCAAATCCCGATACATCTTTGTACTTCCTGGGTGTGCTGCCATTGGAGTGCAATGTGCTTCTTCGAGGATTTATTTTCTTAGGTTCTCGTCCTTTGGCACACAGATTCTCCCTCTGAAGGTAAGAGCCCCGTCCGACGCTAAAGAAAAATCTTCAGCTCGTCCATTATCCATATGAGCTTTCATCTTCATTAGAAAGTTGTCTTCCTTCTGCATTTCAATGATTCGATCGCGCAATGTAGGTTTTATGGATAACGTTGCGATCCTAGCTTCGATGTTGTCTGGAGGCGTGACTATTTCTAATTTCAGCCTTGACATCTCTTCGATCAGTTGGTATTGGTTGGTGGTCATAGATGTTACCATCCCTTTCCCTTTTCGGCTAAGAGCATCTGCTACTACGTTTGCCTTTCCAGGATGGTAATGGATCGTAAGATCGTAATCCTTTACCAACTCTAACCATCTTCGCTACCTCATATTGAGCTCCTTCTGCTCAAAGAAGTACTTCAGACTCTTGTGGTCAGTGTAGATCTCACACTTCGCGCCGTAGAGATAGTGTCTTCATATCTTAAGAGCGTGTACCACCGCTGCTAGCTCCAGATCATGCGTTGGGTAGTTCAGTTCGTGAACTTTCAATTGGCGTGATGCGTATGCCACTACTTTTCCCTGTTGCATCAGAACACATCCTAATCCTTGTTTAGATGCATCGCTATAAACTACGAACTCCCCAGTTGCATCAGGGACTGTTAAGACTGGTGTCTCTGTTAGTCTCCTCTTTAACTCCTGGAAGCTATACTCACACTGCTCGCTCCATTGGAATTTTACGTCCTTCCTTGTCAGCGAGTTATAGGAGCGGCGATCTTAGAGAATCCTTCTATGAATCTTCGATAGTAGCCAGCTAAACCCATAAAACTTCGTACTTCTTTGACGTTTGTTGGAGCCTCCCATTTACTGACTACTTCCACTTTCTCAGGATCTACTTCGATCCCTTGGGAAAAAACAATGTGACCAAGGAAATTTACCTTGTTCATCCAAAATTCGCATTTCTTGTATTTTGCATAAAGTTTCTCCTTACGCAGAACCTCCAATGCAATTCTGAGATGCTGTTCATGGTGCATTCTATCGCACGAATACATGAGGATGTCGTCAATGAATACAATAATGAAGAGATCGAGGTATGGATGGAAAATGCGATTCATCAAGTCCATAAAGGCCGCTGGAGCATTACTGAGTCTAAATGGCATCACTACGAACTCGTAGTGGCCGTATCTTGTCCGAAAGGCCGTCTTAGATATATCCGTGTCCTCAACTTTCATCTGGTGATATCCAGATCTTAAGTCAACTTTAGAGAACACACTAGCACCTCTTAATTGATCGAAAAGATCTTCGATCCGAGGTAGTGGGTACTTATTCTTTATAGTTCGCTTGTTCAGCTCTCGATAATCTATGCACATCCGAAAGCTGCCATCCTTCTTCTTTACAAAAAGTACTGGGGCTCCCCAGGGTGACACACTTGGTCTAATAAAACCTTTGTCCAAAAGTTCCTGTATTTGGACCTTCAACTCCTGTAATTCTCTTGGTGTCATCCGATAAGGAGCTTTTGATACCGATGTTGCCCCTGGAATAAGATCAATCTTAAAAGTCACATGTCTATCTGGTGGAGGACCGGGTAAATCCTCTGGGAAGACGTCCAAGAATTCCCTTATTACTGGCACCTCCTCAATAGACATTGACTCTTGCTCAGGATTTACCATGTTGACTAACCAAGCTTCGCAATTTCCTTTGCTAAGCATCTCGGTTGCCTTTATGGCTGAAACAATCCTTGAGTCACTCCCAACTCGTGTTCCTTGAAAGATGAACTCCGGTTCTCCTGGGGCTTGGAAGACAATTTCTCGTGTGTGACACTTAATTATCGCATGATTGGATTCCAGCCAATCCATTCCTAATATTTCATCAAAGTCCTTCATCTCCAACGCATGAAGATTGGCTAGAAAAATCTTACCCTCGAAGGCGATCTTAAGGTCACGATAAAGGTGTCTTGTTTTAACTGTCTTTCCTGAAGGAATACTTACTTCTAGGGTTCGAGCGACTATCCTATCATCCTCATGCTTCAGCAATTTACAGAAGTTGATAGATATAAAGGAATGCGTCGCTCCAGTATCGAATAGAATGAGGGCAGGTATATCACATACGGGTAACATACCTGTTATCGTCTCCGCCTCCTCTGCAGCTTCTGGACGAGTGAGGGCAAAGGCTCGTGCCCTGCCTGCCACTGGCCTCGAGTTCGGGGTTGTAGCTGGTGAGTTCCTCGCCTTCGGATAGTAGGCCATTATATGCCCCGATGCCCCACATCTAAAGTAGGTCCGTGTTTCGGCTGACACGGTCCCACATGCATTCTCTTGCATCTAGGGCACGGATTCCCTAGTCTGGGATTAGGAAGAAGAGGAGCATTATTTGCCCTTGGGAATTTGTTCGGAGCAGAATTTTAGCTTGGGCCAGGCCATGCCCTTTTTATAGGAGCGGGGAAAGTTCTCTTAGGAGGTGCATTATCCAAATGCAAACAAGAGGCGATTTCCTGTGCCCTTCTAATGACACTGGCATATGTCATCTCCTCCTGCCCAGCTAAAATAGATCCAATTTCTGGACGAAGACCCCTTTCAAACCTTCGAGCCCTCTTGCTGTCGGTATCTACCAAGTGCATGGCGTACCGGCTGAGCTGATTGAATTTCTGCTCATACTCCCCCACCGTCGAATTTTCTTGACGGATGTGTAAAAACTCTGTCTCCTTTTTATCCCGATACGACTGAGGGATGAAATGGCGAGAAATCACATCTTTAAATTCCTCCCAAGTCATTCCATCTTTTTGGGCAGCCAAGAGGGTTCGTTCATATGAGTCCCACCAATGACTTGCTTCCTCCGCAAGTTGAAAAATTACGCAGGAGACCTTCTGTTCCGGGGTACAAGTCATATGTCCGAACAGCCGGTCAAGTGAACGTATCCACTCTTCCGCGTGTGCTGGTTCGCCCTTTCCATCAAATATTGGCGGACTAAAACGCCTAAATTGTTCATATATGAGGTTGGGATCAGCTCGTGCTGGCTGGGGGTTGGCTTGGTTTACCTCAAAGTGTTGGGTTAGCCCTCTTATTGCTGCAGCTAAATATCCCATATTTGCATTATCTACTCTATCTGGCTGGTTAGCCGCTTGTGGTTCTGGCTGATTAGCCACTTGTGGTTCTGGCTGGTTAGCCATCGGTGGTTGCACTTTCCGGGGTCGTCCTCTAGGTGGCATAACTCTGTTAACTTATCTATACACGTATATATATCATTATCATACATAATAACATGTAGATAGAGGGAAAAATAACCGTGATATGCAAGAAAGAGATATAAACGTGTATCCCAACACCAAAAGGGGATTACACGGACATCCTATATATATACATATATCTGTCAAACTAAGGGGTAGCCTTCACATCATGCCAAAAAGATTATGTACACTACCTACATGAAACAAAAGCTACCACCTACACAGGGAAAATATATCATATGTAGTACACAAACACATCTGTAAGATTTCTAGTCTAGGCAACTGCGGCCGGAGGCGGTGGTCAAGGTGATCCTGGTGCTGCTCCTACATCATACTCATTCGGGTCCTCATCCTCCTGGGGGTCCTCATCTATATCATCATCAGACTCGGAACTACTACTACTACCGGATGGATCATAAGGACTAGGCTCATCCTGAATCGGAAGACCATGCCGTCCCCACACATCTAACATCACTCGTGCCACATTCCCAAAGTTGGCAAATGGTACCAAGTCTACTGATGAGTGCACGAGCTCATCTCTATATGTTGCACGTGTCCTAGCCTCCCAATCCTTCGGCATAGTATGGATCAGATGTAAGCACCCCTGTACCCCACTAATACTACCCTTGAGACCTCCCAACTCCCTCCAACAGTACAACAGTTGGGCAATATGCTCCCTTATACACCTATCCTCTGTCAGCCGACTCTCATAAAAACGACACCTAAGCCTCCCCTCACGAGATTCTACAGCTGGTGGCCGCATCCTAGCAATAAATACTCTATTCATCTGTCATATAGAAATTACATGTATTTTTATCGTCAGTCTATATCCACAATCACTCCTTCTATATCCCAATAATTTATATCATGCTAATACAGAATCACATAAAATAAACACATTTTCACAAATATCATAATCAAGGAGGGACACCTATGGAGAGAGGATGGTGCATATCTATATTTTTTTTCTCAAAACCCGACTCACATTTAAAACATGTTTGAAATCAGGCGTGAGCAAAGTCCTACAAAGGGTAGAACCATGCTCTGATACCACCTGTCACGCCCCGTTTCCTTTCACTTAAAATATCAGAGTTTTCACACGGGCGTGAAGATAGAAATTAGAGAGGGACACATATCACAACAGAAAGAAGGAGATTAGGGACGACAGAAGAAAGGGGATAAGGAACAAACATATACCATTCACACATCAATCGGCCCCTGCCGATAATCCATCGGTTTCATTATCGATATTTACAATATGCACAGTGGAATATTTCATTAAGATCCCACAAATAACATACGTATTCAGACATCGCAGAACGTAAATTGTTAAAACATAGTTTGAAAGTGTTTGGGGAACATCAGCCTGAAATCATAAATTCCCAAGACAGCACCACCATCCTCCGACTAGGGTCACTAGTTTCCTCATCTCCTGTAGTGTGAGTACAGATTAAGGGGTGAGTGCGTGGAATACACCCGTGGGAAATAACATCCTCATCTTATGACACTTAACAGATAATCAACAGAAAGTAACTATCTACCAGCACGTTGCCACAGCACGTAAAATGCATAGCAGATATTAGAAAGGGAAAGGATGGGTACGGGATCTGCCCGCCACCCAATTAAGCGGGCTCAATACCGCTGGTGTATTTCATGAGGACCACCAAACCTCGAGAGTAGTAGAAGAGAAGCGGGGAAGAATGCATGCCCAGAACAGTATAAGTATGGCACCACAATTAAATCCACAGCACATAGTATTTCGCAGATCCTGCATATACTAGGAAAACAATAAACAGATTAAGATTTAGAAGTTACCCCCACCTTGTCGAGTAGCTAGTACTAGGTATCACAAACTCCCAACTGATAACCTACACAAGTTACAGTGTTCTTTAGATTCTTAATAAATATATGTAAAGGCATAATTAATTTCGAAAAAGGAACGATCATTTAACGCGTGCCGGATCGAGGGATCTCAAAAGTTGAGGTTGAAGCAATAAAGGTGAAAGTTTAGTTTCTTAGGCTGAGGTGGTAGAGAACGAGACAAGGATTGCAACGTAAAAAGAATGAGCTCAATCAGAGTTGAAATGAGCCCGTACGGAGCATTTTAAGTTTAGGGGTATTTCGGTAATTTTGGTCAAAGGGTTGACTTTGACCGGGTCCGCGACCCTCGATCAACGACATCTCGTCAAAAATGACTCGATGTTGACGTATGGTGGGAAAAACGGGGTTTGGGTCGAAAACACGGCATCGCGTGCGTCGGGGCACGCGAGCACCCGGCGTTGGCGCGCCCACTCGGCAGCTGCCGAGTTTTCTCGGCCAGCCGACACCCGGCGCTCGGCAACTGCCGAGTTTTCTCGGCCAGCCCGTCCCGTCGCCCGCGCCCGCCCGCGTCCAGCTCCCGGCTGCCGAGTTTTCTCGGCCAGCCGGCCCCCGTCACCTGCGCGCACCCGCGCGCGCTCCCGGCGCCCGGCGCCTTCGCGCCCGCCGACCCCCGACGCCCAGCCCGCGCGCGCACCCGGCCCCCGGGGCCCAGCCCCGTGTGCACCTGACCCCCGACACGCACGTTCCGTCCCCGACGCACACACCGGCACCCGGCACTCGCACACCATCGCACACCCGGCACCCGGCGCACCACCACCACCAGCACCACTGCCGGCGGCTCCGGCGGCGATTCCGGCGACGGCGGCGGTGGCTCCGGCAGCCGCTCCGGCGACTTTTCCGGCGGCGCTCCGGCGACTTTTCCAGTGACTAAAAAAAGTAAAGAAAGAGAAAAGAAAAGGAAACTTACTTGTTTGTGTCGCTTTCGTCGTCGGCGGAAAATGAAATTTTTTGAATTGACTAAGCCCCTATTTATAGAGTTTCAAAATTACTATTTACCTAGTAAAATTAATTTACCATTCATTAAAATATTATTTTCCGTTTTACCGTTCATTCAGATTCTACCCCTTCCGTTTTACCGAACCTTCGTATCCGGCTCTTTTCCTTGCCATTTGAGCTACGGGTCTCCGATTGACCTCTAGTTTGATTCTATTTTCTCGTTTTTCCGTTGCGCATCTCATGGAACTAAAATATTTTACGTTCCATGCCTAGAATTTTCATCAGTCTAAATCATACCCTAACGTATACTTGAAACGCACATAAACAATTAAAAATTAACGCACATAAAATATTTTTATCACGGGTTTAATTATTTAATTAACCATTTATGCTTTATATTTGGTCCGGGGTACTACACCGTGTGCCACACATGCTGCTGTATTGTCGTGCACGGTCGGATCGTGCCCTACGGCACGACTGTGCGCGAGAAAAAAATCACATACTTAGAATTGAAAATCACATATTTAGAGTCGAAAAAGATATACTTATACACTGTTGTGGCGTATGGTCGACTGTACCCCAAGACACGACCGTGCACGATCCCATCGCAATTGAGATGGTTGTGTATGAGTTTTTATATTTTTAGTTTACATTATTTTCATGTACTTTGAAATATTTTCTAAAACTTCATTGACGTAAAAATTATGAAATGAGGTCAAATATTATATTGAATAAAATTTAATTATATAAATATATTTTAAGTTATAAAATAATAAAGATAAAAATAATTGATGAATTAAAAACATTTATGAATATTAGTAAATACATGACAAATAAAAAATCAAAATAACGACAATTTAATAATAAAAAATATTATGTAATATTCATTTTCAGTGTAAACAATAGTACAAATTATTAAAGGTGAATGACAATTCTCATATTTCAATAATGCAAAAATTAAAATATTTTTGTGTGCACCGTTGTAGATGTACTAAAGAATTTGAATCCATACTCATGTGTTTTAATTCAAGAATTCCTTAGCTCTGACTAACAAAGCCACATCAATAAGTATTACATAAATGAAATCAAAAATGGATCCTCACTTTATAAACAGAATTTGGATTCGAAACCATAGGGTCCATTTGGAGAATTTGATATATAAGATGAGTGAATTTCAAGTGAATTTAAAATCCGTCAATTTTATTTAAAAAATAGTTCAAAATGAAAGTGGTGGATTTCAAATTTCTCTTCTCAAATCTATCTATTCAAATGGACCCTTAAATAATTATGATTGGTTGAAGATCATCAAATCCTTATAATCTATCATATAGGAAGGATTTTAAGATAAAAATGTACTAAATAATTAATAATTACTCCATAGATAAGAATGACTTGTGAGGAATTAGCAAGATATAGCTTCATATAATTGCAAATTAGTTAGGAGAGATTTGCCCATCCATCAAGATTAATTAGCTGTTATTCTAATCCAATCATCGTCGGCAGATATTTGTATTACAACCTTCCCAACCTTTTTGGCGATGGGGAGTCCATAACCAAATTATTTCTTCATTTTTCTGGTCTCAAAGGTTCTAATATATTTACATAAAGATTGCCATTTTATGCTAATGCTTTATCCAACAAAGTTCAATATTATGCCTTTTTTACCTCATAATTACACCATGATCATTGCAAACTCATGAGAAATGATGATAAATGAAAGGCTTAATAATGAAAAAAAATCTTGACATTTGCTTTAATAGTAATTACATTTAACCAAGTTTTTAGGCGGAAAAGAACATGGTATTAATTATTATAACTTGCAATTTAAATCTTCGTTTAACTTTTTGGTGATTGGATTATGATATATCTGACATTACTACAACTCATTTGTCATTTGTCAATGTTAGTATGACCAATAAAATATATAAGTATCGAGCACATCATTACGATTACTGAAAAAAAATTGATCTATGGCTTGGTCTGCAATACCAAAGTCGTGCATGGTTTTTTTTTTTTTTTTTTTTTTTTTTTAAATCAAATTCCAAAAATCGACTAAGTCTCTTGAGAGACCATCTCACGAAATTTTAATGCATTGCATGAGACGAGTCAACCCACAACCCACTTACCCACCACCCAAACCCTACATTTCACATGTTGTTTGTGGGTGATGGGACTCCGTCTTACAAAACCTATCGGTGAGATCGTCTCACACAGAGACGGAGGCACATAGGGGCCATGCCCCCCTAAAATTTTTTAAAAAAACTAGGGGTATTTTGCTATTTTTGCATTTTTTATTAAAAAAAAAAAAGGTAAATAGGCAGCGTTCTCAAAGACTCAAACAGTGGCCAGATTTTCATTTTTTTATTTCATCTTCATCCCTAATTTCCTCTCTTTCTCTCACACACACAAACCCTAATTTTGATTTCTCTCAATTGCTTTTCCATAGATTTCAAGGTAAAGTGTTCTCTTTATATTATTTGTTTGCTTTCTTTTTGTTTTCATTATTATTGTTGATTTATTATGCTTTAAGTTATATATGTGATGTAGTAGTGTTGAAATTTATTATTCAACTTCAAATTTATTTATCTTATGCTCAACCGATATGCTCCATAAATGGAAATGAGATTATAATTGACAATAACATGATGTTTTAGGGATTTGAATATTGTCAATTGCAAAGGATGTTTGATGTCAATAATCAATTATTCCCAAAAAACAGAAATGTTAAAATTGGAAGGGAAAATTGAGAGGTCAAAGTAAGAAGAGAACCTCTCTAGGTGTGAATGGTCCAATCTAAAAGATGTTTATCTTTATTCATTTTATGTTTCAAGAAACTTTATCTTACAAGTTTGGTTATGGTCGACTAATATTTGTCTTATTTTTATAGATAATGGAAAGATGCTTCGAAAAAATGCAACCTAATATTTTTCTGCAGTTGCTTCATATGAACTTGAGAATCAACTTGAGAACTTTGTTTTTGATGTGCGCTTGGATAAAAGCTTCTCTGAAGTAAATGGAATAGGCGGACTTGCTCAGAAGAAGGTCTCTACAAGGAAGCACATTGTTTTTCCATTGGTTTATCTGTTGATTAAGCACTCGTTGATATTACCGGTCGTCACTGCCACAGTAGAAAGAGCTTTTTCGGCAATAAAGATCATTAAGAATTCTCTTCGTAATCGAATGAGTGATACACTGTTGAATGATTGTTTAATTGCATACATTGGAAAAAATGTATTTAGAAATGTTAGTAATGAAGCTATTATGCAATGATTTTAGAATATGAAAAATAGAAGAGAAATGTTGTAATACATTGATTTTATCGAGATTGCGATATATATATGAGTAGGTCTTGTGTGAGACCGTCTCACGGATCCCATTCCGTGAGACGGGTAGGGTCGGATCGAAGTATTACATGATATATACAAAAGTATTACATGATATACATAAAAGTATTACCTCATATACATAAAGGTATTACATGATATTAAGTTATGTGATATTTTCAAAAAGTATTACATGATATACATAAAAGTACTACCTAATACACACAAAAGTATTACATATTACACAATTCACGCACGAGGAAGAAAAGCACCTGGGCGCCTAGCTAGGATCCGCGCGTTTTTGTGTTGACCCGACCCGACCCAATTCGGGTCATTATCCCATAATACAAAAGTATTACTTGATATACATAAAAGTATTACCTAATACACATAAAAGTATTACATATTTTCTTATAGTCTGACTCAACTCAAAACGTATTCTATAATACAAAGTATTACCTAATATACATAAAAATTTTACATAACACACACAAAAGTATTACATAATTTTTATGTTTGACCCGACCCTATCCGTCTCACGGAATGGGATCCGTGAGACGGTCTCACCCAAGACTTTGTCTATATATATATATATATATGTTTTTTCTCTAATATTATTGTATCTTTTTATTAATTGACTTGGACTCCCTGAGTCGAAATCTTGGATCCGTCACTGGTCTCACATGAGTTTTTGTGTTTGATTAAATTTACAACCAAAGTAAAAAATCGTGTTTTTCGTACGACATAGACAAAATTAAAACAACCACCTACATTATCTCCCACTTTAAACTGATAATAGTATAAACTAAAATATAGAGAAATAATAAAAATGAGAGGAAAATAAAGTTCTATTGATCAAAATTAAAGCAAGTATACCAGCATGATCATATGGATAGAATTAAGACAAAAATTGCGTGGACTATTTCATGGATATAATTGCGTAAAATGAAGTTCTATTATCCACAATTCAAAATCATTTTCTCAAATCAAATTTTATGTTTCGAATTATGGGTTGTGAGTTAATTGATACCAATATTAGATTATAAACAATAAGTAAATAAATAAATAAATAATGACTCACGTTGAAAAGGAGCATACGTATCGTGGTCCAACATGTATCGAAGCACTTACTGGTGATGATTAACTATCAGATGTCAATTCTTTATTGCTTCCAAATTGGACATATATACATAGATGGTGCTTCTACACCCTATTTTCTAATTCTTCATTATTATTTACTTAATCAGTTTTTCTTTTCAACATTGCTTTTATTGATGATTGTGTATTCGTAACAAACTGATAATTAACTTCCTTTAAATAAACTCATAAATTTAACCTATTCTACTGAATTACAATCTTTTGTGAAAACCTTCAAATTTAGTTATTTGTGGAAAAAGTTTTCAACCATAAGTTAAATTTTATTCATTTTTAGCTATTTTAAATATTATGCACTTCTTGATTTGATGGTAAGTGTTGGGTTGATACAATCAATGTAAATGAAACGTGGGGTTTTTATATATTGAAATGAAACAAACTAATGTAAATTAAACGATTTGATTTTATTTATACATGATGAAGTGAAAAGACTCTAATTTTGATGGTACGAGCTAATGTAAATAATATATATGAAATAATATATATGAAGTGAGAAAAAGTTATAATTTACAAAAACAATATCTGCCGACTAAAAAAATATGAATTTAGTTGTGGCTAACAAAAATTTCTACAAATGACAAAAAGACTTTTTTTAATGATGAAACAAAAAGAAAAGACAAAAATGGAGATATATATCAAAATGTTATGCCATATGTATACTAATAATGAATGAAAAAAGAGAAAACATAGTCCAAGTCGTGAGAAAGATCCATGATGACTTTAGTTCACGAGAAGATGATTGCTTTATATGGACACTTTATCTTTTTATTTCACATGTTCATCATCAACATAGCATATGATCAATTCACAAGTTGTTTACTTGCAGAGTAGGCTAATTTAGATAGAAATTAAAAGAGAGAAAAAATAATAATAATAATAATAATAATAATAATAATAATAATAATAATAATAAGTTGTTTACTTGCAGAGTAGGCTAATTTAGATAGAAATTAAAAGAGAGAAAAAAAAAAAAAAAAAAAAAATAATAATAATAATAATAATAATAATAATAAAGGAGAGAATAATGGAAAGAAATTAAAAGAAAGAGACAAAAAATCTGAAAAGTTGGGATATTTAATCTCAAAACACAAACAAGTGAGATTGGCAATTGCAATCATGAGGTAGTGTGCATGCTCGTGACTCACATAAAGGCCACAAATATCCGCATTTGCAAAATGTACACCATATTTGCACAATTTTTTGTATAAAAAAATAGCTAATCAATAATAGTATACTACAATTTGTGTACAAATTTATTATAATTTGGGTTTTAATGTTAAAAGATTAGGACTAATTTAATAAAATTGATGTTTTTTTTTTCTAGGGTAATAGAATATACATGTTATAGAAATATTACACAATCTAACATAAGAATTGACAATTTGTTCATTGAAGTTTTTTAAAATTGAAGAATACAATGATTATTTTTTATTTTGTGGAGAAGGAGGACGAACTAGAAATATTTAATAAATGTTTATTATTATATTATTTACAACCTTTTATGAACATTGATTATTATTGTTATTATTATTTTAAGTTTAGGGCGAGTGATTTCTCTGTACATGTGTGCATATATATGTTTAACTATTGAAACGATTGTAAATAATAATAATAATAATAATAATAATTCATATAAAATAATTTCACATATATTTATGCAATCCAAAAGTCCCACCTTAAAGCTAAAGATGATTAATATATGTTTAAATTGGATCAACCCAAATTATACTGCTCATTGGGCTTGCTAAATTTGTTGGGCTATTGACCATAGCCTATTTGCCATAGCTTAAATTTTCTAAAGTTAGGGTTGAAATATACTTATAGGGTGTGTTTGGTATATGGGTTTTTGGGTATGTTTGTTAGTTTTAAATCATCTCAAACTCTTGAAAATGCATTGATGCCCTTGACTTTATGACTGAAAAGGCAAAAATACCCTCAAAATATGTTAGATTACAGAAATACTAATTATATAAATCAACAAAAAATCACAATAATCACCATTTTTCTTCTTCAATTTGTGACCTAGTTGTGCATATTGTGGGAAACATCTTCGAAGGTAATCTGAATCCTCATGTCTAATCAGTTAAGTTATTTATATTTTTTGTGTTTTCTGTTCATTCGATCTCAGTTCTATACATGAATATTTTTTCTCTATATTTTGAACCCAAAATCGATTATTGAGTTTTAATGATGTTTTGATATTATTGGGAGAATTTTTTCAGCCAGGATTGGGCAGTGATGGGGCCATAGCAATATAGGTCTACTTGACAAAAAGGGCTTTACTCCAATTACCCCAAATCGAATTTTACATACTAAAGTTGAATAATTTGGCCCAATGTCCAATTCTCCCAACCTCATCCATGTTGAGGAAACGGTGCCGTATTGTTCAATTAATGAATTATAATTTCAAAATTGAATTTGCTAGAAAAAGAATAATTGAGCTAACATATATGGACAATCTATACTATATGTAAAATAAACTCATGAACCAATCAAGAGTTAATTAAGTTAATTCATTTGGAAAAAACACACACTGAATCCAAAACATAGATATTACTTTTAATCTAATATACAACACTTAAATCAAACATATTAAAAAATAAAAATAAAAACATCAAATCATAATTTTGTGAACAGTGCTCATCCATCATGTATATCATGTCAGTTTTAACTAACTTAACCATTGAAACCAACACACTCATACTGTTTATGAGATGTTAAAGTTTATTTCAAGAATAATCTTTTCAAATTAATATGACACTTTTTTTAAGAATATGACACTCGTGACTCTCGATAATTACATATTTTAGAAGTAATACATTTAGAATGAGATATAAATTTCTTCAAATGAAAATGAATGAAATATATCATACATCTCATATATATAGACTCTTGTTTTCCTATTTTAAATGTTCCAAATATATAGTCTAATTATTTCTATATATAGTACTATTTATTTATCTCATTTACTAATATACCTTTATTCAACTAATATTCTTATTCTTCAAAATATTTAAAAAATAATAATTAATCATTAAATATTTTACTATAGGGTTTAATACTTTGGTTATAATAGGAAATTGATTGATTTAATTGACATTTTTAGTAATTTTCGTAATTATTCTTGTGGCGATAAATTTAAGATGTAAAACTTTAAATTGTTATTTTATTAATAATATAATCGTCTATCATGTGTCGTTTATACATCATATTTCGCTTGACAAGTTTATATTACATGATAGTGAAATTAAATATGAAAGTGAAATATGAGAAAATAAAATCTCATTTACTCTTATTGGACTTCGATACCAATATTTTTTATGTATTTTTTATTTTAATAATGTACACCTATTCAATGGAACCAATTGTTGACAAAGAATATAAAAATTGAATCATAGGCAACATCATTAATTCAAGGGAGAAAATTAGAGAGGATAAATTTTATAATAAGATGCAATTTATATATTAGTTTTTAGTTTTAGACTCAAATGTTGAAATTTCTTGATAAGGGGCTTAATTTAATTTTTGTTTTTCTCAATTTAAGGCTTGAAATTAGATTGAGTTCTAAATGCAAGACACAATTCTATTTTCTTTTCTTTTTTATTTATATTTATGGATTTATATTTTAATATGTGTTTATATTTTGGATAAATTGAGATAAATTAGTGCACTTTTGGAATGATCTTCATCTGCCCTGTCTTAATTTTATAAAAAAAAAATATATATAATTAATTAAATTCAATCCATAAATATAATTTATATTGATTTGTATTAAATAAGTTTTCTATACTTTTATTCATAAAATTAAGAAAATAAAGGAATCTTAATTTTATGAATTGAATTAATTATATTTTTCTTTCTTTCGTTTAGAAATGTAAATGGGTCAAGCCGTTCGTGAACTATTCGTGGCTCGATTCGATAAATATTCATTCGAGATCGTTTGATAAGCTTAACGAGCCGAATTCGAGCCCGAATTTCGAGCTCGTTAACTTATCGAGCCGAACTCAAGTTCAGACATATTCAACTCGAAAGCTCGCAAACAAGCTTGTTAAGCTGGCTCGCGAACATGTTCGTGAACAAGTTTGTTAAGAAAGTTCGTGAACTGGTTCGTTAACATATTCCTTTAGAGTTTGCGAGCCTGTTCGTTAAGGAAGTTCACGAAAAGTTCGTTAGTATGTTCGTGAGCCTATTCGTCTAGAGTTCACGAACCTATTCATTTTAAGTTCATTTATATAATTATAAGATATTAAATATGATTTATGATTTTATAAGTTTTTAAAATTTAATTTAAATTAAATAATAATTAGAAAAAAAAAACTTCACTCTTGTACGTTTTCGAGCTCGAATTATCGAGCTTGTAATCGAGCTCATTTCAAACTTTTATCGAGCTTGTAATCGAGCTCATTTCGAACTTTTATCGAGCCGAACTCTAGGTTGAATTATCAAGCTTGTATTCAAACTCATTTCAAACTCTTAACAAACTTTTATCAAGTCGAGCTCGAGTTGAGTTCGTTTAGCTTGTTATCGAACTTTTTTCCAGCCGAACTCGAATGAATATCGAGCTTAAAAGTTTTATGTCGAGCCAAGCTTGAACTCTATTTTTTAAATTCGTATCGAACTCGAGCCGAACTAGAGCCTGAAAAAAATCAAACGAGCCGAACTCGAGCCCAGTGATATTCAGCTCGATTCGGCTCGTTTACATCCCTACTTTCGTTCTTTTCTTATATAAATTAAGATAAGTCGGATGAAGATTGTTCTAAAATTGCACTAACTTGATTTAATTTATTGAAAATATAAATACATAATTAAATATAAATAAGTTTATAAATATAGATAAAAAGAAAAAGAAAAAGAAAAATGAAAAAGAAAATGACATTTTGTCTTGAGTCGAGAACTCAATCTAATTTGAAGTCTTCAAGAGAAAAAGAAAAGTTAATCTAAGCCCCTTACTGAAAATTTTCAAAATTTGGATAAAAAATTGACAACTAATATATAAATTGGGTCTTGCCATAAAATTAGAAAACAATTGGGCCTATTTAGTGAAATAAGCGTCATCGGCCTATGGGCTTGAGGATTTAGAACGTTGGTTTACACGTTTGAAAGCAGTACAAATCTGGGCTTTTGGGCCTCAAGGTTTGCTGTTGGGCCCAAAATATTGTTTCCCCCCATTTACTAAATAAATAAAATTGAACCTACTGCAGCTGGTAGTGTTGACTGTGGTGAGATCAGATTTTCTAAAATAAAAAAGTAAAAATAAATAAACCTCCAATTTGAACTTCTCATGAGTTATTTTCACTATAGTGTAAGTAATAAATACAAAACTCTTATTCCAACATGATTGCTATTTGCTAAAAGAATATAAACTGGTTAAAATAAATATAACAAGTACACTTTGATAATAACCACATTTTTATGAATCGAAACCCATTTAATTCATTTCTGTCTTATTAACTTAAAGTTTTTATCTATATTCAAATCTTTTAAATGGAGCTCCGTGTCATCGATCAATATCCATGAAACAATCTCACAACATATAAACCTCATAACCTTTCATATATGTTTGGCATACATTTGATAATTAAAATTTAAAGCTAATGAAAACACCAAGACAAATGAAAAATCTGAAATAATATATTCAACTGAACTAAAACTAATTCAAGCATAATTACATTGATGAAGAAATAAATTCAAACAAAATTTCATGCATTAATGTTGGATTCAATATCTGTTGCTAATTAATAAAAGAGTGGTTTAAGCAGAAAAAGAAGTAAAAAGTAGATCAGCAAAGGCGGAAGTAGAAGCAGCGGTAGCAGCCGCCGCCATCATCATCTCATTCTCCGGCGGTGGCGGCGGCAACCGGCGGTGCATATGAGCAATGTGTGATGAAGAGCTGATTTTGGCTTTCTTTATTGCAACTTTTCTCTCCATTCTTCTCTTAGCAACATACTCTTCTGAAATGTAAACATCCATCACCAAAATGCATGCATATAAGAAGATGTTTAATATGTAAAGTGCTTGGAGCAGTGTGGAGGGTTTTATAGGTTAAAAACAAAAGCTTCCATAACATTGTTCACAAGTTAATCTTTATTTTTATTAATAATATTACTCTTAATCAATTCTTGTAAGAAAAGTTACCTTTTGTTGTCTTCTTTATTTTTGTTCATTTTTAACCATTATGGTGAATTATATTTGATACAAGATAAAGTGGTATGATCAAAGTTTGAACGGTACAAGCTAATGAAAATAAAACGACCAATTCTATTTGTACGAGATGAGTGATATGATTTATGTTTTGGATGGTACGAGTTGATGTAAATAAATTGACACAACTCTACTGGTACGGTATGAGATGGTATATTCAAAATTTTGATGGTATGAGCTAATATATGTGGTGTGGATAAAAGAAATAAAAATGACAAAAATGAATGAATTATAAGTTGGCTGAAAAACAATTTTTCGTTCTACAAATGGTTATAAATGAAACCATCCAATAATAAACATCTCATAAAATTAGATTAGCAAAACTATTTAATAAAAGTTGTAATGTAAAAAAGCAGGAAATGGAGATGATAGTCTATGGATGAGGACCCATGGTTTAGATTAAACAAGGTGCACTTATGTAAATGCAGGTACCAAGGCAAGGTTCACTTTAAAGTATACCATCTCATCCTTTATTTTAATTATTTGTGTATTCATATTAAATATGGAGACTAAAATAATTTTAGCCATTAAGACTACAGCAAAAGTAAAATAGCTAACAATTAAATAAAAATGAATATAGATATAGTCCTTTGATATATAAAGAAACTAAGATACCTTTTTGTTCAAGATGAAAATTTATTTATTTCACGTGATTGTCTCAATCTGTATGTGCTTCACTGTTATCGAGATTCTGTAAGTCTAAATTCTAAAATATGAGAAGTGAAATAGAACTTCTTTTAAAAATTTAATTCTTTAACGGTAATTTGAAAATTCTAAAAGGAAAATAATAAATTATATTTATTTGTTAATTAATATATATATATATATATATATATATATTATATAGGGAGTAACACTCTGTAAACTAAGATTTGTGCAACTGGATTGTCCTGAATCCGGTCCACAATATATAACTTTTTTTTCCTTTTTCTCTGTAAACTAAGATTTGTGCAACTGGATTGTCCTGAATCCGGTCCACAATATATAACTTTTTTTCCTTTTTCTCTATAAACTAAGATTTGTGCAACTGGATTGTCCTGAATCCGGTCCACAATATATAACTTTTTTTTCTTTTTTTTTTTCTTTATTTCAAATTTGCAGAACACTATGGCAGGGAGCATTCTCATTTTAGGGCATCTCCAAGGTTTGGAGGCAATTTTGGACTCAAAACTTGAATTTGCCACCAAATTTGTTACAAATATCAAAATTATCTCCAATCATTAAACTCAAATTTGGACTCAATTGGAATATTCTTTTAGAATATTCTTCATTTTTTCTTTTATATTTTCTATTTTATCAAATGTTTGTTTACTTAAGTTAATAGAAAAATTAAATATATAATATTTCAATGAAATTAAAAAATCTTGTAAAAGAAAATTGATATAAAATACTAAAATTATATTATAAAATTCATCACAAATACATATTAATACTAAAGAAAATTACATAGTCATATAACATAATGCAATGTTTTTTATATGTTTTTGAATTTTTAAAATTTTCATAAATCTAAAATCACATAATATAATACATATAATATTTAAAGTAAATTGATAACTAGATGAAATATTTGATACAATTAAATGAAGATAAATCAAATAAAAGCAAATAAATAAATAAACACCATAAAATTAAATCAAAAAGAAAAAAAAAAGTGGAGTTGTGAACAGTTGCCACCAACAGTTCACTAGTGGCTAATTGAGTCCAAATTTGAGGCTCCTTTGGAGAGACTTTTACCTCAAAATTTGAGGTTGCCACCAAAATAGAGTCTCCCTTGGAGATGCTCTTAATTATCAACCTCAATCCTTCTTCTCCTCTTACTTCTTTCGTAGAATCTCCTTCTTCATCTTCTTCTCCCCTATCGTCTTTTCCTCTTGTCTTCATCCTTATTTTCGTATTTTTTCTCTTCTCATCCTCTCTCTTCCTCTTCATATTGTGAATGTATGTCGATTTCTTTTTCTATTAATAATATTCTTCTCATAAGCATGTCCAATTTTCTACAAAAACAAAGAAGATTATGAGTTGTAAACAAATATAGAGAATAAATGACTTTTATTATTTTACTGAAATATATTAATTGAAGGTATCACCAACATTGTATAAATGTATCACTAGTATTACAATAATCATTTACATAAAGTATTAGCTCATTTTACCGAAATATGATGTATGTGTGTGTATATATATGTATATATATTAATTGTATCACATAAATCTATTAGTTGTATTACATAAAGATATTACTCGTATCATATAAATGTATTACCTCATTTATAATTGAAATACAATGTAAGGATATTACTTTTATCACATAAATATATTAATAATAGGGTAAATTACAAAAATCAAATCAAACTATAACCAGTTTGCACTAAGGTACTTGAATTTTGAAACTTTACTATATCACCGATAATCCTTATGAATAGTACTAATAGGCCACCTAATGCTGCCAGTGGTGGAATATTCTTCCGAAAATGTTCATTCTCGAGAGTATTTTTGTTTTTTAAAAGAATTGTGGTGGAAAGGTATAATTCTAGAAACTTGGGTTGGAGACTGTGATTTTTCGAAGTCCATAAAAATTATAAATAAGTCCTTATAATGTTTTGAATTATCAAAATCATATCCTTCAATTAAAAAATAAACGAGATAAATTGAGTCATCAAAAGATAACAAAAATAAAAAAAGTTTATAAAAAATTGATGCTCAAAACATGAGAATTAAAACTCCTAAAACAATTTCTGAAAATACATGTATGTTAAAGAGTTCAAGAAAAATGGTTTGATTTGAATTTTCATTCCATTTTTGCTCAATTTGAGCTTAAATTGAATGAGAACTAAAAAATTACGTTGAGGTTTTGGTTGGGCTTGCAGAGAGAAATAATTTGACGTGAATTTTGTGCATTTTTGTTAAGATTTGGAGGAAATCCGATTTTGAGCTTGAGGGGGCGGCTATGGAGTTTTTTGGTGACTATGGTGGCAGTCCCTTGATGGTATTAGTGTGTTTTTTTATCATTTTTTTTTTCTGGAAAACAAAAGGGAAAATAATGTCCGATTGAATTTGACCCAAAAACATGAAGATTGAAGCGAAAATTGGAGTTTTGGAGGATTTTTCGGTAGCGATGGTGTGGCGGTCTCCAGCGAGTTGATGGTTGGAGGAGGAAGATGCTTAAAAAATAAATAAATAAAATAATTAATTAAAAGACAAAAATACCCTGAAAAATAAGGGGGGAATATTCCACAGTGACGGCCTATTAGTACCATTCGCAAAGGTTGACGGTTGTACTGTAAAGTTCCAAAGTTCAGTTACCTTAGTGCAAATAAGGTCATAGTTTGACATGATATTTGTAATTTACTCTTAATAATATAACATAAATGTATTAATACATCTACTTAAAAGTATTGTCTGATTTTATTTAGAAAAGATTTATGTTATTTTACCGAAATATTAGTGTATTACATAAAAATATTAGGTGTATTTTAGCTGTATCACAAAAATGTATTATTTCATTTAGTTAAAGGTATTACCTCATTTTATGTAATATAATGTAATAGTATTATCCACATAATATAAAGATAGCATTAACATAACTAAAAAATATCACTAATATAACAAAAAATGACCCCAAAATTAGCTCGATTTGATTGTATGTATTTATCATCGATACATCAGGTGCACCAAGTTTTTGTATTATATAAATGGTCATTAAGATGACAATTCCTCTCGAGTCTGACAAGAATTTGCTATCCATCTAAGTGACAAAATATATACTGAATTTTGCTTTACTCAATAACAAAAATGAATAATCATGTTGAGGATTGCAAATATTCAAATCACAAGCTCCAAATGAGTTTGATGGAACATGAGAGTTATGGTGTAATATAAAAGTCAAGGTGGACGGTGTCCCAATGAGTATTCTTGTGTCTTGTCCCCCTACTTCAGGATTAGGATAAGGACACGACACCATTTAAAAATTAAAACTTAACCTAAACCACGTCTATAAATACAAAATAGGTAAAATATCATCAAATACCATCAAATTAAATAATTTTGATTTTTTTACAATATAATATAAATTGATTATTTTTCTACCATAATTTTGGTAAATTGTCTAAAATAACCCTTGCATTTTTACTATTCATGATGAGAATAAGATGAGTCAACTAATTTATGTCTTATCAATGTATTTAAATTTGAGGGGAAAAATGTCATTTTTAGTGAATTGTGGTAAAAAAATAAAAATTACTCCCTCCGTCCCACAATAAGTTTCCCACTTTCCTTTTTGGTCCGTCTCACAATAAGTTTCCCATTTCAAAACTTACTAAAAATGGCAAAAAAAACTTCACAAAAATTACAAATATGTCATCCCTTGCTTTGATAAGTAAGTGGGCCCTACTTACTAATCAACCACTTTCCCTTCCACCTTTTTCTACTAAATACCCTCTCTCCTCCTACTCACATTAAAATACACATTTTCCTTAAAAACAACACCCAAAAAGAATTGAGAAACTTATTGTGGGACGGAGGGAGTATATCACAATTATTTTTGAACACCAGGTGCACAGGTTGGGAATTATGCAACTGGGTCGACTCGATCCAACGGTACTTTTCACACGCCCCAAGTCCACGCTCAAATCCTAGTCCTGCGCGCATAACCTTTTAGCATGTTTGTCTAACCTTTTAGTTATGTTCGTGTAACCTTTATATTATGTTCGCATAACCTTTATGTTTATGCTAGTTTAACGTTTTACAGTGTATTATAGACCTATAATACCTTTAAAACCTTTATGTTATATAATAATATAACCTTTTATGTTATAATAATTTAACATTTATGTTATTCTTCAAGTACATAAAAGTTATGATATTTGTACATAAAAATTATACTAATATAATATAAATGTTTAGGTATACTACATGAATTTTTATACTAAAAAAGTCTAAGTTCTATCACTTAAAAATTATGATATCTATACATAAATGTTATACTAATATGACATAAAGGCTATACTCATATAACATAAAAGTTATCTTAAAATTAAAAAAAAAAAGTTAATTTGGGTGCGGATCCAGGCCGGACCGGACCGGAACAAACCCGACCTGCGCGGACCCAATTGCTCGAATCTAGATCCGTGCACCTACTCAAATTATATGGAGTGGTAGAAAAGTAAACCACTACACAATAGTCAATTCATTCATTCGTCAATAATTGTTAGTTATTTTAATAATTATGCAAATATAATAGACTTTATTTAATAACTATGAGTAGCTAGAATATATATTGAAATTATATTCATTTGCAAAGTTATATAATAATACATGTATAAGTATTGGTTTTATAGTTAAAAATATTACATTAAAGCATAATACTTTTAGTCATAAAAGTAATATTTATACGCGTATTATTAATATTCTTATAAACTTATTGATTGACTAGTATGTTAAATGGTGTTGACCAATATTGGCTGGATCGACTCACATTGATCGAAATTTTGACTAATTTATAGGAGTTCTATGTCATATAAAAACATTTGTGAAAAATGTCTTGGATAATTCATAGTCAATATCGCAGAGGATGATACATTTATTTTTTCATACTATCAAATTAATGGCGATAGTGTAGTTAGGTGGACAATTAATGAGCTTTTTTTTGGGTATTTTTCCCCTAAGTTTTAATCGAATTTTATGAGACGGTCTCACAAGACACTTACTTTTTTTTAATTTTTTGGGAATACGAAGAAAGGGCTTTTGACTTTGCCAAACAAATGCAGGTATAATAGACTAAATCCAGAAAGAAAATAAATATTGCCAGCGATATCCAACCGAACTTACCTATACGGCTATACTATGATTTAGTCCTTTTTTTTTGGCATTTTCCAACTATATCCACCTACCTACCCCTCTCTATTTTCTATGTGAAATTCTGGATATTTCCATCATATTCTATACTCTCCAAACTCCAAACTCAGAGTACATAAATCCAAATACAACTAAATTACAGAGCCAAAAAGAAAAGAAAAAAAAAAAGAAAAAGGAAAATGGGAGAGAAGGAAATTACAAAAAAAGTTGATGAAGAACAAGTAGCAGAAGCAGCAACGGATGAAAAAAATGCTATAAATAATGAGTCACCTGCAAAAGAACTTGCCCTACTTCCATTCAAGGACTTGGACTCCATCTCCAAGCCCCCTCCACTTCTTACTCTAAGTACCTCTCTCTCTCTCTCTCTATATATATATATATATATATATATATATATATCTTTTAATTACTTTGGTTCTTGAGAATTTTAATTCAAATTCAAATAGTTTTGGTTTTTGGATGTGATTATTAAGATTGTCTTAAGTTTGCTTATTTGTTTGATTGTTTTGATAGAAGACGCAGTTGACTCTGAAGCTGGAGAAACTAAGGACAGGGGTACAGAACTTATGAATTTAATTTTTTTTTTTAATTGAAATTAATTCCCGTTTTTATTTGGCCTTTTTTTTATAATGTGGATTTTATTTAGATTAATTATGATGTATTGTGTTTGTTAATGAATGTGTAGATGTTGCGCTTGCACAAGTTGAACTTGAGAAAAAATTGGCACTAATTAAAGCATGGGAAGACAACGAGAAAACCAAAGCTGATAATAAGTACATCTCTCTCTCTCTCTCTCTCTCTCTCTCTCTCTCTCAGGATGTTGTGGGTGGTTATGATGTGGATTAAATTGGCTTCTCTGTAGTTGAAGCAATTGGACTTCACCTACTTTGTCTATGTCTCTGTCTCTGAAATTAGAATTGAGTCCACTAATTTCTCAAATAAATTGTAATTTTGTTAATAATAGAATTGCTACAACTTAATACTACTTTTATTTGAATGACCTTGATGAAAATATTAAAGTGAAGCACTCCTTCACATGTTCGTTAGAGCCGAAGCTTCATCTTAGAATATTGAATACCCCTCAGTTCCAATAAAAAAGTCACATTTTAAGATTCGTTTTAGCTGAGAATTATGCAATGCCCTAGCACCAAAAAATGCTTACTACTTATTTTTGCTTATGCACATCCATTATTGCTAAAAGTAGAGTTAAAAATAAGTATAATAGAGTTTTGATTGATTATAAATGGTTGTACATCTATTTAGTGATCTCTATGACTAATTCAAAAACAGGATAATGTATATTTTATTGAGCTTTTGCTACTTTGTACCTATGAGTTGTTAAATACAAGAAAAGCTAGAATACAAAATTAAATTGCATTGATATGAATGTATATGTTACACTCCCTCCATCCAAAAAAAGAAAGCCATCTTCTATAAAAATAGTTAAAAATACGATTTTTCTTTTTTTTGGGGGGGGGGGGATGGGGGATGGAGATTGGAGAGAGTAATACGTTTTTGGATTTTATATCAGCGATTTCTGCAAGGGCTTAAATCATAGGATATGCATTTGATACTATCTTTTTTTTTCTTTTACACATAGCAAAAGTGTTTTCTTTGTTTAATTTTTCTATTCAAATTGTATTAACACGCGAGAATCTATCATTCAGGGCTCACAAAAAGTTATCTTCTATAGATACTTGGGAGAATACGAAAAGAGCATCCATAGAAGCTCAACTGAAGCAGATTGAGGTGAGGATCTAATTTTCATTTAATTTCTTTACTTAAACTTTGCATTAGTTAAGAGATCGATTCATTCAAGAATTGAATACGAACAGGAAAATTTTGAGAAGAAGAAAGCAGAATATGCAGAGAAGATAAAGAATAAGATGGCTATGGTTCATAAGGCAGCAGAAGAAAAGAGGGCAGTGATCGAAGCTGATCGAGGGAAAGACTTTGTCGTGGTTGAAGAAACTGCCGCTAAATATCGTGCAACGGGCACTGTGCCCAAGAAATTATTTGCATGCTTTAGCTGCTGAGATTACTGCTTATCAATACGATGATAAGAAATTGTGAAGGAAATATATGCTTATATATCTACATGAATTTACACCTAATTTGTGTTTGTTTGTGACTTTAATTGCTCTTTTGTTCTTATGTTGGGGCCGATTTGCTGCCTTAGAATTTAGGGTGTCTTAGCATGATTATGTGGTATAATATGTTCATTTGTAAATCTCTTGTATAGTTACACTTGCCTGCAGTTGGAGTGTTGTCATTTAACAAATTAATTTTAGAAAACTTATGTTACTAACATTACTTGTAATGTCACTGGATATTTGTCACGATCTAAAATCGCATGATGATTTTTCTTACTTTTGCCATCTATTTTGTAATATCAATAGATACTTGATGAAAGATATGAAAAATATTCATCACAAATTCCACACAAATGGGTTAGGTAGAAGATAAAAGCGATGAGAATCAATTGAAAGGGTGAGATATTATTATTTTTTTAAATGAATAATTTGGAGGAAAAAATTGAACATTTTAACTATTTATACTTATTAGACAACTAGCAGTACACCCGCGCGATGCGCGGTTTGTTATATAAACAGTAAATATGTACATATAAATATATTTATAGATATAATATAAATCCTAAAAAAACAAACAACAAACAAAGATCACATATAACAATAATGAATGAAGTAGTCATATAACATATATAACATAAATTAAACCAAGCAAGTCATCATATACAATAATTATTTATTAACACCACATAACAATACATAAATAATGAACTATAATTCAAATATAAGCAAACAATTAAATTAGATAATATATTAGATACAAAAATCTAACATAGAAAAATTCAATACATAAGCAATAAAAATTACAGATTTTGAAATACTTCTTTATACACAACATTTCTAGTTGAATTACCCTGGTGATCATCCCCATCACAGATCAAAATCCTCAATCTACGACGATTTGTAACACGTGAAACAACAATATATAATTGTCCGTGAGTAAATACAGATCTTTTTAACAATAGTCCAACATGAGACAATGATTGACCCTGACTTCTATTGATTATCATTGCATATGATATAATGATGGGAAATTGTCTTCATTGGAACTTAAATGGCAATCTTGGATCAGGTGGAGTCAACGACATTCTTGGAATCAAGACCTCATGACCTATATTATTTCCACTCAAAATCTTTGCCTGCAGAACATGACTACCAAGTTTTGTAATAACCAATCGAGTACCATTACATAGCCCGAGTGAATGATCAATGTTATGAAGTAGTATGACAATAGTACCGACTTTTAACAACAGTTGATGATTTGGCACACCAGAACATCTAATACTATTAAGAAATTCAGTAGTATGCACATCAGCTAAAACACTGGCACTTGAATTCGAATTCGATGTACTATCAGAACTCAGATACGTTTTCGAGTCACCTGTTTTTAAAGAAGTCATGTATTCATTTATACTATCCACAACATCAAGGGTCAGTGCAAGTATGGCACGATCCTTCAGATAACTTGTCGCATCAACATAACTATTGTTCAGTGGGTATGTATCATGAACAATATCCCTAATTGGATCATCAAATGACTTCAACAGAATATCCTCGGGAATCTCTATATCAAGATATTCATCCCGATCAACCCCAGTTGTACCGTCACCAATGGATGCTATCCATTCTGAGAAAAGCTGCATTTCTACTACCTCATCGGGTGATTTGTTTGGATTTTCAAGCCTCATATTTTTTGTCAACCGTAATACCCTACAGTTCTGCCAAATAGGGGATGCATTTATGGTTGCATGAATAATATCCTGTCTAGTACCTTTCGGTATGACTGGCAAAATCTGAAGAAAGTCTCCACTAAAAATAATCGTTTTACCTCCAAAAGGTTTATCCTTGTTCATTGCACAACTCAACTGTATAATATCTTTAAGAGTCCTATCAAGTGCTTCAAAACAATGTCTGTACATCATAGGAGCTTCATCCCAGATAATGAGTTTTGCTCTGACAATAAGTTCTGCTAATTGACTTCCTTGATTAATAGCACACGTCAAGTCTTCGTGTAAATTAATCGGTATGGAAAATCTTGAATGGGCAGTCCTTCCACCAAGTAATAAAAGAGATGCAATGCCACTCGAAGCAACATTAAGGACAATATCACTCTGAGACCTCAATGCTGCAGACAATGTCCTCCACACATAAGTCTTACCAATTCCACCGTAAACATACACAAAGAACACACCACCGGCCCCTGATTGAACAACTTGCATCACATTATCATATACTTTAAGTTGCTCATCATTTAAGCATGCAACCAAATCTTGATGTTCTTTCTTAAGAGCTTCACGATTATACCGCAGTTCATTATAAATCAATTTATTTTGCACAGCTCCAACATTGTTAATATTTGGACATGGCATCGTATCATAATCGGCTAAGCTTTTGCCAAATCTTTGCAATATTATATCTATTTCGACCAATGCAATATTCTTGATCTCGTCCTCACTCAAATGCAAACCTTAAAAACAATATAAATAAATACATGCATTCATCTACCCATGCAACATAAAATATACAACCAATCATAATATACATAAAATTACCTGGATGATTCAATATATTGCGTTGTCGATATAGGATGTCATCTGACATATACTCCCAACACTTACTCCATACCTCCACAAATCTACTCAAACTATCCGAAGACAGTAATGTTGCAAATAAATATCTAAGAGATTGACCAGTTGACCATTAGCTCGCCTCAATTATCCCATCAATATATTCCCTATCATCATCTAAAAGACCAAGCGCATAGCAAGCATCATGGAATGTATTATACATCACACCATTCACAGTCCGTATATCTTCGAAGCTGGTTGGACCTCGAATAATATTAAGCAAACACCTTAAATGGTACACCTCACCACTACCAGGTGGGACATAAAAAATGCGTCCTAATGAGAATTCAAGCTTTCGAGGGGTCCACTCCTTTTTATCTTGCTTCCAGACAAATTTTTGAGGAAATTCAGCATAAGTGAGACTTCTTGCGTCAGGGTACTTCTTGTTCACTTCAAACCAAACAACAAACATGCTTTGCCCAATTTTCGGACGACTCATAATATTATCCCACTGGTCATCATCAGAAAATAGGATAGGCTGTTTATCAGGCAAATGGAAACTAAGATGCTCAACCGGTGGATTCTTATACTGAGTTTCAAAACCTAAAATCCTCCACATAGCCTCACACGGAGAAACATATCTACAATCATAATACATGTTAATCTCATCAACAGGTTGAGCCATATCCTCATCAACTGTACTCTTATAAAATGAAGTTGTAACTCGATCATGCCCCTTATTAACATATTTGAACAAATATTTGATTGATCGAGATTGATTACACCACTCGACATTCAAATATGCATCGTACTTGAGCAATAGATAACGATTATGGGGGACAACGTGTCTATTATCCAACTCAATGCCATTTTTAAGTACAGTTCTACCATTATCCCTACGATGGTATGAAGGATATCTATCATCATCAATAGATGTTGTTGCCACAAAAGATTTTGGAAAGTATTTCGCGCACTTTCCATCTGATATACATGGAAAGCTTGGTTTTAACACGCCGCATAGACCATGAATCATAAAATCTTGAACTGCATTGTAGTAAGAAAGATCGAGAGTTTTGTCAGGGATCTCAACAGAGATTATCCTATCAATATCACTTGGTATTGGATATTTATTCGCTGGATCAAGGAACAACAAAATATGCGCATGCGGTAATCCACGCTTTTAAAATTCAACCGTGTATATCACTGCAAAAAGTAAAACATGAAGAATTAAAATTAACAACTATTATAGAAACATCTACATTAAAGATTAGAAGATGACATATTAGCATGTTTTGGATGCCAGATCCATACCCTAGATTGGTAAAAAAAAGTTCAAAATCATATTTCTTTGTATTATGTGTATTATTTTGCACTGGTTTTTTGGATCTGACTTATGAGGAATGCCTATAAGATCTAACAAATTCTTGAACTATGTTGATGCATGTTTGGGTTCCTTCAAATTATTATTTTTTTTTTGGTTACTTCTTGGATAGCTTCTCTAGCGTATACATGTAAGCAGGTTCTCCGGAGATATCAATCTGTATATTATCTCATTCATCCTACACTTGTTAAAAGTAGAAGATTACTGCACCTACATCTTGAATATGAAATTCATTATGTAATGTAAAAGACTAAACATTTTTGGGTATTTCAATTATTATGATTTTTGAGATCATTCTATCCAACATTTTTGAAATTGCTTGTGCATTTCCATTAATTAGATCCAATATAAAAATTTCAGTTCATTATCAGAGTCCACATTCCTAACTGATGTATTTTATCTAATAGTTCTAATCATCCCTGACATGTAGCCCAAAATAATATTGTTAATGTGTATAGTTGAATCATGTGGATTCACTAATGTGTGTCACAACAATTGTTACTTCCTATGTTTTGGTTTTAAAGGTCCTATATATTTTGATTAGTATAGTAAGCAAATTGGAAAAAAGGTCTTATGTTAATGAAATTATCATTTACTTATCTGACATCTAAAAAAAAAGTGTTGTTTAAGGGGTAAGAGTTGATGGGAATTTAGACCTTAGTGATGAGATGGGCAAGGAACTCAGCCAAAGGAGCGTGGCAGCTGGGTTAAGGTGGTATTATCTTTTTTTTTTTCCATTTTTTCTTTATGAAGTTTATACTATAGCATACTTGTTTATGAATGTGTGATTGTGTGTTTATCAGCTGGCGTGAGTTGTGTGACTCAAAAATTTCATTAACATTGTGAAGTTCTATGTAACCATTATCCTGTAACTCATTCTCTGCTTATGATATTGCTAATTATATGTATTGTTTTAACCATTTACCTTACAAATGACAGCTAATAAATGATCTGATTCTAAGAAACCTTGTTTATGATCTCACCTATATAACTTGTGATCTCCGTTATCCAAATTATGATTTAACATATATCTTTTTTTTTCCTGTCATTCTGAATTCATTCACTTATGAAACAAGCCTATTGGTGCTATTGTTTACATGCAACATAATAATCTAAAAATGTACCTAAGGACTGTTGACTTCTAAAATTGTTGAAAGTAGAAGATTATTGTACATATATCTTGAATATGAAATTCATTTTGTGATGTAAAAGACTAAATATTTTTGGGTATTTCAATTATTATGATTTTTGAGATCCTTCTATCTGACATTTCTGAAATTGCTTGTGCATTATAGTACTAAATTACATCCAATATACAATTCGCAGTTCATCATGAAAGTTGGCATTCCTAACTGATGCATTTTATCTAAGAGATCTAAACATCCCTGATATTTAGCCCACAATAATACTGTTAACATGTATAGTTGAATCATGTGTATTCACTAATGTGTCTCACAACAATTGATTCCTCCTATGTTTTGGTTTTAAAGGTGTTATATATTCTGATCAGTACAGTAAGCATTGTATCTTCATTTAATCTACTTTGAATATTGTCATCTACCTACATCAAAACTCTATGTGGTTCTCATAAATGAAAATCATGACTGCAATCTGCACATTTCTCCAAGAACTTATTTGAATGACTGTTATTATGTTTACAAATGATATACAACCTTACTTGGATGTCTAGTTTTCTCCTAGTGAATGTCATTTATGTTAATGAATTCCAGCTCTTATCCTTTCACTCTAAGTTGTTTGGTATTATTTATGATGATTCTGTGTTGACTTCCATACAGATCTCATTGGTGATATGCAAATCCAGTCTTATACCTACAAACTCACCGGGTATATTTTACATGTCAATCTACACACCTCTATCAGACTTTAATATTATTCTAGATGAAATGGTGTAGGATGTAGTTGAATGTTATTTCCAGGAATTCTAAAATCAGTAACATCCTTGTCCTTTTCTAAATATATCCACATGGGCGTCAAGTGTCAAATTCAGTCCTAATTAAACGTCATGTTATTATAGCTAGCTGAATATGTGAGGAAGAAATAGATACTTTGAGGAATAATCTAAATACCAATATGTAGGTACTCGGCAATCTTAGTTAGCAGCTAAGACAAATACATTACTTCCTCCCATAATATTGTTTGCTAATTAGTGAACCATGCAAGCAGAATTAATGGCAGGAAGAAAGAAAATAGATGTAGAGGTTATTCAAGAAGCCACAAAAGATGAATTATATATTATTGAGTACTAAATAGATAAATGCATACACAACTTAACAATATCAATGATTCGTGAAATAGACCAACTGTGTATTTTAGATATTTTATACATAAACTTCTATGGAAATCCCTATGTATTTTATCAGAATATACTATAAATTCTTATGCAGAGTCTCCATTTAATTATTTTGCAGGACAAAAAAGGGCAAAATGACAGATAAAATCAATTTAACTGCGATATCAAAACTAATCAAGATAAGTATTTAAAACTCATTCAGTCAATTCAAATGTTGTTGTATAATATCAGATTACATATTGTTAACATCTGCATGCATCACATTATTAACTTCATACATGTCTAAACCACCATATCTAATAAATAAACACCAAAGATTACCGAAATTAATCAAAACTATTCAATAAACATGAAATATCTTTGCTATCATTCCTGATAAGCAAACATGATCCGAACAATTATAATTCTTCCACAACAATTGCTTTCTCCTATGTTTTGGTTTCAAAAGTCTTATATATTCTCATTACAACATCAAGCATGAATATATCTTCACTTGCTCTACATTGAATATTCTTACATGTCTATATCATAAATCCATGCAGTTCTAATAAAGTAAATAAACTAAGCTTTCACATTTTCTTGAGAACTTTTGTAAATGACTGCTATTATTTTTCCAGATGTTACAACTTGTTTGGATGTCAAATTTTATCTATATGAATGCCATTATTTTTAATCAATTCCAGTTTTTATCCTCTCAGACAATCATTCACCATAAATATACATAATTTGAAGAGCAATCACAATATACATATAAAAACAACACCAATAGACAATACAAGTGATCATACCTTCATTAGGATTTTCATCCCTGGTACGTTTTTTCTGGTTGATAACTGTAGATTTTGTGAGCTTCTTCATCCAATCCAGTTAATAACTCAAACTATACTTATATGACAATACCAACTACTTTAGAAGATCATGCTTGTTGTTCCAGTACTTACACTAATAAGGATTGGAGAGTAGTGAAGAGTGTGAGAGAACCAAACCCCTCTGGTCAGTAATAAGAAATTGAGAGTAGTAAAGTGTGAGAGAACCTAAACCCTCTTGTAGAGAACGCATCCAAGGTAATAATTAGACACATAGGAATTTGAAAAAATCCCTGATAAAATATTATATAAATATAGGTACAGCCGTCATTTTCATTTTCCATGAATAAAATTAATTCAAAATGAAATTTATGTGCTCAAGTACTAAAAATAGAAATAATAAAAAGCTGACCCACACATGCAAACTCATTTAAGCCATTTACAGATATGTTTTTTACAATGAAAATTAAATAATATAAATTTTCACCCAAATTCCAACAAAAAAAAAACATATGATTTAAGCAGGAAGTGAAAACTGTGTAAATATGTGTACATGCAAATTCATAACCTTTTTTTTTAGACCAAAGAACACAAAACAACTGGAAAGGTTGTTGTCTTAATAGACTGAGTTAGCATGAACATGTGTGCCTAGAATATTTTAAACATTTTTCACCAATATCAAAATTCATTAATTGCATTGCATGAAGGATTGACCCATAATAGATCGAAATAACTATCAACACAAATAGATACAATTTCATTATTAGAACAGTCTAGTTAAACTACTAACTTATGTAAGTAACATAAATATTTTAATGTGGATTGCACTAAACAATTATATTACATAATATCTTCAAAACTAACCTACATAATTAACATAGATTTTCACATGACACTAACAGAAATGAATACATAGATTGTGTTTTTAGATTTCATTACTCTACTATATTGATAAATCAAAGTTTAACATATCAGTCATGCTTACACATAATCATTTCTTTTTGACAGGAAAACGACACAAGTTGATCAGATAGTACAAAAATCAAACAAATACAGATAAGAAACTAACCAAACTACTAATATGTTTACTTTAATTGTAAATAAGACGATTTGCTATATTAGAGGATGTAGTTATGTTTAATATCCAAAAAAATGTACCATAGGAGCTACTGGTTTACAGTTCTCTGCAATACAATTAATAATATTATTACTTTGCAGAAATGAATATTAAAGTAGATTATAAGGAATTAAACATCCTTAAGAATCTTATATATGCTTCATCAAAACCTTTCAATCCACTTTGAAATATTTTACACAATGAATCTTATCAAATCAAAATTCGTATTACCTCAAATCAATGAAAATAGATGACCATCATACCCATATCATTTCACTGTTAACTATATATTATGATATTGTATAGTTAGTTTCATTGACATTCTAACCTAACAATCAATTCCATTATCACCACTAACTTTTTTTATATAAACAAACCCTTCATGCAGAGATTCTGAAGCATATGGAGCATTGGTTGAACTACAAATGTCTAAAGGGGTAGATGCATCGTCCTACTACAAAGGTAAGATATATTCATCCTTACTTAAGACAGTAATTTACATTTGCATTTAGAAATATTCTAAGTAATACATTAAAAATGATAAGTATCTAAACAATGATAAGTATTATTTTCTAACCAATACTTATCAAGTTAAAGAAAAACTTTCATGCATAAAAATTTCACACTTTATCTATGCTAGGTTTAGCAGCTTAGACTCAATAGATAATTAATTTTGAGGTTTCATTTACTGAAATACAGAAAAATGCAATGTAAATGATAAATAACCAAAAACATTAAAACCACCATAAAAATTCATACAAATCCAAGTCAAAATAGAAAACATCCAACACTTAAAAATTCAGAAACTGCATACTTCATTGAAAACACCAACATAACTCATAGTTAAAGACATATTAGATGTTCCAAACCATCAAAACAACTTGACAAAAAGACATACTTAAATTTTTTCTAACTTTTATCCCCCAAAATACATGTCTTCAAAAGAAACACAAATTAGAAATCATGATCCTGAATCTGTAATAAAGCTTCAAAACCTCTCTTGCTTCACACAAATCCTCTTCTTTTCCACAACACAAGTAGAAAACTCATCCAGAAGCTTTCACTTAACAGACTTCTCTCCTAATTCTTTAGTTTAACCCTTAGATTCAGAACAATTCTCAACTGGTGTACTATAACCATCAGTCAAACCTCCATGTTGTAATGGAAAATACAAATACAAATTCCATACAACATCAGTTTTATAAGTATGGTAAATTTAGGTATACAAAACAGAAATTGAACAATAAAATAGTTACCTGATCTGGAAATACTCCACCAATTATCTGTGGCATATTCGTGCTTATTTTCTTGACACTATAGGCTTTCTGAGGGAAATTGGTTAAATGATTAGGTGTAACTTGGATTTTAAAGTAGAGTTCTCTCTCCAACAGATTGTTCACATCCACAAGAAGTGAATGTCCCTCAGAATCCTATCAAAACATTAACATGATTATATAATTTGATATATACCATAAAAAAGAACGTAAAACAAAACAACAATAATATCAAAACCTCTGGATTATCCTGCAACAGCTCAGAAGCACTCTTTCCAATAAGTTCATTACAATGTTGATCCCAAAGAATTATAGAAGAATTATCAGTAAAATCTTGAACCAACACTTGAATCTTATACCTAAACAATTTCAAGATCATTAGCACATATCAATGGTATCAGCCAATTTTAACAAACCTATGAAAATCATCCATCTCTACAGAAAAATAAACTCAATATCTCGGAGGACTGGTAGAATCAAACCTATCACAGTTAACACAGTAAAAAGTATTCTGCATCTTGTCCAATTTCTTAAAACACTTTCGGCAAGACAAATACCACCAATCTCTAATTGTCTCTACCAACAGAATTCTGGCTATAATCCAGAATGACCTAACCTATAATTCAAACATAATAACATATCAAAACAGATACAAAACAGTAAAAAAAAAACCATTGAACTACCCACCTGACCCAAACTCTTGATCTCATGAATTGTGCGTGTTATAAAATTTGCACTAAAAGGATCATCATCACCCATCCCTATCAAACCAAAAGATTGTACATTCACAGCTCTATCTCCGTCATTCCCATCATCAAACCTTTTTAGCAAGGACAATTGAATTAACCAATATCAAATGAAATGAAACCATACTAAACCAATAAACATTAACAGACACATTCAAAAATTATAAAACTACCTTGACTTTGTATTCTGCAACCTCCCTTAAATCACCATCCAATATCATCTTAGTAGCATTGTATGCCGTAGAAACACTTACAACATCTATTATAAAAAATAAAGACAATCATATAGACAAACATGATTAAATAGTAACATACAACCATCAACTTTTACATTGGTCAGAATAAGCACACTATAATGTAAAATGAAGAATTACCTTTGTAAATCTTACGACAGAACTGAAGAATCATGAAAGGAGCCTCACCATTCATACGAACCATTTCCATCATTTGATCGGTGTAGTCCTCCCAAAGTGTACAACTCAATCGATTTCGACTATTAACATTTTACCAAAATGTCACATATCAAATTAAAAACAACCTAACATATAATTTTTGAACAATACATACCCATGATCCTCCAAAATAACCTCTATCCATTTGCTAACTTGGTCATTATTGCCACGAACACGAGGATTGTTCACGCTACAAGCACGACCAATAACATCTACCAAGAAAAAAGATTGTAGATTACAAAAAAAACCAACCAAACTATAATATATGTTGAGAGATTTCTATATAGGTTTTGATGAGACAATGTAACTTTGGATAGAAAGTTAGATACCCATTCTCCACGTGTTATAAATAGGAACATAGACCTATAAGCATATCTTTATGAACATTATAATGGGTCTTTAAAAAAAAGAGAAAGAAAAAAAAAGAAGAAGATAAATGTTTGAAATAGAATTTCAAAGAACACTCGTGTTCAAAGAAGAATCAAGTAATCAGAAGATTAGGAAGTCACAAAGAAGGCTAAACAACTGTCAAAATAGAAGAAACTACTCAAGTCAGGATGCTGGAGATTAGATGCCATGACAAAAAGCTGAGACACAACAGAAAGCTGATTCACATCAGAAAGCTGACATCTAAGATATACAAACATTGAAGTAGAAAGCAGCAAGCTGACAACTCCTGCTCAGCGCATTTATTACTATACAAGGAATGTATATTGAATACAGTACGAGGAAGGTTACTGACAAAGACTCGTTAGACAAAAGTTTGAGCCAAGCCAATGAGAAGATGTCACCTGGACCTACGACTCTACAAAAGGTCTGCAACCAGGGAGTGGCACCATTAATGCGGAGAAAAATAGGACATGCCCTATATTCTCAAGTTGTCAATCGCATTAAATGCAAAGATATGGAAGATCAAATTTGAGTTGAAATAGGAACAATGTCTCTCTTCAATGGGCATTTTCCAAAGATCTATATATAGAAGGATGGAGTGACCATAAAGACTACTGAATCTTTGAAACACACTGCAAAATCCCTCAAGTCTTTCATTCTCTAAAAAGCTCCAATTAAGCTCAGTCACTCAACCTTCCAGGAGCAGTCTACCATAGCATTGAAGCTTTCAAAGATCAAGACAGCTCCGCACCAGTTGAAGAACCTTTTATTTCTTAACCATTGTGTTGTGTGCACTAGGTTGTTTATGGTGTAACTTAGTTGAGAGAATGAGATCCTGGCTAAGTGTGTAGTCTAGAAATAGGCTACTTGCCCTTTGTGGGATTGTGAACCCTTTGTGGGTTGTGGCCTTGAACTAGAGTCTGGGATTCTAGTAGGTGTAGTTTGTTAGGAAGAAGTTTGTGAAGTGAGACTTTTAATTCGAACTGACCTAACAAAGATCCTCCTTGTTTGAAGGGATAGAGTGGATGTAGAAGATTTACACTACCTTCAAACCACTATATATTGTGTGTGCTTATCTGCTTTGATTTACTTACTGCATTGCATTTACCTTATCATATATATCTTGTAGTTTACATCATAAGCATGGTGCATAAAAGGTTTGGCATAAAGAGCTTTATTGTAAAAGAAAACTGTTTTCCGAAAAGAACTATATCAAGTTTTCCGCTGCGTACTGTATAAACAAATCAGGAACCTGATCAAGTATTCTGTCAGGTCACTGATCTGAGTTAGGTTGCTCCATTCCCTCTGGGTCAGGAACCTGTCTTACAAAAAGTTTTCAAGAGTTTGCAAAATCGATAGAGGTTCATTCACTTCCCCTCTGAACCTCTGACCACTTGGGACTTTTGGGACCAACAATATATACACAATTAGTTTATCAAAGTAAAGAATAGGTAACACAATACCAATCATCTCAGATTCAATGATTTGCTCAGGAATTGAAATTTCACTAAACTGCTTAAACTGGAAAACATTTCTAGGAAAAACAAGATCATGAATCTCAGTCATTCTTGTCCCATTGAAAAAAATCAACATGTAACGGTTGTTAGTAGTTCAAAAATGCATTTGACTATTGGTCACAACAAAATTTTTCACCGCATACAGTCCTCCTTCAGCAAATTCAATGTTCAGTCTAGGCATGAGTTCCATTTTGATGGTTGCATGAATCCTCGTATTCTGCATGGTTCACAAAATAAAATATAAGTATAACCACTACACTGCATGGCATTACAAACAGACATATTTTTATTCGTATTCTTCATTACCTCAGCATCATGAAAGATGCACTCAGTCTTCAAAATCTCATTAGATTTCCATATGCAGGTACACGATAGCAGCGGATTAGCCTGACCTTCACAACCCATTGAGTTTTCAAAGGCCCGATATCCCTCAACATGGTGAAGCAAGGTGTCATGCTACACACATTTAAAATAGTGAGTGAAAAAGGTAACCATTATCACAATAAATAAACAAAAACACTATACATGATCATATGAACTCACATTATAACACTGATTACAACTGCTTTGTGACATGGAAGAAAGCGAAATGAATGAAGAAAGTTAACCACCAAAAAATGTCAGTGAGGCCTTTTATAAGAGCCAACATCAACAATTTCCATTTTTCATTTAATTTATTTTTCTACTGGAGAGTGCAAAAAGTAAAAAAAATCATTCCAATTTTGCATGCCTTTTTATGTCATTATCTTAATTTTCTATTTTTTTAACCTCAAATTAAATTGTGATTGGCTGGGAATATGAGTAATATTTGGAAAATCTTTTAATTAGTCATTAATCAGCATCCCAAGATTGGTTTGATGGGCGGTGAGGTGGAAGACAAACCAAATTCTGTAATTTTAATCCTATTTTGTGAGGTAAATAATCATTGCCTAACCAAATTTTTTTGCATGCCATTGTATAATTAAAAAAAAATTTCATTGGCCGAAATATAGGTGCAACCGCCATTTCCATTCTTCATGAATAAAATTAATCCAAAATGAAATTTATGTGCTCAAGTACTTAACATAGAAATAATAAAAAAGCTGACCCACACATGCAAACTCATTTAAGCCATTTACAGATATGTTTTTTTTACAATGAAAATTAAATAATATAAATTTTCACCCAAATTCCAACAAAAAAAAACAGATGATTTAGGCGGAAAATGGCAAATGTATAAATTTTGTCAACTTCTTTCATTTTATATATAGTATAGATGGTAAAAATGGCATTTTCCTTATAAGAAAAAACCCTAATTAACTATTGTTCTATACCCATTGGACTAGACCTTTTAATGGAGTCCCTTATTCTAGATCTGGTCCTCCGAAAAAGCTTTGGATAGACCTAAGGCCTTCGAATCTATTAGTTAATTTGCATATTTAAGCGACTCAAATCTGTCATCTCCTATTATTTCTTGAAAAATGAATAACTTGGAGGAAAAGTTGAACATTTTAACTATTTATACTTAAAGACAATGGTAAAAATGACATTTTCCTTATAAGAAAAAACCCTAATTAATTATTGTACTAGATCTATTGGATCGGACCTTTTAATGGAGTCCCATGTTCTAGATCTGGTCCTCTGAAAAAGCTTTGGATTGATCTAAGGCCTTCAAATCTGCTAGTTAATTTGCATATTTGAGCAACTTAAATTTATCATCTCTTTGAGCTAGTTCCCAAGTGTCGGAGGCCAAACTTGAAATATCCACACATCAATAGTTTTTAATTATTTATGTAGGCTTAAACTATCTTTATCAATGACCCTGAGTTGGGGGTCATGATAAAAGACAAACAACATTTTAGAAAAAGATAAATCAAGATTCATGGAAAGTCATAACACCGGGTTGGCTAGCCACAACCGGTGTCACAATCTTTATTTTCAACCAACCTTCAATCCATTTGTGACATTTTCACTATATAATTGATGAGAATATATATATATATATATATATATATATTTATAATTTAAATTGTTGATATTTAATTTAGTTATTGTGTTAGTAGCTAATTTCAAGCATATCATAATTCTTTTTTCTTATTATAATTACGAATTTAGAATATCAAATATTTTTTATCTGTTTCTTACACCTTTAAAATATAATAAAAATTGATTATAAGAAATAAATAATAAGAAAAAAAATATCTTAAAAACTAAGTTGGTGTCATTGATAAAATATACAAAAGATGGAATTGGATTGGGTTGTAGGTTGTGTATGTGGACGAGGGAGAAATGAATATTTTACTTACATTCTCGTCACAAAAAATATGAGTTCTATTTTCAAAATAGAATTCTTAAGCACGAACTTCTTGAGATAAGTGAGTATATTCAAATCAATTTTTGCACTTCTTCACGTGGACCTTTTGAGATGTATTTATTTATTTATTTTCAAACTTCATTTGACATAGGTTACCAAGCAAGCTCATAATTTTATCCATAAAACACACCAAATCATGTTTTACAAAATAAAATCATACATAGATAAAATTTCCCAATCATACCCTAGTAATTGTAGAAAATTAATATACGAAAGAACTTAAGAATTTTATTCATCCCCTCGGGATATATATAGTGTTACATAGGCTTGGAGAACACTCCACAAATAATTACAATAATGAAAGAATAAATAAAATAAAAGGAATAAAAAATACAATCAAAACACTAGTCTAATCAGCTGGTCCTTTAGGTTGAGTTTGGGTCGACTTGGATAGCCCAGAAGATGAATCAGACGGCTCGAACGAGGGAGTCTCAACAGGCCCCCGCAAGATGGAGGATCCGTTGGAGACACCAATCTTGGATCGGAGATGTGAACTTGGAAGATGACAGTGACTTGGTAAGGCCATCGGCGAGCTGATCATGTGTTGAAATGTATGACACTTGAAAAGAACCGTTAGACATATGAGTACGAACAAAATGATAATCTATCGCAATATGTTTCATACGAGAGTCAAACATAGGATTGACAAAGAGGTATGTGGCGGACAAATTATCACAAAAGAGAACAAGATGACACGGTAAACCAACACTACACTCAAACAGAAGATTCGATACCCAAAGGATCTTCGAAGAACATGAGGCAATAGCACGATACTCGACCTCAATCGAGGAGCGAGCGATGGACCATTGCTTTTTAGATGACCACGATATAGGGTAATTTCCAAGAAACACGATATAGCCTGTAGTAGAGGACCGATCATCTTTGTTACCGACCCAATCAGAGCCAGAGAAGGCAGTGAGAGAAAGAGAGGAGCAATGCTGAAGGAGCAAACCATGATGAATAGTGGATTTGAGGTTACGAAAAACACACTTGACAACAGTGAGATGAGTTTCAGAGGGGCATTGCATAAACTGAGAGAGTTTATTCACCGCGACGAAGATGTCGGGGTGAGTGAGAGAAAGATACTGTAGAGTACCCAAAATGTTCCGATACAACATGGCATCAAAATTAGATGAGTTATCTGAGAGAGAAAGAGACTCAGAGTTGGAGAGGGGAGTGGTGACCTCCTTGATACCAAGCATGTTCGTGCGCTCAAGTAGGTCATAGATGTATTTGTGTTGATTTAGAAAGATAAACGAGAAGGTGCGAATAACTTCGATACCAAGAAAGTAGTGAAGGAGACCAAGGATTTTAACAGAAAAGCTACGAGAAAGAGAGAGTCAATGAAATAAGAAACGACAGAGGAGTCGTTGCCAGTGATGAGCAAGTCATCGACATAGACAAGAAAGAACATGGTAATGGAGGAGCTGCAGAAGATGAACAAAGAAGAGTCGGAGTGAGAGTTGTAAAAACCGGTTGAAAGAAGAAAAGACTTGAGCTCGGTGTACCATGCTCGAGGGGCTTGTTTGAGGCCGTAAATGGCCTTCTTGAGACGACAAACATGATGAGAAAACTGAGTATCAGAGAAGCCTGGAGGCTAGGATATGTAGACTTCTTCAGCAAGGGAACCATGAAGGAATGCATTATTAACATCCAATTGGTAAATAGGCCAAGAATGGTGAAGAACAAGAGTTAAGAAAATCCGAATGGTGGTTGGTTTGACAAACAGACTGAAGGTTTTGTGGAAATCAATATCGGGGTGCTAATGAAAGCCTTTGGCAACCAAACGAGCTTTGTAGCGTGCAAGAGTGCCATTGGGATGTCGTTTAATGTGGAAAACTAACTTGTACCCGACAAGATTCACAGAATCAAGTGGGGGAACTAAATCCCAGGTGTGATTTTGAAGAAGGGCATTTAATTCCTCTGACATGGCGTGACGCCACTGAGGAGACTTGAGAGCCTGAAAAACACATGTTGGTTCTAAGGAAGGGGAAATAGGATGACGAGTGGTGAGAGTGGACAAGATTTTGGGGCACCGAATGTTGTTTTTGGACCTAGTAGTCATTGGATGGGTGTTTTGCATAGGCTGATTTTGAGTGGGGGAACAGGAGAAGGGAGTGATTCGGACAGGAAAGTAGGAGCCGTTGTAGGATGTGTCGGAGCAGTGGATGAGGAAGGGAGGTCAGTCAATACTGGAGAGCGTGGACGAGATACTGAGGACGCTCGAGGATGAAGATGTTGATGCGAGAAAACGCGTGTGACTGGCGCCCGAGGAAGCTCAAGCACACGCGAGGGAAGGTCAGATAATTCATGTGTAGAAGCAGTCGAGGAATTGGACGAGCAAGAGAAGGAAAAGACAAATAGAGTGTGCAACGACATGGACATGCGAGAAGCAGTAGTGGGCGGCGGAGATAGGTTTGAAGCAAAGGGAAAGACATCTTCGACAAAATGAACATGCTGCGAGATATAGAATTTGTTTGAACCAAGATCGAGACATAAGTAAGCATAGTGAACAGTGTCATAGCCAAGAAAAACACAAGCACGAGACTTGGGTGCAAGTTTATGTTCAGAGTACGGCAAAAGCCATGGATAACACTGAGAAGAGAAGAGTACGAAGGACGACACTGATAAAGAACCGAGAAGGGCGTGACATGCTCTAGGCCGGGCATTGGAAGACGATTGATGAGGTACGTTGTCGTTTGAAAGATATATGTCCAGTAGGAGGAAGGGACATAAGCATGGTGCATTAGAGTAAGTCTCGTTTCAACGATGTGACGGTGACTGCATTCAACAAAACCATTGTGTTTCGGGGTGTAGAGAGGGGAAGTTGGTGATGAATCCCGATGTTAGAGAGCATAGACTTAAGCGCAATGTATTCACCGCCACCATTAGTGTAAAGAGTTCGCAATATATGATTAAAGAATTTTTACACATGGCGAAGAAAGATAATAAAAACAGAAGCGACATCAGACTTTAAGCGTAAAAGAAAAAGCCAACTATATTTTGAAAAATGATCGATAAAAAGTACATAGTAACGATATCCAGCACTCGACTCAACAGGACTTGGTCCCCATACATCCGGAAAAAACAACTTCGAGCGGAGACCAACTGGTAATAGAAGACTCACTAAAAGGAAGTTGATGGCTTTTATTACATTGACACGAATCACAATAAAAACTAGATGCAAGAGACTTAGCCGTTGACGGCAATATTATTGATAATAACTTATTTGTAACTTGGGATGATGGATGACCTAAACGACTATGCCAAAGAAGCGGCGACGCTCGACTCACTGAGTTGACAGATGGACTCTTGGATGAACGAGATAAAGGTGGCCATTTGTAGAGATTATTATTGGCGTGCCCCCGAAGAATTATTTTGTTGGTATGGAGATCCTTGACAAGAAAAAAAAAGGAAAAAAATTCAATGGAGACATTATTTTGACGACAATATTGAGAGATAGAGATAATTTTACGATGCAAAGAGGGAACACACAGAACATTTTCAAGTGTCATACAATCCGACAATTTCGTTGATCCAATATGAGAAATAGCGAGAGAAGAATTATTACCAAGCAAGACATCGGGGCCGTTGTACGAATAGTAGAAACTGAGGTTCTAGGGGACTGGAACCACGTGATTGGATGCTCCAAAGTCGACTAGCCACGGAGTAGAGAAAGTAGCATAGGATGGAGCTGGAGATGGTGGCAGGCGCTGACCCGAAGAGTAGACGGAGACGGCGGCTGTGAATGCATGGTTGACGGAGTTCCTGGGCGGCCGAAGGTGTGGGAAAAGCTCCCAACACTTGTCGGTCGTGTGTCCGGGGCAGTGACAGTATTGGCAAGAGACTTGTTTGCGATTGCCATTGCGACGATTGTCATGAGCAGGTCCCCGTTGGCCGGAGCGTACCTGTGATGAGGACTGGTATGAAGATTGGAACGACTACTGGTACGGTGCGAATGGTAGAGACGGAAGGAGACCCGGTGTGGCGGATGGCGCAGGCGCACAGGCTCACCATCACTAAAAAATGTCTCATGGTCAATGAGTTTCTCGTATAATTCCTCAAATAGGATGACAGAATCATAAGTCCAGATTGTAGCAACAAGTTCTTTATAGGCGGCACCAAGGCCGCGAGTACAATAAACCAAGAGTTCATTGTCCGATGGTTTCGAACCAAGCGCGGTAAGTTGATCCGTGATAGTCTTAATGTTTATGAGAAAGTCAGCCATAGGACGGTTGCCTCGAGTGATTGAGGCTAATTTATCCTTCAAGTGTATGATGTAGGATTGAGAGTGTTTGGCGAACATCCGATGGAAGGAGTCTCATGCTTCTTGAGACGTTGTAGCGGTAGCAACGAGAGGCATAACCGGTTTACTTAGAAAGGACATCAAAGCATGAAGTATCAACTAGTCTTGACGCTTCCAGGTTATGTAGGGGGGATTCGGCTTTGCATTCGCACCGGTATCAAGAATAGCAAAAGGGGCGAGATTTGTACCATTAAGAAATCCCAACAAATCAAGACCATAGAAAAAAGACGAGAATTACATCTTCCACATGACATAATTGGTGGTGTTGAGCTTGAGGGGTAGGTGTATTGTAGTATTAATCTGGACAAGAGGAGAGAGAGAAGGTGAGGACGAGAAGGAGGTGTCATCATTGACGGAAGACATGACAGAAAGCAACAGGGAAACTGTGCTGAAAAAAAAAATTTAGGTGCTCATTGGAGTCTTACTAGGGCTTTGATACCATGTAGAAATTTAATATACGAAGGAACTCAAGAATTTTATTCATCCACCTCGGGGTATATATAGTGTTACATATGCTTGGAGAACACTCCACGAATAATTACAATAATGAAAGAATAAATAAAATACAAGGAATAAAAAATATAATCAAAACACTAGCCTAATTAATTGGTCCTTTAGGTTGAGTTTAGATCGACTTGGATAACCCATAAGATGAATCGGACGTCTCGACGAGGGAGTCTCAACCTAATATCTATATTTACCAGAATTATTTTATCAAAACAGGACCATAGACAACAACATAACTTCAAATGATCGAGCAGCAAGTCTCTGAAATTTGTAGTTGATCCAATTTTCCATCCATCTTGTGGATGTCAGATCAGATAAATTAAATCAACTATAATAACGACATTTTATTTATATAAATAGATATATACATTGCACCAATTCCATCAAAACCCTCAAAGGCAATCCCTCTGTGATTGGTAATATAGGATCGCAATGAGTTCATAATACGCAGCGGAAAATAAAAATTACAATCCTAGAGATACGTTTGCATTTAAAATATATCTGCGAACAAAGTAGAGATCAAATTGAAATACCTAGAGCGAGCTCTAGATTAAAAACTTGTTCTTCGAACGTACGAAGACTCTATGCGTATCCACACCGAGACCAACCTTTGCTATCAACTTTTGACAATGGAACTCTTTGTGTTTTTTGAATGAATTATTATTCTTCTTCTCTTCCAAGGAACCCATTTTATATAGATGTCTTCAAAAGCAATCTATATGGTAATAAAACTTCTTTCCTAACTATACATTATAGTGTAATGGAAACTTGCAAATTAGCATTTAATTTGTAAATCTCCAATTACTCCATAGAAGAAATCTTTTACCATATATTCATTGAGATATATGTGTACAAGCTCTCATTTGAGTTTTTCCAAATATAAACCCCTTTGTAAAGTCAAACTTTGTTTTTTTACCAATATATAGTTTCCATCATATGTATATACGAGAATCACTAATATATATGCCAAATATAATGTATATCATCATATACATATGTGAGAAAAAAAAAACATTTGAAGATTTCTACAAATCATTCTATTATTAATAATATTCTTGGTGCTAGCAAAGAATATTATAATATTCCATTTGAAATATTTAATTTAATTATCTTATAATAAATCAAATAATCCTTAGCAAAGATTAGAACACTCGTAAGTGTGTGACCCCACAGGTTCACTACTAAACTGATAGAAAATTAATCGTATTAATTTACCAATCAAGGTTGGCATCTAGCAATACTCCTAATGACCGGATAACATGAAATAATATTATTATTTACTCTCAAGAACCATTATAAGAATAATGTAGTATTTTTTTCCATCATTTCAGCTCCAAGTTAATCCTAGGGTATGGTTTAACTGTCAAACCCCAATAGATTACCAAGTATGTTTCATGTCAATTATAATCAACTAGTGAGTGACCTAAGAAACTCATTTCTTTATTCACTCAATCGCCTCAGCCAAGGTCTTTATTTAGTCGTGGTCATGTTGTCGAAACACGCAAAATTAATTAAACCTTCTTACATTCAACTAACTTGTAGAAGTGGCAAATAAGGGTCGATCCCACAGGGAATAGAGAAATCAATTAAATTCAAAGGTGTTAATTACTCAACAAATAAACAAGATAAATAGGGGGTTGGTTGAAAATTATCTAATTGAACTCAGAACCTAACAAGATAGATAATTAAATTAAGATGAAAGCAATTAAAGAAATAAGAATTAATCAATAAACAAGTACTAGTTCTCAGTTCAGTATCCCCTTATATCATTGACCTTATGGATCAATTAACAACATTTCCCTCAATCTATCTCTCGAACCCTCGTCCCTAGATTAGCAATGAGCTCTGCTAACCCGAATTGTCTCTTATGTTCAGCCTATTAAAACAAGTTTTTTAATAAACCCTATTCAATCAGACAACCTAATAGGTACAACCTCTAGATTTAGTGTGATGAACACATTAAACCCTAAGATGATAGGATGAACTAGACTCCAAATTCACAAGTTCGATTTGGATAATCTAGAGATGTGTTGCCCCTAACGATTCCAACGTTTCTTGGAATCTATGAATAAAAATTCATAATAATTACGGATTACGGTTCATATCCTAGCAATAGATACCACAATAATTTAATCTAACGGGCCCTGCTAAATCAAATCATGCAATATCATAAAGCAATTAATCAAGCAACACAAGTTGTTCAAAAGATAGAAATAAAGAAAGCGTTACTAATTATCCAGAGTAAATTAAGGATAAAGGTTCCACATCCCTTCGAACTAGTGAAGGATATTAGCTACGCATCTCAAAATTCACAATCATGGTTTTTTTTTTCTAAAATTTCTATGAAGATAAAGACCTATTACTACTGCAGTTTTACTCTCCTCCGTCTTCTATCTAATCTGTAGTCCCCCCTAGTCTGCGACCCTTCTAACAAAAATAGAAGAGTATTATGGGTCAGGGCTCATTCTTCTTTGGCAACAAAACTTTGGGCTTTTGGTAGGCTTGATTCTCACACATTGGATTATCTAATGTGTAGACATTGTACCCAATGTCCATCTTCTTGCAACTTCCAATAATCTGCCTTCATTTCTCCTCTCTACTTTTTCTTCAAAATCGTAGCCTAAATCAAAATAATCGAAGATTGGGGTTTTCTAAACACATAATGAAAATGTGTAGAAAAATAGCAAGTGCAAACACACAAAATGCATTAGAACCATAAACTAATTCAATTAAATTATGCATATTTTTCTACACATCAAGTCGATATAATTAATGACATCATAAAGCTCAAACTCATTACCAAGAGTTGATGGATTCATTCTTGATCAATTATTTATTCTACAAGCATTTAATCATACCCAATTACTATTCAATTAACACCCCAGGACGTTAGGTGTCCGAAATCAAAGTATAATAAATAACTTGTTAATTACTATAATGATCTCAAGTCGAAGGATGCACTAACATCACATTCTTTATGAGAATATCCATTGACAGTCTATAGGTAATAATAACCACTAGAAATTCTCATTCGAGCCTGTTCAATGATAATATCACTATATATATATCACTTATATATGTAATTTAGTAAATGAGATCTACTAATCTCTATCTTATGAAGACTATTACATATATATTGATCTATCCGGATTATTAATGTCCAATCTCAATAATCCACTAATCAAGACCAATTTGGACTAAATCATATAAGATGTAACTCTCATTATCATGATCTCTAGCATGATATCATGTCTCTAAATTTAATCAAGGACTTCATCACAAATATATAAGTCACATACTAAATAAATGTGATCATAAAAATACCATAATAGATGATTATGATGTGTTCAAACATAACATAGTAGATTGGATCTTGGGCATATCAAATAACCCCAATAGGTAATTAAGTAGAATCTTTTCTATTATCAAAGAAACAACAAGTTTTGTTACTCTTCCATGTATCATCACAGTTTTTTTTACGTATTAAAAAATAGATGGAAATGTGTTTTTCTATCTAATATCTATAACAAAAAGAAATTTTTACCTTATTTTTTTTAAATGTCTTAAATGACCATTTCAATTATCTCACCCTCAATTTCTATCATCTCTTTTTAAAATTTAAAGAAAACGACTTTCTATTTCCTTCGCATCTATTCTTTATCTCATCTATCTCCTCCCACATTTTGATTATCTTTCTTTTTTCTCATCCCACTATCTTTATTATCTTTGAAAAAAAAGTGTAAAATCTCACCAATATGTTTGGATTGAGAAATTTGAAATACAAAATTTTTCAAATGAATAAATTTCAAATTCGATCAGTGTATTAAAAAATTATTAATATTGTTAAAATACAATTCAAAATGAAAGTGATAGATTTCAAAGTCATATTTATTCAAACACGACCAATAAATTTGCAATCATGCATTTCAAATCCTCCCTCAAATCTCTCGTCCAAATACAAACTTAAATTTGTTAGATTCTAATACATTGACCTTCAAGATCCAAAGTTTTACATGAAAAGAAATTGAAATATATCTCGAAATTAAATACCATCAAGATTTAATCTTTGGTACTTTGAGCATTGAGATCCAACTTCTCCATTTTAAAGTCATTTATGTCATTCGACCTCTAATTTAAATAGAAAATAAGCACTTTGACTTATATAATTAGGACTTGTGTGAGACCGTCTCATGTGCGATGTTACTATACACGGTTGTGTCCCAAGAAATAAGATCGATCGTGTATAGCAATATAAAAAAACGTATACTTATAGCTAAAAAATATATACTTATAATTGGAAAATGCATACTCACATTATTATCGTGCATGGTCAAACCATGTCCCTGGACACAATCGTGCGCCGCCACACACACATTGTTGTAATTGTCGCACATGGTTGGACCGTGTCATGGGACACAACTATGCGCGAGGAAAATAAAAATGCATACTTATAACTTCAAAACGCATACTTATGGTTGAAAAAAGGCATTACACATTATCGTCGGATCGCGTCCCTGGATGTAACTGTATACAATGCCGTTGCAGGTGCGACAATCTTACCTGAGTTTTTGTATATATATAATGGGTAGAAACAAAACTAGCTAAGTGATGAAAATAGTGATACAAAAGTGTTGTAAGCTCTTACCATGGGTGTCAGAATCCGATAATGACCCTAAGATCATCATTTTCCATGTCTCGTTGTTCCTGTTGAATCAGAACAGCAGAGTCCTTCACAGACTTGGTGCACCATCCATGTACCTCAATCAACACCAGCATTGGGATTTCTCTGACCTCACTCGAAATCTCTCCCAGGTAATCGTTGCAACTTGGGAAAACATTGGCTCGATTCCACATTCTATTCAACGAGCCTTAACTTCTCAAGTTCCAAGCATCGCAACTGCTGGAATTTGGCATTTAATCTTATGTTCCATGTTTCTCCCACGAATACATTATTTGTCAACTTAAGAACTTGCAGGTTTGGCAATCCCCTCACTATTGACATCATTTGAACCACGATAGAGTAAGTTTTTTGATACTCAATGGGAGGTTAAGCTTCACTAGGTTCTCATGTTGGTATCGGTAACAGTCGATTTTGAGTGACTCAAGTTGCGTGAAGAATCTAAGATCAGGATAACGATCACGTGCACATATGCATTTGAGTTTGCGAAGGTTGGGAGATAGTTTTAACAGATCTTCATCCCTAGGCTTGATCTGTTACATGAAGGAATCTCAACTTGTCAGTTTGAAGATGGCTGCTAGTATGATGTTTCTATAATGAGAAACTTTCAGTTGACAAGGCTGCTTATTACAGACGGCATAAAAGTCGTGGCCAAGTATCTCAAGAGACAACCACGTCACCACTGCTCAAACTTATGTTCTGCAAATCCAGGACTTTGAGTAGCTTCATGTTGGGATTAGCATGGAAGAGAGAGAAAGAGAACGCGAGTGCACACCAAAAGGGAGCCAAATTTTAGAAACAGGATTCTTGTTCACACAAAGGTGATGATGTTTTGTATATAATGAGTAATCACTGGAAAAAAAAGTAAGAGATTGAGAGTTGTTATATATGCATTGTATCGAAACCAAATAGAAAGGCGAAAATAGTTGCTTATTTTTCAATTGATCTCAGGAACTTTTCTTGTTCGGTTTTTCTAAGGCAAAAGTCGCACAATAGATCGTGAATAATACAGGCTTTGACACCACCATCTGATCTTCTTTTGGCAACCACAATGAGGCTCTTATTGATCAGATCTTGTAGATATTCTTCGAATACACTCTCCTCATTATGTAGTATGAATCTTTTAGCAATCCAGAGCCTCATCATCTTACGAATAGGAATTTCTACGCAAAAAACAGTAATTGGCATTCTTATGATTGGTTTAATAGGTATTTTCTTTTATAGTTTATATTCCGGATTAGGTTCATCCCTATAGTAATCAGATGAATGGAGTTGTAGACATGAAAGCGTAGGAACTCAACGAGATTCCCTTTTTTAGTTTGTCTGATTTGAGGAGAAGGGGCCCGCTGGGTTCTTAAGAAGCAGAGTCTTTTTTTCGTCTAATTAACAAGGTAGATTTCTTTTTCTGCTGGTTCAAAAAACTCCATTATATTTTTTCTGATGATGCTTTTGAAAAATGAACTTCATTGATGTCACGCCCCAAATTTTTTTCATATTTTATCAGAGTTTTACCATTGGGCATGAAGATAGAAATAGCAAGGGACGCATACTCAACAGAAAGAAAGAGTCAGAGACAACAAAAGAAAGAGGTAAGAGACGAAGTGAATCTCTTACTTATAAACATATGGCCTCTGCCGTTAGCAATCGGTCTCACTACTGATATAAACATCATACGCAGCGGAATCATTCTTCAGGATCTCACATCCTTATATGTATCACAATATTACATAACCCAAAATACATGGTTTGATAAAGTTTGTGTTACATCGTCTAATCATGCGAATATAAAAGATAACATCATCTCTCTCTCCGTCTAGGGTTCCTCTTGTTCGTCATCGCCTGTAGTATGAGAACAGATTAAGGGATGAGTGTGTGGAATACACTCGTGGGGATAAAATCCGTCTCTTGTGACTCATAACAGATATAAAACACTAGTAAAATAATCCTTAAGTCACATCATCACAGCACATAAAAGCAAAGCAGATATTAGAAATGACAAAGGACGAATAGGTGCGGAATTCCTCCGTCTTACCCTATAAATGGTCTCACTACCGTTGGTGCATTTCAAGAGGACCACCAAACCTCAACAGAGTAGTAGAAAATAGCAGGGGACGAACAGAGCGGACCTCGGTCCTTTCACAGTTATATGGCACAACAATTATAAACACAACACTTAGTATTCCTCAGTCATGTATTTAATAAGGAAAACAGTAAAAAGATAAAGAGATAGAAATTACCCCCATCTCGTTCAGTGGTTTCCCACGTGAGTCGAAAGGTAGTCGAAAGGTCTAAAGATCTGGTGATACAAGCTCAATTCAACAAGTAATTCAAGTGCAATCCAACAGTAAACCGAGCTCAATCCAATCAAGTAAGCAAATCTTAATCCAACAAATCGCCTACACAAGTTACGGTATACTTAGATCTTTATTAATTATAATTAAAGCGATAAACGTATACGCGACGAGTCGAAGGATCTAAAGATTGGATAAGGAACGAGCTTGCTCGGAGTTGATACGAGTTCAACGACGTATATGAAGTTTGAAGGTAAATTGGTATCAAGGGTTTACTTCGACCGGGCCCTCGACCCTCGGTCGACAACCTCCCGTCGTCTAAGACTCGATGATAAAGGATACAAAGGAAAAGGAATGGGAAAGGATTGGAAACACGGCGTCACCCGACACGCATCTCGCACCCGGTGCCCACTCCCGGTGCGCCCTAGTCACGCACGACCGTGCCACATGGCGCACGATCGTGTGCCAACACCCAGCAACTTCTGTCTGGCCGTGCACGACCGTGCTCTCCAAGCACGATCGTGCGCCAGTCTCCAGCAACTTCTGCCATCTGGGGCACGACCGTGCTCTCCGAGCACGATCGTGCGCCAGCTTCCAGCAACCCCTGCCGGCTGGTGCACGGCCGTGCGATCTGGCACGACCGCACGCCAACGCATCCTGCAGCCTGCGCGCTCGGCAGCCTTCCCTGGTTGCCTCGTTTTTGGCCCAGCGTCTCCCCCTCCCGGTCCTCCGGCTACCCCGTTCCAACTACTATACTCCGGTATGAAACCAAACCCCTTTCCAACACCAAACTCTCATACCCACAACATATATATACATAAACACATCCTCAAAAACACTTAGCCGACGACCTTCAATCGCCGGAAACCCATCGTCTCAACTCACCGGTGTATCACCAACGCCGGTTATCACTTTCCTCATGGCGGCACCACCTGTGCCGCCCCCAACAGAGATCACACAAGCATACACATAAGCTCACACACACATGCATATAACATACTCAACCCGATATAACTCCAACACCACCACACAGGCAGCGTCGTCCCCCCAACAGCTCACCCTCGCCTCCATGAGAACCTCCGACAACATCTCCGGTTAAAAGGACGAAGGAAAAGAGAGAAAACCGAGGAGAGAGAAAAGTTGGCTAGGGTTAGGGTTTAGGGTTTTGCAAAGGTTTTTCACCGTTTTCCAGCGAATGATAAATCGGAATAGAAATCCGAGACCGGTTCTAGACTCGACTCGTCAACACCTACGTTGTGTGTGAAAATCGGCCAAAACCGACAACTTTGAAATTTTCCGGCGAACTCCGATGGCACCACCGCACCGGCGACGACACCGGTGGTAGTGCACCGGAGGCCGAAAAGAAACGAGAGAGAAGAGAGACTTACGTGTAAACGTCGCTTTTTGGCTCGTTCGAAGAAAGGGGTAAAAATGAACTGAAAGGAGCCTCTATTTATAGATTTCAAAAGTTACTATTCACCGATAAATATCTCGTTTACTATTCACCATAAATATCTCCCGATATTTCCAAAACCTCGTGTTTTGTTCTTTTCATCGTCGTTTGAGCTACAGGTCTTCGATTGACCTCTAGTTCATTTCTATCTTCTCGTTTTTCCAAAACGCATCTAGTGATATAAAAATATCCTTTGTTCCACGTCTAGGTAAACTATCAATCTCATACATACATTAAACACTTATCTGAAACGCACGTATTTAAATAGTTAAAACATACGCACATATATATTAAATCCTGAGTTCAAATATTTAATTAATAAATTATGTTTCGTTTTGGTCCGGGGTGCTACAATTGATTGATTCAGAATTTCAAACGACCAGGTAGATTCTCGTAACTGAGTTCCAATATCTGTATAACATGCTCATCTTTACCATAAAAAATGTACGAGTTTAGATTTCCTTCTACATTCTCCCATACTCTACTTCATCTCTCGCTATGTTGCTCGGACTCGGGTGCAGGTGTCGGACACGGGTATGGGGATACGTGTCGGACTCTCAGATTTTCAAAATTTAGGATCCGGGAACACGGCAAAAAAGGATCCGGAATAAGGACACGGGTGCGGGGATACGTTTAAGAAATTATATTTTTCATGTAAAGTATTAACATTAAATTGAAAGTTAATTCTTGAATGGACATTAAGAGAACAAAATAGCATTACCAGCATTCAAAATTTCAAATTATTTTTCAATATTTTAAATAGAAAATAAAAATTAATGTAATCTCATATTTTTAGGCAAGAATAGTAGAACAATTAGTGTGGAAAGTGGGAACTAAAAGTAGTTGTACAATATTCAAAATTTCAAATTAATTTCAATATTTTAATTAAAAAATAAAATAGTTGTTCCACTGCCAGAAAAAAACAAAAAAGTCCTAGTAAAAAATGCCCCCTTCTTCTACCCTTATTCTTCTTCTTCTACTCGACATTGAGCCCCCTTCTTCTTCTTCTTCTTCAACCTGCAAATAAACAGGAAAAAAAACGCAGCCTCGTTCCGTTTCAGAAGGGTGAACAGAAAGCAAAAATCAAAGACTATTTTGAGAGATGAATCGAGATCTTCAAAATCGGAAACAAGCAGCGCCGCCGAAAATCACCAGCCTAGAAACTGCCGAGTCCGACCGCACGATAAAGAACCCAGTACGGATTTCATACCCGAATCAGTGTCGCACCCGATGGACACCGATATGACTCCATTTTAGGCGAGTCCAAGCAACATAGGTCTCAAATCCACACTGGCAAGAAATCCAGCTATGACCACCACAGCAAGAGGCAATCAATAATAATTTTCCACGATTTTCTCTCCAGTATGTCGCAACTCTTTCGGGCAATGTTTGTTACCAAACACTTTCTTCTTCAATAGCTTCCAACATTGCTCGTTCGACAAAGGGGGAAACACATATGATACGCTATTTGGTGGGGCCGCATCTTTGTTTCTACTGGTTATCAATATACGACTTTCATTTTCATCATCTGGGAAGCATCTCTGCAAATCATCCCATGCATTTGAATCCCATATATCATCCATTACAATAACATATCTTCGTCCTTTCAAACTTTTATATATCCGTTCCAGTAAAATTTCTTCGTTCATATTCAACAATTCACCTTCACCATCTTCACTTGTTGAACCGATCAGAATGTCGATCAACACATGGTTCCTCTGATACGTAGAGTGAATGACGCACCAAGAGCGTTTGTCAAACCTATACGTAATTGAAGGACGATCGTATAATTTTTTTGCTAAAGTCGTCTTGCCAAGTCCAGGCATCCCAAAGATGGAAACAATCTGCAGCTTATTTGTTCTTCCCAACAATTTTTCTAGAATACTTGTCTTTTCCTCAAGACCAACCGTAAGCTCGTCGTCTCTCATAATTTTTTATGACAGTTTTTTTTTTGAAATTCTTTGCAACTTCTAGGCCTCTAATGCCATGATTCATTCCTATTTCTTGGAGCTCGTTTCCCAGCAGCTTAATATTGTCAATAACTTGAGGAAGCCTAACGGAGAAATATGAAAAAAGAGCATCTCCACCCAAGAAAGAGTTGATCAAATATTCAACTTCGTATGCCCCGTCTCTAAGCCGTATCACAGCTTCTTTCACTTCCTCCATCTCTACCCAACTTATAACCTTTACAAAAGACTGCATACTTAAGCTCATAATGCAGAATTTTAATCTGATCCATCTGATCAATGTTGTCTCGATTCAGTATCTCGTCGAGAAAATCAACAATGAAGAGTGAATCAACAACAACTGTATTTGTAGTTGAATTACCTTTAACTATAAATGGGGGCGGAGTTAAGAAGTTGATGATATCAGCTTTCAGTATATCAATATTCTTGAGGATGAGGCTCATACCAATCAGCTCGAATTTTGAATCCACAGAGAAAAATAAGGTATACAGTCAGTGATGGACCTAGGATTTCTACTCAGAGGGGCCCAAGTCAACTAATAAAAAAAACTTATACGAGACAGTCTTACGGATAGTTATAGTGAAATGAATTTTTATTACCCACAAAAAAAACTCATTTTCATAAATATATATGTCAATTAATAAAAAAAACTTATACGCGACGGTCTTACGGATAGTTACAATGAAACGAATTTTTATTACCCACAAAAAAAACTCATTTTCATAAATATATATGTCGATTAATAAAAAAAACTTATACGCAACGGTCTTACGGATAGTTACAGTGAAATGAATTTTTATTACCCACAAAAAAAAGCTCATTTTCATAAATATATATGTGTGAATTGTGAGTCATGTCGTACGTAATTAGATTCGTGAGATAGTTCTCATATAAGACACAGTCTAAAAAAAATATAACAATTCTAAATTAACAGCATAAATTTGTCACAACTTTGATAAAAACAATATATTACAATATAAAGTAATATCATTCTAAATTAGTAACTTAATTATATCTCTATTTTACAACATCAATGTAAAAAATAATAATAATAATAACTTAACACATGAATTCAACATTTATCTTTTATTTTTTGTATTTTAAAATCGATGCATAATAATATCTTTATTGCTAACAATAAATCAAAAATAATAATAATAAAAAATTAATTAAAGAAATAATATAAACAAAATATTTTATCTTAAATTTAGATGGAGAAGGAATTGAGAAAGAAAAAATAAGAGAATTTTTATATGTTGACTTAAAAAAGAAAAAAAAAAGAATAAATTTGCACATATAAAAGACATGCTGTTGGGTTTGTGTCATGCTCATAACAACATTTTTATTTTTTAAAATAAAAAATATGAAATTACATAAATGTCCTTAGTATTTTTTCAAAATTTCAGGGGCCCAGTGCCCCCTTGGCCCCAATGTAGGACTGTCTCTGTATACAATAAAGTTGCAGCTTCATTGGCAACAGCTTCAAATTCCACCAAGAGATTCTTGACTAGTTCATGCTCATCGCAAAGCAACAACATATCCTCAAGAACAACGATGAGAAATCTCAAACCCTCTTCAAGACTTTGGATTTGATCCTTAAAAGGCTCGGTAAAATCCATCTTATGATAGAGCAATTGAAGAAGGAAACTGATAAAAACAGACAGGGTTTCGTTTTTTCTAACGATGATGTTGTCCCTCTTGGAAACCTATTGTGGGGTCGTGCCAAACAAGTCCTGAAGCTCGTGTATAAACGACATCATTATTTTGGGATATATCGCGCAGCTTCCAGAGTATTGAAATTGCGGCTCCCCGTTCCCTTTTTAGTTGGAAATAGGTCGTCACCCTTTACTTATTTAGGAACTAAAGAAATTATAATTACTTTCTAATATACAGCGGAAGACTTAAAAGTGAAGACACGAGAGTTATATTATTTTTTATTTAAAAGCATAACATATATACATATATATATCCAAATCTAGTTCGTGTCTCACCCACAATTCTAGGTAAAATATTCAAACCAAAAGTCTATCTGAAATTGCCCAACAAAACATATGTACATGACATGATACAAGTCTAGGCCCATAGTTTATCATACTATACATATATAAACAACATATTATTCTCAAAAGGAAACATTATTATGTACGATAACTTTAGAGGGACAGTGAGAAGTCAGCCCAGCCTGCTACACGTTCACATCATCATCTGTCGAGCCTGAAAAATATAAAAAGTAACATCATGAGACACCTCCGGAGAGGGATCCCAATGGGATAACCTTACTGTCTAATACATTGAAGCAATTAAATTATTAAGCAAGTACTACATGTCCTTTGGGTACGCTCGCCCTGGACCATAATCATAAAGGAATGTGGGAATCACTCGCCCACTAAACCTTGCTTTCATAGAGGAATGTGGGAGTCGCTCGCCCACTAAACCTCGCTTTCATAGACCAGGCACTTTTGCCCTTATGGTCGTCGCCTAGTATGGAAGTAACATACTAGTTATAGCTACGGGCTTCGACCATAGATTTTCATACATAACTTATCAATTCAATTATCAACACATAATAGAGAGTAGAAGTTACCCACTTGCACGTTGATTGTGCGAGGATCACTTCTGGATTCATCGATCGTCTCAACTGCGCTCGACACACTTAACTATTTAGTCTATTATGTATAACATTCAATACATGCTTGAATCCTTATATTAAATTCTAACCATGATCATATCATACGCAATCATGTAAAAGAGATTTAGAATATAGAATACATCATCATACTTATCACTTAATTGTTAAGCGTTTAAACTAGTAATTTTAGACCTAAAATGAAATATAAAGGTGTAATAATTTTAATAATTCATACATAATTCCTAAAATCATAAAATTATTTATATAATCACACATTAGTATCAATTATCATAATTTAAAAATTCACAATTTTTCACAGTGTATAAAAATAAATAAAAATAGAATCCTAAACAAGATTTTCACTGGAATTTCAACTCAAAATCAGTCTATATTGTAAAATTCACCACACCTTATAGGATTGATGAAAACCTTTCATATTTTTACAGAATTTAGATAACATGTTGAAGTATAACATATAAAAATATCAACTGAAAATAAGCTTTACATATTTAGTTATGAATTTTCTAAATTAGCAGAAAACAGTGCATAGTGTATGCTGAAAACAGGTTATGTTGTAAAATTCGGAATAAATCATACAAGACTCAAAAAAATGCATACTAAATTTCTACACGTACCTAAGAACTGGTTCTAAAACATAGTAAAAAAATCATACATAAACTCGAAGGATACAGTTTCAGAAAATTGTTTGATTCTGACCCAAAAACGGGGAAAAAACTGTCTCAGAACAGCTTGTCTTTGAAAAATCATAGAAAATCGGGTTTAGCTCCAAATCTTCTGAAATTTAACATGCATATTCTATACTTCACATACTACACTGTGGTAAAAGGGTTTATCCTAAATCGATTTCTACAAAACACAGAAAATTCCCGAACAGTAGAGAAATACACACAGCAGCAACAGGAAAAATAAAACACAGAGCAATAACATACACATGTACACAGGCAGCAGGCCAGCAGACAGTAGAGAGGAGAAGATGGGGCAGAGAGAAAAGGAGAGAAAGATACCGAGAGAGAGAAACAAAGATGGAGAGAAAGAAGTTGTGTGCGAGTACGCCCTTTCTTCTCTTTTCTTTTGTTGCTTGTTTCTTTATCCAGCTTGGTGTGAACTTAAACCAAGTGGTTACTTGGTGTCAAGTTGTGATGAAGTGAGAAGGAGAAGTTGGCGTGAACTGGTGGGTGCAAGAAGTTGAAGTTATGGCTAGCCATTTTCCTTTTCTTAATTTTTGTTTGATATTTGCTTTAGCAAATAATATACAATTATACATATATATATAATGACCTAGCTTAATTAAGATTATCATTTAATTAATTAATTCTTAGTTTAATTAAAATTATCACTTAATTAATTAATTCTTAGCTTAATTAATTAATTAGCAACATATATTCTTAATTAATTAATTCTTAGGCTCAACTAATTAATTCTTATACATAGTTAATTAATTAGCAACATATATATACATATATATAACATTACACCTTAGCCAATTAATTAGGGTGTTATAATTTTACTTGTGTGATGAGATATTTTAATACATTATGAATTAGAAAATTAAGCATATAAATATATGCATTTATGATCACAAAAGAGACTAAAATTAATACTACATGCATAATTCATTTTGTTTCTTTTTTGTTTTTGCTTTCTTTGTTTTTATTTTATTTTATTTTATTAGTCTCTTAATAATAGGGGTTTTAGCATATGACTCAACATTAGAAATAGACACGCGTCCTTTTCTTTTCCATCTCTTGTGACTCATCATGTTGTTATATAAAGCATAACTAATTCTAATTCTTTTTTTTTCTTTTAGTATATTATATAATATATATATATATATATTTTTGTTATCATATTAGTAAGTACACATATATAATAACACAGTGATACATGCATATATATTACTAAAACTTATGAGGGACATCTATATATAATCTTTAGATTTCATCATGTAAAATTTTATTTTAAAAGATATATATTGATACACATTATGATATATGCATGTGTGTTCGAGTAAAATGATTTATCACATAAAATCACATAAATAAATCATACGTAAAATTACATTAAATAAAGCATTCATAGGCACAAACGAGTAAGTTAAATGTCTCAACCTAATATAATCTTAATTCATTTAAACTTATCTATTATCTTATCTTTCACTTCCATCCATGTTTGTCGAGTGAGTTGAGATCAAGCTCGGTTTCCTCCGTTAGCAATGCTGCAAAAATCCTTAAAATCTCGAAAGAAATATATATGTCATAAAATCTTTAAAATCATCAAGCATAACGTAATTCGTAAATCATAAATTATAACTTTAAGTAATATAAAATCTCATACTTAAATCATTCATAATTAAATACTAAAAGAAATTTTATAAAATATGCAATGTAGGTTTTCTTGAAAACGGAGTGTTACAACTCCCCTCACCTTTTTAAAAATTTCGTCTCGAAATTTGGTTTGACTAAAAGAACAACTCAGAGTACTTATTTTGAATCTCTTCTTCGCGTTCCCATGTTGCTTCCTCTTGTCCATGCCTATTCCACTGTACCAAAACTAATGGTATATCCCTATTCCTCAAGGTCTTTATCGTTTTCCCAATAATAGACACAGGTCGTTCCTCATGAGTTAGGTCCTTTTTAATTTCAAATGGTTCAAGACTAATGTGATGATTCGGATCTGCCACGTATCTTCGTAGCATTGATACGTGAAAAACGTTATGAACTGCAGAAAATTCTAGAGTGAGAGCAAGTTGGTATGCGACATTTCCAATACATTCCAATATTTCAAACGGCCCTATGAATCTTGGTTTCAACTTCCCTTTCTTTCCGAAACGGATTATTCCCTTCATTGGAGCAACTTTCAGAAATACCCTTTCACCAATTTCAAATTGTAGATCCTTCCTTCGCAAATCAGCATAAGATTTCTGTCGATCCTGGGCTATTTTGATTCTTTCTTGAATCTTAGTGATTGCTTCTGTAGACCTTTCTATTAATTCCGGGCCTAAAATTTTTCTTATTCCAACTTCATTCCAATGAATTGGTGTTCTACATCTTCGTCCATAAAATGCTTCATATGGGGCCATTCCAATAGTTGACTGGTAGTTGTTGTTATAAGAAAATTCTACTAAGGACAAATGATCTTCCCAACTTCCTCCAAAGTCCAGAACACATGTCCTAAGTAGATCCTCCAGAATTCGGTTGGTTCTTTCCGATTGTCCATCTGTCTAGGGATGAAAGGCAGTGCTAAAGTTCAGTTTGGTTCCCATTGCTGATTGTAAGCTCTTCCAGAATTTAGAAGTAAATCGTGGATCTCTATCAGACACAACTGAAACTGGAACTCCATATAGTCGAACTACTCCATCGATGTACAACCTTGCTAGTTGGTCCATAGAGTACGTCATTTTGATCGGTATAAAGTGTGCAACCTTTGTCAGTCTATCAACAATGACCCATATAGCTACATGTTGCTTAGGACTTCTTGGTAATCCTGCGATGAAATCCATCGTCGCATGCTCCCATTTCCACTCTGGAATTTCTAACGGGTTCAATAATCCAGATGGTCTCTGATGATCAGCTTTCACTCTTTGGCAAGTAAGACATCTTCTAATGAATTGTGCAATTGTTCATTTCATGTCTCTCCACCAATAGTTACTCCTGAGGTCTCTGTACATTTTTGTTTCTCCAGGATGTGCGGTATAAGGTGTGACATGAGCTTCGCTCATTATCTCATCCTGCATCTCATCATTCTTTGGTACACAAATTCTTCCTTTGAATTCCAAAGCTCCATCTGAGGCTATGGAAAAGTCTTTAATTTTCTGTTCTTGAACTTTTCCTTGCATTAGTTTGAGAAACTTGTCACTCTTCTGAACTTCTATTATCCGTTCCCTCAGCGTGGGCTATATTGTGAGTTGTGCTAACATTGCTATTGATTGTCCCGAATCAACAATTGTCAACCTTAGTCGGCTAAATTCTTCTATCAATTCTTCCTGGTGAGTAAGCATCATTTTAATTGTCCTTCCTTTTTCCTGCTGAGTGCATCTGCCACGACATTTGCTTTACCTGGGTGGTAGTGAATCGTACAATCATAGTCTTTCACGAGTTCTAACCACCTTCTTTGACGCATATTAAGTTCCTTTTGTGTGAAAAAATATTTTAAACTTTTGTGATCTGTATACACTCCACACTTTACTCCATATAAATAGTGTCTCCAGATCTTCAATGCATGTACTACTGCTGCTAATTCCAAGTTGTGGGTCGGATAGTTTTGTTCATGCACTTTTAATTGGCGGGTCGGATAGTTTTGTTCATGCACTTTTAATTGGCGTGATGCATAAGCTACGACTTTCCCGTGTTGCATTAATACGCATCCTAACCCTGATTTAGATGCATTAGTGTATATCTCAAATCCTTCTGATCCATCAGGTATTGTTAAAACTGGCGCAGTTGTCAACCTTCGCTTTAGCTCTTGAAAACTAGCTTCACACTCTGGTGACCATTCAAATTTCTCACTTTTCTTCGTGAGTTGTGTGAGTGGTTTCGCGATACGTGAGAAGTTTTGGATAAACCTTCTATAGTATCCTGCTAGACCCAGAAAACTACGTATCTCATTGTCATTTGTCAGAGTCCTCCAGTTTAGGACTGCTTCAACCTTGGCGGGATCCACCTCTATCCCCTTAGTCGTGATGACATGTCCTAGGAAAGCTACTCTATTCAATAAAAATTCACATTTGCTAAACTTAGCATACAACTTCTCTCGTCACAAAACTTCTAGAACTGTTTTGAGGTGTTCTTCGTATTCTTTTGCATCCTTTGAGTAGATCAAGATGTCATCAATGAACACAATGACAAACTTGTCTAAGTATTTGTGAAATACACGGTTCATCATGTCCATGAAAATTGCAGGTGCATTGGTCACTCCAAAAGGCATTACAGTAAACTCGTAATGTCCATAACGAGTTCTAAAAGCAGTCTTTGGAATATCACTTTCCTTGACTTTCAATTGGTGATATCCAGATCGGAGATCTATCTTTGAAAATACTCCAGCGTTCTTCAGTTGATCAAATAAGTCTTCGATCCTTGGTAGAGGGTACTTATTCTTGATCATCAATCGATTAAGCTCCCGATAATCAATACACATTCTCAATGATCCATCTTTTTTCTTGACAAACAAAACTGGTGCTCCCCATGGAGAGATACTCAGACGGATGAATTTCTTACATAACTCGGACGGATAAAATATAACACTAACATATATATTTTTATATTTTAACACTAATTAATTTTGCCTTTTCTTTGGTATTTTAATTCCATATTTAATTTTAATATATTGATATATTTGATAGTATATTTTATACTATAAGATATTTAATATATTTGCTTGATTTGGTTGTTGAGATTTTGTAGGGATAATGATCTAAGAAGGAAAAGATTTGAAGAAGTCTTCTAACGTTAATATAGTTCCTACAAATTAGGAGATTTATTTCTTGCCTTGTACTTATTCTTTTGCAGGGATTTAAAGATCAAATCACGTGGAAAAAGAAAATAAACGTGGTTGAAGAGCAGACGTGCAAAGAAGAGTGGAAAGTATGAAACAAGATAAAGAAGATGGAGAAAGTGGAAAGGATGGAGAAAGTGGAAAGGAAGAGAAGATGGAATCATGGAGAAGATGGAAGATGGATGAAGATCATGGATCATGGAAGACATGGATATCATGGATCACCAAACACGATCTACTAGAGTTTATAAATAGCACAATTCAGGCTGCAGATCAGTGTGCATCGAGAGAAATCCAAGAGCGAAGCTAGAGCATCGTGAGAGAGATTCAAGGACAGTTTCAAAGCAATAGAGTGTTGGAACATTAGTGACAACATTCTGTTTAATAGAGTCTTTCCTTTGATAGATTCTAGGTTTGTTGCTTTGTAAATCCTATAGAGGGTTTTAACATTCTTTGAGAGTTGGGAGATTATCTTAGAGTGTTTTAGTGTTTCAAAAAGATTATCTCAAAAGATCTCTTTGTGATTGTTGTGTAATTACTCTTGTAGTAATAAATCTTTTGCCCTGTTGGCGTTCCACAAGTATTATTTATATACTTGTGGATAAATCTTCCTGTCCTTGTTTGTTTATTTATTCCACTGCTAATTCTGATTATTCTAAGTGTCTGAATGTTTTGGTAAATGTTGTGACATTTGGAACAACATTATCAATCTGTTCATTTGTTTTTAAGTCTTGCAAGAGTTTTCTAAGGCACCAATCCTTTCAATTGGCATCAAGAGCCTGTATCACTCGACTTTGTATGTGATAGGATCCTGTTTTGTACATGCAAGACATGGATTGGTGTAATCCTCAGGGAAAGTTATCGGTGCTAGATGGATTGAACTACGCCTACTGGAAAATCCGGACCCGCTCCCACATTAAGTCCATAGAAGGTTGTGCTTGGGATGTTGTGTTAGAAGGTTTTGAACACCCAAAGAAGACCTGTGAATGGGATGGTGATATTGTACTCAAATCGAAAAGTGAGTGGACGGCTACTGAAATTGCGAACTCAAATTACAATGCTAAGGCACTCGACGTTATCCTTGGTTCCGTAGATCTCCACATTTTCAAACTCGTCCAGAATTGTACTTCAGCAAATGAGGCATGGGACATCCTCCAAAGGCATTATGAAGGAGATAACACAGTAAGAGAGACAAAATTGCGAACTCTAATGTCTCAATTCGAAACCATGCGAATGGAAGAGAATGAGGACATTAGTTCCTATTTTAAGAAACTACGTGATATCTCTAATTAGTCTGTGGTGCTCGAAGACTCTATTACGCACAAGAATTTGGTGTCCAAGGCCATCCGCACATTGACACCAAAATACAACATGAAGGTGTGTGCTATCGAAGAAGCACACAACCTTGCGAAGATGGACTTTGATACTCTCCAAAGCATCATGCAATCATATGAACTTAATCTGAAGAATCAAGAAGGAAGCTCGAAGGGAAAGAACATTGCTTTCCAAGCTCAAACTGATGATGAAAGTGATGAAGATGATGAACCACTGGAGGAAGTCATTGAAGGTCAAAATGTAGCAATGCTGACAAAGAAGTTCAATTCGATGGTAAGGAAGATCAATAAGAAAAAATTTCATCCGAAAGGGAAGAATTTCCAGAATAAGAATGCCGCTCAATCTACATGGAAGCCAACTGGTACACCTGCCCAACTCCAATCTAATCCCAAAAGAGCTGGATCTGAACATGGCAGATTTGATTCGAAGCATCTTGAAAGTATTCAATGTCATGCTTGCTCGGGATGGGGACATTATGCAAATGAATGTGCCAATACTCTTCGAAAGTATGGGATAAAGAACCACTGGGTTTCCATGAGCGATGATGAAGATGAGGATGACTTTGAAGAAAGTCAGAACCAGTCATTGATGCTTGCAACAATTTGCGAACAGAATGTCCAAACTTTTCGTGTTGCAGAAGATGTGGCCACATTGATCGATACATCTGACAGGTATGACTTGTTCAATTTTTCTAATGTAACCTGCTTGAATGTTGTGGATACAGATTCTCTTCCAGATGATGAAGAATTAGATGGAGATGAAGTTTTTGACGAACTCCAAGAACTTTATAAATCCTTACTTAAAGATTGGAAGAAGCAGTGCAAGAAAGTTGAAGTCCTTTCCAAAGAAAACGATATCATGAGGGGATCTTTAACGAAGATAGAAACAACCCTCATTCAGAAGGAGATGGAACTTGATAAAGTCCAATCAAAATTGGATGATGCAGAGGCCACTATTGCAAAATGGACCAGTAGCTCGACGAAAGTCAATGAAGTCTTAAACGAAGGTAAAACTAATAGAGCAGGTATCGGGTTTAAATCAAAAGAATTGGTCTTTCCGAACCTCTTTGGTGAAAATCATGTTAAAACTACCTTTGTGAGAGAAAAGTCTAAAAATGTTGGTGAACCTTCTAACTCAGGTCGTAGGAAAAGGAAGTTTGTTTGTCATTACTGTTTTTGTGAAGGGCATATAAAACCATTTTGTTTCAAACTGAAAAGAGATATGTCCAGTAATCAAATGTTGTCTGAAATGTTGCCCAACATTTCGAACAACATTTCTGACAAATGAAGAACTGTTGTGAAACAAGTTTGGGTTCCTAAAGCTCCTAGTGTTTGCAATGTTGTTTATACTGCTTTGAGAACTAACCTCGCAGGTTCGTGGTATTTTGACAGTGGTTGTTCACGTCATATAACGGGAACAAAAAGGTACTTAAAAGATTTTGAACCACTTACCGAATGTTATGTTACTTATGGAGGAGGAGCAAAAGGTAAAATCTTAGGAAGTGGAACGCTTGATGTACCAGGTTTTCCAAGTCTAAAAAGTGTATTGTTGGTTGATGGTTTTATGGCTAATTTAATTAGCATAAGTCAACTTTGCGATGATGACTTGGAGGTAAAGTTTAATAAAAGTTCATGTGAAGTTTTTGATAAATCTAACACTTGTGTTATGACAGGAACGAGGTCTCAAGATAATTGTTACCTTGTTGGTAACAAGGTCACTTGTAACAAGGTCCAATTTGATGACACAATTTTGTGGCATCAAAAATTAGGACATGTGAATTTTCGTACCTTACACAAGCTGATGAAGTTTGGAGCAGTAAAAGGTTTGTCTAACCTTAATTACAAAACTAAAGTAGTCTGTGGAGACTGCTAGAAAGGTAAACAGACACGTGTTCCACATAATGTTGCAACATCGGATGGAACATTTTCTGGTACTGCTCACTGTTTTGATCTTTTACATATGGATCTTATGGGTCCAGTTGAGGTAGAAAGCCTTGGTGGTAAGAGGTACTCCTATGTAATTGTTGATGATTTTTCACGTTTCACTTGGATTTTTTTTTTAGTGAAAAATCAGAAACTTTCTCTTACTTTAAAATGTTTTTTTACTCAAATCAAAACCTCTTTCTCTTCAAAAGTTTTGAGAATTAGGTCTGATCATGGAAAAGAATTTGAAAATAGTTTCTTTGCTGACTTTTGTATAAGAAAATGGATTTTTCATGAGTTTTCGGCTCCTAAAACACCTCAACAAAATGGGGTTGCCGAAAGGAAGAATCGAACTTTGCAAGAAATGGCTAAAGTTATGTTGAGTTCTAAAAATCTGTCAAAAAGATTTTGGGCTGAGGCTTTGAACACTGCTTGTTATATAGGAAATAGAGTTTTCCTTAGGCCCGGTTGCAAAATAACACCCTATGAAATTTTGAAAGGAAGGAAACCGAATTTGAAACATTTTCATGTTTTTGGGTGTGTTTGTTATATGCTTAATGACAGAGAAAATCTTGCTAAGTTTGATTCGAAGAGTGACAAAGTTATTTTTCTTGGATATTCCTTAAATAGTCATGTTTATCGAGTATACAATTTAAGGGTAAGGAATATTCAGGAATCTGTCAACATAGTGTTTGATGATTGTTCTAATCTTGCAGGAAAGACATATGAAGATATGGTGATGGATCTGATGGAGAAACCGTATGTTCCTGCTGATACAGAAACTGACAAATCTGATGTTTTGCCTGATGTTCCAACATTTGAAGGAACATCTGGTAACAACATTGAATCTGATGAAAGTGATGATGAAATTCATGATCCAGTAAGAAGAGATCCACCCGCTTGGATCAAAAAAGATCACCCTACAAGCCAGGTGATAGAGGGAGTACAAGAAGGAGTTCGAACACGAAAGAAGGAACCGGTTAATTATAGAGACATGGTAAGGTATGTATGTATGACTACCACATACGATGAGGTAAGAAATTACTATTTTGTGTCTTTATTAGAACCTAAAAACGTGTTAGAAGCTTTGAAAGATGATTTTTGGATTCAAGCTATGCAAGAGGAGCTTGAACAATTTACCTGAAATGAGGTATGGACTCTTGTTCCTAGATCTTCCAATACCAATGTGATTGGTACTAAATGGATTTTTAAGAATAAAACTGATGAATCGGGTAATGTTGTTCGTAACAAAGCTCGACTTGTAGCTCAAGGCTATACACAAGTCGAAGGTATTGACTATGACGAAACCTTCACACCTGTGGCTAGAATTGAGTCTATAAGGCTTTTGCTTGCTATAGCATGCTATCTAAAAATCACCTTATATCATTATGGATGTTAAGGGTGTCTTTCTTTATGGTTACTTGGATGAGGAAGTATACGTTGAACAACCTAAAGGGTTTGAAGATCCTTTCCATCCTAACCATGTGTTCAAGCTTGACAAAGCCTTATATGGTTTGAAGCAAGCCCCTCGTGCATGGTACGGTAGGTTGACAAACTTCTTACTTGATTTCGGATTCATTAGAGGTGAGGTCGATCGAACTCTGTTTATTAAAAGAAATAACAATGATATAATCATTGCACAAATTTATGTTGATGACATAGTATTTGGATCTAACTTGCAACATAGTTTAGATTCTTTTGTAGATGCTATGAAATCGACATTTGATATGAGTATGATCGGTGAACTTACTTATTTTTTGGGCTTACAGGTGAAACAATCTAATGAAGGCATTTTCATTTCCCAAAGCAAATACGCAAGGAACTTATTGAAAAATTCGGACTTGAAAGTGCTAAGCATATGAGGATACCGATGGGGTCTACGCAGAAAATATCAAAAGATGATGTTGCCGTAGATGTTGACACAACGTTGTACCGTTCAATGATAGGTAGCTTGTTGTATCTTACTTCAAGTTGACCTGATATTATGTTTAGTGTTTGTGTTTGTACCCGTTATCAATCTAGTCCTAAAATATCTCACTTACATGTTGTTAAGAGAATCATAAAGTACGTAGCCGGTACATGTGATCTAGGAATATGGTTCTCTAAAGATATGAATTCTAACCTTGTAGGATATAGTGATTCCGATTGGGCTAGAGATGTGAATGATAGGAAAAGCACTAGTGGGGGATGTTTTTATTTGGGAAATAATTTGGTCTCATGGTATAGTCGTAAGCAAAACTGTGTCTCTTTCGACTGCTGAATCTGAATATGTAGCAGCCGGAAGTTGTTGTTCTCAATTGATTTGGTTACAACATATGCTTAATGACTATGGTATTAAATGTGATAATTTGACTATGTATTGTGACAACATGAGTGCCATTAATATTTCAAAGAACCCTGTTCAACATTCAAGAACAAAACATATAGACATTTGACATCATTTTATTAGAGACTTAGTAGAGAAAGGTCTTATTCAACTCGAATATGTATCCACTGATAAACAAATAGCTGATATATTTACCAAAGCCTTAGATTTTGAGAGATTTTCGTCTTTGAAAAGCTCTCTTGGTTTGTGTGATCTAATTGCATACTTACAGTTTACGGATGTTGTTCCTAATGTTGCCACAATCTGAAAAACATCCATTGTTCAGGCTTTCTGTCTAAGGTTTTTAGGCATATGTTTGCTTGTGTGTTTTCTGGATGATGTGTGACTCTTTGTAGACATTTGTTCTAACAATTCCATAATTTCAGTTAATGGCTCGTTTTAAAGTGTATCTTGCTTAAAATTTTGATAAAAATCACGAAGCACTTGGAGCACGGCGTTCGTGGCGACGATGCTTTTCAGGCAGCCTAGTGATTTCTTAAAAAGGGTTGTGTGACTTACATTGAGTAACTCAAGGCACGACACTCGCTATGACGATGCTTCCTTGTAAAAAGGTGTAGGAGATACCACAATTCACAATAAAAATTTAATCTCTCAACTGAGTAACCAGAGACACGGCGCTCGCTACGACGATGTCATCTTTTCGAAAGGTTGGTAGAGATTAACATGTGCTAAAACTGTTGTTTATGGTACACTATGTTACGTTTTTTAGCCTGCTTAAAATTTCAAAGGAATTGTTGTTACAAATGTGTCAACATTGTGAAACACAAAATCTGGAAATTTTTGCATACAATTCTGTATTTAGGCATCCCTAGAATTTTATTTTATGGATACAATTTCTTATTTGGATAGTTCGTCTCCTAATGTTTCTGATCTTATGATGTTTATATCTCTGTGTTTTGGTTAATTTTTTACTAATTCAAATTCATTTGGATGAAATCAGTTTATTTTTAAATTTTGAATTTGAATTTTTGTTGAGGATCTTAAGGGTTTCAGTTGCTTGAGTGCTTATTTCACATCGCAATTCTCCATGTCTGGTCATATCACTCATACTCTCTCTCTTTCCATATACTCATCTCATACATACTCTCTATTCTCCTACCACTCAGTTCTGTTACGTACATGAAGAGAATATCGTTCATCTCATTTTTGTCTTCCCCATACTCCTCATTCTCTCTCAAAATTTCTCAATTGTTCAATCCCTCATGTCTGCTCCTAGCTCTTTTCCCACTGTGGAGATCACATTGGTGTATGTTTTGGACTGACGAAATTATCCATGTTAATGTTGCAACATCAGTTTCAACATTTGTTCCACTAACATGTTTTTGTCTCGAGATATTTTTATGCAGGTCTGAACATTGACTCAACAAGTTGCTGAGATGACTAGCATTAGAGACATCTTTTTGCTGATCTTTCTTCTCAAAAAGGGGGAGAAATTTCTAGCGTTAGTGTGTTTGCGTTAGTGTGTTTTTATTAAGGGGGAGATTCTTTTGAGGGGGAGATTAATTGTCACGCCCCAAAATCTTTTTGTATTTTATCAGAGTTTTACCGTTGGGCGTGAAGAGAGAAATAGCAAGAGACGCATACACAACAGAAAGAATAAGCAGGAGACAACAGAAGAAAGAGATAAGGGACGATGAAAATCCTTTTTGTATTAGACAATCGACCTCTACCGAAAACAATTGGTCTCACTACTGATATAAACATCATAATAAAGCAGCGGAAATAACATCAGGATCTCTCGTTCATAGAATACTCAGAATTAGTTACAAAACGTGAATAAACTTATAACATATTGTTTTGAAAATGTTTGTGCGACACACTCTAAAAATCACAAGTTCAAAAGCAGCACCGCCTCTCTCCATCTAGGGTTCATCATGCTCAGCAGCTCCTGTAGTGTGAGTACAGAATAGGAGAGTGAGTGCGTGGAATACACTCGTGGGGATAACTCTGTCTCTTGTAACTCTCAACAGATATATAAAAACTAGTAAAATAATCTTACGTCACATTGTCACAGCACATAAAATGCATAGCAGATATTCAAAGCGACTCAACTCAGGTGCGGGTATCCCCCGTCTTACCCCTACAAAGCTCAGGTGCAGGTATTACCTGACTTACCCCTACAAAACTCAGGTACGGGAATCACCCGACCCTACAGAAACTCAGGTACGGGTATCACCCGACCCTACTCAATCTCAGGCACGGATATCATCCGACCCTACGGAAACTCAGGTACGGGCATCACCCGACCCTACAATATCTCAGGTACGGGTATCACCCGACCTTACGGAAACTCAGGTACGGGCATCGCCCGACCCTACAATATCTCAGATACGGGTATCTCCCGATCTTACGGAAACTCAGGTGCGGACATCTCCCGACCCTACGTAAGAATGAATGTGGACCCACGTCCTTTCACAGTATATCATGATCATGTATTCAAAGCATATAATCACAACATTTAGTATTCCGCCAATCATGTTTTAAATAGGGAAAACTGTAAACAAATAGGAGTTAGAAATTACCCACACCTTGTTCGGTGGTTACCACATGATCAACGAGTACCGACAGATCAGATAACTAAGAGTCCGAGTAGCGAGTGTCAACAGTCAGATAACCCAACGTCAATCCAACAGGTAGCCTACATACGTTACAACATTCTTAGATCCTTAATAAAAAGCTGTAAAAGGTTCTGGCGGAAATACGTTCGTTAACGACGCGACGGATCGAACGATCTAAAGATTGGAGTTCAAGAAACGAGAGGGTCAGATCTGTATGAGTGGCTGAATAGATAGGAAATGAAATAAGGATCGCAATGCAAAAAGAATGAGCTCAATCGGAGTTCAAACGAGCTCAAACGGAGCATTTTAAGTTTAGGGGTAAAACGGTAATTTTGGTCAAAGGGTTGACTTTGACCGGGCCCACGACCCTCGGTCAATGACGTCTCATCAGCGACGACTCGATACGGATGAACGACGGAAAGGAAACGAGGTTCGGATCGAAAACACGGCGTCGGGTGCACGTCGGCACCCGACGGGCGCGCATGGGCGCGCACGGTGCGCGCGCGGCTCCCCGACACCCGACGGCTGCCGAGTTTTCTCGGCAGCTGCTTCTCCCGGCGTGCACCTGGTCGAGTTTTCTCGGCCAGGTCCTTCCCAGGTCGCCGACACCTAGGCTGCTCGACCAGCCACCTTCCCGGTGCCACCCGGCGCGGTGGCGCCGCCCTCCGCCGCTGACGCCTACCTTGCCAGAATTCTTGCATCGCCGGCTACCACCTACGGCCGTCCATCGCCGGATTCCGGCGGTGAATAGTGCCCGGAATCTCACCGCAAAACCCTTCGATACCCAGTTTTTCCAAAAAATTCAACATCAATCCAAACCTTCCGGCCGGCGACCCCAGTCGCCGGTGACCACTCCCAGCTCCTCCGCCGGCGACTCCCCGTCGCCGGCAACCCATTCCGGCCAAGCCCATCCACCAACACAGCCACCACACACAAGCATGCTATAACACACACACACACGAAAACACACACACACTGATCTCTCCCTCTGGCCGGCGGCCACCTGCCGCCGGCGATCACCACTCATCATCGTGACCTTGGCCGGCGACCCCCAGTCGCCGGCCACCAACAGCCGCCGCGCAACAACCACCCCTCCGCCACTACAAAACACACACGCGTACATATATAAACACCCTCCACTGTCCACTCTTTGCCGGCGACTTCCAGTCGCCGGCCACCCTCCCCACGGCCTCGCCGGTGACCCCCCGTCGCCGGCCACCTGTTCCCATATGGTGGCGCCGCCCACAACAGCCACCCTAGCAACACACACACTACCACACCTTAGCAACACGCACACATGCACGATCATGCATATACACACACCGTCCTTCTCCGGCGCCGCCATCCACGGCGCCGCCAGCCCTCCAGCAGGTCACCCTACCTCCGGCGGTCCTCCGGTCGTCAGCTCCGGCGAGAAGAGAGAGAAAAACAGAGGAGAGAGAGAAGGTGGCACAAGGGTTAGGGTTAGGGTTTCAAGGCTGTTTTTCACCGTTTTCCGGCGAACGAGAAATCGGATTTGAAATCCGAGACCTATCCTAGATTCGTCTCGTCGAGACGAACGTCGTGTGTGAAAATCGTCCGATTCCGACAACGTTGAAATTTTCCGGCGGCGGCACCGCCGCGACAGCGGCGGCACCGATCAGAAAACAGGAAACGAAGAGAGAAGGGAGGAGAGAGAGACTTACGAGTTTTCGGCGCGTTCGGCTCGTTCGGAAAAACGGTAAAAAAAATGAAATGAGGGAGGCCCTATTTATAGATTTTGGAAATCACTATTCACCCAAAATATCTTGGCACTATTCACGAGTTGACTTTTCCGAGTTACTATTCATCGGAAATATCTTCCGGTTTTCCGATCGAAACTTTGGGTTTTGCCCTTTTCGTCGATGTTCGAGCTACGGTTCTCCGATTAACCCCTAGTTCGTTTCTATCTTCCCGTTTTCTCGATACGCATCTAATGGTATATAAATATCCTACGTTCTACGTCTAATAAAAATTATCGTTCTTAAACTTGCATTAAACACTTATCTGAAACGCACAAATTAAATTAAACAGTTAATTCATACGCACAAAATTATTAAATCATAGGTTAAAATATTTAATTAATTAATTATGCTCGTTTTGATCCGGGGCGCTACATTAATTTTGTTGTGTTTTGTGAAGAAAGGCAAAAAGGGGGAGATTGTTAGAGTTTATTTTTGTAAACTCTTATTTTATTTTGCATTTCTCACAAAACATATTATTTGGTATTTTATCTAAAAAAAATTAATATTTCAATTGATTTGTTTGGAGTGATTTTAAGAGATTTGATTTTTCTCTAATGATGTTTTCTTGCAGGTATTTAGGGGGAGAAAATTAAATATGGTTTTGAGCAGAAAAGCCAAAAGGGGGAAGATTGTTAGTGTTATATTTTAACACTAATTAATTTTGCCTTTTCTTTGGTATTTTAATTCCATATTTAATTTTAATATATTGATATATTTGATAGTATATTTTATAGTATAAGATATTTAATATATTTGCTTGATTTGGTTGTTGAGATTTTGTAGGGATAATGATCTAAGAAGGAAAAGATTTGAAGAAGTCTTCTAACGTTAATATAGTTCCTACAAATTAGGAGATTTGTTTCTTGCCTTGTACTTATTCTTTTGTAGGGATTTAAAGATCAAATCACGTGGAAAAAGAAAAGAAACGTGGTTGAAGAGCAGACGTGCAAAGAAGAGTGGAAAGTATGAAACAAGCTAAAGAAGATGGAGAAAGTGGAAAGGATGGAGAAAGTGGAAAGGAAGAGAAGATGGAATCATGGAGAAGATGGAAGATGGATGAAGATCATGGATCATGGAAGACATGGATATCATGGATCACCAAACACGATCTATTGGAGTCTATAAATAGCACAATCCAGGCTGCAGATCGGTGTGCATCGAGAGAAATCCAAGAGCGAAGCTAGAGCATAATGAGAGAGATTCAAAGACAGTTTCATGTAAATCCTATAGAGGGTTTTAACTTTCTTTGAGAGTCGAGAGATTATCTTAGAGTGTTTGAGTGTTTCAAAGAGATTCTCTCAAAAGATTTCTTTGTGATTATTGTGTAATTACTCTTGTAGTAATAAATCTTTTGCCCTGTTGGCGTTCCACAAGTATTATTTATATACTTGTGGATAAATCTTCATGTCCTTGTTTGTTTATTTATTCCGCTGCTAATTCTGATTATTCTAAGTGTCTGAATGTTTTGGTAAATGTTGTGACATTTGAAACAACATTATCAATTTGTTCATTTGTTTTTAAGTCTTGCAGGAGTTTTCTGAGGCACCAATCCTTTCAATATATTTAAGATTTGGTATGCACAACCTTTTTTCAACTTTCATATGGGGGGATCTAGGATCGTCGTAATCGGGCTTAAACGAGTGTTTTAACGATCATCTGAAGTCGATTATTAAATAATTTACTTCTATTACACTAATTGATCAAGGTAATTATGAGAAAGTAAAAATTTCAGTGACATGTTTCTTCGAGGAAAGTATTTGTAATTTACCATTTTCTTTTCTTTTTTTGATATATGTTATCAAACTATATAATCTAAATAAAACGGACCAATTATATTGGTACATGAGAGAGTAGTACGAAGTCAATTTTGATGATACGATAAAAATGACAACATCAAATATGACTAGAAAAGAATGAATGTTAAATTGTGGTTAAAAAAAAAATGAAATTATAATTAGCACACTATAAAAAGTAACTTTTTTTTTTAACCAAGAGTTTGAAATTATTCTTTTTTTAGCCAAAAAAATAATTTTTGGACTATTATAACCTTGATGAAATTACCCCGTACCACCAAATTTTACCCCATACCAGCCAATATCATATTTCACTCCATACCATTATAGTACACCCTCATACCATAACGAATGAAGTCTGTACCATCATATTACACCCTCGTACCAATATTAAGGTAGCTTGTATTATCATATTACACCCTCGTACCATCATTAATGTATGTAGACCGTACCATCATATTACAACTCAAATGTTAGAAGAGTATAGTTGTGCAAAAATCATTTCTCTTAGCTGTCAAAAAATAAAATTTAATAACTTGACAAAAAAAAATTATTTACCCATTACATTTTTCCAAATGAATGTAAATTGTTTTTTAAAAGAAAATAAAAGTACTTATGTTCGTAAATGCTGTTCAATACTCCATAATTTGGAAGTTCATAATAAAAGTTGAACTATAGGTACTAAAATGGCTTAATAACTTATTTATTTATTGATTAATTAGCTAGGATTTCTTTTATGAGGTGACAAATTAATGATCCCATCTCAATTTTCCACATTTGTAGCTCTTCCATTCCATCTCCATAGTATCAGCCTGAATTCATCTGCTCCACTAATACTTTGCTGCTTCGATTTTCAGCCCCATAACATAATTAGCCTTTTACCAACTAATTTCCAAAAGGAAAGAAAAGAAATTCATAATTGAAAAACGTATTCACTATTAAATCTGAAATTTGATCCAAAATAGTCTTCTTTTATCAGTTTGAAGTTTTGATCCAAGTTTGTTTTTATTAAAAAGGAAAAGAAAAAAGATGGCTAACTTTGGGACGACGCAGAAATGCAAGGCTTGTGATAAAACAGTACATTTTGTAGAGATGTTATCTGCAGATGGAGTTCCTTATCACAATACATGCTTCAAATGCAGCCACTGTAATGGACGTCTTGCTGTATGATCATTTTTTCTTTTCTTTCTTCTTTTTCTAGTATATTAATATAGTTTAGTAATTAAGTTTTTGATACAAACAAATTGTCTTTTTTTTTTTTTTTTTTGTTAATAAGAGTGAAAACATGTGTATTAGGAAAGTCCATAATAAGAGTGAAAACATGTGTATTAGGAAAGTCCAAAAGGTTTCCCCCTTCTTTTTAATCTACATCTTATGCATGTTGTTAGCGTTAAAGTATGACATGTTTTTTTGCATTTTACAAATTTTTTCTTCAATCGAAAGTTTACGAATTTTTCATGTGCAATCTTAAAGCATATTCTGATCACTTGTCCGATTAAAATCTAGTTTTGTGTTCTGATTTTTTCGACCAGAGAACATGAAACATGCGCCAAAACGATTCAAATCTAAAGCCAAATGAAAGCCCCACTTGATTTCCTGATTTCCATTCGTTCAAGTTCCATTTGAACAAAAAAAAAAACCAAAATCTCAATTTTTGCATGAAATTAAATGATTGGAAAGCGTCTTAGGTTGTAAAGTGAAGGCCTATAGACTTTGAATGCAAACGGAGAAAAAAAAAAAACAAGTTTAGATTGCAAAGTGAAAAAAAAAAAAAATGTCACGCTTAAGCTAAATTTATTTTAACCCTTTATTTTATTAATAGATATATTATAATAATTATATATTGAGTATCCAACTTGGTGTTCTTCAATTTTCCTTCTTTATGACGTACATCCAATATTCTTTTTCTTTTCTTTTCTTTTTTTTTTGGTTTAAAACAATCTCTTCATGTCATGTACATCCAATATTCTTTTTCTTTTTTTTTTGTTTAAAACAATCTCACCTTCCTTCAAAACATGCATACAAGATATGATAATAAAAGAGAATTATGTATGGAATTTGCAGATGAGCAACTACTCAGCTGTGGATGGACAACTATACTGCAAGCCTCACTTTGAACAACTCTTCAAAGAAACTGGAAGCTTCACTTCTAAGAAATCTCAATCATGTTAGCTCTCTCTAACCACTCTTCACACTCCAATAAACATAGCTTTTCTTTCCTCAATATCTCTATCTTTTAATTATATCATTTTTCATGTGTTTTTCTCAGCTGGGACGAAGCTAGGAGATCCGGTAAACAAACTTTACCGCGATAAATTAACCTTATATTTCCGTTACATGGAACTATTTCTCTACTCATCATAAATATAACTTAATGTGTCAATTGCTGATCTGGCGCAAGGACAATATTGTGTTTTCATGATCTAATATTGTGATTTTGCATATGAACCATTGAATTTGTTTTCGAAACTAAGAGTTGGGGATATTGGATGCCAATGTTATTGCAGAGTAAGACTCCTAGTAAAGTCTCTTCATTTTTCTCTGGCACCCAAGAAAAATGTGCAGTGTGCAAGAAGACTGTCTACCCATTGGAGAAGGTAATATAATTTCTTCTTTTTTTTTTTTTTTTGTGCTTCTTTGTAAGCCCATGTTCCTTTATTTGAATTTATGCCCTTTTGCTCTAATAAAATTTAATTTATGTATATTATCAATCATCTACTTGATACTCAATTTGGTATTCAATATTAGAAATAGAGCTATTTAACAGATCAAGTCCGTTGGGTTAGTTCGTCCCACCACATTAAAACGATGGTTGTGTTGAGTGATTAGACTCCCGTAAGAAGATGAAACTTAGTGTGTTGGCCTGCAGCGAGATGGGCATTTGTTGGGTTGGCTCACCTCTAAATCATTTTATTTTAATTTTTTTTCTTACATGAAAATATAGATGAGAAATGAATAATAATGATAAAAATTATTTTCTAATTCAACGAATATTGTATAAACTATTAATGTGAGACATTTATTTATAAAATTTAAGAAATTTCCACAAAAGAATTATTTAAAAAAAAATCATTTTCATATTCTATACATAACTATATACATGTACATTTTAGTAAAATGGAAAAAATCTTGCATATAACACTTTTTTTTCATTTAAAAAAATAAATAAAATTGTGATGGATTGTGATGGATTGAGATTTTGGCAGTCTGTCATAAAGAAGGCTCATCCTGCCAAATGATGGGTTACGATTTACGGGCCGATGCCCATCAACCTGCGCTAACATCTATAATGACAATTTTTTTCCTTTTTTTCATTTCTTATGAATGAAACTCAGTACTAAACTAGAAATAGTTATTAAATCCTTCTTTCAACTTCAACCTCTCAAACACATCTTTTAATCTTTATCATAAATGATAAAACTTGAGTTGAATAGTACTTGTCTAATAACCATAAATCCATAATCAAACTCCACCACACTCTAAGTTGAACAAAAATATCAACCAAGCTTGACAACTTCCTCATTCACTTCAACTCAATTATACCTAGTCAAAATTTAAAGAAGTTTGATGCCCATTGCAGGTAACAGTTGAGGGTGAGTTCTACCATAAGCAATGCTTCAAATGTGCTCATGGAGGGTGCTTGATCACACCCTCATCCTATGCTGCTTTGGATGGAATCCTCTACTGCAAGCCCCATTTTGCTCAGCTCTTCAAGGAGAAAGGCAGCTACTCTAATCTTAATAAGTCTGCTTCTGTCAAGAAAAATGCTGAGGATACCACACCTGTTGAGCCTGTGTCCGAGCCTGAACCCGAGCCTGAACCTGAGCCGGAGCAACTAGGTGATGACTCAACAGAAGCTCAAACACAGGAAACTTAAATTGGTTTTTCTTCTCATTCTTGAGATTCTGATTTGGTTCTCAGAACTTTGTTTGTGTTAATTTCTAGTTGCATCCACTTATTTATATATCTCAAAGAATGTAGTCTTGATTTGTTGACTAGATGATACTTAATTAGGATCACTTTTGATTGGAAATAGTTAGTAGATACTTCAAAGATCCTTCAAATTTTGGTTATTATATGAATTGTAATTTCTCTCTCATTCTTGATTTACTTGTGGTTCAACTTGGGAATTTAGGTCAGTTTTGGATTTTTTTTACTTGATTTTCATGTTCTTTCTTAGCTTGTATAGTTTCAATTTTATAAAATGTCCACATTTGAAATTATTTAGAATTCTAAATATAAACTAATATAAAAGCAGGATAGTTGGGGCCGAATTTACAAGAATATACAAGTATCGTTATACTATTCGAGAGAGTTTCGACCAATCAAGTTTGAAAAATCTCCAAAATATGTATGTCATCAATAGAGGTGGGAATAGATTGGGCTACTCGACAGGGATCTATGGTTCGGCCTAGTATTGGCCCAACTCAGTTCGGCCTATTCAATAATTGAGCCAAGCCAAGACCTTTAATTAGGTCTTTTTATGATAATAGGCAAGGCCTAGGCCTTAAAAAAGTCTAAAGGGCCTAACAGACTGATTTTTTTATAGTGTATTATAGAGATATATAATACATATTTATAGAGCATACATAATTTTAATTTGTATCTTAATTTTATAAGCCCAATATTCATTATTCAAGACTAGTTCACGCACCCTTAAAAAAAAAGAATTCAACTATGGTTAGGTTGTTGATCTTTGTGTATTGTAGATCCTTAGCTCATTTTAGTTATGAAGAACTAAGTGAATGCATTAGAGAATTGCTCATTTTCATGTTTTTTAATGTAATTTTTTAAATCTATTGTAGGCTTTTTATAGGCTCTATATAGACATTAGGTCAAACTTATCTACAATACAAAATAGGCCGGGCTCAGACAAAAAATAAAGTTTATTATTTATAATATGCTAGATTTAAGTCTAATATTTAAAACACAAAACTCACGTAAGACCGTCTCATGTAAGACCTTACGTGATCCGGAGTTTTTTATAGTTTTATGTGAGACCAAAATTGACCATATTAAATGAGTTAACCCGCCTTATTAATTCATATGAACTCCATCTTACATAAGGTCTAACGTGAGACCGTCTCACGTAAGACATACTCTATTTAAAATTTAGGTTTAGGTCGATCATAAGAAGGCTCAGTCCAACCTAACCTATTTCTACATCTAATCGTCAGTAGGGAGTCCGTCTCTCAAAATTGTAAATACTCAATTTAAAGCTCTTATAGAATATCATAATTTTCAGCAAATAGAAAAAAAAAAAATGTAATTCCAAAGGAACACTTTAAGGGGAAAAAAGGAACCAAACCCTATGCATCCGTTTTGATTGACATGAAGAACACATGATTTGTGGGAACAATTATATCCTTTGCATCTAACAACCTTCATCAGTACAATATTTATTCATCTATAATTTTCTTTTCCAGAGGGTAATAAATTCTTAACAAATTTAGATATCAACATGATGTGGATATTCTTAAGGTAATGGGCCTGAGTCCCATGACCTAAAAGACACAACTAAAAAGGGAATTAAGTCCATGAGAATAGGAAAAACTCAGCCTAACATGTGAAGAAGACCTTGGTCTAGCCCAATGAGCTAGAATGATAGGGTTCTCATAAAGAGTAGAGGAAAAGACCCTAGTGCCCTTTGACCTACTATGTAGATATAAATAGTGAGAAACATGTCTTGTAACTAAAGTTTTTTCCATTTTGAGGCTAGTCATTCACTCTCAATAATATTATTCTTCATTCTTCAGCATTTTCTCTATTTAGTTCTTATTGTTTTCATCCAATTCTCCTATGTAATTCATTAATTTGATGTTGGAAATTTCCAACCTCCAACACGATATATTATATTAATTATGATGTTTGTTTTTTGACTCATTAAATAAGATTATATTAATATTAAAGCTGTCAAATTGGATTCAATCCAATAAGACGGTCAAGTGATATAGTCTGGCCGACTTGGGTCAATACCTCTTATCGTTGGGCCTGTAGAATTACAGTCTAACTCAGCCTTGGTTGAACCAATGAGCAAAAATAGCCTAATAAACGTCTAATAATTTTTTTAAAAATAAAAATGAAGTTAATTAACTAAATTGTGACACCAAATAAAATAAAAAATAAACAAAGCAAATAATTAATAGGGTTAAAAATATTTTACCATCCGAACTATACGTATTTTACACTTTTTGGTATAAACTTTGAAATTTGCATTTTGTGGTATGAACTTTAAAATTTGATGCAATTTATGTTATCAGACAAATCTTAATCGTTGATTTATGACATATGTATGGTTATGATTTGTTCAATACCGTAAAATGCATCAAACCTTAAAGTTCATACCACAAAATGCAAATTTAAAAATTTATACCAAAAAGTGTAAAATCATGTATAGTTCTGATGCGAAAATGTTTTTAAACCTAAACAATATATCATCATATCAATTACACATACAAATAATTATTTAACAACTCCACAAAGCCAACATTCATTACAAAAGTTTAAAGTCATCATCATTCATCATTCATGGATTATGAGTTTGAGTTTTTTTGACTCGTGTATTTTCTGTTTAATAATTTAATAGACTAATACAATGTACTTGTCTTTTCATTGTTAAAAAAAAAAATGAAAAACACAATGTCGGATCCATAGGCCAACTCGACAGTCCAATTCAAATCAAACCCATCAAGCTAGGTTGTTTGATTCGGACCAAATAAGCTTGATGTTTTCCCTACCGTTATATTTATAGTTCAACCCATCCATATTTATGGATGTATGGGTTTGCCTACTCGTGCTCAACCAATTAGAAAAACCGAAAACCGATCGGTTCGAAACTGCCGGTCAACAGTTTTAGGAACCGTTGATCCGGTTCCGATTCGAACCGGAACCAGGGTTCCGCGGTTCGGCTCCGATTTGCGATTTTCCAAACAGCCGGTTTCCATATATATATATATATATATATATATATATTTTAAATTGATGCATGACACGTGGACGACTAAGATTAAATAGTCGTTCATGATCAACAACTCAAATTAACTAGCCGTTGAGCTTTGATTCCTTCGTTTTGATAAGGATACGTAGGCAATTTCATTCTAAGTTTGGAAGTTACACTTTCAATTTTAGAATGAAACTCAAGTTTTTTCAATTTTTTTTTCCTTTTCTTCAATATTGTAGTATGATTCAATGAATCATGATTGTAATATAGAGTTGTAATATATGATTTTGAACATATATTGTACTTGTATTTCTAAATTTCTAATGTTTTATTGTAATTTTTTAATTGATTGTATTTTATTAATTTCACTCATTTTACTTTGTTAAAAGTCTTCAAAACTTTATATAAACATCTAAAGACTAAAATTATGAAATATTACACAATTCATGCCAAAAAAAAATGGGAAACCGAACCGCCGGTTTCGGTTTAACCGGTGGTTCTGAACCGGAACCGAAACCGAACCTCACTGTTCGGTTCCAATTTGCACTTCGGCGGGTCGGCGAACCACCGGTTCCGAGGCCCGTTCGGAACCGTGAGCACCCCTAGGCTAGCCCGTCGGGTGGTCTAAAAGATATTTACTTATATAATAATCTACTTTATTAATAGCATCTTTAATTTTTTAGGGAAGAAAAATATAAATGAGATGGATAAAGTATAAAATATAGCGATTCGTACAATAAAGTACAAATACTATTAATTATACGATGTCTAAAATATACACACTATCGATTGGTGTCCTAAAGAATGAAATTATCACTCAAAACCCCCCACAAAAATAAGATCATGTTTGTCATCACAAAGTTTTAACTTTTTCATATTGTGAATAATTTTTCTATTATTCTATTTTTTTGTTTTTCTTTCATATATGTGTTCATCAATTATATTTTGGAATTATTCTTTGAAAATTATTTTAATAATTAGGGATCTCAATCTGCCGAACAAAATCTTAATTTTGTGACTATTTAATTGATAATTTTATCATTTATGGTCTTGAATTAATAGTTTTTCTTTTTCAAGCCTCAAAATTAATAATTTACTATTTTAGTTCATGCCTTAAATTGGTTAAAAAAAACATTTATTAAAATAGTAGATCTAATATGATATCTCAAGAATCTTATTTCGGGGTTGGGTCAGATCAACCCGATCAACGTGGGCCAACATTATTTAACGTGATCTAAAGTCAATTTTTGATATAATAAATATTACTTTTAGTAATATTATGCAATACTTTTAGGTTGTACTTGAATAGAACGATTTGAAATTTAGAATTTCAAATGAATGGATAGTGGATTTGAAATCAATCTATATAGCTAAAAAAATTAGCTTAAAATGAAAATGATGTATTTCAAATCCATATTTATTGAAACACCAACAATGAATTTGTTGTCATTAATATCAAATTTCTCCTCAAATCTCTCTATCCAAACACAACCTTTGTATACCATGTAAGTATATGATAAACATAAAGTCTTACATGATACATATAAAAATATTACATAATGAGAATTAAAAAAATATTTTGTACAATTTCTCAAATTAATCATGAATTTGAAGTCATATAACAAAAAATATTACATAATACACATACAAATGTAATTTTATATAAGCAAAAGTATTACAAAATATTAGTTATCAAACTATAATTTATTGAGTTGGTGTCTTGTGCAACTGGTGCACATTGCAATTAAATCGACTCGAATCCACACGGTTTCTTTAATTCATATGTTAGACTTTTATGTTATATTAGTATGATCCTTATGTTATATTAATATGACATTTATATACAAATATCATAATCTTTATGTAATACTTTAACTTAAAAAAAAAAGGAATTTCAACACACATTGTACATATATACATTTATGTGATATTACTCATAACTTTATGTGATAATATTATTTATATCTTTATATCAACACAGTCGTACTTTTATATTATGACTTTTATATAATGTATAAAAGTACATGTAACGTAACTATAATGTGTAAAACATATTACATGTCTATATAGTATAATGTAAATATATGAATGCACTAACAAACAAATATGAAGGTCATGATATAAATGTATGAATGTTATAGTTAAAAGGTATACATATTCTTTCTAAAAATGTAGAAAATAAATTAAGTGTGCGAGCGTCCTCTCTAGGGCGCGTGTCGGATCGAGTCGATCTGGATTGCATAGATCTAAGTCCATGCAACTGGTGTGCAAAAGTTTTTGTGTAATTTCTTAGTAGTATTATCTGGTACAAATAAAAGTATTATATGACTTTGTTGACATGATTAATTGAGCGTTAATTCACATTGACCGAATCAACCCGACCTATATAAGGCGGTACCATACACTAATCACAAAAATTCAGGTGAGACCATCTCACATGTGATGACAGAATGCACGATAGTGTCCTAGGACACGGTCCGACCGTGCCTGACAACACAGCTGCGTGTGTGGTGCACGATCGTGTCGATTGTGTGTGACAACAATGTATAAGTATGCGTTTTTCAACTGTAACTATGTGATTTATAGCAATAAACATGCGTTTTAATTTTAATCGCACACAATCGACCGTATCCTGTATACAATCGTGCACGATTCCATCACATATGAGATGGTCTCATTTAAGACATACTCTACAATAATATCTAATAAAAATACTACTACTCAGTGTTTTTATTTTTTATTTTTATTTTTTTAAATATGAAATTGGAGATAAGGGAAAGCTGTTCCTTATTGGGAAGAGAACAGTTATTTTTCAATTACTACATATCTGATTACACACACTTCTTCTCACTAATCACACACTCACAGACGCATGCATTTTCGCAAGGTTAGCAATTCAAAATAAAGTTTTCATATAATTTCAATTCGATTCTCCTTCGCGGATTTTGGAAATATTCCTCTCTAATCTCCTTGATTTTAATAGATTTCAGTATATGATGAATGATAACTACGCACGAGGGCGATATCCACCGGGAATCGGAAGCAGTCGCGGCGCCACCGTGGGTGACGGCGCCGCTTTCGGAAACCCAGGCCAGTTTTACCAGAGCCAGAACCCACATTACCCTCTACTGCAGCCACCGCAGGCACATCCAACCGCACAGAATCAGCCGGAGCAGTGGATGAAGCGAGACCCTAGTGCGTCTACCGTTTCTGATTTTTCTTCTACTGAAGTTGAAAAATTTGTCCACTCTGATGCCATCGGTTCCACGTACATTTCCTCGATATCAATTATTTCTTAATATCATTTGATATGCTTTCTGTAATTGCATGGTTGTATATTTTAAATGGATTTTACATGATTTTGCCTGTTTTGTTCATTGGAAGGGTTTCATGTTCTACCAACACTTTGAGTATTTATTTCCGGGTTTGATATTGGCTTGCAGAATGAATTCTTTCAAGAAGTTTCCTACTAAAACTCTAGATTTAATCTATTCTTTGCATATGAGAATTGTTATTTTTCGCTATTTTATATCTTTGGGGGGAAGAGACTACTGAACTCTTTTTTTTTTTCTGTTTTTTTTTTTTTTGAGGGATCAGCTCTCAAGATTGGAAGGCTCGTTTAGCGCCCCCACCACCTGACAGACGTTATAAGACTGAAGTACGATGAATATCTTAATTTCTGGCTACAATTTTGTTGTCAAGTAGCTGCAGTTCAGGTTGTATAATATTCTTCAATCTTCATATTTGATTTTGCTGACTGAGGTAGGTTGCGTGCTTTTTTGGTGGAACACTTGGGAGGGGAAGGGGTGGAGGTTAGAAGAAGGTTCCTCCTTAGACTCCTACATAAATTGGATATAGGACTATCATAAGTTGCCAGAAAAAATGAACTTAAGTTGGTCAGATCTGTTATGGAATTTATGAAGAAAGTCACTCTGATGTTAATGATATCTTATAACTTTCTAGTATGAGATTGAGGATATAAATGGGATAAATCCTTTCCATTTTAAGCTGTGAGTTGATATTACAATACAATGGCTCGTAGGCTGTAGTAGTACTGACATTGTCTTTACCCCTCTTGTTATTGTTCTACCTTTTAGAAATTATGATCTCTTTGTTTTCCTTCTTAAGTATGTTCATTAGGTACTGCCAACAAATCAATGCAGCATATTTTCCGAATGTTACTTATTTAATGTCATTCCTCGGGATAATTAGCGTAACGCTAGTTCAATATGTCACCAAAGATTATGGGGTTCATTTTACCTTTGACTTTCTCTTTTCTTTTTATTTGTGTACTGAATATTGCTTCTTTTGCCTTCACAAGATACTAAGATTCCACAATTTGATAGAACCACATTTCTTATACACCTCAGGTGCAAGAAACATGCACAAGTGTGACACTTGGCTATGCATGTATGCATAAAAATTTCCTTACTTTGTGTGACGCCTGGAACACAAATTCATAAATACTTTCAAGATGGAGCCGCATTTTACTTGAACCACCTGTCTATGTTTTATTTTTCGTGTTTTTAGTTTAATTGCCTTGATGGAGAACCTTTTTACTGAATTTAATGTTATGGGAGTTTATTTGGCATCAAGTCCTTCATTTTCACTTTGTCGCTTGATATGCTACTTTTCTTGCAGGATGTCACTGCAACAAAAGGAAACGAGTTTGAAGATTACTTTCTGAAACGTGATCTACTGATGGGAATATATGAAAAAGGGTTTGAAAGGCCTTCTCCCATTCAAGAAGAAAGTATTCCAATAGCTTTGACTGGAAGTGATATTCTTGCCAGGGCTAAAAATGGTACAGGGAAAACTGCTGCATTTTGCATTCCTGTGCTAGAAAAAATTGATTCAGATTACAATGTTATTCAAGGTAACTATTCATTCTCTTGGTATTATTTTCTCCAACGATCAATTAAAAGGAAAACCTTTTTGCAACTGTGATGTGTATATTCGGTCCTATCGTAGTCTCAGTCTAATATTGAAGTTAATAGAGGAGGTTTGAAAAGGAAAATGGCGTATAATCTTTCCTCAAAAGGAATAGAAAAAGGTATAAAACTTGTTTATCAGTTATCTTTTGTGATTTTTTCATGCAATGTACCCAGAAGTTCAAAATAGATGTTCTTTAATGATTATCATCTTCTAATAAATAGTGCTCTAGTGGGATTTTTCCATAACCTTTTATGGTTCCTGCAAAACCTTATTTACATGAAAAGTGCTCTGTGCCAACTGGCTACGCTTATGTGTTCCATTGTTTTGATTTCTGTATATGCATCAGAGTAATGAAATTTTAACTATGTTCTAGGTAACTAGGATGATGCTTGTTTCCATTATATATTTCATTTTTCCATTGCTATGTTGACCGTTGAAATTGTGAATATGTACTTTTAAATTTCATACTCTCTAATATGATGACATCTTCAAGTGATTTTTCCATACTTTTATCTTGGATAGTTATTAGTTTGATATGTAAGTAAAAAAGTTTAGAAGGTATTAAGTATCTCGGAACCAGTATTTACTTCTGTTGGCAAAGTTCAGTGATCCTTCTGTTTGGTTTGGATTGGTCTCTATGATAGTTACAGCAGCATCACCTCCCTCTACTTAAAGAGTATGTGTTAATTCTGGAAATATTAATTTGGTCAGGGTATCTCTCATTGTTTATGATTAGTTTCTCTGTTGGCCATTATGTGCCATTGATGATACTTATATGGATGGGTTGAGTTTCTTTTTCATGAATTTAAAGCAATAAATATAGATTTTAAAGCTCTATTTGTCTGTGTTTGTAACTGGATGCTTTTACAAAACAAACAATAAATAACTAGGTGCTGCTAATAATCAAGACAGTTATTTCAGATTTTCTTCTTCTAGAAGATCAGATTACTTTTTAGGGATGCAATTCATGTCCTATCACTTCCTACAACTAACTAGGTGCTGCTAATAATCAATGCAGCTCTGATATTGGTTCCAACTAGAGAGTTGGCTCTTCAAACGTCCCAAGTCTGTAAGGAGCTAGGAAAACACTTGAAAATTCAAGTAATGGTTACCACAGGAGGAACCAGTCTAAAGGATGATATCATGAGGTTGTATCAACCTGTGCATTTAATGGTTGGAACTCCTGGAAGAATTCTTGATCTCACCAGAAAAGAGATATGTGTTTTGAAGGATTGTTCAATGATTGTGTTGGATGAGGTATGTAGAGTAGTTTTCCCACCTACTACTTGGAAAAATTATATTTATGCTGCAGTGATGATAACTGAGTGCTGTGTACAATATATATATATATATATATATATAGAGAGAGAGAGAGAGATAGAGAGAGAGAGAGAGAGAGAGAGAGAGAGAGAGAGAGATTTTGACTCTTTATGCTTATGCACGAGTCACGACAAGGGAGATTTGGTGGCTATGGCTTTAAATTTGCATTGAATCCTTTTATTGCAGGCTGATAAGCTATTATCTCCAGAATTTCAACCTTCCATAGAGCAGCTGTTCTCCTTTCTTCCCCCAAATCGGCAAATTCTGATGTATTCAGCTACATTCCCTGTAACCATAAAAGCTTTTAAAGATAAATATTTGCGAAGGCCCTACATCATCAATTTAATGGATGAGCTCACACTCAAAGGTATCACCCAGTATTATGCTTTCGTTGAAGAAAGACAGAAGGTTCACTGCCTGAATACACTCTTCTCTAAGGTTTGATCTTAACTGCTTCCTGGTTGTCTCTTTAGGTTTCTCCTTTCCTAATTGGAAACATGACATTGTTGCTTTTTTTGCAGTTACAAATTAATCAATCAATAATCTTTTGCAATTCTGTCAACCGAGTGGAATTGTTGGCGAAGAAGATCACAGAGTTAGGCTATTCTTGCTTCTATATTCATGCTAAGATGCTGCAAGATCATCGTAACAGAGTGTTCCATGACTTCAGAAATGGTGCTTGCAGAAATCTTGTTTGTACTGGTATGCTCATGATTTTTAACTAGTGCTTCTTCAAAATTTTGATGTCAAATCTTTGATCACTTCATGAAATTGAAGGGATTCTCCAACTGATTTATGAGAGTTAATTCTCCATGTTTGCAGTTACTCACTTTGCAACAGGATTAAGTAAACTGTGTGTGTGTGTGTGTTTTTCCTTTTTCTCTTTTGCATATAATTGAATGTGTTGTTTTATATGTTTCTTGGTTTCACCTTTATTAACTGATATGATCGATACTGCAAGATGAATATTCTTCAACGGATTGGATTTCTTGATGATGTTCCCTGTTATAGGACAATTGGTTACGTCTGCTTTGATTTGAGCTAGTGCCCAACTACTAGTTATAGTTGGTGCACAGCTGTGTTTTCTTGCTGTAAGTTCTTTGAAAAGAGTGACGATATTCTGTACTTGTTTCATGTCCCTGTCTCGTAGATATGCTATGTTTAGTTGCCCAGGTCTATCTTCATAATTGATGACCTTCAAATTATGCAAGACTAGTTTATGTAAAGCATCAGCCAAAGAAAGAGATTTATGTGCGATTTTTTAGTGAACTAACATGCCACTTGCCATGTGAATACTTCTTTTGACTTTTATATGCACGCCTACTCAAGGATGTGCTTGCAGTAGGATCACAGGGGCTTTTTTTTTTTTTTTCCCTTTTCTCCTGTTGCTTTTAGAAGTTCCCATTAGCCGTCAATAGAACTGGAACAAAGTGGATTTGATTGTGGGGTTTGGTTTCATTGTAGTTGTGCTTAATATGTGTGGCAGTTATAAAGATTGTGTCGGCATATCTTTTCTTTCTAGTAAATAAGGTGAATTCTTTCTTTGCATGGTGGAAGATTTGAAATATTTAAGTGTGATTGTTGTTTGAATCTGTTTCCCATGATATTTTAAAAAGACAGTTTTTTCTGTTCAGCTATTTGGAATGCCCCTACTAGTGATTATTGTACCAGAGATCTGTTGATTTGGATATGACATAAGTTTCAGTTTTATTCTCTCCTTTAAATTATTCATCTATATTTTAGCAATATGAAAAGTGTGAATACTGCCACTATCATTCCATAGCATATACTAATTAGATTATAACTAACAAGTTTCTTTTAAATATGTTATGCAGATTTGTTTACTAGGGGAATAGACATTCAAGCTGTCAATGTCGTCATAAACTTTGACTTTCCTAAGAACTCGGAAACTTATCTGCACAGGGTACGTAGATCTTTTCCCAGCATGAAAATTATTAGGGAAAAGATGTCAAGAAGTATCTTACTCGATTGTTGAACAACTTTTTGTGAAGTAATGTTTTGGATCTACTTGTTTAGGTGGGTCGATCTGGAAGATTTGGGCATCTTGGGTTGGCTGTGAACTTGATTACTTATGAAGATCGCTTCAACTTGTATGTCTCTGACGTTCTTTTGCTTTATGAAAATTTATTCTTTGCTATCTGTAGTACTTCAGACATTCCATCATATTAATATTAACATCAGTGTTTGGCTTTCTACTATTTACTTTCTTTTAAATGTTTCCATTATGTTTCACAGATACAGGATGGAGCGTGAGCTTGGCACAGAGATCAAACAAATTCCTCCTCGTATTGATGAAGCTATTTACTGTATGTGATGCCTCACAAGATTTGGCATAGGTGAGTTGATTATCTCATGGAGCATTAATGAAATTGCACTTTTAACACTTGAGTTCTAATATTTGTAATAGCTATTTGACCATTGTTCGGTGGTTGTTCTTTTCTCTTCTGAGCATTGCAGTGAATTGCTTTCTCCATTCAATATCAAACTTAATCTCAATAGCTGAATGACTATAGGACATGGAAGATGTGAAGTGCTGTATTTTATTGAAGGCACAAGTTATGAACATCACCCGTATTTTGCAATCTTGATAAGTGTAACTTTTTATGCTAATGAGGTGTTCTCAGAGACATTTTGGGTTGACCTTATTCGTCCCCTTCATTTAACTCGGTATTGCATAGCCAAGTTTGCACATTTCTGGTGCCTGACTTCTTTCAGAATTTGGTGTGTGTATTCGAATCGAATCATAGGAGCTAGTAATCTTGGATGTAGTCATAGCACCACAGTCGGTAGGTCTTTGCCATTTTAGATCTTTAATGTAGTATTATATTCTGATGGTACTACCTAAGAGATAAGACATTGGAATGGGTATGGAGCTGCTTTTCTTTCATTCTCTCTTTTTTTTTTTTTGGAGAGAGAGACAGAACGACAGATCAGTAGATTGACAGTGCATCAGTGCTTACATTCTTCTTATAGTTGTTGCATTTACAAAGGATAGTTGCATTTCTTGCTCTTGAACTTCCAGAATTTGTATCTTGCCTACACTTTAACTTCTACCTTTTGCCTTGATACACTTTTAGTTTTGTTAATTTGTGTTCTCTACACTTTAATTTCTACTTTTTTTTACCCCATGTATTTTTTAATTTTTCTTATTGGTTTTTTGTTTTAACCCTATGATTTTCCCCTTTGTTTTGTTGATGAATCGGCTAAAGTTGACAAAATTAGAAGTATGGAAGGCCAAAAAAAAAGTAGAAAATGCAATGTGTGGAGCAAAAAAAAAAGTTGGAAGGGCTGAAAAAAATAGAGATTAAAGTGTAGGGGAAATTAAAATAGGGAGGGGCTAAAGGCACCCCATAGATTTCTAAGCCCACCCCAACATTTTTATTTTTTAATAAAAAAAGCTAAAAGATAATTTAATTCCAATTTTACCCGTAAAAGTAAAAAAAAAAAAAAAAAAAAAGGAAATTTGAAACCCTATCCTCTCTTTTGCCACTTTATTTCTCTCTTTTTTTTTCAATTTTTTTGATTATGTGATGTTTTTCTAAATTTTTTTAGGAATTGAATGCTAAATTGATGACGGGCATTTCACGAATTAGTCAAATGTATGAAAATCGAACGAACAACTCAAAAAATCAATCAAATCCGACCATCTTCGTTCGGCCCTGGTTGGCCGAACACTCCATCGAATGGAGATGGTCAAGTTTGATCGATTTTTTGAGTTTGTTCGTTCGATTTTCATACAATTTTCATATATTTGACTAATTCGTGAGATGCTCATCATCAATTTAGCATTCAATTCCTAAAAAAATTTAGAGAAACAACATCAAATAATCAAAAAAGTTGAAAAAAAAATAGAAAAATGAAGTGGCAAAAGAGAGGGAAGGGTTTCAAATTGTTTTTTAATTTTTTTTTTAATTTTCAAGGGTAAAATTAAAATTAAATTATTTTTTAGCTTTTTTAATTCAAAAATCAAAATGTTGGGGTGGCTTTAGAAATCTATTGGGTGCCTTTAGATCCTCCCTTAAAATAATGCAAATACATCGGAAAAATATGTTATTCCAAATTAAAAGGCATAGCAAAGTGTTTTGCAAATGAAAATTATTTTGATTGATTAAGGACAACTTGTCACCATCAGTCGGTTTGGCGACCAAACTGAAAATCAAACATCAAACTGAAATTTTTATATTTTAAAATTCGAAAGTGAAATTGAAGATTTTGAAAAACCGAATGAAAATTGAATCAAAATATTTAGGTATAAATTCAGTTTTACCAAAATTTGGAACTTTTTATTTCTCACTAAAGTAGATAAAGAAAAAATTAATAAATTGGGCATATCAACAGCAAATTGGTTGTCGATCCTATTCAATTAGGCAATATTTGTGGAATCGGACCGATGATCAAAATGATTTGACCATCGATTCAAGATTTAACCTATCGGATCGGTTCAAACGATTAAAAGAATTTAGCATTAATTTTTAATTTTTTGGTCATATTATATAATTTTCTGTAAAATTGTAGATGATGATAATAATAATTATTATTCTTCTTCTTATTATTATAATGATAACAATAATGACATATTATAAATTTTAGTTAATAAAAAAATTAGATTATCAAAATTATATCTCCTCAAATTATATAAATTTTCTCTTAATAATATGAACATATTTTTAATTTATCATAGCTTATTCACAATATAATATTAGAAGTTGTTTCATATTGGATAATTTTTTTTTAAAGAAAGTATGAGAGATAGTAGTATAAAGTGTAAGAGTTTGTCCCACATAGATAGACAACTAAAATGACATTGAAGTCATTCACTATAAATAACTCAAATGTATGAGATTTTTGTCCCACTTTAGTTGGGAATAAAAAATAACATGGAAGATATGCATTCTAAATGATGTTATGCTAGAAATGTAGTTGTCCATCAATTCTTTAAAGTTAAAATAAATAAAAAAGCTTAAATTAAAAAATAAATAACTAGAAAGTTACAATTTAAAAAAAAAAAAAAAGCCGATTCTAGAAATCTAGTTGTCCACCAATTATTTTAAGTTCAAATAAAAAGAGTTTAAATTAAAAAAATATAAAAAAAATCGATTCTTTTTGTAGCCGGTTTTACCGGTCTTAAACTGTTGGACCTTGATTTTAGTTTTTGCGATTGAACCAAGAAAAACTGGTCATAACTCATAACAGGCCAAAACCGAAAATAATCCCGTTCAAATATTTTTGTTTTAAAATTTTTTAACTTTTTTTTAAACCTAGTGATAGTAACTAAGGCATTGTCAAGTAAATGCACTACTAAACACATACATCATTTATAATCATTTATAATGATAGCTTGATTGTCATTTTAGTCAACTAACCAAACGTGGGACAACTCATTCACATTTTATAAAGCATGATTTCAATACCATTTATGTTAACAAACTAATCTGAGATAAATTCACCCCACACTACCCTTATTTATAGTACATTACTTCAATGTTAATTTGGTTTGCTAACCAATGTGGGACAAACTTTCATATACTTCTTTGATTTTTTTTCAATGTAGGACAACTTATAATTATATTGTTTATAAGTTAAAAATAATCAAAGACATAATTATTTTTTCCAAGGAGAAGTTAATATTTTTTAGAGAAAATCCATATATTATTAAAACTTAATATTTTTTTAGATATTTTTTTTTAAATTGAGGAGATATAGTGTTGTTGTTCTATTCTATCTAGTTTTAAATGTTATGTTATGAATTTGTGATTAATTTAAACTATATTAAAAATATTATTATTATTATTATTATTATTATTATTATTATTATTATTATTATTCTCCACTACAAATTTATAAAATATTACATAATATAGTATATTTAAGAAAATATTATTTGATTTCCCTTTAACTAGTTGCACCGTCCGACTGATTGAACCTAGATATGATGGTGTTCAATTCGGTTTGACCTTCGGTCCGATTCGACAAACACTGCCTAAAGCGTTGTTCAACCTTGGTTGACAAAATAGAAGTATGTTCGATTATCAAACGTTGAACATGTTATAACTTGTTTGATTGTTTCATAGAGATCGAATCTATATTTTCAACAAATCATTTTGATAAACAATATTTTTTTAATGAAAGAAGTAAAAAGGAATAAGGATAAATAAATATAATGGAGAAAAGAGGTATATTTATTTATATAAGGGTATTTTATTCTTTTAACTTTATTTAAATTTCATTTTTTTAAAAGTGGATAGTAGGTCCTACCCATTAAATAGTGTAGGATGGTCAAATTAGTCCAACACTAGGGTCAAATTTAGTTTTATGTTGTGACTAATAATAGAAAAAAGTTTGGGTTAATAAGAAATGTTAAAAGAGAGGAGAGAGGAGGAGAGGCAAATCTTGAACAACTCTTCCCTCTTCCGTTATCCCATTTGTCGTTTCGTGTTTGAGGTACGCACAATTTGAACACAATGACCATCTTTTTTCTCTTCCCATACCACCCTTGGATTTCGGATATGGATATCTTGGGCAAAAAACCCAGCACTTTATGCCGGGTACATCGTTTTTGTAATATTTTTTTTTATATATATAATTATTTTTAATTTGAAAATTAATATAACGTGTTTTGAGATGTGGTACACGCGTGGTATATAAATATATGATACAGAGGATCTAATTTGCTTTCCAGCATGTATATGATATAGAGGATCTAATTTGCTTTCCAACACTTCATGCTGGGTTTTTGGCCCAAGAGGGATCCATTTTCTTGGATTTCGTGCTTCATTACCCAAACTACCCCTGCTTTTTTCCATGACTATAAAGATATGTAAAAGTCCCGTTAAGTGTTTCCTTGTCCCTATCTTTTTCTTGCTTGCACACTGCCACCGCCATTAATACACATTTGTAAAGCTCTCATCTTTCCCATTTCTCAATAACTCCCAATGTGTGTTGTGTGTGTGTGGAGCACTTGAGAGAAAGAGAGAGAGAGGGAGGTAAGCTGGACAAGGGTAGAGAGAGAAGCATGAGCTCAGAGACAGGGACAAGCACTTTTGTAATCCGATGGATCAACTTTCTTACAATGGTGTGTTGTATCTACCAACCCTTTTCGTTTTGCTCCTTGGTTCTTTGAATATCCCCTGCGTTGCTAATTTACCTCTTCGTCTGTTATCTTTTTGTTTTTTAAATTTATTTGTTTGTTCTCACCGTTTATTTATTGGCCCGATTTTGTTTTGGTTTATGTTTGTGGATCTTGATTCTTGAGTACTTCACTAGTGCTTTAGACTTCACTCTAAAACAACAATTAAGAGTATTGAGCTTGATTTATTTTATTTTGTTGAATATGATCCTTATATTCGCACTATTGACATTACAATGCTGTGAATTTTAATGGAAGTTCACTTGCAAGTTCGAAACTTTATAGATATCTTTAGCCACTTGTGATTGAATGAAGAAAGAAAAAAAAAAAATTTATTTTCAGCCACAACTTTAGTTTCTCTCATTTTTAGCCAAGAGGAATGATTTTCCATCAGCTACACCCTTTTGGTTTTTAGCCTGTTTTCCTATGGTGTGGGGTGAAGGTTAGTGCAGGTGGAATTGCCCCGTTCCTATATGTATGGACAAGGGTGCGATAGCCTGCATTTGGTGGTATGAGCAAGAAGGGTAGTGATATCAAGAAAGAAATTCTCTTACTTGGAAAGGATGGAAAATTTAGTTATGGCTAAAATAGAACTTTGCATTTCCAATGATCTTATGAAAATTAACAATGCACTTTTAAATAACTGCCTTATAATGTATGAGCTGTGTTTTCATTTTCTTCGTAGTTATTAGCTGTTGGTGTGATCGGTTTTGGGGTGTGGATGAGCACTCATCATGACAACTGTAGGAAATCTCTTACGCTGCCGGTTATGGGCCTTGGTGCTGTAATCTTTCTAGTGTAAGCTTCAATAACTTTTCGCTATTTTTCTGTACTAACTAGATATGAAAGAATCTTTTCTTGTTGCAATTCAGTGTATTTATTTATTTTTAAATCTGTTCAGATCAGTAATTGGGTTTTTGGGCGCACTGAAGAACAACTCAATCTTGTTATGGATCGTATCCTTTTCTTAACTTGTGGTATCATGCTTGTTTTCTCTTTATGTCATACTTATGCTCAGTTCTTCCTTAGCCTGTACTTGCAGTATCTCATCTTCCTTTGCATCATACTGGTGGGTATTTTGGTCTTCACAGTGTTAGCGTAAGTATTCTCAATCGGAAAATTGTATGTCTACATTCTAATTTTCTCATTGTAATTACACACTTTGAAATGTCTTCTGCAATTTTATGTTTACTTTGTTTGAGTTATTCTCCTATATCAACCATTTTTCAAGCACTTCAATTTGTATAGATATGGTATCATTTGCTATGGTAACTTTTAAGAGGGGCATTTGCTTTACAAAATATAGTTAATATATATAGCCAATTTAACCAACAAATATAAAATGGTGGAGACTTAATACTTAGCTATATGTAGACATTGGCTTTGGATGGACTGTCAAGCTGACAAACGTTGTCATGTCTTGCAACTAACTTGAAAGTGTCACATACAAAGGGACAAACTGGAACTTTGAGGAACAAAGTAAATTGACTTTCGACTGGAGCCATTATGCAGTATGAAGAAATGACAATGATGATGATAAGAGTGAGAGTACTTTAGTCGAACTCTAAATGCAATTAATATGGTCATCTGGATGATAAGGTTTCGCAGCTTAAGTTAGTGCAGTAATGTGTTTCACTATGTGTCGAAACAGGAGTCAGCAATAATTTGTTTCTCAGAAGACAATTTTTTTGATTTATCAGTAGAGAACTGTGCCTACGCGTCCAAGAAAATTGGCATAAGAAGTCCAAACTCACTCAATTCTTGTTAATATCATACCGTGCTATCATTTTTAAGTCTTAAGGGGGTTGTGTATTGAAAATTCGGTTGTTGAAGGGATTTGATTGTAATTTTCACAAATCTCGGTGTCTATTTGGTAAATTGATCAAACCTCAAGGGTGGTAGATGTTGTTCACCCTTCTTTTTTTGAATTTATTTTTGTAATACTTTAGTATTTCCTAACTTGAGAACTTCTTCATTTTCTTTTTCCTTTTTTTTGGGTGCCAATGAATTTAGGAGCAAGCATGATTTCTTTTCTATTTATTTGTATAAGAAGTCTTGCTGTGTGGATTTTAGGAAGTTGAGAGTCTGGACAACTATTATTCATGGCTCGATGTTAATTAGTTATAAGCTTGAAACCAAGTCAAGATACTGGTCGATGATCATGATTTTCACTTGTTAAATAAAATCAAACAAAATCAAAGATTTACTTATTCTAAAAGTAAACGGCCAAGTTTACATGTTACATACAACATGTATCAAATGCCATCCCCTGCATTAGTCTACCTCTATTCACAGCGATGTTTCTCCATGACACTAGCGACCTATCATATACTATATTCCTACAACTCAACTTGACTCTTGTCTACTGTCACTCAAATGGGTTCCCCCTCCTTTACAATCATAAGTTTTGTTTTGCAATGACAGATCTTTTTTCAACTTTAGCGAGGTATGTAGATTTGAACTTTGAAGAGAGAGAGATGTTGCATGTTATATCTGCCAATATCATGACTTCATTGTTATTTGTCTGTGCTGTAGGTTTATAGTTACAAATAATGGCTCCGGTCACAATATAACTGGTCTGAGGTACGACAACTTGTCTATTTAGCATCTCATTGTTAGCACTAAAACATTTATGTTTTCTACACAGAGAATGACAATGGTGTATACAATTCCTGATAAATCATTTTCTTTTTTCCTGATCATCTCTATCCACCATTTCAGTTCAGTTCAACTTAAGATATTAATTCCTCTCCAATTAGGTATAAAGAGTATCAACTTCAAGATTATAGCTCCTGGTTTCTGAAACAAGTAAGTGCTCGTTTACATGTTCTTAGGCATGAGATTTTGAATGAAGATGTCAGATCATGAAAACAAAGTTTTAGACTTTCTGGCTGTGTCTCAGCTGAACAATTCTCATAATTGGGAGCACCTGAAGAGCTGCTTAGTCAAGTCCGATGATTGCAACAGCCTTTCCAGAAAATACAAGGTTCTTACGGTACTTTGATTGATCTCCCATTTTTCACTATATTGTTTTACGCATGGAAATTGCTTTAACATCATATCTCGTATATGCTTTGACCCTGTTATTGCAGAGTCTTAAACAATATAAATTGGCAAAACTAAGCCCCATCGATGCTGGTTGCTGTCGACCACCTTCTGAGTATATATCTTATCCTGCTCTTATCATTTTAGTGTTTATGAGATATGTACCTTACTCTCTCTCTCTCTCTCTCTCTCTCTCTCTCTCAGGTGTGGTTACCTTGCTGTTAATGCCTCATTCTATGACCTGAGCTTCCACCCGATAAGTTCCAATAAAGATTGCAAGCTTTACAAAAATGCTAAGGCTATCAAGTGTTATAATTGTGATTCCTGCAAGTAATATCACTGACCTTCATTCATATTTCTCGTTATACACTAAGAAACTCGTACAGCTCATTACATATCTTCCTATGTTACCAACAACCAAGGGCTGGAGTTGCACAGTACATGAAAACCGAGTGGAGGGTAGTCGCAATCTTCAATGTTATTCTCTTCGTTGTCCTGGTAAACTACATCTCTTAGTATTATTTACATTTATGGTTCCAATAAATCATGGCTGATCACCTAAAAAACGGGACCTTTTTGGATTTTCGATCCATGTATTAGGAGTTAGGACAATGCTGTGTTTCTAAGACGTGTAGGCTATATAGTTTCCACGATATATATCAGGACAATGCTGTGTTTCTAAGACGTGTAGGCTATATAGTTTCCACGATATATATCAGTATCTGATGGTTCATCTTGGTTGATTTTTCTGTAATCTCTTCTCATTTCAATGTAGTCGATGATTTACTTCGTTGGATGCTGTGCAAGAAGAAATGCTGCTAGGAGCAACTCTAAAGTCTGAAAGGATCATACATGTAGGTGAATTTTCTCCAGGAAAAAATGATGTTTATTCAAGAGGTGTAATGGCGATTTCAAGTACATTATTCTGGCGATTCCTATGTGTATGATGTTGTCAAATGTGTAAGAGTTAGGGGATGAATTTGTACAATCTTTGTTTTGTGAAATTAGTACAAAAAAACTATTCTTTAACTTGAGTAGTGTTGTGCAATGGAAACATTGTAAATAGAATCAAGAATTTAATCTGCACAAATGAGATGCAGAACATCATCTACTGGGATCTGCTTTGGATAAAAGAAAATTGAGAGATATTTGCTTTGGATAAGTAATAGGGTGGATTAAATCAACTACCCTCGAGTTTTGATTAAATTACTGAATAAACTTTGAGATTTATAAATTTTTTGATTAGATACTTTCTAGATCAAATTCTCAATGTATGATCCTCTTAAAATTTAAATAAATGACTCTTAAAATTGAAATAATGATAATAGAGAAAATTGCAAATTTCAACCACAGGTAATGATGTGGTCATTTCAATTTGGTCCAAAGGGTTGCAAAACCAATACCACCAGAAAGCATTTTCAGTTCCACCATTACGTTTCCATTTTTGTTGCAACTTTAGTACCAAATGCAAAACTGTGAATTTTGGGGGAATTTGTGAATCCAGAGTTAGGGTTATTAGATTGGGACCACCAATTTCATCATTTTTTGAAGAAACCGTGCGCGACTGTGATGAATTGAGATGAAAAATATCTGGAGGAGTTTTTCTTGTCAATAGAATTATAGAAAAATAAAACAAAGAATTGCTTTTTTCACTTGTATGCTTCATTGAGGCCAAAACAAACTGTTGTTGCTACATTATTTCAAATGGGTACGTTGTTGTTGTAATAAAGGGAGACGAAAAAACACTTCAAAGGAAGGAAAGAAGGGACAAGATCGAACAAATCAGAATCAACCATGTTTCAGAGAGATTCTTAGGCCATCTCCAACAATCCTTCATTTTGGAGGATTCTCCAAAAAATGAAGGATTGTTGGTCTCCAACAATACTTTAATTGAAGGATGGAGGATGAGTTATGATCGTTCAAATATGAAGAATGAGGAATGGATAGAGGGTGAGATATAGAAGATGTATTTATTTACAAAAATGCCATTTTTTATTTTTTTTAATTGTTAAATCATATGTTTCATTTATAAAAATACCAAAGTGAAGGATATAATTTCATTTTATTAGTTAATTTTGTTGGCCTTTTTTTTCATGTTGGCTTTAATTTATTTTTTTAATTAGGATTTAGGCCTTAAATTACGAGATAATGACTCACACAAAATAAATATTACATAATTTGAAAATAAAAGATTACAACAATTACCAAACATCCAACACATTAGAACATAGATGATAACATAAATAGCATACCACCTACAATTAAAACAAGTGAACTGAAATTAAGTAAAACGAGAAACATAAATTGACCATTGAAACATGCTAGTACGGAGGAAAGTCGGAGTCAGATGGGGAAGTTCCATTGAAGAACTAGCCAAATGCACCAGAACTCCCATCAGCTTCATCTCTTGCTGCTCGTTTCTGGAAAATCTTTCGTTACTCCTCAATCAAGTATGGACGAAGTGATTTGTCAAAAGACATAGGGTTCATTCGCAGTACTTTATTTTCCTCTCTTCGAGCCGATATGAAATTCCTTTCTTTCTCAACATCAATGAGCTCCTGTCAAGAGATCTCAGCATTTTGCATCATATCATCTTATGTGGACAAAAAAATTAATTTGTGATTTAAATCTTGGTCAAACATTTATTCATTTCTATATGTATCGAATATATTGTTTATTAACTAAAAAACCCTGCTTTATAAGTTTGACATATTAATTTTCCGCATCGATAGTAAGACAATAATTCGTATACATACTTCGAATCTGCATATTAATTAATAAATTAATATGAATATTTTTTTGTTATTTTAGCTCATTTCGGTACGTCCGGAGTGTCAGGGCCGGCAAGCATACATTAACTGGTATACTCGCCTTAGAGTACTGGACGATATAAAGGATATCTTACATAAAATTTCTGAGGATTGTGTGAGGGATTTTAAGAGGACGTGTTTCAACGATTTTTTGCATTGGGGTACCTAGCTTGACTGTTGCAAGGGCTTTCTGCATGCCCTTATGTCACGTGAGGTGCGTGGGCCCGATACCCCAGTAGATGAGAAATGGTTTCTTATTGGTGGAGACTATCGTCTATGTCGGTTCTCAAGGAGGGAGTTCATCCTGGTGACTGGTTTAAGGTTTGGCGACTCCGAAACGTGTCGCCAAGGTTTTTGAAGTGGTCGACGAAGATTCCTGAAAACGACGTGTCGACTAAGCTGGATGAGGAGGTATGTTGATGTGCAAAAATGATTTCGACATGATAATCTCATTCTTTACATTTACTTACAATATTCATATTTATAAATTCGTCTTATTTTAACTATGTCTACTGCAGGGTCTTGTATGTTTTGAGAATCTTACCCAGTCAACTGCTGAGACACATCAGCTGTTCTGTCAGTTCATCGATCAGGACCTCTTAGAAGATGTTCAGCTTCCTCCGCGTACTAAGGGTTGTCCAAGGAGGTCGATTGTCGTCTTGTCTATCGTAGAGCCGTCAAAATGGGCCGAGCCCGTTGGGCCAGCCCGCCCCGCCGTGCATTAAAGGTGGGTTGGGCCAGAGATTTAATAGCCCGCTAAAAGACGGGCCTAAACGGGCTGGCCTGTTTGGGTTGCAGGCTGAGGCGGGGCGGGCTAGCCCGCCTAATAATTAAATAAGTAAATATTAATTAAATAATTAAATAATTTATACATAGCCTAGGAGAGAAAAAAAATCCATGAATCTATTTTCTTTTCTCGTTCAGCCGTTTCCCCAAATTCAACTTTGAATGTGAAGTGAAACCCTAGTTCATCAAATCTTCTCTCATTCACACAAATCTTTATTGTTCTTGTCTCAAGATTTTCAACATTTGACACTCTCGTAGAGTCGTGGTTGTCTACTCTCATTGGACATCGAGATCTCCAGTAGTTCCAATCGGTGGCAAGAACAGGTAAATGGAAGTTTATATTATAATTTCTTTTTTTTTAGGATATATCATTTTTTCTTTGATTTTATGGGTTAATATATCACTCAAAGCTTCATAGCAGCAGAAACTTTAATTTTTGTAGTTATATTATGTTTGTTGTATATTATGGAGTTGAGATTGATTTAGGGGTTCTCTATTTTTTTAGGATATATCATTTTTTCTTTGATTTTATGGGTTAATATATCACACTTCATAGAGCAGAAGCTTTAATTTTTGTGTTTATAATGTTTATTGTATATATCCTGGAGTTGAGATTGATTTTGGGTTCTCTGTTATATATATCATTTCTCATTTCTCCATTTATCTTGTTTTAAAATTCTTGTGACGATTTGATCAGCTTTCATCTACTATGCTTTTTCATCATTCATCTTGGATCACCCGTGCCTCCTTTCAAATGCCTTATATGGATGATCTTTTCTGCTTGATTAAAATTTTTAGAATTTCTGATTGGTTTGTTGGAAATCTCTATAAAATTTGTCTTTATTTGTTTCATATGTAAAGATATTTGTCTATTGCGTTTTGCAGATTTGAAGAAAAAAATGGAATCTAGTACTTTGAACGAAAGTATTAGTTTGGATGACAATGAAGGTGGAAGTGAAAGCAATAAGTCAGATGGGAAAGGTAAGATTAGAGAATATTCTGATGTTTGGAATTATTTTACAAAAAAAATGGTTGGAAAAGATATAATTTGTGAATGCAAGGGGTGTAAGAAAGAGTATAAGAGTGGGGGTAAAAGATACAGGACTTCTACATTGAGACGTCACATGGAAAATTGCAAACAGTTGAAGTTTCATGATGTGGGACAAATGTTTGTTGATCATGATGGTAAGTTAAAGAATAGAAAGATAAATCCTAAAATTTCACATGAGTTACTAGCTAGTGCAGTCATTAAACATGACTTACCCTTTGCCTTTGTTGAATATGAAGGTATTAGAGCTTGGCAACATTATATAAATCCGACACTTCCATGTGTTTCTAGAAATACTCTTGTCTCTAATGTTAACAATCTCTATCTGGATGAGAAAACAAAATTTAAACAAGTTTTAGCTAAAGTTAATCATAGAGTATGTTTGACCTCAGATGTGTGGACATCTTGCACTAGTGAGGGTTATATTTGCTTGACTGCCCATTTTGTGGATGAAAATTGGAATTTGAATTGCAAGATCCTTAATTTTGATAGTATGCCTCCACCACACTCCGGAGTTGAGTTGGCAGCAAAAATATTCCAGTTTTTGAAGGAATGGGGGATTGAGAAGAAAGTTTTTTCGTTGACACTTGATAATGCATCTAATAATGATTGTATGCAGAGTATTTTGAAAACTCAATTGTCTTTACATAATAGTTTGTTATGTGATGGTGAGTTTTTTCATATTCGTTGCTCGGCTCATATATTGAATCTCATTGTTCAAGATGGTTTGAAATTGTGCTCAAATGCTTTAACTAATATAAGGGAATCTGTGAAGTATGTGAAAAGTTCAGAAAGTAGGATGAAAATGTTTAATGAATGTGTGGCCTCGGTGGGAGATATTGACAATAGTGTTGGCTTGAGATTGGATGTGGCTACTCGATGGAATTCAACATATTTAATGTTGGATAGTGCCATTAAGTACAAGAAAGCTTTTGCTTCTCTTCCGTTGCATGATAGGAACTACAAGTGGTGTCCTTCTAATGAAGATTGGAAAAGAGGAGAAAAACTATGTGAATTCCTTGAGCCATTTTATGAGACTACCAACTTAATTTCCGGTTCTTCTAATCCTACATCAAATTTGTACTTTTTGCAAGTTTGGAAGATTGAAACTTTGTTGAAAGAGAACTTGTCAAGCGAAGATGAAAAGATAAGTAGTATGTGTAGAGTTATGATTGAGAAATTTGACAAGTATTGGAGTGAATATAGCATAGTCCTTGCATTTGGAGCTATTCTTGACCCACAAATTAAACTTCAAATGTTGGAGTATTTTTATTCTAGGGTTGAGACTAATTCTTCTGCATGTCAAGAGAAGCTTTCACTTGTAAAAAGTAAACTTTACAAGCTTTTTGAGGGTTATGCTAATGGTAGCAAGTCAAGTTCTTCACAATCATTCTCTTCTTCGCATTTGTTCACATCAAATCAAAGTGGAAAGACAAAAAATAAGAGCAAAAGACTTTATGATGTGAGTATTCTTTTATTTATTTTTTCTTGAATTCTTGTTTATATATGTGTTGTGGTAGTTAGAATGACTTATTAATGTAGGAGATTAAGGCTTATGAGAGCCAAGCTATTACAAGTGCCGGAAAATCTCAATTGGATCTTTATTTGGAGGAGCCAAAACTTGAGTTTTCATATTTTGAAGAGTTGGATGTGTTGGAATATTGGAAGGATAAGAGTAATCGATTACCCGACCTTGCAATGATGACATGTGATGTTTTGGCCATCCCAATTACTACAGTTGCATCGGAATCAATCTTTTCAATTGGAGCTCGTGTACTTACCAAGTATAGAAGTTGTTTGCTTCCTAAAAATTTTCAAGCTCTCATTTGCACTCATAATTGGTTGAATGGATTTAAATCTAACGGTGGTAAGTAAAATTATTTTATATATATTTAAATTATATGTTCTTAATTATGTCTTGCATGCTTTGATTTTAATTATATACTTGCTTATTTTGTATGTAGATGATGAGGAAGCAAGTACAAAAACAACTTTATCGAGTGAGGCTTCCAACGTTTTGGAGGATATTGAAGAAGGAAAAGAAGATGATTTTGATGATCTAATTCTTAGTGAATGAAATTTACATTTCGTATTTGAGATTTGTTATCCAAAGTATTTGCTAGACTACTTAAAATTATGTTTGGTTATTCAAACTATTTGCTAGACTACTTAAAATTATGTTTGGTGAATGTTATCAATTAAACTTTAATGTGTAGGTTTTGACTTTTGTGTTTCATGTCATTGCATGTTTATTTTGTCTATTCAGTTTATGCATTTGGTTGGAGGTTATATTATTTAAATATGGTATAAACATTTCTTCTAAAACAATCCCAAAGGCCCTATTATCCTAGAAACTACATAAATATTTTAGAATTATCCAAAAAACAACATAAATATTTTAGAAATATCCAAGAAACTAATAAATATTTTAGAATTATCCAAAAAACAACATAAATATTTTAGAAATATCCAAGAAACTAATAAATATTTTAGATATCAAATGTTTAGAAAGTTGTCAAGTTTACAAATTAATGTAATCATAACTAGCAATTCAAATAAAAATCCATAGATTAAAAAAAAAAAATTGATGGGTTGGCCCGCGACCCGCAGTGGGTTGGGCTGGGCTAGGATTTTTTAGGCCCGTCCCGCCCCGCCAATTGTGGTTTTTTGGCGGGTTATGGGCCAGCCCGCCCCGCCAGCCCGTCTTGACAGTACTAGTCTATCGGAGGGACTGCATCTGTACATGTTGGTTGTCTATCGGTCGGGAAAACCCAATGTCCGGCTCGAGCACGGAGGTTAACCCGGACAACCCAGTCGACATGACGAAGTTCTTGGCCAACAAGCCCTGTTGTCGTACTGGATCCAGATCAGAGTACATATTATGCTTCGATGCTGTAGATCGGAGAGGAAGATGAGGGTTTGACGAACGAGCCAAGAGAGGTCTCTATATCGGAGATGTATGAGATTCCGATACAGGGGGATTATGAGCTGCCGACCTATCAGGATGAGATTTCTTCATTCTACCCACAGCCACAATATTGTCATGGTGAGATGCCTAGTTATCCACCACAGACATCCTCTTTCACCGATCACGATGAGATGCCCCATTATCCACAACAAACATCCTCTTTCACCGATCAGGCGGGTCCATCATACACGAGTCCCGGAGATGATGATCAGGATGGCCAACTTCTCCACGAACTGAGTGACATGTTCAACAGAGGCTTCAAACAGATAAGGACTTATGTGGGACAACAGTACTCTAATCTCCGGCACTATGTAGAGGATACGATACCGGACGAGACACAATGTTTGGAGTTGGAGATTCCAAACTTGATTTGAATTGAGCTGTCGAACTACTTCGACCAGAGACCCTCATTTCATGAGTCCTACTATCCTCCAGCAGAGCAGGATTGAGAAGATTTGCCAACATAAAGACCCTCGTTTCATGAGTCTTATAATCCTCCAGCAGAGCAGGGTTGGAGGGATATGCCAACACAGAGACCCTCGTTTCATGAGTCTTACTATCCTCCAGTAGAGCAGGGTTAGCAAGATTTGCCAACATTGAATGATCCTTGACTGCCTCGATTTTTATAGCTAAAATTTGAATGATCTATCCATCCATGATTGTAGCGATTAGAGTATGGATTGTGTCTCCGTTGTGGTTGATTAGGAAATCCACTTATTGCACTAACTTGTTGTACAAGGTCTTCTTATAATGTAGGTCATGCATCAGTACAATGTTCATGCACTGAACATATCCAACAAACTTGAGGTATTTGTGTTTTTCCTTAAACCAATTTTTTTATAAGAGCAGTCAAAACATCAATTTGTTGATCAATAGAACTAGTACTTACCTACTTGACAGTTCTTTGGGTGATGTTATTTCTTATCTCAAATTGTTGTGCATTGACGACTATGTCAGAAATTAAAGTTCTTGCTTCTTCAAACAACTTGTTTATCAAAGCACATCCACTTGCAACACCAACCATATTCCCATCAAAGGTTGAGAGACCTTGGTAGTAATATTGTACAAGAAGTTATTCCAGAATTTGATATTGAAGATAACTGACACAACTGTTTGAATCTTTCCCAATATTCATGCAAAAAACTCTCAATTTATTTGGCTGATCCCATAAATATCATTCCGAATATGTGTTGCTCGTGAAACTGGAAAAAACATCTCTAGAAACTGCTTCTTCATGTCAGACCATGTGGTTATAGAGCCAGATGTACAACCAGTTTTTTGCCTTATTAGCTAAGGAAATTTGGAAAGCACATAGTTTTATTTGTTCTTCTGTAACCATTTGTGGCCTCATAGCTGTACACACCAAATAGAATTCCTTGAGATGCTTGTATGGATCTTCACCTGTAAGACCATAAAAAATAAGCAACAAATGGATTAGATCATATTTTAATTCAAATGTAATATTAGTAGTGGGGAATTGAATGCATAAAGGTTGTTGATTAACATCAAGATTAGCCAACTCCTTTAGTGTTTGTTAGCAACCATCTCTTCTTGTTTTTCTTCAATTTCTGAATCAGAATCTCCATGGTGTCCGAATTTCTAAAATCTAAAGTTAAATTCAAACCTGATGATGATAGAAAAGAAGTTTGTTTCAATGGTTATCTCTTTTCTATGTCTTCTAGTTTCTCTCTCAATTTTTGGGATACAAAGTTCACATGTATGAGAAAAACTAGGCATATAAACCAAAAACAACGAAACAAAACTCAAAATAAATTAATTCAATGCTATTTCTTGACAACAATGCTATAATTTGGTGGATGTCTAACCAACAAAATAATTACCTACTCCGAAATAAACAAATGAGTATAATGACAAGTAGGATCGATCCTCAAGGAATATGGCTTAATCTCTTGAGTGGAAAATGAAATAACAAAAGGGAATTTGGATACAAAACTAATTAAATTAAAATAAAACAAAGCAATTGAATAATAAAAATAATAATGAACTAACAATGAAACAATGTCTAGTTTATGTTGTTGATATAAGATTTTTTTTCGCTCTTTGCGTTGTTGAGTCTATCTTGACCTTATGATCCTAGGAATATATCGAGCAATCCTTTAGGTACACTAGTCGTAGGCTTCAATGTCTAGTTTGTCTTAGCAATTAGTAGGGAATATAGATACTTGGTTGATAAGGACGAGGAGCAATTTTTTTGTACCATATATAAAAAATCTGTAGCACCCCAGACAAAAAACGAAGCATAATTTTTTAATTAAATATTTAAACCTATGATTTAATAATTATGTGCGTATATTTTGACTGTTTAATTTAATTACGTGCGTTTCAGATACGTGTTTAATGCGTGATTTAGATGGATAATTTTCTTGGACATGGAATATAAAATATTTTTATACCATTTGATGCGTATTGGAAAAATGAGAAGATAGAAATGAACTAGAGGTCAATCGGAGACCCGTAGCTCAAACGGTGACGAAAAGGGCAAAACACGAAGTTTCGGAAAAATCGAAAGATATTTACGGTGAATAGTAACAAAGATTTTTACGGTGAATAGTGACGAAGACTTTTTCAACCATGAACAATAATCTTGAGATTTTTACGTGAATAGTGTTTTCCGGGATTTCTATAAATAGGGGCGTTTTCGATTCAAAAATCACTGTTTTTCTGAATGAGCCGAAAGCGACGAAAACTTGTAAGTCTCTCTCTCCTCTCTCTCTCTTTTCCATTTTTTGTCTCCGGCGCGCCGCCACCGCCGGTGGCCGGAAAATTTCAAAGTTATCGATTTTGCCCGATTTTCGTACACAACGTAGGTCTCGACGAGATGAATCTAGGATAGGTCTCGGATTTCAATTCCGATTTCTCGTTCGCTGGAAAACGGCGAAAATGCTCTCCAAACCCTAAACTCTAGTTTCTTGCCACCCTTTCTCTCTCTTTCGATTTCTCTCTCTCTTCCTCCTCCTCTCGCCGGAGCAGTCACCGGAGAAGCTGGTGGTGGTGTGGTTGAGACGCCGGAGGGGTGGTGCCGCCACCCACGGCGACATCGGGGCTGTTATGGTGTGTGTGTGTGATCGTGTATGTGTGTGTTAAGTGTGTGTGTGTGTGTTGCATGCTGTTGAGAGCGGCGCCGCCTTAGGGGAACAGTGGGCCGACGCTGGTGATGCGCCGACGAGGTTCAGAGGTGGGTGGCCGGCGACTTAAGCTGTGAAGTGTGCGTGTGTGTATATATATATGCGTGTGTGTGTATGGTTTTTGTGTGTGTGTGCGCGACTGGTAGGTGGTGGCCGACGACTTCCAGTGTTTCAGGTGGCTGGGAAGGGTTGCTGGCGACTGGAAGTCGCCGGCCGGAGCATGGGAAGAAAGAGGGAAGGTTTATGCACATAGGGTGTGTTTTTATTTTCTGGGCACAGTTCACGGTCGGATTCTGACGAGGGGTGGCCGGAGGTGGTGGTCGATGATGCTGGCTCGTCGGCGGATAAGGTTGTGGCGGCGCTGGGTGGTGCCGCCGCGACTGGTGGCGATGGGAAGTGCAGCAGGTGCTGGGCCCGGTGCCGGGAGAGCGCGCGCGCACTGGGCGAGCGAGGCTGCTGAGGGGTGCCGAGGTTTGCCGACCCGTTGCCGAGAGCTGCCGAGCGCGCCTGCCGAAGCTGTCGAGAAATGCACGCAGCTACAGAGGAACCACACCCGCTGCCGAGGGTGCCTGCCGAGTTGCCGAGGGACGCACGCGATGGGTGCGCAGGCCTGCCGAGCTACCGAGAAATCCACTCGACGCCGGGTGCGCGCGCGTGCACGTCCCGTCGTGTGACGGGTGCGCGTGTGACGTCGTGTTTTCGATCAGAATCCTATTTTTACCGTCGTACGTCATCATCGAGTTGTCATTGACGAGATGTCGTTGACCGGGGGTCGTGGGCCTAGTCAAAGTCAACTCTTTGACCAAAATTACCAAAATACCCTTAAACTTAAAATGCTCCGTTCGAGCTCGTTTCAACTCCGATTGAGCTCATTATTTTTCCATCGTGACCCAAACTTCATTCTCTATCATCTCAGCCATATAAACTGAACTTTCACTCTCGTTTCTTCAACCCTAATCTTTAGATCTCTCAATCCATCGAGTCTTTAACGATCGTTTTTCCTCCGGAACCTTTTATAGCTTAAATTATACTTATTAAGGATCTAAGAAACAACGTAATTATGTAGGCTACTTGTTGGATTGAGCTTTGAGATATCCGATCTTTAGTACTTGCTACTCATGCGGAAACCACTGAACAAGGTGGGGATAATTTCTAACTCTTAATTTGTTTACAATTTTCCCTATTTTGAGGCATGATTGAGAAATACTAAATGTTGTGATTATATGCTATGTATATGTGTTCATGTTATACTGTGAAAAGACTTCGGTTCACATTGCATGTTCGGAGGGTCTTATGGACCGTAAAAAAATAGTCTCTTATCTCTTCTACCACCTGAAAAGTCTGGCGGTCCTATAAATCCGCTAGCGGTATTGAGACCGTTTTAGAGGGATAAGACGGGAAATTTCCGCACCTTATGGATGAGTTACGATATACGTGTCTTGCATTTTATGTGTGCTGTGACAACGTGACTGATTGTTACATTTCTGGTATTTTATATCTGTTGACTGTTATAAGAGGTGGATTTCATCCCCACGAGTGTATTCCACGCACTCACCCCTATTCTGTAATTCACGTTATAGGAGATGACGAACATGATGAACCCTAGAGGGAGATATAAGGTGCTATACCTGGACTTGTATATCTAAGTTGATGTCTTACAAACATTTTCAAATAATATTTTAATTATTTCACGTTTTGTAACAGATAATCTTGTATATATTTGGATAATGGATCTTGATGGTTTTATTCCGCTGCTATGATATGATATGATTATTGGTTGAAACCGATTCTTGATATGTGAATGATTCACATCGTCTCCTACCTTATTCTTCTGTCGTCTCCTACTTCTTTCTTCTGTTTATGAAAAATGTCTCTTACCATTTATTTTTTCATGCCCGTGAGAAAAACTCTGATATTTTTATGAAAGAAAATGGGGCGTGACAAAATCTAATAGGTTTATTTGTTTGATTAGTAGGCCATATATTTTTTTGGATGTCTTACTAAATGAGTCGATAGTAGAGTTAAGTACATATTTTTCTTTTCTCCGCAATGTGACTTTTTCTCCAAGTTAGACTACCTCAACTCTAGATTATTGTTGCCTATTGTTTCTATTGTAAGTTTTTCAACTTCAAATTGTGAGTTTAACTTTCTCACTCTTTGTTGTAGGTTTTCAGCTTTAATAGGTTCTTTTGATATTGTTGTTGTTATTGATGACTCTTCATTTTCTAGATCGTCTAGAAGAGCTCTGAATTTTTCTCTCTCAAATCTTCATCTCTCTTCTAATGTTTTTTTTTCCCTTAGGGTACTTATTTTTCTTAGAATGTGGATCATATATTTTGAGCATCCTATCCAAGTTTTCTACAATTACAACAAAGATTTGTAGGTGATGTCGTGGATCATATATTTTCTTCTACCTCTCTTGTAGAGACTTTTGAGGGTATGTCGTTGAAATTATTCTTTATGAATCTTCTAAATTTTTTTATCAGGAGGATAAGCTCTACGTAAGTAATGTCTGCAGGCTATGATGCTGACTTAGAATTATTTGCAAGAAGAGTAGTGGCATTGAAAGTTGATTTTTCTAAGTCATTTTTTCATCTATTAATGTCGAACTTAATGGCTTTTAAGTCAAAAAATAGATTGAAAGTGCTCATATCATGAAGATCCATTGAGACTCTTATTGTTGTAGTTTTTTTGTCTCATTTTGTTAGGAGTGCTCGAATGACCTTCATGCTCTTCTCTTTTTGACTATATCCCTTTCTAAGAGATCGTAACTCATTTCATGGTTATATGATCTTAAATCTAGTTGTTCCAGGGTCTCTTCCATTCTCATGTCGAATAGTTCAAACTATTATATCACAGTTGATATCTTGTTGTCCTTTGTGAGCTCAATGCCCTCACAAATGAGTTATAGTTTAACCTAAATTTTCTAAACAGTTTTGCAAGTCTTCACTTTACTGAATGTTCATTTGTCCAATATGACAGATAGACGGACCATCCTAAGAGTCCATTTATATTTAGAGTATTCTATCATTAGATCTATCCTTGCAACAATATTGACATTCATGATCCTCGTAGGACCATCCTTTATGATTAACCACATCTTATTGTACATAGCTGATGAGTCCATATTTTTATCTTCCAATCATCATATATCTCTATTGAAAACATGGGAGTGCAGAAGTTTTATACAAAAAAAAAAATGGAAACAACGCTTTTCAAAACAAGGAACTTAGTTGGTTACTAAGCAACTGGATTTAAACACAACATGATCTAATATCCAAGTTGTATGAGAGGTTTAGAGGGGAGGTGAATAAACTCATCCAAATTTTATATAATTTCAAACAATGTAGACTTGTTTTGGTTGTATGCTTTAGTAACTAGTTCTCAAAACACAACTTATAATTACTTTGATGTAAACACCTTATAACACAGTTTTAAGCTAAACAATATAAGTGCACTTAACTGTGAGAGTCTTGACTATGTAGTGGAATTGAGGTGTTAATGAAAAATGGTTTTCTTTAATACAATTTTGCTATCAAGGAAACTTTGTGCTCATGCTAACAGAAAGTAAATAGAAAAGTAAAGTATGTAAGAAATTTATAATGTTCTAATTGTGGAGTAATCTCTCTAATCAATTCTATCTCTTATGTGAGGTGGAATTTTGTTAAGATACTTTTTAGCTTTACTAAACACATATCTATCTAATCTTGTATCTAGATAAATTCTATAGTTTGTTAGCTTCCATATAGGTTGTTCAACAAACTTAGACAAACTTACACATAGTACATTTAACTTACATAGAGCTTTACAAACTAGTTACAGACCCGATTTCTAAGCTAAATAATCTTATACTAAACCACACATACACTACAAGAAAAATGGTCTTTAACAACCCTCAAAGACAACCCTTTTTATGAATTTGTGTTGTCTTTTTGAAATTAACAACCCTTTTTCCGAAAAACGTTGTCTTTTTTTAAAAAATGCGTTGAAAGACAACGCTTTTTTCAAGAAAGACAACACTTTTTACATAGGGTTGTCTTTTAGCGTATTTTTTTAAAAAAAGACAACCCTTTTTTGCAACGCTTTTTTCAAAGGGTTGTCTTTCAACGGATTTAAAAAAAAAAGACACCCCTTTTATGCAACACTCTTTATGCATTGTCTTTCAGCGGAATTTTTTTAAAAAAGACAATGCTTTTTTGCAACGCTTTTTTTAAAGGGTTGTCTTTCAGGGAATTTTTTTTTTAAAAAAAGACAACCTTTTTATGCAATGCTCTTTATGCGTTGTCTTTTAGTGGATTTAAAAAAAAAAGACAACCCATTGTGCAACGCTTTTTTTATGTGTTGTGTTGATTGTGCACCTTTTCATAATATTAATTGTTTTTTAACTAAATTAAATTTGAAAAGTTTAATTATTTTATGATGTTATCTTATATAATTATTTGCACTAATATTATCTTATATGAACAAACTCATAATTTTATAAAAATAGTATTTTTATAAAATATGCACTAGTATATTTTATAATTGTCTTAAAATGAAATTAGATTAAACATTACTAAATATATTAATTAGTCATTAATCTTCCAATTATATATATATATATATTGTTAACCTTTTAAAATATATGAAAAATACAAATAATATTGTGATTCTTCAATAATATTTTCGATATTGAATAAATCTATGTACGTAAAAATATATGTAAATAAATCTATGTACGCAATATGACAAATAGTCCAACAAATTAAAGTAAAGAATAATATTTTAATTGAGTCACATTTATATTTTGTATGGTGAGTGCATTAACATTTTGGGTTTTGAACATTCATATGTTGGCCATTGAAATCGAGTTAAATACAATAATATATCAAGATTGGAAATCAATGACTTATATTAATAAGTAATGGTACTTTATAAAAATTAACAAAAAATATGTGATAATATTAATTATTTTTTAATTAAATGAAATTTGAAAAGTTTAATTATTTTATGATGTTATCTTATATAATTACTTGCATTCATTTTATCTTATATGAACAAACTCATAATTTTATAAAAATAGTATTTTTATAAAATATATTAAAAATATGCACTAGTATATTTTATAATTATCTTAAATTAAAATTAGATTAAACATTACTAAATATATTAATTAGTCATTAATCTTCCAATTATATATATATATGTATTGTTAACCTTTTAAAAATATGTGATAATAGAAAATTGAAAAATATCAAAAATACTTATAAAACAAATGTATGTAGAATATTATTACATAAAACACCAATGGTCTAGTGGTTAGAGTACTACCTTGAATCCCGGGTTCAATTCTCAGACAATGCGCAATATTGGCTATGATGATGTCATCGCCGACGTTAGTGTCCTATGCAATAGTTTGGTGTGATGACGTGTTATGATGACATGTCGGCACTATGATGATGATGACATGTCGGTACTACGATGACGTGTCATGATAATGTATCAGCGCTGTGATAATGTCAATGTCCTATTTAATAGTTAATTAAAAAAAGACAACCCTTTCGTGCAATGCTTTTTAAGCGTTGTCGTATCTAAAGAAGACAACGCTTTTAGTGCGTTGTCTATCAGTGAATTTTTTTTTACAACGCTGGATACGACAATGCTCAAAATATGGAAAAGACAACGGGTAAAATAAGAAAATTGTTTTATATTAAACAACTTCTATCACTACAAGAAATTCGTTAAAACCCGTTATCTTTTAGCGAATTTTTTGTAGTGATAGAAGTTGTTTAATATAAAATAGTTTTCTTAAACTGTGAAACAACATCTATACTTGTAGATCAAATACTTCATCTATGGGTGCTTCTATGAGGATGAGTGACTTATTTCTTTTAAGTTGAGAGCTTGCTTCGTGTATATTTATTCTTATACGTAATGACACTCTCTTTATTTTTTATGCACTCCACCTTTATTTATAGTTAAAATTATACCCATTGAAAAGAGAAAAATTGTTAGGTTGTATGTTTAGATTTTGATGAGACAAGATAGCATTATAATAGGAATTTAGAGTGCTCCATTTTTCACACTGTTTAAGTGAAACTTAGATTAATTTTGAGTCAAGAAGACAAGTTGAAGAATTGAGGAATTCGCAATTTAGTAGCCTATTGATCAAAGAAAGTAATTCTGCAAATAGCAAGAAAGACCGCTACTGAATGCACTAGAAGAAGATAGTATTTAGATACTGTAAGCAGGATAATGCATCAGCACAGTAAGGAATGTTGAATGTAGCAAGCAAACAGAATGTTGCATTACTGCATGCAGTTGTAGAAGTTGCAAGTACTACACGAGGATCAAGGAAAGAGAAAAATAATGAAATGGACAATCACACACAACAATGAAGTATGAGGAAATTAGTGTTGTCCGAGGAAATGTCTCTTCAAAAGTGGCCAGTAGATAGACCAAGCAGTACCGAGAACCAGTAACCAGCCAACATGTGGACTGACAAACTACATGAAACCTGCAACCTAGTACAACCGCATTAAATAACCTGGAGTGCAAGATAAGAAAATATACATACAACCCTTCAGAAACAATTCATACGAGCTCAAGAATGTTTGAAGATGATTCAAAGAAATGTGTCTCCCTTCAATAGACATTTCTACACCTATAAATAGAGGAAGACTTGACTGAAGCAACTACTGAAATACTAAACAACTGAGAAACTAATCATACACTATCTAGCAAGAACAAGTTCTGAAGTTCTCAACACTTAGGGGATGTTTGGACTGGACTTAAGGTGGCTTGAGCAAATCTGGATTTTGGCTTGAGAAGGATTTTGTGAGTTTGAATTTTGAGTAGAATTATAGTTAAGATGTCATTTTCACATAGGAAATTGTACAAAAAGTAGATGTTTTTTGTTGGGAGTTGTAGAAAAAGTAGATGTTTTTATTGAGAATTGTAAAAAGTGGATGTTTTTATTGGGAATTGTAGAAAAAGTAGGATTTTGCAAATACTTGTCCAAACATGGACTGGACTGAGTCCATCCAAAATCTGGATGTACCAAGTCCAGTCCAAACACCCCCTTAAAGTTTTCACTCACTCAACCTCTAAGAGAAACAGTCAAACCTTAAAGCATTCGAACTCAAGATTCATCAAGGTTGCTTCAAGCATCAGTTGGAGAAACCTATATACTTTTAACCTTTGTGTTGTGTGCTTAGGTTGTTTTAGTGGTGTCCTCAGATAATAGGATCTAGATCCTTACTGAGTGTTTAGCCTTAGAAGTTTAAGGTAATAACTCTGTGTGAGTTTAGTATCTTGTATGGGTCAGCTTGTTTGATTCAAGCAACTTGTGTGGAAACTGAATCATAGCAGGTGAAATTTGTTAGGTTGATAGTTTCTAAGGTCGAATTCTATAAATCAAACTTGCTTAACGAAGTTCCTCCTCAGAGAAGGAGTAGAGTGGACGTAGAAGGATTACACCACATTCGAACCACTATAACCTTTGTGTGTTTATCTTTCTATTTTAGCATCTCTGTGGTTATATCGCGCTGCATTCTACATCACATTATATTGCATTCAAGTTTTGTTAAAACTCATATTTTAGAAAAAGGTTTTCAAAAGAAACTCTATCTAGTTTAAAAGGTTTCTGCTGCAAAAGAACTCTAGTATAGCAAGTTGCGCTGTATTCTAGCCCAGTAAGTTGCACTGCATTCTGCGCCGTCTTATTTTATATGATATAGTGCTACAAGTTTGAATAGATTTTGAAAAATTGACAGAGGTTCATTCACCCCCCTCTGAACCTCTAAACCACTTGGGACTAACAAAAATTACCTTTGATGGTAGCAGGTCTAGGCCTGCGTAGTTTGTTCTTTTTTGCAGTGTTGTAGTGATTTAGACAAGACCAATACATTTTCTGCAGGGCACCATAGAGTTTCATGGCGTCAATACAAGTGTTGCCAGTACAAACTTTCTCATTTTAATGTTGATCTTCACATATAAAGTTAGTCACATGTTGACTAATTATTTTTTTAGTAATGTTATCTTTGTCAGCACCACAAGTCTTGTAACTTAAGTAGTACCCCACCTTTATAAGATTACATATTATGATCACTGTGGTTCGGACCTTGATTTCACAAGTTTTCTATTGTTTAGTCTCTCCATTCCACTCCTTCTAGCTCACTAAAATAAAAATAAAACAATTATCTTTGTTAGCATCTAGTTGTAATATTATTTTCTTGAGTCTGTTAACAGTAAATACTATCTTTGAGCATCTTTTGTCATCTTCATAGGTTCTTCTACAACTTGTTGAAGTCTTCTACTTGTTGTATAAATAGCGTTCTTTTTCAAGCAACTTTAGAAATTTTCTTCAAGCAATTTTTATCTAAACTAAGCTATCGACTTAACACTATCTAGCTTTACCGAATTGTAATACCCCGGACCAAAAATGAAACATAATGAATTAATTAAATATTTACACCTATAATTTAATAATTAATTTCGTATGTGTTGACATGCGTTTCAGATATATGTTTAAGGCCCGAGTTAGATCGACAATTTTCCTAGACCTGGAACATAGAATATTTTTATACCATGAGATATGTAACGGAAAAATAAGAAGATAGAAATGAACTAGGGGTCAATCGGAGACCCATAGCTCAAATGGCGAAGAAAAGAACCAAATATGAAGGTTAGGTAAAATGAGAGGGTAAAATCCGGATGAACGGTAAAACGGAAAAATAATGTTTTAATGAATGGTAATTAAAATTTACTTGGTAAATAGTAACTTTGAAAATCTATAAATAGGGGCTCAGTCAATTCAAAATATTCATTCGGCCGATGAAAACGAAAGCGACGAAAACGAGTAAGTCTCTCTCTCCTCTCTTTTTCTTCTAGTTTTTCGGTTTCCAGCGCGTCACCGCCCGCGCCGCCGCCGACAATGGCCGGAAAAATCAAAGTAGTCAGTTTCGGCCAATTTTCACACACGACATTCGTCTCGACGAGACGAATCTAGGATAGGTCTCGGAATTCAATTCTGATTTCTCATTCGCCGGGAAATGGCGAAAAACCGTCTCCAAAACCCTAAACCCTAGCCTCGATGTTGCGAATGTGGTAACGAAGGATTTTACGGCGAAGTTTTGGGTACTAATCACCGCCGGAATCCGGCAAGGGGTGGCCGATGGTGGTAGTCGGCGGTGAGAGGTTTCCGGCGGATGTGGTGGCGGTGGCGGAGGGCGGTGCTGCTGCGGCTGGTGGCGCCGGGAAGAGGGACAGTCGAGCAGGCCGGCGCCGGGAGCCCTAGGCGCGAGGCTGCGTGCACCGAGAGGGGGCCTGCCGAGAAAACTCGGCCACCCGCCGAGACCCACGCCCCGCTGTCGAGAAATCTCGGCCACCTGCCGAGTGGGCGAGCCCAGCTGCCGAGAGCTGCCGAGACGCCGAGTCCATGCTGCCGAGAAAACTCGGCAGCTGCCGAGCCGGTGCCTAGCCACCGGGTTTTTCACCCGGTGCTAGGTCCGTGCGTGCCCCGTCGCTCGCGACGCCGTATTTTCGATCCGAACCCCATTTTTTCCATCTTACGTCAACATCGAGTCGTCACCGATGAGATGTTGTTGACCGAGGGTCATGGGCCCAGTCAAATTCAACCCTTTGACCAAAATTACGAAAACGCCCTTCAATCTTAAAACGCTCCGTTTGAGCTCGTTTCAACTCTGATTGAGCTCATTTTTCTTCCGTAGCGACCCTACTCATTCCTTCTTCCTCACCTTTTGATCAAAATTATGAAAACGCCCCTCAATCTTAAAATGCTTCGTGTGAGCTCATTTTAACTCCGATTAAGCTCATTCTTCTTCCGTCGTGACCCAAATTTCATTCTCTATCATCTCATCCATGTGGACTGTTTATCCATTCTCATTTCTTCAAATCCAATCTTTAGATCTCTAGATCCATTGCGTGTTTAACGATCATTTTTCCGCCGAAAACATTTATAGCTTTAATTATACATTATTAAGGATCTAAGAAACGTTGTAACTCATGTAGGCTACCAGTCGGATTGAACATTAAGACACGAGATCTCTGGTACTCGCTACTCACGTGGTAACCACCGAACAAGGTGGGGGTAACTTCTAAATCTTTATCTGTTTACTGTTTTCCTAGCAAAAACATAAACCATGGAATACTATGTGCTATGGAATTTAGTTGTTACGCCATTCTTTATACTGTAAGAGGGCTGCGGTCCGACTCTGATCATGCATTCGTCCCTGTCTCCTTCTACTACTCTGTTGAGGTTTGGTGGTCCTCTTAAAATGCACCAGCGGTATTGAGACCGTTTATTAGGGTAAGACGGGCTGATCCCGCACCTATTTGTCCCTCACCATTTCTAATATCTGCTATGCATTTTACGTGCTGTGGCAACATGCTAGGAGACGTTTTATTTTCTTTCTGTTATCTGTCGTTTGTCATAAGATGCAGATGTTATTCCCACGAGTGTATTCAACGCACTCACCCCTTAATCTGTACTCACACTACAGGAAATGATGGGCTTGATGAACCCTAGAAGGAGAGAGAGTACCATATCTGGACCTGTTTTGTTAGGTTGAGGTCACAGTAACATTTTCAAACAAAGTTTTATATAATTCACGTTTTACAATATTTGATACATGTGATGAAAGTGAGCTCATGATGGTTTAATCCGCTGTTGTATTATGTTGAATATATCGGTATTGAGACCGAATATTATCAGTATTGAGACCGATTGTTGATATGTGAATGTTTCACATCGTCCCTCACCTCTTTCTTCTGCCGTCTTTAATCTTCCTCTTCTGTTGTCTCTTACCATTTCTTCTTCACGCCCGTGCGAAAACTCTGATATTTTACCAAAAGAAAACGGGGCGTGACACGAATACAATGTGAAAAAAGGGGTTTTTAAGTCTTGTTACATTATCAGTTTTGTCTCATCAAAATCTAAACATTGATTTCTGACCTAAGATATTATCTTATTTGATCTAGAAACTACCTTTTTAGTTCAATTATCTAAAAAATATATTCAAGCTCATTGTTAAATATGAGGTTGTAGATGTTATTATGGGTGTGATACATGTGTGTTAACACGTTTTTATCCTTAATTAATTCATATTAAATGATATTTTCTATAATTCAATAATGTATCTAAAATATAAATTCGCATTTATGGTCCTTCGACAATATTCAAATATTTTAATTTTATTCCATTCATGTCATTTTGTTTCCAAACATATAATATAAAACTAATATGGAGTAATTAATAAAAATGGTTCAAAATTTTGAATTTTTATTTAAAAAATCAAAACATTATAAGAATTTAATTAATTATCAATTACAACACAAACTTTTATTTGTAATAATATTGGTGTTAAGATTTTTGTAATTTTATCAATTATAATATCAAACTTATTTTATGACATCAAATTGTGACGCCATTATCATTGTTGGATACATCTCAGTGGATCGTCTCAAATCTACCACCAATTTTTTCATCTATTACAACTAGCATTGTAAATTGAGGGTGAAAATATAACAAACCTAATTATCACCCTTAATTCACGATGTGACTACAACAAATTGTAAAATTGTTGGTGGATTTAAGACAACCTCATCAAGGCATGTAAATGATGGAGAGAGCATCCATACAAAGTTTGAAACATTAGTGTGATGTTGCAATTTAAAAAAATAAAAGAAATTTAGTTCTAAACAATATTGTTACCAATAAAAACTCTGATTGAAATTAGAATTATAGTATGTAAATTTTATGAGATTAATCTAATTTTATATATTTAACCATTTTTTCCTTTAAAAGAAAAATACGACAAAAATCTAATTGTAGATGTTTCAAATGTTGACCGTATTTCCTAAAAATAAAATAAAAACAAGAATCCAAGCGCATTTACACACATAATCCAGTTTTTAAATCATACCTATTTTAAAACTTTCCCATCTGCTTAATTATTACACGCACATCTGAATTCAAAAAAATTTATTTCAATTTCCTTAACGAGGTCTATATAAGGAGACCATAAACCTAATTATACATCACATTCTCTTGAAATCTTTCAGTGAGTAGATGAGCATTCGCCTCTCTTTTTAGAAAATCAAGTTAGATTCTTCTTTTCATTACCATCCCCTCAATTTTGCAGAGTTAATGGCATCTCTCGGAGAGAACAAAAATGGTTGTGAAACTAATCACAAACGTTTTCGCAACCAAAAAGAGTCTTCTCCTCTTATTAAGGTATATTTTGCTAGATTTAATGTTAATGAAGATTGTTACATTTCATTGAAACACTTTTATTAACATGTTATAGATTCACATTTTGGGTCGTGTTTGGATGAATGGATTTGAGGAAAGATTTGAATTTTTTAATAGTAAATTCATTGGTAGAGTTTGGATTTATATGATTTTGAAATTCGTCAATTTTATTTTGAATTAATTTTCTAATAATATGGGTGGATTTTCAATCCACTCTAATTTGGGTAGATTTAAAATTGATTTATTTCAAATCTTATATTTTAATCGAATAATACAAACACAACCTCATGATTCTCATTTTTTTAATAAAATGACTTTTTAATACAGTGTTGAGAAGAGTTTCAATGTTTCACTATTAATGGATTGTTATAACCAATGTTGTTATTTTATATACCAGTAAAAATTATAATAGAGGATGAAGTACGATTTAATGGTGATTTTTCAATTTTCTTATTGAACAGTGAGAGAAAGAGAGAGAGAGTCAACATACAAGTTAATATTAAAAATATATTATCTATAATTTTAACTAGTGGTAGGATGATAGTAATTTTAACTAGTGGTGGACGATAAGTTGTATGATAAATTTAAATTGAGTTTTATTGTTGCTTCATGAATTTACATATGCAATGATTGATTAATGATCACATTATTATCTATTTTGTTGCAACAGGACTCAACCTTAGACAATGGTGAATCAAGTAAAAAAAGACGAAAAACTGAAGGAGAAATGGAGTTCTCTTTTAGACTTTTTAGGTTTCCAAAAGCTATTGAACAATATCTTCTTGAAATCCAAGAGGTATATGAAAAATTAATTACTTGTACTTTTCCATACATATATAATATGTTCTCACTTGTTATTGTATATGTATAGGTCAAAACGGGTTGTACTGAACAATGTCAAGTGTTAGCATATATGAATAATGAAAAATGGAAGGTTAAAGTTTATAATGTTGAACCGGGTGACCATGATGTGGTACCAATGCTACGAGACCCTAGTCCATCTATCTTCCATAAGACATTCGAATTGTCTTTAGGAGAACGTCTCAAAGGATGGACTATGGAAAATAGAAAACGAGGCACTGGAAAAGTAGATAAAGTAATTTTCTTCATTCCCTTCTATGTTTTCCATAAACATGTACTTTATTATTACTCTTTCAACCTGTATAAAATATTTTATCATAAATTTTCACAAAAAAATTACCGAGTTCATTTCCTCTTGTTTTGATAGTTTTACTATCATCGGCGTAGACAATTTCGATCCTTTGTCGAGGTGATAACATTTATCCTCTACTCTTGCAAAGTCAAAGATCTTGAAATTACAAGTACTCAAAAATCAGCACAAGAAGTTCTGGTAAGGAATTCCAGTTTCATTTTTTATCTTGTCAATTATATCTACATTCTAGTTTGTCATTTTTGAGTATGTCGTATCTAATTTTGGATAAGTATTGGTATGTACACGTAGGAGGAACGAGAAGCAGCTGAAACAATAATGATGATAGCATCTTCATTCATTACTAATGATGAAAAAACAATAATTGAGGAAATGAATGAAAGACAAGAGAAAGTCAACTATTTTTCCACAAGATTTATCGATAATCAAGTGAAGATAACTAAAGGTATTTTAATTAATCAATGCAGATTTATGTTTTCAAGAAATTTAATAGTCTAAATATTTACATTATTAATTAATTAGACTAACTAACTTATTTATTATCATTGTTGTATCACAGGCAAACGAAGCAAGCGAAATAAAAAGTCATTTGCATTATAAAATGAACCTAAGAAATTTTTGTGTGGAGCCTTGTCATTCGGATATTCGTCCCCAACACTTGTGCTCTGAATGACCAACTCTTTAAATAGATTTGCTCAGTCATACCAGATGGAATGTTGATGTGGAAATTTCTAAGTTAGGCTAACTTCTTTAATACAAAAATGAGGCGGCTTAAGGAGAAATCAGACTTGAATGAGTGAGGTCTATAAAGAAACTGAACTGAATACTTCAGATCTGCCGAAGCTACTAGGACAGATGAAAATTTGTCCTAAAGTGACCTCAGTCTAGTGTTAAAGAAATGTAGTTAAAAGGCATGGGCCTAGGTATTTCATGTAATTAGGGTTTTTTTTTAATAGAGGAAAATTTTCTTTTTTACCTTTGTCTTATGAAGTAGGTATAAATAGCTTAAAGTTGTAACATTTTAGGGTAAATTTTCACATTTTTGGAAGGAGGCCACACCACTTTACTGAAGAGATTATTCAGGCTCTCAAATATAAGAATTATAGGGTTTGAATTGTTTGAATTTTGCTTGAATTTTTGTTTCGAATTATAGGGTTAAACGTGGATTATGGGCATAATCCACGTGTAACCCTATAATTCAATTCCACGTTTAACCCTATAATTTTTGAATTATAGGGTTACACGTGGATTATGGGAATAATCCACGTTTAACCCTAATTTGTTTTGAATTTTAGGGTTAAATGTGGATTATGCCCATAATCCACGCTTAACCCTAATTTGTTTCGAATTATAGGTTTACACGTGGATTATGGGCATAATCCACGTTTAAACTCTATTTTGTTTTGAATTTTAGGGTTAAACATAGATTATGCCCATAATCCACGTTTAACCCTATATTTTTTGAATTATAGGGTTACGTGTGGATTATGGACATAATCCACGTTGAACCCTAATTTTTTGTCAAATTTTAGGGTTAAACGTGGATTATGCCCATAATCCACGTTTAACCCAAATTTGTTTCGAATTTTAGGGTTAATAATTTTAATAATCCCCGTTTAATAATTAAAACAACATAATTTAATAATCAACGTTTAATCTCCGTTTACTAATTTTAATAATCTCCCTTTAATAATTTTAATAATCCCCGTTTAATAATTAAAACAACATAATTTAATAATCCCCATTTATTCCTCGTTTACTAATTTTAATAATCCCCCTTATATAATTTTAATAATCCCCATTTAATAATGCAAACAACATATGTTATTAATCCTCGTTTAACAATCAATATTTAATAATTATAATAATCCACCTTTAATAATTTCCATTTAATAATTAAAAAACATAATTTTGTAATCCCCGTTTAATATTTTTAATAATCCCCGTTTAATAATCCCCATTTAATAATTAAAACAACGTAATTTAATAATCCACATTTAATCCCCGTTTACTAATTTTAATAATTTCCCTTTAATAATTTTAATAATCCCCGTTTAATAATTAAAACAATATAATTTAATAATCTCCATTTAATCCTCGTTTACTCATATTAATAATCTCCATTTAATAATTAAAACAACAAATGTTATTAATCCCCATTTAATAATTAAAAAAACATAATTTTGTAATCCCCATTTAATATTTTTAATAATCCTCATTTAATATTCCCTGTTTAATAATTTAAACAACGTAATTTAATAATCAACGTTTAATCCCCATTTTCTAATTTTAATAATTCCCCTTTAATAATTTTAATAATCCCGTTTAATTATTAAAACAACATATGTTAATAATCCCCTTTTAATAATCAATATTTAATAATTATAATAATCCACCTTTAATAATTCCCGTTTAATAATTAAAACAACATAATTTCATAATTCCCGTTTCTTAATTTTTATAATCCCTGTTTAATAATCCTCATTTAATCACCGTTTAACCCTATTACACATGTAATTATTGCAATAGTATTTATACTTAAATATTATTTCTGCATAAAAAAATTATTTATATAATTGAAAAATATACTAATATTATTATTTGTACATTATATTTATATACTAAATAAAAATAGTTTGTATACTTATATTTTTTTTATATTAACTATAAAAAATATATATTTTTGGGTGTTATCCCTATAGTAGAGACCCCGTTTTCTATTATTTATTTTTTATGTGGATAAAAAAAATTAATTTGTGATTTAAATCTTGGTCAAACATTTATTCATTTCTATATGTATCAAATATATTATTTATTAACTAAAAAACCCTACTTTATAAGTTTGATATATTAATTTTCCACATTGATAGTAAGACAATAATTCGTATACATACTTCGAATCTGCATATTAATTAATAAATTAATATGAATATTTTTTTCCGTTATTTTAGCTCGTTTGGGTATGTCCGGAGTGTCAGTGTCACGCCCCGTTTTCTTTCATAAAAATATCAGAGTTTTTCTCACAGGCGTGAAGAAAGAAATAGAAAGAGACATTTTTCATAAACAGAAGAAGGAGATAGGAGACGACAGAAGAATAAGGTAGGAGACGATGTGAATCATTCACATATCAACAATCGATTTTGTCACGCCCCGAAATCTTTTCACATTTTATCAGAGTTTTTATTCGGGCGTGAAGATAGAAAATGCAAGGGACGCTCATCAAGACAGAAAGAAAGAAGCAAGGGACAACAGAAAAAAGAGGTAAGGGACGAAGTGAATCTTTCACTTATCAACAACGACCTCGGCCGATAACGTTCGGTCTCACTACCGATAAAATATACACAACAATCGGCCTCTGCCGAAAACAATCGGTCTCACTACCGATATAAACGTCATACGCAGCAGAAATAAACATCAGGATCTCTCATCCATATATGTATCAAAAGAATGTTACAAAACATAAGTTATCCAAAACATAGTTTGAAAACGTTTAAGAGACCTCGTCTCATTACAACAAAGCCAGATACAGTACTTCCTCTCTCCTCCTAGGGTTCCTCATGCTCATCATCGCCTGTAGTGTGAGTACAGATTAAGGGGTGAGTGCGTGGAATACACTCGTGGGGATAAAACCCGCCTCGCACAACTCATATCAGAATTAAATACCGAAAAGCTAACCTACAGTCACATTGTCACGACACGTATAAATGCAAAGCAGATATTAGAAATGGTACGTAAGAAGAATAGGTGTGGGATTCCCCTGTCTTATCCTATATCAGTATTTCACCGTTTGTGCATTTCAAGAGGCTCACGACACCGCCACAGAGTAGTAGAATAATAGCTGGGGACGCACAGAATGCATGATCGGAGGACCTCTGTCCTTCTACAGTTATATCATGGCACAACAAGTATAAACACAACACTTAGTATTCCTCATTCATGCAAGCATTTACTTAGGAAAAACGGTAAACAGAAGAAGAGTTAGAATTTACCCCCACCTTGTTCGGTGGTTACCATGTGATCAACGAGTACCGACGGATCAGATTTCACAAACGAGTACCAAAGGATCCGATATCACAAGGCTCAACTCAACAAGTAGCCTACATAAGTTATGACGTCCCATAGATCCTTAATAAATTATATTTAAAGCTATAAAAGGTTCCGTTGGAAATCGGTCGTTAAATACGCGACGGATCGAGCGATCTAAAGATTGGGATTTAGGAGATAAGGCTGAAAGTCAAGTCTAAAGGGCTGAGATGATAGGAAATGAAATTTGGGTCAGATGGAAAAAGAATGAGCTCGATCGGAGTTAAAACGAGCTCAAACGGAGCATTTTAGGTTTAGGGGTAAAATGGTAATTTTTGGTCAAAGGGTTGACTTTGACCGGGCCCACGGACCTCGATCAATGACGTCTTGTCATCGACGACTCGATACGGATGAACGACGGAAAGAAAATGAGGTTCGGATCGAAAACACGGCGTCGGGTGCGCGTCGGCACTCGACGGGTGCGCATGGGCGCGCACAGTGCGCGCGGCTTCCCGACACCCGACGGCTGCCGAGTTTTCTCGGTAGCTGCTGCACCCGGCGCACACCTGGTCGAGTTTTCTCGGCCAGGACCTTCCCAGCTTTCCCGACGGTGGCCTGCTCGAGCAGGCCACTTCCCGGCGTCTACCGACGCGGCGGCGCCGCCTCCAGCCACCACCACCTACCTCGCCGGATACCTCGCACCGCCGGCTACCATCTCCGGCCGTCCATAGCCGGATTCCGGCATGAATAGTGCCTGGAAACTTCACCGCAAAACCCTTCGAAGTCACATTTTTCCAAAATTCCAACTTCAACCAAAACTCCGGCCGGTGACTTCCCGTCGCCGGCGACCCTTTCCTGAGCCTTGGCCGGTGGCTCCCCGTCTCCGGCCACCTATTCCGGCCAACCCCTACCACCAACATCTCCTATACACCTATGCATGAGCACACACACACACACACGTTTCCATACACACACACACTGATCCACTGCCTTGCCGGCGGCCACCTGCTGCCGGCGGCCACCTGCTGCCGGCGACCACCGTCGCCTTGGCCGACGACCCCCAGTCGCCGGCCACCACCACCACCACCGCACAAACACACACACAATTGCATACACACTCACACACAACGTGAGGTGTGTTTACACACACATCCACTGTCACTCTTGGCCGACGGCCACCAGCCGCCGGCTACCTCCTTCTCCACCTCGCCGGTGACATCCCGTCGCCGGCCGTTCATTTTCTCACGGCGGCGCCCCCCGGCGCCGCCTCCAACAGCATGCACATCAACACACACCAACACACCATGAAACACACACACATGCATGCATACATATATATTCACCCACGGCGGCGCCGGCACTCCAGCGTCTAGGCACGACCTCCGGCAACCTCCGACAGCTTCTCCGGCGCGGTGGAGAGAGAAAGAACAGAGGAGAGAGAAAGGGTGGTGTAAGGGTTAGGTTTAAGGTTTCAAGGCTATTTTTCATCATTTTCCGGCGAACGAGAAATCCGATTTGAAATCCGAGACCTATCCTAGATTCGTCTCGTCGAGACGAACGTCGTGTGCGAAAATCGTCCGATTACGACAATGTTGAAATTTTCCAGCGATCGGCCGGCAGCGGCGCGCTGGAAACAGAAAGACGGAAATTAAAAGACGAGAAAGAAGGACTTACGTGTTTTCGTCGGGTTCAGCTCGATCGAAGAAATGGTGATTTTTGAATCGAAACTACCCCTATTTATAGAAATCCAGAAATTACTATTCACCGAAATATCCGGATCACTATTCATCCAAAATATCTCCATTACTATTCATCAGTTGACTTTTCCAAATTATTATTCACGTAAATATCTTCGTTTCCATTCACCGTAAATATCTTCCAATTTTTCCGAAACTTCGGGTTTTGCCATTTCCGTCACCGTTCGAGCTACGGGTCTCCGATTGACCCCTAGTTCGTTTCTATTTTCTTGTCTTTCCAAGACGCATATTATGGTATAAAAATATTCTATACACCATGTCCATGGAAATTATTCGTCTAAGTCATGCGTTAAACACGTATCTGAAACGCACATAATTAATTAGACAGTCAAAATATACGCACATAATTATCAAGTCATACGTTAAAATATTTAATTAATAAATTATGCTCGTTTTGATCCGGGGCGCTACAGGTTTCAACTGATTAACATATCATAGCAGCGGAAAAATATCATCAGGATCCAACATCCGAAACATATACAAAAATTATGTATTACAAAATGTGAGTTATAAAAATCATTATTTGAAAATGTTGTGAGACATCAACTTAAATACACAAGTCCGGATAGAGCTCCACCCCTCTCTTTCTAAGGTTCATCATGCTCGTCATCTCCTGTAACATGAATTACAGAATAAGGGTAAGTGCGTGGAATACACTCGTGGGGATAAAATCCTCATCTTATAACAGTCGACAGATATATTTTACGGAAAACGTAACATTCAATCACATTGTCACAACACATAAAATGCAAGACACGTATCTCGTAACTCATCCATGAGGTGCGAGAATTTCCCGTCTTACCCCTTAAAATGGTCTCAATACCGCTAGCGCATTTATAGGACCGCCAGACCTTTCAGGTGGTAGAAAAGATAGGAGATAATTTTTTTACGGTCCATAAGACCCTCCGAACATGCAATGTGAACCGAAGTCCTTTCACAGTATATCATGAACACATAATCATAACATATAATCACAGCATTTAGTATTCCTCAATCATGCTTCAAAATAAGGAAAACTGTAAAAACAGATTAATAGTTAGAAATTACCCCCACCTTGTTCGGTGGTTACCGCATAAGTAGCAAGTATCAAAGATCAAATATCTTAATGCTCAATCCAACTGATAGCCTACATAAGTTACAGTGTTTTCTTAGATCTTTATTAAGTATAATTAAAGCTATAAATGATTTCGGAGAAAGAGCGATCGTTAAAGACGCGACGGATCGAGAGATCTAAAGATTGAGGTTGAAGAAACGAGAGTGGATGTTCAGTCCATATGGCTGAGATGAAAGAGAATGAAATTTGGATCACAACGGAAAAAGAATGAGCTCAATCGGAGTTGAAACGAGCTCGAAAGGAGCATTTTAAGTTTATGGGTATTTTGGTAATTTTGGTCAAAGGGTTGACTTTGACCGGGACCCACGACCCTCGGTCAACAACATCTTGTCGGCGATGACTCGATGATGACGTAGGGTGGAAAAAAACAGGATTGGCTTATCTGGGGCATGGTAGGGAAGAATCCGGATCGAAAACACGGCGTCGTGCACGCACCTATCACACCGCGTGGCGCACGTGCGCACGCACCCGACGTCGGGTAAAAAACTCGGCAGACTAGGCAGCCTCGGCAGTGGGTGCGCACGAGAACCCGGCGCGTCTCGGCAGCTCTCGACAGCCTCGCACGCTAGCGCCCGACACACCTCGGCATCCTCAGCAGCCCTGACAGGCGCCCTCAACAGCAGGTCAGCATTTCTCGACGGCCTCGGCATCCCTCGGCAGCCTCGTACGCCGAGCGTGCGTGTGTCCTCTCGGCGCTGCGCCTAGCACCTAGAAACTTCCCCGTTCCACCAGCTGCGGTGGCGCTATCCTACGCCGCAGCCACCTCATCCACCGACGACCCCAGCTCCGGCTGCCACCGTCTCCGGCCATCCTCGCCGGATTCCGGCCGTGAACAGTACCCTGAAATTAAAAATACACCATATGCACATAAACCTTCACCCTTCCTTCCCATGCTCCGGCCGGCAACTTCCAGTCGCCGGCCACCCACCTCTAAGCCTCGTCGGTGCATCACCAGCGCCGGCCACTAGTTTCCCCACGGCAGTGCCACCTGCGCTGCCCTCAACAGCATGCAACACACGCACACACACTAAAACACACACACACGATCACACACACAACCCGTTTCAGCTCCGGCGCCGCCACCCACGGCAGCGCCGACCTCCCAGCAACTCACCCATACCTCCAGCAGCTTCTCCGATGACTGCTCCGACGAGAAAAGGAGGAGAGAGAGAAATCAGAAGAGAGAGAAAGGGTGGCAAGAATTAGGGTTTAGGGTTTTGAGAGGATTTTTCGCCGTTTTCCGGCGAACGAGAAATCAATATAGAAATCCGAGACCTATCCTAGATTCGTCTCGACGAGACCTACATCCTGTGCGAAAATCGGCCGAAACCGACAACTTTGAAATTTTCCTGCAGCGGTGGCGCGCCGGAGGCAGAAAACAGTAAAGAGAGAGGAGAGAGAGACTTACGAGTTTTCATCGTTTTCGACTCGTTTGGAAAATCGGTGATTTTTGAATCGAAAACGCCCCTATTTATAGAATTCCTGGAAAACACTATTCATCCAAAAAATCTAAAATTACTGTTCATGGGTTAAAAATCTTGGTCACTATTCACGTAAAAATCTTCGTTACTATTCACCATAAATATCTTTCAATTTTCCGAAACTTCGTGTTTTGCTCTTTTTGTCACTGTTTGAGCTACAGGTCTCCGATGGACCTCTAGTTCGTTTCTATCTTATCATTTTTCCATTACGCATCTAGTGGTATAAAAATATTCTATGTTCCATGTCTAAAAAAAATATCCATCTAAATCATGCATTGAACACATTTCTGAAATACACGTAATTAAATTAAACAGTCAAAATATACGCACATAATTATTAAATCATGGGTTTAAATATTTAAATAATAAATTATGCTTCGTTTTTTTTTTGGTCCAGGTTGCTACATCCCTTACCCCTTAAAAGAATTTCGTCCTCGAAATTAAACATGTACCTAGGAAGAAATTAAATGTGTACCTTAGAAAGGTAAGTCGGGATACTTCCTCAGGATTTCGTCTTCCAGTTCCCAAGTTGCTTCTTCCTTTTCGTGACGGCTCACTGAACCTTCACAATAGCCATCTCTCGATTCCTTAATTGCCGGTTATTTCTATCCAAGATGGCTATCGGGACTTCTTCATATGTCAGATCCTTCTCAAGTTCTATGCCTTCTTGTCGGATTATATGGTTAGGATCGAAAATGTATTTTCATAGCATAGATACGTGAAAAATGTTGTGTACTCCAGCGAAGTCCGGCGGTAGAGCTAGACGGTACGCGACCTCCCCAACTCGATCTAGAATTTTGAATGGTCCCACGTACCTCAGCTTCAGCTTTCCTCTCTTTCCAAAATGATGGACTCCTTTTGTGGGCGACACTTTGAGGAAAACTTTGTCTCCTACTTCAAACTTCAGCTCCCTTCTTCTTTTGTCTGCATATGCTTTTTGTCGATCCTGGGCTACTCGTATTCTCTCTCGAATCTTCTTTATCACCTCGACCGTTTGATCCAGCAATTCGGGTCCCAAAATCTTCTTTTCGCCTACTTCCTCCCAGCAGATAGGTGAGCGGCATTTTCTTTCGTAGAGAGCTTCATAGGGTGCCATACCAATGGTCGATTGGTAGCTATTATTTTAGGCAAACTCCACCAAGCACAGGTGGTCTTCCCAGCTTCCGGGAAAATCTAAAACGTATGCTCGCAACATATCCTCCAGGATTTGTATGGTCCTTTCTGATTGTTCGTCGGTTTGTGGGTGAAAAGCTGTGCTGAAAGATAGCTTGGTCCCTAACTCATTTTGCAAGCTTTACCAGAATCTGAAGGTGAACTGTGGATCTCTATCCGACATGATAGAAACTGGTACGTCGTGCAATCGAACTATCTCCTCGAGATATATTCGTGCCAACTTATCCAGTCCGAAAGTCATCTTGATTGGCAAGAAATGGGTAGATTTATTTAATCTATCAATGATTACCCATACGACGTGGTTTCCTCATTTGGTTCTCGACAAGCCAACCACGAAGTCCATGACAATATGTTCCCACTTCTATTTAGGTATCTCCAAAGAAGTTAGCATCCCAGCTGGTCGTTGATGCTCCGCTTTCACTTGTTGGCAGATGAGACACTTCTTGACGAACAACCCTATGCTTTTCTTCATGTTTCTCCACAAAAAATTTACCCTTAAGTCTCGGTACATCTTTGTACCTCCAGGTGTGCAGTCATCGGTGTGCCATGTGCCTCTTTGAGAATTTCTTCCCTCAATTCTTCATCCTTTGACACGCACATTCTTCCTCTGAAGATCAGAGCTCCATCTGTAGCCAAAGAGAAACCTTCGGCTCTTCCATTATCCATAAGAGCTTTCATCTTCATTAGGAAGTTATCCCTCTTTTGGGCTTCCACAATTCGGTCGCGCAGCGTGAGTTTTACGAATAACGCTGCCATCCTAGATTCGATGCTGATCGAAGACGTGACTATCTCCAGATTTAGCTTTGACATCTTCTCGATTAGTTGGTTCTGATTGGTGATCATAGATGTCACTACTCCCTTCCCTTTTCTGCTAAGGGCGTCAGCCACCACGTTTGCTTTTCCAGGATGGTAGTGAATCATAATATCGTAATCTTTCACCAACTCTAGCCATCTTCTTTGTCTCATATTGAGCTCTTTCTGTTCAAAGAAGTATTTCAAGCTCTTATGGTCGGTGTAAATCTCACACTTCACGCCATAGAGATAGTGTCTCCATATCTTGAGGGCGTGTACAACAACTGCTAGTTCTAGATCATGCGTTGGGTAGTTCTGTTTGTGAATCTTCAACTGGCGTGATGCATACGCCACTACTTTTCCTTGTTGTATCAAAACACACCCAAACCCTGTTTGGATGCGTCACTGTAGATCACGAACTCCTTAGTTACGTCTGGAACTATTAAGACTGGTGCTTCTGTCAGTCTTTTCTTCAGTTCCTAGAAACTACGCTCACATTGCTCACTCCATTGAAACTTCACATCCTTTCTTGTCAAACGAGTCATTGGAGTGACAATCTTTGAAAATCCTTCTATGAATCTTCGGTAGTATCCAGCCAGGCTGATGAAACTCCAGACTTCCTTAACATTCGTTAGAGTTTCCCATTTACTGACAGCTTCCACCTTTTTAGGATCTACTTCGATCCCTTGCGAAGAGACGATATGGCCCAGGAAACCTACTTTATCTATCCAAAATTCACACTTCTTGAATTTTGTGTAAAACTTCTCATTCCTTAGAACCTCTAGTGCGATTCTGAGATGTTGTTCATGGTGCGCTCTATCGCACGAATAGATGAGGATATCATCAATGAACACAATGATGAAAAGATCAAGATAAGGATGGAAGACGCGATTCATCAAGTCCATGAAGACAGCTGGGGCGTTACTCAGTCCAAATGACATTACTACAAACTCGTAGTGGCCATATCTCATCTTGAATGTTGTCTTTGATATATCTGTGTTTATAACTTTCATCTGGTGATATCCAGACCTTAAGTCATTCTTCGAGAACACACTGACACCTCTTAATTGATCAAAAAGATCTTCAATCCGAGGCAGTGGATACTTGTTCTTTATTGTCCTCTTGTTTAGCTCTCGGTAATCGATACACATCCGAAAGCTACCATAATTCTTCTTCACAAAAAGCATTGGAGCTCCCCAGGGCGACATGTTTGGTCTGATGAAACCTTTATCCAATAATTCCTGTAATTGGACCTTCAGTTCCTGTAATTCTTTTGGTGCCATCCAGTACGGAGCTTTTAACACCGGTGCTGATCCTGGAACAAGATCTATCTCGAAGGTCACCTGTTAATCCGGTGGAGGACTAGGTAAATCCTCTGGAAACACGTCCATGAATTCCTTTATCACCGGCACCTTCTCGATAGTAGTCGATTCTTTCTCGGAGTTCACCATGTTGACTAACCAAGCTTCGCAATTTTCTTTGCTAAGCATGTGGGTTGCTTTGATGGTTGAGATAATCCTTGAGTCGACTTTGACTCACATCCTATGGAATGTGAACTCCGGCTCTTCTGATACTTGAAAGATGATCTCCCTTACACGGTACTTGATTACCGTGTGATTGGACTCTAGCCAGTCCATTCCCAGGATTATGTCAAAATCCTTTATCTCCAAAGCGTGAAGATCAGCTAGAAGAATCTTTTCTTCAAAAGCGATCTTAAGGTGATGGTACAAATATTTTGTCCTTACCGTCTTTCCTGAAGGAATGCTAACTTCTAAAGTTTGAGCGACTATCCTACCGTCTTTATGCTTCAGCAAATTACAGAAGTTGACAGATAAAAAAGAGTGTGTCGCTCCAGTATCAAATAGGATGAGAGCAGGTATATTAGATACTGATAACATACCTGTCATCGTCTCTGCTCCCTCAGCGGCTTCTGGACGGGTAAGAGCGAATGCTCGTGCTCTGCCTGCCACCGGCCTCAAGTTCGGGGCTGTAGCTGACGAGTTTCTCGCCCTCCAGCAATTGGCCGCTACATGCCCTGGTGCCCCACAGGTGAAGCAGTTCCGTGTTTTTTGTTGACACGGTCCCACGTGTACTTTCCTGTATCTAGGGCACGGGTTTCTAGGTTTAGGAACAGGAAGAAGTGGAGCGTTGCTTGCCCTTGGGAAATTGTTCTGGGTAAAACTCTGGCTCGGGCCAGTCCACTTCCTTTTTGCAGGAGCCGGGAAGACTTTCTTGGGAGGTATAACATCTAATCGCAAACGAGAGGTGATCTCCTGAGCCCTCTCGATAACACTTACGTATGTCATCATCCCCTGCCCAGCCATAATGGATTCAATCTCTGGACAAAGGCCCTTTTCAAATCTTCGGGCCTTCTTGATGTCGGTATCCACCAAGTGTGTGACGTACCGGCTGAGATGATTGAACCGCCGCTCGTATTCTCCCACCGTTAAGCTTTCCTGATGGAGATGTAGAAACTCTATTTTCTTCTTATCCCGGTAGGACTGAGGGATGAAGTTATGAGAAACCATTTCCTTAAACTCTTCCCATGTCATCCTCTCTCTTTGAGCGAGCAGTAGAGTTCACGCATACGAGTCCCACCAGTGACTCGCCTCGTCTGTAAGCTGGAAAATCGCACAACTAACCATTTGTTCTTTGGAACATGTTAAGTGCCCAAATAATCGGTCGAGTGACCTTAGCCACTCTTCCGCGTCTGCTGGTTTCCCCTTCCCATTGAAAGTCGGCGGATTAAATCACCGGAACTGTTTGTATATGATTTTTGTGTCGGTTCTTGCTGGCTGTGGGGCGGTTCGGGTTATCTCAAAATGTTGTGCTAACCCCCTTAGCACCGTAACAAAGTCTCCCATGTTTGCATTCTCTTCTCACTCCGGCTGATTAGCCAGTTGTGGTTGTTCTCTTCTTGGTCTTCCTCTTGACATGATTCTGTTATGATATATATATATATATATATATATATATATATATATAAGTCGTTGAGATTACCCAATAATACTATAGGTATAGAAATAAACGCGATACACGTGAAGAGGCATAAACATATACTCCTTAAGATAAGCGAGAAATTATACGTGCATAATATACATAGAAGCATAATAGGGGTAGCCTTACACCATACCAAAAAGGTGTATATACACTATGACATAATAGCTACCCTATACATATAAAATATAGTATCATTTGCGGCATAATATATACATATCATAAAAAGTTCCCCCATGTCATCTACACTACTGCTGTGGGAGGCGGCGGAGGCCCCGGTAGTCTTGGTGCCCTGTCCCTAGGGTCGCCTATCACCGGTTTATCCTCCTCGGGATCATCGTCCTCCGGCTCCGAACTACTGCTAGACGGATCATAAGGTCCCGGCTTAGGAGCAGTCGGAAGGCCTTGTCGGCCCCACAGCTCCAGCATCTGCCTCGCAACATTCCCGAAGTCAGCGATAGGCACGTGATCTACTGACGAGAATACTAACTCATCCCGATAGACTAAACGGGCCCTAATCTCCCACTCCCGTGGTAAAGTATGGATCATGTGCAGACACGCCTGAACGCCACTGATCCTACCTTCGGTACCCCTATTTCTCTCCAGCAGTGTAGAAGTCTGGCAACATGCTCACCCATCGATATATCACCCATCACCCTACTCTCATAGAAACGGCGTCGGAGTCTCTCCTCATGTGTCTCTATAATAGGTACTCTCTCTCTAGCGGCAACATAAATCCTATTCATCTGTCCAGTATAAATTACACAAGTTTTTATCATCATTCTATATACGTAACATCTCTTTTTAAACCTTAACGATCTATATCACGCTAGCAAGGTATCTCATAACAGGTAATCATTATTTTCCGCAGTTCTTAAGATTAGGGTGGGACTCTTATAGAGAGAGGATAATGCCTATCTATTTATTTTCGAAAACCTTTTCACGTTTTAAAAATACGTTTTTTTCATTATAAAACAAGTTCGAGCAAGTTCACAAACATTAGAACATTGCTTTGACACCAAACTGTCACGCCCCGTTTTCTTTCGTTAAAATATCAGAGTTTTTCTTACGGGTGTGAAGAAAGAAATAGAAAGAGACATTTTTCATAAACAGAAGAAGGAGATAGGAGACGATAGAAGAATAAGGTAGGAGACGATGTGAATCATTAACATATCAACAATCGGTTTCAACTGATTAACATATCATAGCAGCGGAAAAATATCATCAAGATCCAACGTCCGAAACATATACAAAAATTATGTATTACAAAACGTGAGTTATAAAAATCATTGTTTGAAAATGTTGTGAGATATCAACCTAAATACACAAGTCCGAATAGAGTTCCATCCCTCTCTTTCTAAGGTTCATCATGCTCGTCATCTCCTGTAACATGAATAACAGAATATGGGGTGAGTGCGTGGAATACACACGTGGGAATAAAATCCTCATCTTATAACAGTCGACAGATATATTTTACGGAAAACGTAACATTCAATCATATTGTCACAACACATAAAATGCAAAACACGTATCTCGTAACTCATCCATGAGGTTTGGAAATTTCCCGTCTTATCCCCTAAAATAGTCTCAATACCGCTAGCGCATTTACAGGATCGCCAGACCTTTTAGGTGGTAGAAAAGATAGGAGATAGTTTTTTTACGGTCCATAAGACCCTCCGAACATGCAATGTGAACCGAAGTCCTTTCACAGTATATCAAGAACACATAATCATAACATATAATCACAACATTTAGTATTCCTCAATCATGCTTCAAAATAGGGAAAACTGTAAACAAATTAAGAGTTAGAAATTACCCACACCTTATTTGGTGGTTACCGCATGAGTAGCAAGTATCAAAGATCAAATATCGCAATGCTCAATACAACTGATAGCCTACATAAGTTACAGTGTTTTTTTAGATCTTTAATAATGATAATTAAAGCTATAAATGATTCTGGAGAAAGAGTGATCGTTAAAGACGCGATGGATTGAGAGATCTAAAGATTGAGGTTGAAGAAATGAGAGTGGATGTTCAGTCCATATGGCTGAGATGAAAGAGAATGAAATTTGGATCACAACGGAAAAAGAATGAGCTCAATCGGAGTTGAAACGAACTTGAACGGAGCATTTTAAGTTTAGGGGAATTTTGATAATTTTGGTCAAAGGGTTGACTTTGACCGGGACCCACGACCCTTGGTCAACGACATCTTATCGGCGACGACTCGATGATGACGTACGATGGAAAAAAATGGGATTCGGATCGAAAATACCGCGTCACACGCGCACCCGTCACACGGTGTGGCGCGCGCGTGTGCACCCGGTGTCGGGTGAAAAACTCGGCAGCCTCGGCAGCGAGCGCGCGCGAGCACGCGACGCGTCTCGGTAGCTATCGGCAGCCTCGCATGCCAGTACCCGACATATCTCGGCAGCCCCGACAGGCGGCCTCGGCAGTGGGTCAGCATTTCTCGGTGGCCTCGGCACCCCTCGGCAGCCTCACGCGCCCAGCGCCTGGAAACTACCCAGCTCCACCAGCGGCAGCGGCGCTGCCCTGCGCCGCAGCCACCTCATCCACCGGCGACCCCAGCTCTAGCCGTCACCGTCTCCGGCCACCCTCACCGGATTCCGGCTGTGAACAGTACCCCCGAAAATAAAAACACACCCTATGCACATAACCACCATTTATGATTAAAGTTTTCCCGAATATTTTGCCTCTAATTTGCTGACGGATGTGGCCAATTGACTCACTTGATTCCCTAGATGTTGAATATTGACCTTTGTCTCATGTTGGAATTTTTCAATGTTAATGACAAGAATCTTACCTATATCCTCCAACAATATACTTGAATTTGAAGATTGTCCAGGTTTTGGCTTGTTTATAAAATTATGCTATTAAAATCCTTGACTGTCTCGATTTTTATAGCTAAAATTTGAATGATCCATCCATCCAGGATTGTAACGATTAGAGTATGGATTATGTCTCCGTTGTGGTTGATTTGGAAATCCACTTATTGCACTAACTTATCATACAAGGTCTTCTTATAATATAGGTCATGCATCTGTACAATGTTCATGCACTGAGCATATCCAACAAACTTGAGGTATTTGTGTTTTTTCTTAAACCAATTTTTTTATAAGAGCAGTCAAAACATCAATTTATTGATCAATGAACTAGTACTTACTTGACAGTTCTTTGGGTGATGCTAATTCTTTTCTCAAATTGTTGTGCATTGTCGACTATGTTGGAAATTAAAGCTCTTGTTTCTTCAGACAACTTGTTTATCAAAGCACATCCACTTGCAAAACCAACTATATTCCCATCAAAGGTTGAGAGATCTTGGTAGTAATATTGTACAAGAAGTTATTCCAGAATTTGATATTGAAGATAACCGGCACATAACTGCTTGAATCTTTCCCAATATTAATGCAAAAAACTCTCAATTTATTTGGTTGATCCTATAAATATCATTCCGAATATTTGTTGCTCGTGAAACTGGAAAAAACTTCTCTAGAAACTACTTCTTCATGTCAGACCATGTGGTTATAGAGCCAGATAGAAGATAATAACCAGTCTTTTGTCTTATTAGCTAAGGAAATTTGGAAAGCACACAGTTTTATTTGTTCTTCTGTAACCATTTGTGGCCTCATAGTTGTACACACCATATAGAATTCCTTGAGATGCTTGTGTTGATCTTCACCTGTACGACCATAAAAAGTAAGCAACAAATGGATTAGATCATATTTTAATTTAAATGTAATATTTGTAGTGGGGAATTGAATGCATAAAGGTTGTTGATTAATATCAAGATTAGCTAACTCTTTTAATGTTTGTTAGCAACCATCTCTTCTTATTTTTCTTCAATTTCTAAATCAGAATCTCCATGGTGTCCGAATTTCTAAAATCTAAAGTTAAATTCAAACTTGATGATGATAGAAAAGAAGTTTGTTTCAATGGTTATCTCTTTTCTACGTCTTCTAGTTTCTCTCTCAATTTTTGGGATACATAAGTTCACATGTATGAGAAAAACTAGACATATAAACCAAAAACAAGGAAATCAAACTTAAAATAAATTAATTCAATGCTATTTCTCGACAACAATGCTATAATTTGGTGGATGTCTAACCAACAAAATAATTACCTACTCTGAAATAAACAAATGAGTATAATGACAAGTAGGATCGATCCTCAAGGAATATGGTTTAATATCTTGAGTGGAAAATGAAATAACAAATGGGAATTTGGATACTAAACTAATTAAACTAAAATGAAACTAAGCAATTGAATAATAAAAATAATAATGAACTAACAATGAAACAATGTCTAGTTTACGTTGTTGATATAAGATTTTTTTTCGCTCTTTGCGTTGTTGAGTCTATCTTGACCTTATGTTCCTATGAATATATCGAGCAATCCTTTAGGTACACTAGTCATAGGCTTCAATGTCTAGTTTGTCTTAGCAATTGGTAGGGAATATAGATACTTAGTTGATCAAGACGAGAATCAATCTTTTTGTACCATATATAAAAAATCTGATAGGTTTATTTGTTTGATCAGTAGGCCATATATTTTTTGGATGCCTTACTAAATGAGTCGATAGTAGAGTTAAGTACATGTTTTTCTTTTCCCCGCAATGTGACATTTTCTCCAAGTTAGACTACCTCAACTCTAGATTATTGTTGCCTGTTGTTTCTATTGTAAGTTTTTCAACTTCAAATTGTGAGTTTAAATTGCTCACTCTTTGTTGTAGGTTTTCAGCTTTTAGTTCTTTATGAGCTATATTGATTTGCTCTAAGTTACCCATGATCTTCTAGAACGAAACAATCACACCCATATTTTCAACATGCACAAATGTAGAATTTACCTCATAATCTTTATTTAATCTTTAACCATTAAGCACACAAGTGCTTCTTTATCTAATGTTGAGTTGTGTTCTTATTCTCAAACGTATTTTTTCTTTTATAGGTTCTTTTGATATTGTTGTTGTTATTGACGACTCTTCATTTTCTAGATCGCCTAGAAGAGCTCTGAATTTTTCTCTCTCAAATCTTCATCTCTCTTCTAATGTTTTTTTTTCCTTAGGGTACTTATTTTCCTTAGAATGTGGATCATATATTTTGAGCATTCTGTCCAAGTTTTCTACAATCACAACAAAGATTTGTAGGTGATGTCGTGGATCATATATTTTCTTCTACCTCTCTTGTAGAGACTTTTGAGGGTATGCCGTTGAAATTATTCTTTATGGATCTTCTAAACTTTTTTATCAGGAGGAAAAGCTCTACGTAAGTAATGTCTGCAGACTATGTTGCTGACTTAGAATTATTTGCAAGAAGAGTAGTGACATTGAAAGTTGATTTTTCTAAGTCATTTTTTCATCTATTAATGTTGAACTTAATGGCTTTTAAGTTAAAAAATAGATCGAAAGTGCTCATATCATTAAGATCCATTAAGACTCTCATTGTTGTAGTTTTTTTATCTCATTTTGTTAGGAGTACTCGAATGACCTTCATGCTCTTCTCTTTTTGACTATATCCCTTTTTAAGAGATCGTAGCTCATTTTATGGTTATATGATCTTAAGTCTAGTTGCTCCAGGGTCTCTTCCATTCTCATGTCGAATAGTTCTCAAAACACAACTTACAGTTATTTTGAAGTAAGCACCTTATAACACTGTTTTAAGCTAAACAATATAAGTGCGCTTAACTATGAGAGTCTTGACTATGTAATGGAATTGAAGTGTTAATGAAAAATGGTTTTCTCTAATACAATTTTGTTATCAAGGAAACTCTGTGCTCATGCTAATAGAAAGTAAATAGAAAAGTAAAGTATGCAAGAAATTTATAATGTTCTAATTGTGGAGTAATCTCTCTAATCAATTCTACCTCTTCTGTGAGGTGGAATTTTGTTAAGATACTTTCTAGCTTACTAAACACATATCTATCTAATCTTGTATATTAACAAATTCTATAGTTTGTTAGCTTCCTTATAGGTTGTTCAACAAGCTTAGACAAACTTACACATAGTACATTTAACTTACATAGAGTTTTACAAACTAGTTAGAGACCCGGTTTCTAAGCTAAATAATCTTATACTAAACCACACATAGAAGTTGTTTAATATAAAATAGTTTTCCTAAACTGTGAAACATCTATACTTGTAGATCAAGTACTTCATCTATTGGTGCTTCTATGAGGATGAGTGACTTATTTCTTTTTAAGTTGAGAGCTTGCTTGTTCTTCGTGTATATTTATTCTTATATGTAATGACACTCTCTTTATTTTTTATGCACTCCACCTTTATTTATAGTTAAAATTAGACCCATTGAAAAGAGAAAAATTGTTAGGAAATGTATGTTTAGATTTTGATGAGATAAAATAACATTGTATTAGGAATTTAGAGTGCCCCATTTTTCACACTGTTTAAGTGAAACTTAGATTAATTTTGACTCAAGAAGGCAAGTTGAAGAATTAAGGAATTCGCAATTCAGTAGCCTATTGATCAAAGAAAGTAATTCTGCAAATAACAAGAAAAGCCGCTACTGAATGCAGTAGAAGAAGATAGTATTTGGATACTGTAAGCAGGATAATGCGACAGTGTTGGTCCCAAGTGGTGTCCGAGGTTCAGAGGGGGGTGAACCTTGGTCGATTTTTAAAACAGATTTAAAACACACTGTTCTGCAAGTTACTTGAACTTACAGCGCCAGTCAGTTACTGCTTACAGCACTAGGATGCAGTGCTACACGTTGTAACTTAGAGTTTTATACGCAGCGGAAAAATAAAGGTTTTAAGACACAAAGCTGGTTGGTTTTCTCAAATATGATCCTTTTCAAAACATTTTATGCTTTATGACAGAGATAGATATAAAAGATAAAACATAGATAAGAAAACAATAAAACACTTATGGCTTATAATGGTTCGAAGGTGGTGTAACCCTTCTACATCCACTCTACTGCTACCTCGAGCAGGAACTTCGTTAAGCAAGATTGATTTACAGGACACTCCTAACAATCTATCAACTTACAAAGCTAAACACCTACTAGAGTCCAGCGTACACACAACAACTGCAAACTCTAAAGGCAAACCCACACAAGGTTTCAAACTCCCACACAGGGAAGCTGCCTAGAACATAGACAACTATACAAACAGCAAGGATCTCTCATATCAACTGTTCGACACCTAAAACAACCTAAGCACACATCAATAAGGTTAAAAAGTATATAAATATGTTCTTCAACTGGTGCGGTGAAGTAAGCTTCTGAATCCTTCAAAGGATCTTTCAGTGTTGAACTTGCTTCACTTCACAGAGGTTGAGTGACTGAGACTGAGTGTATTCAGTTTTGTTTAGTAGTCCAATAGTCAGCTTCAGGGTTGCTCATCCTCTATTTATACTTGTAGAGAAGATATCCGTTGAAAGAGATATCTCCCATTTTGAATTTAAGTGTACTTGATCAAAGACATGGCTTGCATTTAATGCGACTTGACTTTTCTTTCTAGAGCATTTAATGCGGTGGTTGTGGCTCGCAACTTTTTGCGGTGCGTCAGTCCACGTGGCGTCTTGGCATTGGCTCCGTGTCTGCAACTTTGATCTTCTCTGGAACGGCTTTATTTATTCTTGCTTGGATCTTCGTTCCTTGTACTGCATTTATTCTTTCTTGGATTTCAGGATACTTATTATGTTTGTCATTGGCGTTGTTGACTATTTGAGTAGTAAGCTTCGTGCTGTATTCTAGGTCTGCTTGCAGCTGTTTGTACTTTACAGTGCTGCTGTAACTTGGACCTTTTTGCAGTGTCTTCGTATAGTACTGGTGTATCTTTTCTTGCAGTATTCCTGTAACTTTTCTTGCAGCGATGCTGCATGCCGTTCTTACTTTGCTGTAATGTTGTAACTGTCTTCTTGCAGTGTTATTGTATCTACTTTCTTACAACAGCTTCGTTTTTCAAATCTTCAATACAGTATTGTATGCATATGTGCCTCCATCTTTCAGCTTCCATAACAAGACTCAATCCTAGTCTATGTATTCACTTAAACATTGTGAAAAATGGAGTACTCAAACTTCCTATTACATCCTTGGTTTGTCTCATCAAAATCTAAACACTGAAATCCCAACAAGCAGCACAGTAAGGAGTGCTGAATGTAGCAAGCGAACAGAATGTTGCATTACTGCATGCAGTTGTAGAAGTTGCAAGTACTGCACGAGGATCAAGAAAAGAGAAAAAAAATGAAATGGACAATCACACACAGCAATGAAGTACGAGGAAGATTAGTGTTGTTCGAGGAAATGTCTCTTCAAAAGTAGATTGATCAAGCAGTACCGAGAACCAGTAACCAGCCGACATGTGGACTGACAAACTACATGAAACCTAGGGATGACAATAGGTCGGGTTCAAACCCGGACCCACCACAAACCCGGCCCGTTCGAGATGGGTAAAAACCCGATCAAACGGGTCTCGAGATGGGTTTAGACCCGGTCAAACGGGTCTACTCCGAGTTCGGGACGGGTCCTGGTATTTGTTAAACCTACTCTGGACCCACCCCGTAATATATATATATATATTATTATTACCTTCAACTTCATGGGATTCAAAGCTGTTTCACAGGCTAAGTTTCCTCTGCTATTGGATGACAGTGAAGAACATGCACCAGAATTGTCATTTCAAAATAGCTCTCATTCTCATTACAAAAAAAAGTTGGAGGCTCTGCATGATCATATTCACAATATTAAATCATAAGAAACTAAAAATATAATTGTAAGACGAGCTAAGCAATGACTAGAACTGAAAATGTTTAGATATTAGCAGTTTAGCACCAAGAAAATTGATACAACATTCTAATAATATAAAAAATTTATGCAACATTATTAAACTTCTATTTGTATATATTAGTATGCATGTATACCTTCAAACAAAAAAAATAGGAAAAAAAATACCAAAAAAAAAAAATTATAGCGGGTTGGGACGGGTTTACCCGCCAGGTACACGGGACGGGTTGAGATGGGACGTGTAGCACCCCGAACCAAAAACGAAGCATAATTGAATAATTAAATATTAAATCCTTAATGGAATTATTATGTGCGTTAATCTTGACTGTTTAATTTAATTACGTGCGTTTCAGATAAGTGTTTAATGCATGTTTTAGATGGAAATATTTTCTTGTTGTGGAATATATATATTATTATACCATTAGATGCGTAATGGAAAAACGAGAAGATAGAAATGAATTAGAGGTCAATCGGAGACCCGTAGCTCAAATGGCGAAGAAAAAAGCGAAATTCGAAGATTCGGAAAAAAACGAAAGATATTTCGATGAATAGTAATCCAAGATATTTTTGGTGAATAGTAACTTAGATTTTTTAGATGAATAGTGATTTTTGGAAATCTATAAATAGAGGTGTTTTCGATTCAAAATCACCGTTTTTCCGAACGAGGCGAAATCGACGAAAACACATCTCTCTCTCCTCCTTTCTCTCTCTCGATTTTCTGTTTTCTGGTCACCTACGCCGTCGCTGCCGGTGGCCGAAAAAATTAATCTTTATCGGTTTCGGTCGATTTTCGCATAGAACGTAGGTCTCGTTGAGACGAGTCTAGGATAGGTTTTGGATTTCAATTCCGATGTCTCATTCGCCGGGAAAAGGCAAAAACGTCGTCGGAAAACCCTAATCCTTGTTTTTCTACCCTTTCTCTCTCCTCGATTCTCTCTCTCTCTCTCTCCTTCACCGGAGTGGTGGCTGACCTTCCCGTGATGTCAGACTATCAGTTGGGGGTGGTGGCGTCACTGTGGGCGGCGGCGCCGGGGCTGGAAATGGTGGTGGAAAGTGGTTGTGTGTATGTGTAAGATGGTGTGTGTGTGTGTTTTTACATGATAGTGTGTGTGTGTTTTTGAGCTGTTGGTTGCCGGTGATGGGAGGTCGCCGATCGGAATTGAGTGTTGGGGTGGCATCTCATTGCGCCGCCGTGTCAGGTGGTGTCGTCGGCGACGGGAGATCGCCGGCCATGGCCGGAATTTAGGGGGGAGAAAATGGTTTAGGGGCTGGTCTGGGCACATGGTGCCGGGAGACACCAGGCGCGCTGGGCACACGGCGCCGGGAGATGGGAAGCGCACGCGTGGCGCCGTATGACAGGTGCGCGCGCGGTGCCGTGTTTGCGATATGAAATGCGTTTTTTTCGTCATACGTTATCGTTGAGTCGTCGGCGATGAGATGTCGTCGACCGGGAGTCGGGAGTCCCGGTCAAAGTCAACCCTTTGACTAAAATTATGAAAATACCCCTCAATCTTAAAACGTTCCGTTCGAGCTCGTTTAAACTCCGATTGAGCTCATTTTTTTCCTGTTGCAACCCTAATCGTTCCCTCTTCCTCACCTTTTGACCAAAATTACCAAACTACCCATTCATCTTAAAATGCTCTATTTGAGCTCATTTCAACTCCGATTGAGCTCATTCTTTTTCCGTTGTGACCCAAATCTTACCCTGTTTCATCCCAGCCTATTAAACTGAAGATCTACTCTCGTTTCTTCAACCTCAATCTTTAGATCTTCCAATCCGTCTCGTCTTTATCGATCGTATCTTATCCGAAATCTTTTATAGCTTTAATTATAAATATTAAGGATCTAAGAAACACTGTAACTTATGTAGGCTACCTGTTGGATTGAGCTTTGAGATACTCGATATTTGATACTCGCTACTCATGTGGTAACCACCGAACAAGATGGGGGTAACTTCTGAACTTAAATGACTTTTACATTCAGTGATTATTATTTCTTGTTATGTCGATGACCTGCTTATATGTATGCAACACTATCTTATATGTAAATTCGCATGGTATGAATTGATTGAACTTACGTACCTAAGGATTGATCTTGAAACCGTGTACGGGGTAAGATGGGAAATTCTCTCGTACCTAAGGGTACGGGGTAAGACGGGAAACTCCTTCCCGTACCTATGGAATATTATGTGTTATGCATTTTGTATGCTGTGTCTATTTGCTAAACTTGTATATGTTTGATTTGTTATACCTACCTGATAAACTGTTAAAAACATGGAAAGTATCCCCACGAGTGTATTCAACGCAGTCATCCCTATTCTATACTCACACTACAGCAGACGACTCATGTTACAGGAGATGACGAGCATGTTGAGTTTTAGAGAGAGAGAGATGGTGCCCTATCCGGATATTTTTATATTCTGTCTTTTGTTACATAGCGATTATAAAATTCTTGTTTTGTAAGTATAACTTCGTTAATCCTATGGATGATGGATCCTGATGTTTTTCCGCTGCAATGTTTTATTTCGGCTAGATGTCGAGGTTTTGTTTATGTAAAAAAATATAGTATGTTTTATGTTTCCAAAGGTTTCTATTTTATATCATGCACGTCTTTTCTCCTTCTTTCTTCACGCCCGTAAAGAAAACTCTGATAAATTTTAAGAATGAAAACAGGACGTGACAGGGTGGGTCCTGGTGTCACGACCCATTTTCTTTTGGTAAAATATCAGAGTTTTCATACGGGCGTGAAGACAGAAAAGTAAGGGACACATATCATAACATAAAGAAATAGTAGGAGACGACAGAAGAAAGAGGTAAGGGACGATATATATATATATATCATTCACACATCAGTAATCGGTCTCAGTACCGATACTTACAATATACGTAGCGGAACAATTCATCAAGATCTCACATCAGTTACATGTATCCAAATATTACAAAACATGTATAGATTAAACCATGGTTTGAAAGTGTTTGAGTAACATCATTCTGAAATTATAAATCCCCAAGACAACAAGACAGCACCACCATCTCTCCCACTAGGGCTCATCAGTCTCCTCATCTCCTGTAGTGTGAGTACGGATTAAGGGGTAAGTGCATAGAATACACCCGTGGGAATAAAATCCGCATCTTATGACACACAATAGATAACAGAAAGAAAATAAAACGCCTCTATTAGCACATTGCCACAACACGTAAAATGCATAGCAGATATTAGAAATGGTAAAGAGGATAGGTGCGGGATCAACCTGTCTTACCCTATAAAACGGACTCAATACCGCTGGTGCATTTCAAGAGACTCACCAAACCTCCACCAGAGTAGTAGAAGAGGGGTAGGGGACGAATGCATGCTCTGAGCGGACCTCAATCCTTTCACAGTATAAAGTATGACACAACAACTAAATTCACAGCACGTAGTACCCCGTAGTTCATGTTTTTACTAGGAAAACAGTAAATAGATAAAGATTTAGAAGTTACCCCCACCTTGATGAGGAGCTAGTATTAAGTATCACAAACACGGTCCGACTGATAACCTACACAAGTTACAGTGTTTCTTAGATTCTTAATAAATATAATTAAAGCTATAAATAATTTTGGAGAAAGAACGATCGTTTAACGCGTGACGAATCAAGGGATCTCAAAATTGAGGTTAAAGTAATAAGGATGAAAGTTTAGTTTCTTAGGCTGAGGAGAAAGAGGGTGTAATAAGGATCGCAACACAAAAAGAATGAGCTCAATCGGAGTTGAAACGAGCTCGTACGGAGCAATTTAAGTTTAGGGGTATTTTGGTAATTTTGGTCAAAGAGTTGACTTTGACCTAGCCCACGACCCTCGGTCAACGACATCTAGTCAAAAATGACTCGATGTTGACGTACAACGAAAAAATCGGGGTTCAGATTGGAAACACGACGTCGCGTGCGTCAAGGCACGCAAGCACCCGACACCAGGGGAAAAAACCCGGCGGTCTCGGCGGCTGTCGAGTTTTCTCGGCAGCTCGGGTCCCCGTCTCGGTAGCGGGTACTGGGCTCTCGACAGCTGCTGTGTTTTCTCGGTAGTAGGCGCGCCCCACTCGACGGCTGTCGAGTTTTCTCGGCCACCCAACACCCGGCGCTCCCGTCGCCCGCACCCGTCCCCCGTCACCCGCACAGCGCGCGCACCCGGCCCCCGGCGCCCAGCCCCGCGCGCACACCCTGCCCCGACGTGCACATCCCGTCCCCGACGCACAACCCGACACCGACGCTCGCTCACCATCGCATACCCAGCACCCGGTGCACCACCATCAGCACAACTACCGGCCGGTGGTGGCTCTGGCGACGGCCGGCGGCGGCGGCGGTTCCGGTGGCGCTCCGGCGACTCGCCGGCAGCGGCGGAAAAAGAAAGAGAGATGAGAGAGAAACTTACTTGTTCGCGTCGCTTTCGTCGTCGGCGGAAAATGAAAATTTTGAATTGTCTGAGCCCCTATTTATAGATTTTCAAAGTTACTATTTACCAAGTAAATTTTAATTACCATCCATTAAAATATTATTTTTCGATTTTACCGTTCATCCGGATTTTACTCTCGTTTTACCTAGTCTTTGTATTTGGCTCTTTTCTTCGCCATTTGAGCTACGAGTCTCCGATTGACCCCTAGTTTATTTCTATCTTCTCATTTTTCCATTGCGCATCTCATGGTCTAAGAATATTCTATGTTCCACGTCTTAAAATTTTACCCACCTAATACTTACATTAAACATATTTCTGAAACACACATAGACAATTAAGAATTAACGCACATAAAATATTTTAATTAGGGATTTAATTATTTAATTACCCAATTATGCTTTGTTTTTGGTCCGGGGTGTTACACCTGGGATGGGCCAAACCCGTCCCTGACCCGCCCCGTTGCCATCCCTAATGAAACCTACAACCTAGTACAACTACATTAAATAACCTAGAGTGCAAGATAAGAAAAATTACATACAACCCTTCAGAAACAATTCATACGAGCTCAAGAATGTATGAAGATAATTCAAAGAAACGTATCTCCCTTCAACAGATATATTTCTACACCTATAAATAGAGAAAGACTTGATTGAAGCAACTACTGAAATACTGAACAACTGAGAAACTGATCATACACTATCTAGCAAGAACAAGTTCTGAAGCTCTCAACACTTAAAGTTTTCAGTCACTCAACCTCTAAGAGAAACAGTCAAACCTTAAAGCATTCGAGCTCAAGATTCATCAAGGTTGCTCAAGCATCAGTAGAAGAAACCTATATACCTTTAACCTTTGTGTTGTATGCTTAGGTTGTTTTAGTGGTGTCCTTAGTTGATAAGATCTAGATCTTTACTGAGTGTTTAACCTTAGAAGTTCAAGGTAATAACTCTGTGTGAGTTTAGTATTTTATGTAGGTCAACTTGTTTGATTCGAGCAACTTGTGTGGAAGCTGAATCTTAGCAGGTGAAACTTGTTAGGTTGATAGTTTCTAAGGTCGAGTTCTGTAAATCAAACTTGCTTAACGAAGTTCCTTTTTAGAGAAGGAGTAGAGTGGACGTAGAAGGATTACACCACATTTGAACCACTATAACCCTTGTATGTCTATCTTTCTGTTTTAGCATCTCTGTGGTTATATCACGCTACATTCTATATCACATCATATTTTAGAAAAGGTTTTCAAAAGAAATTCTATCTAGTTTAAAAGGTTTCTGCTGCAAAAGAACTCTGGTATAGCAAGTTGCGCTGCATTCTAGCCCAGTAAGTTGTACTGCATTTTGCACTGTATTATGTTATATGATACAGTGCTACAAATTTGAATAGATTTTTAAAACTCGACAGAGGTTCATTCACCCTCCTCTGAACCTTTAATCAACTTGGGACTAACAAAAATTACCTTTGATGGTAGCAGGTCTAAGCCTGCGTAGTTTGTTCTTTTTTCAGTGTTGTACTGATTTAGGCAAGACCAATACATTTTCTGCAGGGCATCATAGAGTTTCATGGCATCAGTACAAGTGTTGCCAGTACAAACTTTCTCATTGAAATGTTGATCTTCACATATAAAGTTAGTCACATGTTGACTAATTGTTTTTTTAGTAATGTTATCTTTGTCAGCACCACAAGTCTTGTAACTTAAGTGGTATCCCACCTTTATAAGATTACATATTTGATCACTGTGGTTCGGACCTTGATTGCACAAATTTTCTATTGTTTATTCTCTCCATTCCACTCTTTCTAGCTCATTAAAATAAAAATAAAACAATTATCTTTGTTAGCATCTAGTTGTAATATTATTTTCTTAAGTCTGTTAACAGTAAATACTATCTTTGAGCATCTTTTGTCATCTTCATAGGTTCTTCTACAACTTGTTGAAGTCTTTTATTTGTTGTATAAATAGAGTTCATTTTCAAGCAACTTTAGAAATTTTCTTCTTCAAGCAGTTTTTATCTAAACTAAGCTATCAACTTAACACTATCTAGCTTTACCGAATACAATGTGAAAAAAAGGGGTTTTTAAGTCTTGTTATATTATCAGTTTTGTCTTATCAAAATCTAAACATTGATTTCTGACCCAAGAAATTATCTTATTTGATCTAGAAACTACCTTTTCAGTTCAATTATCTAAAAAATATATTCAAGCTCATTGTTAAATATGAGGTTGTAGATGTTATTATGGGGTGCGATACATGTGGGTTAACACGTTTTTATCCTTAATTAATTCACATTAAATGATATTTTTCTATAATTCCATAATGTATCTAAAATATAAATTCGCATTTATGGTCCTTCGACAATATTCATATATTTTAAGTTTATTCCATTCATGTCATTTTGTTTCCAAACATATAATTATAAAACTAATATAGAGTAATTAATAAAAATGGTTCAAAATTTTGAAATTTTATTTAAAAAATCAAAACATTACAAGAATTTAATTAATTATCAATTACACCATGAATTTTTATTTGTAATAATATTGGTGTTAAGATTTTTGAAATTTTATCAATTATAATATCAAACTTATTTTATGACATCAAATTGTGACGCCATTATCATCGTTGGATACATCTCAGTGGATCGTCTCAAATCTACTACCAATTTTTTCATCTATTACAACTAGCGTTGTAAATTGAGGGTGAAAATATAACAAACCTAATTCTCACCCTTCATTCATGATGTGACTACGACAAATTGTAAAATTTTTGGTGGATTTAAGACAACCTCATCAAGGAATGTAAATGATGGAGAGAGCCTCCATACAAAGTTTGAAACATTAGTGTGATGTTGCAATTTAAAAAAAGAAAAGATATTTAGTTCTAAACAATATTGTTACCATTAAAAACTCTGATTGAAATTAGAATTATAGTATGTGAATTTTATGAGATTAATCTAATTTTATATATTTAACCATTTTTTCCTTTAAAAGAAAAATACGACAAAAATCTATTTGTAGATGTTTCAAATGTTGACCGTATTTCCTAAAAATAAAATAAAAATCAAGAATCTAAGTGCATTTACACACATAATCCAGTTTTTAAATCATACCTATTTTAAAACTTTCCCATCCGCTTAATTATTACACGCACATCTGAATTCAAAAAAAATTATTTCAATTTCCTTAATGAGGTCTATATAAGGAGACCATAAACCTAATTATACATCACGTTCTCTTGAAATCTTTCAGTGAGTAGATGAGCATTCGCCTCTCTTTTTAGAAAATCAAGTTAGATTCTTATTTTCATTACCATCCCCTCAATTTTGCAGAGTTAATGGCATCTCTCGGAGAGAACAAAAATGGTTGTGAAATTAATCACAAACGTTTCCGCAACCAAAAAGAGTCTTCTCCTCTTATTAAGGTAAATTTTGCTAGATTTAATGTTAATGAAGATTGTTACATTTCATTGAAACACTTTTATTAACATGATATAGATTCAAATTTTGGGTCGTGTTTGGATGAATGGATTTAAGGAAAGATTTGAATTTTTTTAATTGTAAATTCATTGGTAGTGTTTGGATTTATATGATTTTGAAATTCGTCAATTTTATTTTGAATTAATTTTCTAATAATATGGGTGGATTTTCAATCCACTCTAATTTGGGTAGATTTTAAATTGATTTATTTCAAATCTTATATTTTAATCGAATAATACAAACACAACCTCATGATTCTCATTTTTTATAATAAAATGACTTTTTAATACAGTGTTGAGAAGGGTTTCAATGTTTCACTATTAATGGATTGTTATAAACAATGTTGTTATTTTATATACCAGTAAAAATTATAATAGAGGATGAAGTACGATTTAATGGTGATTTTTCAATTTTCTTATTGAACAGTGAGAGAAAGAGAGAGAGAGAGAGTCAACATACAAGTTAATATTAAAAATATATTATCTATAATTTTAACTAGTGGTGGGATGATAGTAATTTTAACTAGTGGTGGACGATAAGTTGTATGATAAATTTAAATTGAGTTTTATTGTTGCTTCATGAATTTACATATGCAATGATTGATTAATGATCACATTATTATCTATTTTGTTGCAACAGGACTCAACCTTAGACAATGGTGAATCAAGTAAAAAAAGACGAAAAACTGAAGGAGAAATGGAGTTCTCTTTTAGACTTTTTAGGTTTCCAAAAGCTATTGAACAATATCTTCTTGAAATCCAAGAGGTATATGAAAAATTAATTACTTATACTTTTCCATACATATATAATATGTTCTCACTTGTTATTGTATATGTATAGGTCAAAACGGGTTGTACTGAACAATGTCAAGTGTTAGCGTATATGAATAATGAAAAATGGAAGGTTAAAGTTTATAATGTTGAACCGGGTGACCATGATGTGGTACCAATGCTATGAGACCCTAGTCCATCTATCTTCCATAAGACATTCGAATTGTCTTTAGGAGAACGTCTCAAAGGATGGACTATGGAAAATAGAAAACGAGGCATTGGAAAAGTAGATAAAGTAATTTTCTTCATTCCCTTCTCTGTTTTCCATAAACATGTACTTTATTATTAATCTTTCAACCTGTATAAAATATTTTATCATAAATTTTCACAAAAAAATTACCGAGTTCATTTCCTCTTGTTTTGATAGTTTTACTATCATCGGCGTAGACAATTTTGATCCTTTGTCGAGGTGATAACATTTATCCTCTACTCTTGCAAAGTCAAAGATCTTGAAATTACAAGTACTCAAAAATCAGCACAAGAAGTTCTGGTAAGGAATTCCAGTTTCATTTTTTATCTTGTCAATTATATCTACATTCTAGTTTGTCATTTTTGAGTATGTCGTATCTAAATTTGGATAAGTATTGGTATGTACACGTAGGAGGAACGAGATGTCATGCCCCGTTTTCTTTTCGCATTTTTATCAGAGTTTCACATTGGGCATGAAGAAGAAATAGTAAGAGACGACAGAAGAAAGAGATTAGAGACGATAGAAGAAAGAAGTGAGGGACGATGTGAGTCTTTCACATATCAACAACGGCCTCGGCCGATAACGATCGATCTCAATACCGAAATATACAACATATTAAAGCAGCGGAATAAACATCAGGATCTCACGTTCACAGTATACTAAAAAATAATTACAAAACGTGGATAAACTTAAAATATTATTTGAAAATGTTAGTGTAACCTCATCCTAAATATAAAAGCCCAGGGATGGCACCACCTCTCTCCACCTAGGGTTCAACATGCTTACCAGCTCCTATAGTGTGAGTACAGATTAAGGGGGTGAGTGCGTTGAATACACTCGTGGGGATAAAATCTGCATCTTATAACATTCAATAGGCATATATAGATTAACGATATATAACAATCGGCACAAAGTCACAACAAGTAAAATGCATAGCAGATATTAGAAATGGTAAGAAGGATAGGTGTGGGAACAACCCATCTTACCCTATGAAACAGTCTCAATACCGCTGGTGCACTTCATGAGGACCACCAAACCTCAATAGAGTAGTAGAAGGGAGGGAGACGATTTTTTACAGTCCCGTAGGACTCTCCGAACATGCAATGTGATCCGAAGTTCTTTCACAGTATATAATATGGCACAACACGTATATTCACAGCATTTAGTATTCCTCATTCATGCTTCATAATAGGGAAAGCTGTAAACACATTAAGAGTTAGAAGTTACCCCCACCTTGTTCGGTGGTTACCACGTGAACAACAAGTACCGACAGATCAGATAACTAAGAGTCCGAGTAGCGAGTGTCAACAGTCAGATAACCCAACGTCAATCCAACAGGTAGCCTACATACGTTACAATATTCTTAGATCCTTAATAAATTATAATTAAAACTGTAAAAGGTTCCATCGGAAAACGGTCGTTAAATACGCGACGGATCGAGTGATCTAAAGATTGGAATTTTGGAGACGAGGTTGGAAGTCAAGTCTAAAGGGCTGAGATGATAGGAAATGAAATTTGGGTCACGACAAAAAAAGAATGAGCTCGATCGGAGTTATAACGAGCTCGAACGGAGCATTATAAGTTTAGGGGTAAAATGGTAATTTTGGTCAAAGGGTTGACTTTGACCGGGCCCACGGACCCCGATCAACGACGTCTCGTCATCGACGACTCGATACGGATGAACGGCGGAAAGAAAACGAGATTCGGATCGAAAATACGGCAACGGGTGCGCGTCAGCACCCGACGGGCGCGCACGGTGCGCGCCGGCACCCGATGGCTGCCGAGTTTTCTCGGCAGCTATTCATGGCCCAACCAGGCTGGTCGAGTTTTCTCGGCCAGCCCCTGCCCAGAATTCCCGACGGTGGCCTGCTCGAGCAGGCCACTTCCCGGCGTCGCCCGGCGCGGCGGTGCCGCCTTTAGCCACCACCACCTACCTCTCCGGATACCTCGCACAGCCGGCTACCACCTCCGGCCATCCATCGCCGGATTCTGGTATGAATAGTGCCCGAAAATTACGCCGCAAAACCCTTCGATACACTGTTTTTTTCCAGATTTTCAACTCCAACCAAAACTCCTCCGGCGACTTCCCGTCGCCGGCGACCACCCCTAGCTCCTCCGCCGGCGACTCCTCGTCGCCGGTAACCTTTCCCGGCCAGCCCAACACCCTTATACATACATATACACCCATACGCATACACACACTATCACACGGTTAAACACACACATATCCAATAGCTTGGCCGGCGGCCACCCACCGCCGGCCACTACCACCAGCTCACTCTCTGAACACTGGCCGGCAACTCCCGGTCGCCGGCAGCCCCCCAAACCCAGCTACCAACTCCGACAGCTTCAACACATACACACACGTATATATATAACCATCCTCCACTGTCCAAGCTTTGGCCGGCGACTTCGCGGCCACCCTCCCCATGGCTTCGTCGGAGACCTCCCGTCACCGGCCAAGGGTTCCCTCACGGCGGCGCCACCCGGCACCGCCCCCACAGCGAGCCACACAACACACACACACCACAACACCTTCAAACACACACACACCATGCGATACACATATATACATCCATTATTCGTCTCCGGCGCCGCCACCCACGACGGCACCGGCCTTCCAGCCTACTCCCACATCATCGGCGAACCTCCGGTCAGCAGCTCCGGCGACAGAGAGAGAGAGAGAGAAAAAATCGAAGAGAGAGAAGAGGTGGTGAGGGTTAGGATTTGGCTGTTTTTTGCCGTTTTCCAACAAACGGGAAGTCGGATTTGAAATCCGAGACCTATCCTAGAGTCGTCTCGTCGAGACGAACGTCGGGTGTGAAAATCGTCCGATTCCAACAACGTTGAAATTTTCCAGCGACACGACGGCGCCGGCGGTGGCGCCGCCGACCAGAAAATAGAAAACGAAGAGAGAGAGAGAAGAGAGAGAACTTACGAGTTTTCGGCTCGTTTGGAGAAACAGTGAAAAATGAATCGGAGGAGCCCCTATTTATAGAATTCAGAAAACACTATTCACGTGAAAATATCTTTATCACTATTCATCAGTTGACTTTTCCCATGTTACTATTCACGTAAATATCTTTCGATTTTCCGATCGAAACTTCGGGTTTTGCTCTTTCCGTCGCCGTTTGAGCTACGGTTCTCCGATTAACCCCTAGTTCATTTCTATCTTCCCGTTTTCTCTATACGCATCTAATGGTATATAAATATCCTACATTCCACGTCTAATAAAAATTATCGTTCTTAAACGTGCATTAAACACTTATTTGAAACGCACGAAATTAATTAAACAGTCAAAGCATACACACAAAATTATTAAATCATAGGTTAAAATATTTAATTAATTAATTATGCTCGTTTTGATGTGGGGCGTTACACGAGAAACAGTTGAAACAATGATGATGATAGCATCTTCATTCATTACTAATGATGAAAAAACAATAATTGAGGAAATGAATAAAAGACAAGAGGAAGTCAACTATTTTTCCACAAGATTTATCGATAATCAAGTGAAGATAACTAAAGGTATTTTAATTAATCAATGCAGATTTATGTTTTCAAGAAATTTAATAGTCTAAATATTTACATTATTAATTAATTAGACTAACTAACTTATTTATTATCATTGTTGCATCACAGGCAAACGAAGCAAGCGAAATAAAAAGTCATTTGCATTATAAAATGAACCTAAGAAATTTTTGTGTGGAGCCTTGTCATTCGAATATTCATCCCCAACACTTGTGCTCTGAATGACCAGCTCTTTAAATAGATTTGCTCAGTCATACCAGATGGAATGTTGATGTGGAAATTTCTAAGTTAGGCTAACTTCTTTAATACAAAAATGAGGCGGCTTAAAGAGAAATCAGACTTGAATGAGTGAGGTCTATAAAGAAACTGAACTGAATACTTCAGATCTGCCGAAGCTACTAGGACAGATGAAAATTTATCCTAAAGTGACCTTAGTCTGTTGTTAAAGAAATGTAGTTAAAAGGCATGGGCATAATGGGCCTAGGTATTTCATGTAATTAGGGTTTTTTTTTAATAGAGAAAAATTATCTTTTTTACCTTTATCTTATGAAGTAGGTATAAATAGCTTAAAGTTGTAACTTTTTAGGGTAAATTTTCACATTTTTGGAAGGAGGCCACACCACTTTACTGAAGAGATTATTCAGGCTCTCAAATCTAAGAAATAACATCTTCTTCCTCATCTTTTGCATACTTGTGCGTTTTTCACTATTCTTCGGTAATATATATATATATATATATATATATATTTTGATGATATTTCTCATAGCCTCATCACTAACATCATCTACGAGAAAGGGAAATTAAGACATGAGTTTCACTTTTTTCCCTTGTTTTTTTGTTTTTTTTTCTTTTTTAGTGTGAATATAAAGTAACACATTTTCTGGGCAGGGTGGGAGTTTACAAGAATGATTGGATAAAGTGAGGATTTAGTGCATAATTTGGGGAAGAAGTTTGAGAGAGTGTGTGAGATGCTAAACATGCACTTTGTATTTTCCCAATAAAGAAATTCAGAAAGATGTCTTCACTATAAATTTGTCTCCCACCACTGAGATCTAGCTAGTCTATCCTATAGTCGATTCTCTTAAATCTTTGCAAGATCGATTTGATTCAAATTACTCTCAGAGGTTTCAAGTAGGGCATACTTTCTAATTTTAACTCATATTAAAAAAAATCTGCAGAAATATGTCTCGTGATCTAACTTCAATAAGAAATTACTCATATAGTTCATTAACAAGTTGATTTTCACCATAATATGTCTTAACATATATAGTAACATCCATCTAGGAACATCATTTCCCCCTTCTACACCATACAATTTAGTCAAAAAGTATATGAAGGATTATAAGTTGCTAGATTGTGTTATTCTTCGTCAAATTGATACTTAAAACATACCAATCAAATTCTCACACTTTAGAAACATCTAAGGACACTCTAAAGTTTTGACCATATTGACCTATTATAATTTCTCATGTTGACTACAAGAAAGATAAACTTTTCAGTGAATAAAACAATTGTTGAGGCAGACAAATCGAAATTATCTTTCTTTTATCACTTCATCATACTCTGGCTAATGTAAAACTATTTTAGTAACTAATGTACCAATAAATTCACATTTTAGTGCATAAACATATTTGTCTCACTCCAACAATAGGAAAACAATATAAATTCTAGTGACAAAACTATCATTGTGTATATTGACCAATCAAGAATTTTATAAATCCAAGTTATATCCAAAATGTTGAAGAACAACTATTGAGACCTAACTAGTCAAATTTCAATGAATTTAAAGATAACATACAAAAAGAATTTGCTAGATCATTTTGTAATTATATACTGCAGGTATTGATACCAAGATAATCATTTTCAACACAATATAATTCAAAATCATAGTTGGAATGTCTTGTAATTTGTATCATAACTTTATGTATTTATCCATCCAATTCTTTTGAAAAACAATAAGATACAAACAACACGACAACAACAGTAAGAATATGTTTATCACTTTGATTTTCTTTAATTCGGGTGTTAAGTTGATTTTCAATTTCATTCTTATAGAGTTTGAAAGCTTCGAAAGCTTCGTCTTTACTCCGCAAGAGATAAACATAACAAAACCTTGTGCAATCATCAACGAAAGTAATGAAATACTTGTTACCACCTCTAGTTTGTACAAACTTCAAATCACACATATCCGTGTGGATCAAGTCTAGGGGCCAAGTGCTCCTTTCTACCAAATGAAACAGTAACTTAGCCATTTTGGCTTCAACACAAACTTCACATTTTTAGGTATATCCATTTTTGAAATGTTAAGTAAATCAAGATTTACTAACTTTTTTATAGCATTTAGATTTACATGTCCTAATCTAGCATTCCATAAAGAAAAGCACTCAGTCAAATAAACAGAAGTAGAACCATTTTCATTCATAACTTCTTTGCCAACATTTGTGACAATATTTGTGCCAACATCGTGGACAACATTTTTGCCAATATGGCTTACAACGACCATAGCAGAAAGTTTGAACAGACCATTATCTAGGTATCCCTTTCCTAGAAATTTTCCAAATTTGCTAAGTACAAACTTATCAGGCTCGAAAACAAGTCTAAAATCATGACTAGCTAGCAATGAGCCAAAAATCAAATTCTTTCGAATGTCTGGGACATACAACAAATTCTTCAAGTTCAGCTCCCACTACAAGAAATTCTCTCATAGACAACACCCCTACGACATGTGTTTTTGCTAAAAACCCTTGTCGTAGCCTAAAATTCTGTTGTCGTAGATAAAACCGTTGTCGTAGATCAAAAACTTCTCTCATAGACAAGGGTTTTTTAGCTACCGTTGTCAAAACCGTTGTCGTAGCTCAAAAACTTCTCTCATAGACAAGGGTTTTTTAGCAACCATTGTCAAAACCGTTGTCGTAGCCCCAAAAATTCTCTCATAGACAACGATTTTAGCTACCGTTGTCGTAGACATTTTTAAACCGTTGTCATAGCACGAAAACTTCTCTCATACACAACGGTATTAACCTACCGTTGTCGTAGACGTGTTGTCCTAGGACCCCTAAGACAAGAGTTAGAAAACGTTGTCGTAGCCATTTTAAAACCCTTGTCGTAGACTGAAATTAAAAAAAAAAGATAATTATTTTAATTTTTTTCTTAATTAAATGATATAAAAAATGATATATATTGTTGAATTAAATGAATGAAATAAATTAATTTTGACAATTAAATTTTATTTCATTATAAATAAAATTTTGTAAATATTTACAACAAATTATAAACCACAAATTATAAGCTTAAATTAAACAAAAAATACTGATTACTTAACACAAATAAAACCTGGATTACTTAAAATTAATTATAAATAAAATAGGAATAATAAAAAGACTTTCTAATATATTAGAAATATGAGAAAAGCAAAGGCAAGAGTTGTTTTCTAACATTGTCGTAGCCTCGTAGAAGCGTTGTCGTAGACTAATATTTAAAAATAAAAGTCAACTATTACAATATTTTTTTTTCAAAATGATATAAGAAATGCTATATATTGTTGAATTAAATTAATGAAATAAACTAATTTTGAGAATTAAATTTTATTTCATTATAAATAAAATTTAGAAAATATTTACAATAGATTATTAATTTTATAAATATATTAATTTGAAAAATACATTAATTATATAAATTTATTAATTGTAAATATAATTTTGAAAAATATATTGATTTTATAAATATATTAATTATAAATATAATTTGAAAAATATATTAATTATTAATATACATATATTAATTTGAAAAATATATTAATTTTATAAATATATTCATTATATATATAATTTGAAAAATATATTAATTATTATTAATATAGTCATTAATCATTGAATTATTTATATATATATATATATTAATATATCAAAATTGGAAATCAATTACTTATATTAATAACTAATGGTACTTAATTTATAAAAGTTAACAAAAAATATGTAATAATAAAAAATTGAAAAATATCAAAAATATATTATAAAAGAAATATATGCAAGACAATGTCACATGAGTTGTTTTCTAACGTTGTCGTAGCCTCGTAGAAGTGTTGTCGTAGACTAATATTTAAAAAAAAAAGTCAAAAATTACAATTTTTTTTTTAAATGAAAGAAGAAATGTTATATATTGTTGAATAAAATTGATGAAATAAACTAATTTTGAGAATTAAATTTTATTTCATTATAAAGAAATTTTAGAAAATATGTACAATAGATTATTAATTTTATAATTATATTAATGAGAAAAATACATTAATGTTATAAATATATTAATTATACATATAATTTGAAATATATATTAATTTTATAAATATATTCATTATATATATAATTTGAATAATATATTAATTTTATAAATATATTCATTATATATATATAATTTGAAAATTATATTAATTATTATTAATATAGTCATTAATCATTCAATTATATATATATATATATTAATATATCAAAATTGGAAATCAATTACTTATATTAATAAGTAATGGTTTTATAAAAGTTAACAAAGAAATGCATTAATAATAGAAAATTGAAAAATATCAAAAATATATTATAAAAGAAATATATGCAAGACATTGTCACATAAGACATCAATGGTCTAGTGGTTAGAGCACCATCGGGCCAACCGGGTTCGAATCTCACACAACGCATAATATTGATTATGATGATTTCAGTGATGATGTCATCCTTATGATATGTCATCCTTAGCATGACGTGTGTGATGATGTGGCAAGCTTACGTGGCAAAATATTGTTTTTTTATTAATATGGCTACGACAACGGTTTTTAACCGTTGTCGTAGACACTACGACAACGGTTTTTAAGATATGACGATCTACGACAACGGTTATTATATGGCTACGACAACGGTTTTTTTCAACACTACGATCTACGACAACGGTTAAAAACCGTTGTCTATGAGCGGATTTTTTCAGAGGCTACGACAACACCAGCTACGACAACGGTTTGAATATGGCTACGACAAGGGTTAAAAACACTTGTCGTAGCCCTTTTTTCTTGTAGTGTCCTTTCCTGAAGTGAGTTTCAGCGCAACACTTCCAACACCAACCATGTTACATAAGGCATGGTTACCCATATTAAGCTTCCTTTCGGTAGATGAGATATAAGTCGAGAAAGCTTCATACTCAAAACAGATATGACAAGTGGCTCTGGTATCCACAAACCATTATTTGGGATTGTCAACCAAATTGGCCTCAAACACCACCGCCGATATCTCAATATCGTTCAGCTTTATTTTGTATTTTTCCTCCAAAGAGTCCCACAACTCCTTAGACATTTCACAGTATAATACACGTTATACAACACATCACTAAGTCCTCCAAGGACATAGTTGTGGCACAAGAAATCACCTTGGCCCCATTGGTCAAATGCAACACGTCTTTCCACATCCGTATCATCAAGAATGACCACGGGTTGTTCCTTAGTAAGGAACCTCGTTAAATTTAGCGTCGTAAGGTAAAATAATATTTTTTGCTGCCACATTATAAAATTCACGCCCATAAACTTTTCAAGCTTTTCATCTTGGGTAGGAGCTACGAAAGATCTTATATTCAAAAGTGTAGAACCATTCGACATTGCTTAGTACAAGAGAGGTAACTGTTCGTTTTTTAGTTTGTTGGTTTATAGTGCACCAAACAATGTCAATTACAATGAGAAAACAAAAATAAAACTGTTACAAAATAAAAAAGTTGTCGAGAATGTTATAACACTACACACAATAGATTCTAGAAATAGGATGTTGTCAATGATGTTATAACACTACAAACAACACGACAACAACAGATTCTTGCAGAGACTTCGAACGCCTTCGGATCTTCAAATTCCAGTAAGATCTTCGAGCTTTGGCAACGTACAAGATCCAGAGAGCAGTAACAATAACTTTTCTACAACGAAGAAGAGCTTTGGAATGCACCAAGAATGCAAATTGGAAAGTTGAGTCAAGGAGACCTTTCCCCTAAAAAACGAACACATTCCGGCTAGTGCTCACGGTACAACGTGGCCTTCCCAAAGGTAAAACAACTTACGTCGTCTAGTTAGTAGTACCACAAAACTAGAAGCACCAATGAACTAAAATGGTGGAAGGACTAGATCGCACTCTATATGCTCAAAGATGCAAGTTTGATTTTCCAAAGATGCTATGAGATTTATGATATTTGCAAAGATAATTTCGTGCTTCCAATCATATGCAAAGCTATGAAAAACATGTCCTATTTATAGGCACTCCCACATAGTGAAAGGACTCATCATATTAATGTGCATTAAGGCATTTAAGCCCACTAAATAAGTGGAGCTCTCCACTACCTTACACCATCAGTTACTGAGGATTTAAAGGCCATAAGCCACAAGGGCTTCGAGATGGGCCTTCCCAAATGGGCTACCCAATGGGCTTTTGTGATTTGGACTTCGCAGATGAGTAATATTGCTCGTAATGTTGTCTAACATCGGACTCAACATCTGGCCACTAGATAGGTTTTAGCCACCAACTTCATGCATTAATTTCCACTCACCGAAAATAGGTTTTGAGAACGGAAATATACTTCGATCATCTACTCAAGACGTAGAATGACCTTTTGCTCTTTACTTTCATATTGCCCAACTTTGACACCTCAAAATAATGGTCAAACATGTGTGGTCAAGACTTCCTATAAAAGTCAATGATTAACCCACATTTATAATTGGATCAAAATTAATTTTCTCCAACAAGAACTCAGTTTCCATACAGGTTACTGCATGTTCTAAAGGCAAACCCATACAGGATCTCTAAAACCGACAAATGTTTATTGCCAAGACTTTTTACAATATAATACTATAAAAAGAACTATATTCCTATCAACTGAGGACACCTAAAACAACCAAACACACAACAAAGGGTAAATGTGTATAAAAATGGTCTTCAACTAGTACTGAAAGTAGTCTTGAGATTTCTGAGCCTTTGATCAAATACTTGACTACTTTTTGAGTGACTGAAACTTGTTTGCTTTTGAGAATATTTGAATACTTGAGATTTTCTTGCTTGCAGCTTAGAGAATTGTAGTTTAATTAGTTGTTCTAGTTTTTTCTTCCTCTATTTATAGATGAAGATTTATGCCCGTTGAATGAGACACAAACATTTGAATTCAAATCATTTTTCTTGGTAAAGGACCTGCATTAAATGTCTTTGTTGGGACATTTCAATAGTTATCTTGATAAGACAAAATTGTATGCACAATAAGAAAAGAACAGTTTGCTTAAGGTATTGATACCTAGATTCCACATTGTACATGATCATGAGTCTATTCAGATCATGTAATGGTTTTCCCAAGTTATAAGGAAAACCAACCTTAGAAGAAATGAGAATACTTCTAAGGGTCAGCAAGTTGTAGGGAACAACAAGCTAAAGGAAGAATCTGCATAGAACCAGATAGGATGTTGCAAGAAGTAAATAGCAGACTGTAGGAGATGGCATGCTGAAAAAAGAAAGAATGAAACTAGAAACAAAAAGCTGTCAACAGTTAACAAGAAGCAGGATGCAGGAACAGGAAGTTGATAAGTATCAGGAAGCTGGCGCGGAGCAGAAAGCAAACAGACAGGAAGCTAACTGCAGGTTTCAGGAACAGAAAGTTGTTCTGAAACAGAATCCTGATATGAAACAGAAAGCAGCGTGAAACCACATCCTGAGCAGCAACTAAGAAGGACCTACTGCTATCTACAGAGAAAGTAGGAAGTAGCCAACGGATCTTTGGAAAGATAAAGTACTACTCTCCTTCAGGCAGTATCAGGAAGAACATGCAGCGTAAAAAGAAGTAAGATAACTTACATCAAGTAACCGTTGCATGAACTTCAGTCTTAGACCCATACCGATTAGACAGGTCAGCAGGAATGTCAGAAAGGTCCAAAAGCAAATAGTGGTGCATTAAATGCTCATGTCAGGAACAACTCAGATACATTTAATGCGACCACAGAGAAAGATCTTGGAGATCAAAGCTTGAACTCAAATAAGAGAAGCATCCCTCTTCAACGGATACTTCCCAACGGATAAACTCTCAAGATCTATATATAGAAGGTGTGGCTGATTGAAGAGATTGCTGAACAGAGTCGAGAGGAAACTCATATACTTCCCAAAGCTTTTCAAGCTTTTACATGTTTAGTCACTCAACCTTCTAGGAGCAGTCTATAACAGCAATGGTGCTTTCAGAGATCAAGACTGCTTCCCACCAGTTGAAGAAACAAATACTCTTTTAACTATTGTGCTGTGTATGCTAGGTTGTTTTATTTGGTGTACTTAGTTGATAGGATTTTATCTTTGCTAAGTTTGTTAGTCTTGTGTAGGCTATCTTTTCCTGTGTGGGAGTGTGTTCCCTGCGTGGGATTTTGTAAACCCTGTGTGGGATTAGACCTAGGAATCTAGGATTCTAGTAGGTTTAACTTGTTTTGGAAGAGGTTTGTAAAGACGAGTCTTGTAAAGCAAACTGACCATAACGAAGTTCCTCCTCAGAGAAGGAGTAGAGTGGACATAGAAGGATTACACCACCTTCAAACCACTATAAGCTATAAGTGTTTACTGCTTATCTTATTTGTTGCATTGCATTGTTTGTATATCTATCCTGTTGCATCTATCATAAGCATCCTGATAAACGTGTGTTCTAAAATCATATTTGGAAAAGAAAACTGGTTTTCATCAAAAACTCTATCAAGTTTATTCTACTGCGTTGTATTCTGATATCGGGACAGTAACCTGATCTAGCCTAGGGCCAAGTTACTGTCCTCCTAAGTGAGACAGAAACCTGATTATCAATTATATGTTTTAAAAAGTTTTAAAAAACGATAGAGGTTCATTCAACCCCCTCTGACCACTTGGGACCCAACAATCTTCTAGGTTTGCATTTAAGTTTTCTTGTCTTACACTACCACTACAAAAAATAGGCGATACCGAGGTAATTTATCGACGAACACATTCCGTCGATACTTCCCGATGGAATAATGATAGAAAGTTCTCGACAAAAACAGAATATATTTTTTGAAAAAGTTGATGGTTTACAGACTACAAAAAAAAAGGCAACATACCGAGATAATTTACCGATGAACACATTCCGTTGGTACTTTTCGATGGAATAATGATGGAAAGTTCTCGACAAAAACAGAATATATTTTTTGAAAAAGTCGATGGTTTACAGACAGAAATCCACTAGCAATTCCCGACAATGGAATATCCATCAGAAAACAAGCATTTTTGATGACTCCCCGATGGAAGTCTGTCGGTAATTTATCGAAGGAAGAATCCATCGTAAAATGTAGCTGAAATGATGTCGTTTTTACAGCTATCGATTTTCATGAAGAAATTACATCATTGTTTACAATATTACCGATGGATATTCCATCAATAATTTAGAAATTAACATTTTGTCGTTATTTCCATTGTAAGACCTTAAATTTAGGGTATTTTTTTAATAAACAACTTTTTTTATGATTTATCTCCAATAATCTTAATATAATTATTGTTTATAATGATTAATAATTATAATATACCAATTGTAATATTATATTATTTTACTGATACGTACATAATATATGAGAAGTAATAATTACCTACATATCCCAGTCGCTAACAAACTTTATCCTAATCTAATTAAGGTATATAATCATCAATTAGATTGAATAGAATTCGTTTATAAAATTGAATTATTCATATAAGATTGTAGAACTTAGGGTATGGTTTTGGGAAAAAAAAAGGAAAAATAAGTGATGAAATGTGAAAGAAATATTTACCAACGGAAATCCATTGGTAGACAACGAAAACAACATTGTTTGCAATCCTATTTAATTTTTTATTTTAAAATATTCAATTATTTACCAATGACAATTTTCCAGCGGTAAATTTCAAACATTACAACTCATTTTCCCCCCAATTTTTTTGGATAAGTTAAAACGACGCCGTTTTTTACCATCTAAATTTACCGATGGAAATTCCATTGGTACTTGCAACATAAATTAGGTCACAGCCCCTCTCCCTTCCCCCGTTCTCACTTATCTCTCTCTCTCACTCCACCACCACCCTAAACCAGTCGTCATCGTCCTACTACCACCCGAAGCCACCGTCGTCACCCCACCGCTTGCTGTCACTCTCTCTCTTTCTTTTTCTCCCAAACCTCATCTCCCTTCATACCGCCACCATCTCTGTCGCCGCTGTCACCTAGTCCCCCGCCATCCTACTGCCCCCTAGACACTCCCCCACTTCCCCTCACCCCCCACCACCCCACTGTCCCCCACCCCCTAACTTCCCCTACCTCTGTCCCACCCCGTTCCCAACTCCGTCTTCATTCCCCGTCGGAATTAAGATATCCCTAACCTCCACCTATTTTTTATTATTTATGTTTTAATGTTGATTTAGCTAATTATTGATTAATTTTAAGTTAATTATTGAAATTGTTGTTAGGTTAATTGTTAGTTGATTTATTTGTTGATTAGTTTGCATAACTTAGAATTATGATTTGTTAAATTTGCATTCGTTTAAAATGTTAGTTTCATTTAGAATTTACGGTGACTGATAGTTTTGTAAATTCCTGTTAATTGATAGTTTTGGGTTAATGCATGTCGTCGAAATGATAGTTTTGTAAATTCTGGTAAATTTTTAGTTTAGTTAAATTAGATAAATTAATTTATGGGTGGGACTATCCACACCCCAAGAATTTCCAAGCACACCCCAAATTTTTGCTTATTTAATTAAAAAAATTAAAAAATAATTATATTCCAATTTTGCCCTTAAAATTTGAAAAAAAAAATGGGACTATCCACACCTCAATGTCTTCTCAACACACCCCAATTTTTTTAATTTTTCTTCCCTCTCTCTCCCATTTTATTTACTTTCATTTTTCTCACTTAGATTTTTTAAGTAATAACACAATAATCAATAAAAACCATATCATGGGTTAACTAAATATGTAAAAATACTCTTAAAATTATGTAAAAATCATGTAAAAAAATGTTAAAAATGTATCGAATTTGATGGCTCCATTCGAACCCAATTGGTCGAACACACAGAGGTGTATTCGACCACTAGGCGTTGAACACACTATAGCGTGTTTGACCACCTATCGTTGAACGTGCTATAGCGTGTTTGACACCTGATGATCAAACACAAATGTATCAGTTCTGATGGATCCGTTCAACCTTGGTAGTCGATCACGCTATAGGACGTTCAACGCCTGGTGGTCGAACACACCTATGTGTGTTCGACCAACTAGGGTCAAACGGAGTCATCAGATTTTATACATTTTTTTTCATTTTTTACACGATTTATGAGTATTTTTACATATTTAGTTAACCCATGATATGATTTTTATTAATTATTGTGTAATTACTTAAAAAATCTAAGTGAGAAAAATGAAAGGAAAAAAAAAGACGGGAGAGAGGAAGGAAAGAATGGGAGAGTTTTCAATTTTTTTAATTCATAAGGGCAAAGTTGGATTTTTATTATTTTTTAATTTATTTAATTGAAAAATAAAAAAATTGGGGTGTGCTTAGAAAAGCTTGGGGTGTGAATAGTCCAACCCTTAATTAATTTAGTTTTCTATTGAGTTTATCATTTAATAAAAATGAGTTCGAATTTGTTGGGATTTGTCGAATTATTAGGTACTGCATGTTGTTTTCTCATAGAGACAGAGAGTCAATAACTTGGTTGAATATTGTATGTGTCGAAATGCTGCCGAAATTTATTAGAATTTAGTGTGAATTAATTATTAGAATTTAGGGTTAATTAATTATTAAGAAATGTAGTTGGTTTGCAAATAAGAAATTTAGTCTCTCTTACTTTTTCATACTTAGATGGCTAGCAGAGGTCAAGTTCCTTGTAGAGGAGGATGATCTCAAGGTGGACGAGACGTAGGTTGTCGCATGCGGGTTGAAAAGCCAAACCATACTACTTCTGAGCTTACTACACCACCGACCGACTTTTCGATGGTTCGACTTGTGGAGTCTGTTCCACGTACGACGTAGAGGGCACATCTACCAGCACACGTGTCTCTATATCTAACCCACCATCGTCATAGCATACCACATCACAGGCATCTGCTAGTCTCTCTCGCCGAACAGTATTGTGGGTCGATTCTAAAGCGTGAGTACACTTTCATTTCTGATTTTTTATTATTATATAATAAATTTTGTTTATGACTAATTAAATACAATTGTGCAGCATAATGCCATCGCATCAGTGCTCATCCCTTCTGAATGATGTGTTCGAGAGCTATCTCGATGTGAAGGACTTCAGTTGGAAGTTGGTCCCACCAGAAACCAAGATAGTGTACTGGGAGGAGTTCTCGGTAAGTTTATGCTTTAATTGTCTTTAATTTTATGTTTATTATTCTGAATTTGTTAGTATGATTACTTAAATGTTGTTTTGTTTTTTTGAATATTTTTTTTACAGAAATGGTGCACTTGGGATTCGGCGTTGGATGAAGAAATCCAACGTTTATACCCGGAGAAAGCTTCGACCCGCTACCGCGATCTCATCAATAGTTGGAAGCAGAAATGGACCCTAAAGGGAAAACAACCCGAGTGCATTTTGGACTTGACCTAGAAGGGGTTCTTAGACTATTGGTCTGATCCCGCGATCAATGCGAAGTCCGAGCAAGCCTCCAAGAACAGTTTGAGCAAGCCTCTCGGAACGAGTACTGGATTCGCCAAACATAAAGGTGGTTCTCGCTCGGCTGTGGAGTACTTGGAAGATATTATAAGTATATGTACTCTTCATCATTCAATTTATTATTAATTTTAATTAATATTGAAGTTGATTTTAACTTATTTGTATAGTCCAAGAAGAAGAGTGCACCGGTCCTTAAGCACGACCGCTTTAAGAGGTTGCATGGGTCATTCGAGGATGGGACGTACACTAATGGCAAGGCATGACAATTGATGTAAGTACATGTTTTATACTTCTTATTTAACTTGTCGTATTTATTTATAATTATTTTTCTTCTAATTTTTTTTAACTTGGATGATAATTTTAGGAGGCTTTCCAAGAGAGGATGACCCAGCTCAGTACTCCGAAGGGCTCGATGGAGTGCCATCCCATTGACTTAGATCGATTGTACATCGAGATAGCCGGTGTGAAGAAATGGTAGTCTATGGGCTGGATCGGTCGACAAGAGATGAAGCTTGACAAGCAGTACCACATCTCATGCCACATCTCCCAATCCAGTGGACTATGACCGGTCCTGCAAGAAAACGAAGAATGGTCAAAGGCTTGCGAAGAGAGGATGGCGGAGATGGAGCGCAATCAGAAGGATATGGAATTAAAGCATGCGGAGGTTCTACTGTAGCAAGAGGAGTTGAAGAAATTCATGTTGGACCATGCTAAGGTCATTGAGCGACTCAGCAGAAATTAAACAGTACCTTCCCCTACCACTGATAACCCCCTTGCACCGACTGATGGAGAGGAACAAACTCCAGGTGATGACACCGAGGATGATGAGAGGATGGATTTATGAATAATTTGTATTTCAAACAATTTTATTTTTAAACGATTTTATTTGTAAACAATTTTATTTAAATTTGTAAATAATTTGCTGAATTTTTTATTTTTTATTTCATTTTAAATATTCATATAATTTTTTTGCCATTTAAAAATCTACCAAAAAAATTATATTTTATAAAATTTAAATAAATTAATACCGACAAAAACTTTTCGTCAGTAAATAATAATACAAATTTTTATTTTTTTTAATTTATTTTCATATACCAACGGACAATGAATTCATCAGTAAATTATAATTTTTTAAAACTTTGACTGATGGATAATTACCGACGGAACAAAAAAACTTTATGTTGGCAAATTATTATTTTTCACGGAATTTTCACATTTTTTTCGTGAAAATTACACATTTATTTTCAACGTCCGTCGGTAATGTCGTTGGTAGTTTATCGATGGGCCACTTAATCTATCGGTAAAATATTACCGACGAGGATAATTGCAACGGAATTTGGTGATGCTTATTCCGTCGGTAAACCGATAAAATATTTCATTGTTAGATCGCATGTTTTTGTAGTGTGCAGGTTCATTAAAACTGTTTGTACTAGGTTGCAGCTTTTGTACAATTTGTCAGGCAAGATGTTTACTGTTCATTGGCTCCTAGTGTTGCATCATTGAGTTTGTCTCTATTGACTAGGTTTTGATTTGTTAAAGTGACCAAACCTTGGATTGATCTTGATCGTCCTCGTACATTGTTATTATAAGACATGCATGTTTTTTGCCTTTTCTTGTCTTCATCTTGCAACATGCAATACTCAGTCCTGCAACCTATTTTCTTGCAGCAAGTGTACTTACAGTATGAATATTGTATCTTTTCAAGTTTCAGCATTTAGTACTTTATCTTTTCTCGCAGCTTGCAGCAGTTGTTCCCTTAGAGCATCTCCAGCATTCTATACTACTCTAATACAGAATCCACACTAAAGTAGTGCAGAAACAGTGTTTCATCTACAGCAGTCAGCACTAAATTTTACACCACAAAGGAATATTTCATATTATTTCTAATTAATAACTTATTTAATCATATTTTTAAATTTTTGATATAATTGGATAACATGTTTACACATGTAAACATTATGTAATATAGTTTTTACTTTTTATATTTTAAATTTAATAAATAAAAAATCATATCATTAATTAATTGAAACTCAATGTAAAATGAAAACAAAAACAAAAACAAAAACTTATTTTTATTGAAATGTAAATAAATGTTGCATAGTGATAATTTCTAATTTTCTGAATTAGAATACTCATAAGAAATTCGTAACTTACTAAAAATGAAGGACACTGCAAAACAAAAGAAAGCTGAAAAAAATGGAGGACATTAGGGTAGAACTACGACGAGGCTTGACTGATGAGTATGATGATGACGACGATGAGGTTGAGGATGATATGTTCATGTATCCTACTGATCTAAATAATCCTGATGAATGACGAGCATATCGTACTGTCTTTTGAGCTTCTAAGGCAAGTAAGTGGGAAAGACAACAAACACAAAGTTGGGCTACTAATAAAAGAGGTAGTTCAAGTCGAGGTACAGAACCTTCTTCCCAATTTCATCAAACACAAAGTGTTCGAGAGCAAAGTTATGAACCTTCAGCTCCGATTGCACCATCTTCATACAAATCACAAGGGACAAAACAGAAAAAATTGAAAGAAGTGTTTTCCCGTGGCAACCTCAAAGAAAAATTGGGGAGATTGGTGAGTAAGTTTTTCATTTACGAGAACTTACCACCTAACAAAGCTTCCTCACACCACTTTAAAAATATGATAGCTGGTGCACAAGAAGTAGGTATGGGAGTGGCCCCACCAACTTCATACGAAATCAAACATAAATATCTTGATATGGAGCATAAAGAAATGAGTGCTTATGTGGATGCCCAAAAAGAAAAATAGAAGACCTACAGGTGCACAATCATGGCAGATGGATGGACCGGACCAACGAAGTTGTCCATCATAAACTTTATGGTATATTATAAAGGTAGAAGCATTTTTCTTAAATCAATTGATGCTTCCAACCAAATCAAGGATCATGAATACATATATAGTTTGCTAAAAGAAGTGGTACTTGAAGTTAGGAAGCAGAATGTCGTACAAGTTGTCACTGATAATGGATCAACTTTTGTGAAAGCCGGAAAGAAGTTAATGAGTAAATACAATTTGTATTGGACTCCTTGTGCTGCCATTGCATTGATTTAATATTTGAGGAAATTGAAAAACGAGAGAGTGTTGCAGAGGTCATTAAGATGGCTAGAGATTTAACCAACTACATTTATAATCATGGTTGGTTACTTGCACTAATGCGGGAGGTTTGTCTAGGCAATATAGTATGACCAGGAGCTACACGTTTTGCAACTAACTATATTGCATTAGACAGCCTTTTGAAGAAAAATACTAGCTTGAAGCAATTGTTTGCAAGTGAAGAGTAGGGAAAGAATAGGCTAAGTCGAACAAATGTGGGAAAGAAATTGGAAATTAGACAAGTACTTGACCATACATTTTGGGATCAAATACAACATGTGGTAGATATTTATGAGCCACTATATCAAATTTTGCGAGTGGTAGATACAGAGGTGGTTCCTACTATGCCCCTATTATTTGATTTATTTCGTATAATGAAAGAAAAGGTTGAACACATAAAAGGATCACGTTGGATGTTGAAAATAATTAACTCCAGGTGGGATCGTACACTTTACCATCTATTACATACGACAGGTATTGAATAGTTATTATTTTGAATTGACTATTTATTAATTGATGTATGATATCCTAACAATCTTTAATTGATATTTATAGCCTATTACTTGAATCCACGATTCCGGTATGGATCAGGAGTTTGTGATGATCCTGTATTTATTCAAGCAGTGCATAAAGTGTTTAATAATTTGGTGCCCAATTCTGATGGTTTAGCACAATTTGAAAATGAGGTATCATTAAATCTTGATATTTATCCATCATATAAAATATTATGGTTATTTTATGTTTTAAGAAAAATACTTATAAATTTGGTTTAAACGTGAAGCTTACTTATTTTTGTGATGCGAGAAAGGGATTTGTTGATCGTGCTATGATTGCTTCTCGATCTACAATGGTTCCATGTTAGTTTTTAAAGTTGAATTTATTATTTTCTAAGACTACATGAATTTATTATTTAAGATATTTTTGTATTACATGTTTTGAGGAGTGATCATGGAGAAAAATATGTATCTTCTTTATTTGAAGACTTTTGCAAAAACCATGGAATCAGATATGAACTTACAACTCGTTATACACCACAACAAAATGGTGTCGCAGAGCGCAAAGATAGAACAATTATAGACATGGTGAGGTCCATATTGCGAAAGAGAAATTTACCGCTGGCGTTTTGGGCCGAAACAGTGTCTTGTACTATTTATTTGATGAACAGATCTCCAGCAAAAAGCTTGCAAAACTCAACTCCAAATGAGGTTTGGTATGGTAAGAAACCAAATGTTTGCCATCTTAGAACATTTGGTTGTCTTGTCTATTCCCATGTTCCTGATGCTTTGAGATAGAAGCTAGACAATAAATATGAAAAGTGCATCTTCATTGGCTATAGTCAAAAGACTAAAGCTTACAAGTTGTACAATCCAAAGTCGAAGAAAATTGTGATCAGTAGGGATGTTCGATTTGATGAGAATGCTTGTTACGATTTTTCTAATTCTCCAGGGTCATCAAATTAGAAAATTCTTGAGATTGAAGGAGATGAAACTCAATCCTTCTAGCCTAATGAGGTTGAGCCTCCTATAAATTCTCCAACAACAACACAAGGAAGAACAACAAGAAGTTTGAGGGATATTTACAATGCAATCGAAGAACTTGGTTCTGGAGATCATGTTTACTTTGTATTTTTTACAGGTGAAGATCCACTCTCCTATGAAAAATCTTCACATGAAAAAAGTGGATCGATGCTATGAATAAAGAGATGAAATCAATTGAAAAAAATGGTACATGGGAGACTTTACCTCCAAACAAAACTCCAATTGGTGTGAAATGGGTATTCAAAACAAAGACCAATTTGGATGGTTCAGTCAACAAATACAAAGCAAGATTGGTAGCGAAACCCTACGAACAAACGGAAGGAGAAGATTTCAACAAGGTATTTGTTCTCGTCTCAAGACTTGATATTGTTCGATTGATTATTTCTCTTGTGATGGATGTTATTCCAAATTGACGTCAAATTAGCATTCTTGAATGGATTTCTCCAATAAGAAATCTACCTTAAGCAACATCCTGGCTTCATACGAAAGGGTGGAGAAGAAAAAGTTTTCAAGTTAAAAAAGATGTTGTAAGGTTTGAAACAATTGCCTCGTGTTGGTATGCACGAATCAATGATTACATCATGAAGTCTAGTTTAGAAAGATGTCCATACGAGCACACTCTTTATATAAAAAGAAATTCTAAATGTGGTTTCATGCTCGTAAGTCTCTACGTTGATGATCTTATTTTCACTGAAGATGATTTGGAGATGTTATCAAAATTCAAGAAATTAATGATGGATGAATTTGAAATGACTGACTTGGGTAAGTTGCATCATTCCTTGGGAATTAATGTTTAGCAAACAAGTGGAGGAATATTTATCTCTCAAGAAAAATATGCAAGTGAGATCCTAAAGAAAGTCAAAATGGAAAACGCAAATCCTATTGCAACTCCATGTATTACTAAATTGAAGTTGAGTAAGGAGGGTGAAGGAAAACTTGTGAATGCAACTACCTTTTGCAGCCTTGTAGGAAATTTGATGTATCTTACTACCATAAGACCTGATATCATGTTTGTTGTAAGCATGATTAGTAGATTCATGGAGAAACCTTATTCAAATCATTGGGAAGCTGCAAAATGAATTCTCCGATATATCAAAGGTACCATTGATTATGGTATTCTCTATGAAGCTCGTGTGCCTATGAAGCTTGTTGGTTACACTGATAGTGACCTTGGTGGAAGTATTGATGACTCTCGAAGCACCTCTGGCGTATTTAATTTGGGAAGTGGAGCAATCTCTTGGTGCTCAAAGAAACAACCAATTGTGGCACTCTCAACTACCGAAGCGGAGTATATTGTCGTATCTTTGGCGGGATGTCAAACTTTGTTGTTAAGAGGAATTTTGGATAATCTCAAGTTCAAACAAAATGATCCAACTACCTTATTTTGTGACAATAGTTCAGCCATTTTAGTTTCAAATGATCCTCTTTTGCATGGAAGAATAAAGCACATTGCTAATTTTAGTGAAGTGATTTAAAATTTTGAATACATGATTAATTTATAAATTTTGAAAAGTTATGGTGTTAATGATATTGAAGAGTTATATTGTCCATTTTCATAAAGGGCAACAACAATTGATCCGAACGAACCTAAAACCTTAGGTTACACCCCTTTAACTAATCTTGCGATCAGATCGTGTTCTATGGTCCTTGAATCGATATAAGTTATGTTACACCCTAGTTCCATCCATCGCAATTCATTGTCCACGCCTAAAGCCTCCTCAGCTTGGACAATAAAAGTGTAAAGCAGGCATCTAAAGCGTCCAATGAGACTATGAACGATTCTAATGGTGCATACGACACTCAAACTAGCTCAAAACTAATCAAACACCGTATTAGATTGCACCATGGAGGACCACACTTGATTACTCCTTCATAAAGAGACCTACTAATAAAGTGAAATTTTTTACTTGTTTTATATAACTATACATATAACATTTCTCTTCAAAACATTTTTCATGTCTCACTTTAAGTATTAATATCTGAGACACTCCCAAATTGGTTTTAAGATAATAAATATACTAAATTCTCAAAATGTAGATTATGATCTTACAACTCATTTCCATTTTCATTAAATGGAATATGACTATTGGTTAAAACTGTATATCCTTATGAAAACCAATTTTTCAACCAAGGTTACTTCATTTCTGAAGTCGTTTTGCCATAAGTCTGTTTGAGTTTTACAAAATGATGGAAGAAAGAAAAAGGCTTAAGATATTATTTTGTACAATCTTGTTCTGTGTAGCATATAGGATTTTCTTTTGCATTTTCTGTTTTATATTATATTTCACGATAATCATCACATACCATACCAGATAAATTTCATAACAAGACCCAATTTATAATTTAGTTCTCAATTTTACACCCAATTTTTAAAGTTTCTCAATAAATGGCTCAATTTTACTTTTTTTTTTCTCAATTTAAAATAAATTATAACAGTTAGTGCAATTTCGAAACGATTTTCATCCGACTTGTATTAATTTATATATATATATATATAATATAATTCATAAAATTAAGATTCTTTTTATTTTCTTAATTTTATGAATAAAAGTATAGAAACTCAATATTAATATTAATCAATTTAATATAAATTATATTTTATGAATTGAAATAATTATATTTTTCTCTCTTTCTTTCTTTTTATATATAAATTGATACAAGTCGGATGAAAATCTTTCCAAAATTACACTAACTTATCTTAATTTATCTAAAATATAAATACATATTAAAATATAAATAAATTTATAAATATAGTTAAAAAGAAAAAAGAAAATGAAAATGAAATATTGTTTTGAATTAAGAACTCAATCTAAATTTCCGGCTTTAAATTGAGAAAAAAATGTTAAATTGAGCCTCTTATTGAAAAACTTTAAAAATTGGGACTAGAATTGAGAAATAAAACTATAAATTGGGTCTTACTATAAAATGTATCCCATACCGTATACATAAAATAATATTTACTATTTAATACAAAACATGTATTAAAAACCAATAAAACACATGACAATACATCAAATGTAACAGGACGTATTTCAACGAAATTGAATAAGCTCTCTCTACGGTTGCCCGGTGATCTCGATGATCCATGTATAATGTTAACATCAGGTGAAGCATAATTTCCTTAGCTACATGTATATCACTAGTCATCAACTAATTTCACAATGTGCATGTTGGGTTGATTCTTGGCGGCCATATGGAAAACTAGATCCTTTATTTTAGTAAGTACTTCATTTATAATTTCAGTTTCACTAATACAAGTAACATGTAGGCGTATAAACTAAGTGAATCAAACTGAGTGCTATCAAGCTTAAACTCAATTAAAACTTGATCAAGCTTATTTTTTAAAGTTAGAGTTCGACTGTATAATATCAAAAATTTCTAATACATACATAAAAATGAAAATGTTCAAACTATATTTGTAGACAAGTAAACAATCAATAGTGAAATAGTAAATTCAATATACATACTCTATTAAGCTTGTGTGCCAATCGAGCTAAGTAATAATGAGTTTCAACTCAAAATCGAAATTTACTCAAGTAGCTTGAGTTCAAGCTTGATTCATTATTTTCGAATTGAGTTGGAATAGGAAATGGACAGAGGAATCTAACTAGCTATAGTATCCCACATAATTAGCAGAACTGAAACTTTAATGATTTTTCAAATTAAATGGTCATCACAATTAATTGCAGTTGAAGAATTAGGAAACAATCATGAACACTATAGCACATAGATATCATAAAGAGTGCATTACTGTACTACAAACATTTTTATTTATGATTTAAGCATATCTAGATTTTCAAGTCTATAAAGTTAATAGTGCCTATGGAAAGATATCTAAGGGTTGTCTTCTATGGCTAGTTATCTATATTTTAGTAGCATTGGGTCTTCTACAAATGCTTCTGAGATGCATACAGGTTTCTAATCAAACCAAGATTAAGTTAATCGAAACAACTATATGAACAAATTATTGCCCTTAGATGGTAAATTTGTCTCTGTTTTTAGAGACTAAATATAATTGAGAGAGAGAGAGAGAGAGAGATCATTTCCTTAAACAAAGAAGATGAAGAAAACTGAACATTCGAAAGCCATAAACCACAATTCCCTAGTGTAAGAGTCAAGAAAACAAAAGGCAAGAAGGCCAGAATATGAAAACGCTGGATCTTCATCTCTCATAATTCATAATGAAGATTGAAAAAACTAAAATCCGGACTAAATCCAAAACCATACAACAAAAATAGGCAATCAAAATTGGGAAATTCAAGTCAACTGTAGCCAGTACCATGTTTTGAGGCTTCGCACGATACTCTGATAAACCCAAGATCTTGAAACCCTAAAATCATTGATTAAGCCTCTGGACAATGTCTGCAACGACCGCATTCACATTGAGATCCTCCAATGGCTGAAAAGGGCTCACCATATCCAGCAAACTGACGTAGATTTCTCCGCGCTCCCTTCGAATTTCAAAACAACCGTTCCTGGGCTGCTCAGGGTTGATCACAACGTTGACTCTAACATCTCTGTTCAGCCTTCTCTTCACTTGATTCGCCTTCCTCCTGAATATATCCCTCTCATTGCTGTGCTCAATGATCACAGTCTTCGGCTTCTTAGGCTTGCGTGGCTCTGGATTTTCCATAGGTTGTTTCAGAACGGCTTCTCCACGGCTGGTTGCGCTCCGAGTGGCTCTCTTGGAGCTGCGCTCGGCGCTGCGAGTGACTCTGGCGGCCGACGACGACGCGGCTTCATCTGTCTCCTCTCTTTTCCTTTTCCGAGCCATTTTGAGAATGAAACAAAACCTTCTTTTTCAGAAACGATTTCACTTTGCTATGAGAGCGATTTCCTGACAGAGTGAAGTTATAGAGAGAGATAGAGAGTCATGAGGAGAGAGAGAGAGAGAGAGAAATGAATAGTGCGTGAGCTCTGAAGTTTTATAGTTATAGAGATAGGTGGTTTTTACTTTTCTGGGGATTTTTCCAGTTTGTTACAACTTACAAGGTTTCCCGCGCTTTTGGACGGATTGGATGAGGTTAGGAAATTGGGAGAGTCAGATGATGATACATTCGCCACCGTTGAAATTCAATTGGGGTGAGATTAGTAAATGGACTGGTGCTTCTAGAGACCCTGAATATTAGCACGCGGGTAGCGTTTCCATAAACAAACAAAAAAAAAAACAAGAAAATGTTCCGTTTTTAGCTTTCGAATTTTTTTTTCTTTTTTTGTGTGTGTGTTAATATTAATTGAAAAAAAGATTAGGAGACACTTTTCTTAAGATTTAAATTCATTTTGCAAATTTTTCTTTTGCAACATAGACCATACCAATATATTCATCGAATTATATTATATTTAAAAATATTAAATTTGCCGACACTATTTTTTTCAACTACTAATATTTATTATTTCATTTTAACACATTTATTTGTATTTCTTTTTTTCTTTCTAAATAAGATATGTGTTACACAAGATTGACACAAGATAATTTGTGGTTTAATTTTTTTCCTCCTAAAAATAAATAAATTCTAAAAGTTACATGTGTTCCTGATTTATCTATTTACAAATATCTATAATTATAATAGTTTAGCTCTTAATTAAAATAATGAGTTAATTCCAGGAAATAAATTTTACTTCATTTGTGATTTTAACTAATCTTTTGGATTAGCAAATGTAGCATGATCTTGAATATTTTGTGTGATTGGCACAAACACATATATTTTGGGTTTGGAGAAGTTGACGTATTCGACTAGATGGATACACCATCTGCTAGCATGCAATTTAAATAATAATACAATAATAATAATTGCAGGTTGTCAAATATTGCTGATAAAATACAAAAAAAAAATTCGAAAATTACAATTTTAATCAAACATTTCAAAATAATAATAATAATAATAATGATAATGATAATAATAATAGTAGTAATTGCAGATCGTCAAATATTGCTAATAAAATACACAATTTTTTTCTAAAATTACTATTTTAATCAAACATTTGAGTCTTGCAAAAATAATCACAATGAGTTTTTTTTTTTTTTCCCAATTTTGACACGGGCTAATCTTTCAGTTATTTTCCTTTGTAATTAAACTATAATACGGTCTCCAAGTGGAGACAAAATGAAGGTTACACCATCATAAGTTGATTAGATCTCATAGCCTATCTCTAGAAAAATCATCCAATATGCTCTCAGTGCCTCATTAATCTTAAAGAAGTTTTACATCCTATAATCAACACGAACATATTCAATAAAAAACAAATTGTATAATTTCATATTATTTGTGAATCCAGAATAAAATCACTTTGAATATGATTCCATAAACCTCACTAAAACTTATAATTAAGTAGGTCACAATGACACAATAACCACGATGATCATTCGTTTATCCCTAGTATTAAGAATACAATTGTGGAAGTGAGATAGTAATATATAGATCGATCGATATAACCAACATCAAAAGATGGTTGATGCATGAACAAACAAACTTATTCAAACATTGCACACATGACAGTCAAAATAAATGAAAAAAGATTTTCCTATAATTACATGCATGGAAGAAAAAATACCTTCGAATTTTTGCTTCAAGTCATAATAAACATAAATTTATTAGATGTAGGGTTGGGCACGATTATAGTCTCTTCACTAATGAGCAATTATCATTGAAATACTCAATGTATTCAAATGTACTTTGATCACATTTGGTTAATTTGGAGTCCTTAACTTTAGTAGATTTGAGACAAGAACAGTGAAAATAAGAATTTCGAATTGATTATAAAGGTTGAGTTTCAATCTCCCCCAATCTCTCTAATATTTTGTTAACACATTATAGTATTTTTGAGTCCACTGAGTTCCAATATCAAAGTAGTACAACTTCTTATATTGAAGGGTGTCCCGAAAGATTGTATGACAGTTTAATCACAAAATAAAATAATTAGAAAACATGATCGACTGATGATAAAATTACACATTTAAATATATGATTGTGATTATTTTTGAAATATTAAAAGTTTATTTAAAATTGCAATTTAGGAAAAGGTTGTGATTTTATCAAGAATATTTGTAGAAGTGTAACTGTTTTTTTTTTTTTTTTTCCCAAAAAAAGTGCATGTTACATTTGCTAATATTCAAAATTTTGATTAAAATTACAAATTAACTAAAATTTGTCAATTTTCCAACAATTAATCTTATAAAATCACCCTTAATTATCACATTTCAATATAAAATTAGTTTTAATTATCAATTTTGAACCTTATATTTCGTCAATATTCCCACCTCGCTTATGTTAGTGGGAGGGAAGGATATTTCGTTAATATTGCCCTAAAATCGAAAGCAAATTTTAAAAAATATAAATGAAGGGTGGGGTTACACACATCCCAAAAAAATACTAAATAAATCGTATTTTATTAAAAACGAAGAATATAAAAACAAAATTTTAGAGTGTGTAATACTCAATAAATATTATTTTATTAAAAATGAGGAATATTAAAATTCATTTTTAGACTGTGTTTATTATTTTTGGTGTGTAATATCCCCATCCATATATAAATTGTGTTATTTCATTGTTAAATTAAAAAAAAAAAGGATAATTTCAATTTTGGTACTGTATATAAAATCATTTTTCATTTTTTGAACAATCAAATATACTTTTTCCAATTTCGATCCTATATATTTTAATTTTTTCCAATTTTGCTCCTATATGTTTTAATTTTTTTCAATTTCAATCAAGTTTTCCAATATTGGTCAAATGTTTCATTTTTTTTTTTTCCAATTTCAATCCAATTTTAATTAGATGGCCGTCGAGAAATCTCAAGTGACATTGACATTTTTGGAAATTCCGACCAAAATTAAACTAAAATTGAAAAATATTGAAATATATAAGATCAAAATTGAAAAACTTGATTGAAATTAAAAAAAAATTAAAATATATAGAATCAAAATTAAAAAATGTATATTTGATAGTAAAAAAAAAAAAAAAAATCTTTCAATTTCGAAAAAAAAATGAAATTAACCCTAACAAAAATTCCTATGGCAAATCACGCACACTGCAAGGCTCGTGCATATTCATAAATCATCTTTATTCATCTTATCTCTGATGGTATCTTTATTTGAACTTTGAATTGTTTCTGATTTTGGTGACTGACTAACCATTTATTATTGATTTTAATTTCAAAGGACTGAAGACGGGAAGAAGAACTAGAGAAGAAGGTAAAATGCGTGAAAATAAAGGGTTTCAGTTGGTGACGATTGGCGCGTTGTATTCATCAGTATCAATCGTGATCTTTCACATTTCATTTTTAGTGACTCTCTTGTTATCATTGTGATTATTTTCTTAGCTGTGTTAATTTATAGAAAATAAAACTTTTGAATGATTTATTTTGGATGTTGAGCAATTTACAATTTAGTGCTTGAATTGCCTACGATTTCGTGGTGCTAATCTCAATTCTATTGTTGATGCTTGACTATCATGTTTGGTATGTATCCCTTTTTTGTGCACCTCTTCTTCATATCATGCATGTTAAAGCATTAATTTTGAGAGCTGCAAAGCAGTTAAATTTTAATGGAGTGAAAAAAACTGACATTACCTAATTCTCTAAAATGCAACTACAACTCTGCTGGATACATTTTGTGCCCTTCGCATGTCATTATCAATGAAATTCTTTGAGCGTAAACCAATACATTTTTTAATGTAATTGGGTTTGTTATCTTAAATGGAAATTCAATCAGAATGCTAAATCTGAGATAAGGTTTCAATTCAGTGGGATTTTATACTTTTACTGGATTCGAACTTGATCGGTTACCCCTAAATTTTTGATTCGAAGATATATTTTCATTACTGTACAGTCTGTACCTGACGACGAAGTTAGCAATTATCCCCTGCAGAGTACTCTTGAACTTTTTTCCGAAGCTAAATATTCAGGTGGGCTATCAGTTGTCACACATCCTATAGGAAACAATTAGCTCTAACATGTTTATATTTCCTCGATTACCTGTTAATCATAAATGTGAGGACTAAAGTATATTTTGTAGTGAGAGTATGTGCAACTCTAACCAACTCTTCATTTTAATCTGCATGTAAGGACTAAAGAGTGGCTAATTGGGAACATCTAAGCTCTTGGGTTTTCATTAAGTAATAACTATTCCTTAAACAACATGCAGCTCTTCTGGTTATTGCAGTAGGAACGTTAAGCTTGCTCTGACCTTTCTGCTCCTAGGTGTTGGAATTTACAATGATAGCTAATTTCAGCTCAATATGCTAGGCTTTTGTTTCTCTTTCCCTGCAGGTGTTATTATTCCTCAAGTTGTATCCTTTCTACCTTTAGATGCATTCTTTGTGTTGTTTTGACCATGGTGCATATGAATAATCTACAAGTAATTGCTAGAGAGATGATAAAACTGATAGAGCTTGTATTTGTTCACACACCATAGAAACATAGAGAAACTTTATGAAGAACCCAGTGTTTACTAAAGTACAAGTACACTGGATTTAACCTAAAAGGGTGTTAGTGCACAAGTGCCCTGCTTATATTGGGTCTAAGGCTATATGCATGTCTCCCTTCTCATGTGTGTATGATGTTGAATAAATGTAGAAACCTTAATGGTACACTGAGGCCCACTTTGTAACCTGAGGATGATCTATAACATTTGACAATTACCACAATGCTACTGATCATTAGTATAAAGAATCTTATAATGCCCCTAATAGTGTATTAAGCCTCATTGTGTTAGCTGCATGTCGTCCCGTAGTTTAGCTGCAAATGCTTTATCCGCAAATCAATTGCCAATGCATTCCCATTGTGTGTGAATGTTGCTTCAATTTGAGCACATGATCTTCTGTTTGATGTTATAAAGCTTAAGTGCCATTTGATTTGCTTGTTTCCTTCAATTTGATTAATTTTAATGATTGTCTTGCAGTATTTTATGGTTTTTGGTTCCATTTTCTAAAAGGTTAGGTGAAAAATACTTGAAAACAAACCATCTTGCCCTATGCCTTTCATTGAGTTTCTTAATCGTTTTTTGTTTGAGATCTTAATCAAGTTTCTTTTAGATGACCAATACCATCTACAAGAAATATATGGTCTTCAACCCAACTTCTCCATCAATCATGTCTTCATCAAGTAATAACATCTCTTTCTTTGGTTCATTTCTGGATGGGCTGCTGACTAAAGGACATCCCATGTCACCCATAAGGTTCTTGAGCATCTCAAAACTTGTTTACTGGTGTCATTCGGATATGCTTTACTTCAAGACCCATTTAGCTGGAGGAACATATTGGGGATAATGATTACATGGTTGATATGATTTAATATACATATTGTTGCGCCCAAAAGAAATAGGGAAAAGCTGAAAAAACATAAGCACAAAATCAGGCAGCAGGAGATTCAAAAGATTAGTTGATTGCCTCATGACTGTGTCATAATAAGTCTGAAAACTTTGCTCAGATCGACTTCCAGGTGCTTTATTTTCTCCTTCAAATCTAGTAACTTTTTCTTTAGTGAAACATGGTTTCTATATACTGCTAAATGTTGTTTTCCATCTATCCAGTGAAAGGAAGCTAAATCTGACCCCCTTTTACGTGTGGAAATTGGTAATGCCTTAAACGATATTCCTTTCTCAAAGGGCACAGTTTGAGAAGCAGACAAGGATTTGCACCCTTGAAGGTTTGTATATTGGTATAACTATGTGTGCTTTTTTCTACAAATTAACTTGTGTGGCATGTGAGTGAGAGTGCAAGATGTAGATGAAAACCTCTCTCAGTTGCAAAGTGTTGGTTTGGGTTCAACTACTCTTCTATTATCCCTGTGCTCAGAAATTTCAATTTCTAACATGCTGCTAGCCTGCTACTCTTTTGTGAGATACTTTTGTGTAGACAATATTACTTATTGTGATAAAAATAAGAAAATTTCCTTAAAGATACTAGTTTCTTTGTAATTGCATTTCATTTCATCGACTTAAATGAAACTTTTTTCTTTACTGTATAGCATGCCTAATTTAATATGTTGTTTTATAATAAACTCACACTTGTATATTCGACTCATCTAATTCTACATATACTACATAAGAGAAACATCCAAGTTGAAGTTAGATGTTAAGATGTATAACAATATTTCCACTACATCATATGGTGATCATCAAGATGGTTTGAGATGTTAAAAGGAGATTGCTACTCTCTGACTGTGTAGTAGTGAATAGCTGGTCTGTGATACAAGGGGAATGGCTCCATGCCTAGCTTTATTTCACTCACTTATTCATATCCTCGCCTAACATGCATATTTATTCAAGTTCATGCATATTTGCTAGTTAACATGTTCAGCTTATGAGAGGGCCTTCCAAGTCATATTTTATATCTTCCTTTTCCCGCGTTAGCTCATTTGCTCTGCTGGCTTCATTTATCCAATCTGTGTAAATGAGAGCAAAAGCCATCATGCATGTACATGATACTTCTGCTGCTGCAAGCCCAAACCATAGCCCTTCAAAGCCCATCTTAAATAGGAAGGCCAATATAGCTGCAACTGGTAAACCAATAAGATAAAATGATGCAAAATTTATATTACAAGCCATCTTTGCCCGAGCAGAGCCCACCAGAATCCCACATGCAGCCGTCTGGGGGCTGTTAAATAATTCACTAAAACCTAATAAAGGAAGAGTCATTGATGTCAAACCTAGAATCTTTGGCTCAGATGTAAAAAGCTTACCCCAAACATCTCTTACTACAATGGCAAATAGGAAAGCCAGAACTCCCCATACAGCTGACAAAGTGAAACCAATAATAGTTGTCTGTTGTGCCTGTTTGGGCTGATTAGCTCCTAACTCATGACCTACCTTTATTGACAAGCATGAGCTGAAGGAAGAGGGGAATACATAAAGTAAGCTTGTGGTTTGTATTAGAATGCCCATTGTGGCGACATTAGCCTGTGCATCCCTTAATAAACCGCACTGCAGCAACAATATTTCATAACACCACCACTCTAGGCACACGGAGATTACACTTGGTCCTGCTAGGGCGAGGAGTGGCCGCCAACTTTCACTGAACATCCTAGATATGCCCCCATTCCAAGGTCTTATTGAGGTTTCTGATAGGAAGAGGTAAACCAGCAAGCCAAGATCAATATTTATAGTGTTCCATGCTGATGCTAGAGCAACTCCTTTCACGCCCATATTTAAATATACAACTAGAAAGTAGTTGATTGGATAGTGAAGAAGCATGGCAATTATTACTGATATTGTGAGAGGTCTGTTAATATTTTGAGTCCTTAAGAATGTTTTAAGGGGATGGAAATGTGCCTGAGCAATCAAGTCGGGAATTGAATACTTTATGTGGATCTTTACCACTGCAACAATGTTCACATCCTGACCTAACCATACAAGGATAGGTTCCATGTTTAGCCACAACAAAGAGATTGGAACCACCGCAGCTAAGAGGAGAAATAGAGTTTTTCTGTATGTCTCTGTCATAATTCCCCATCTCTTTGCTCCATAAGCTTGATAACATATTGGTTCCATTCCCATAGCCAGTCCTTTCAGGACAGAGTAGCCTGTTATGTTGGCAAAGCTAATTGACAATGAGCCCCCAGACAATGCAATTTCCCCAAGATGACCCAAGAAGATCATAGAAATGAAGGACTTTGAATACATGATCAAGCTTGTTATAATGATAGGGAAAGCAATTTTGGCTAAAGATGTTAGCTCTTCTATAACCTTCATTATAACAAAATATTAAATTGGACAAAGGAATTTAGGTGATTGCAACTGTTGGTTGCACAAAGATGGGGAAATTATAGACTGTAGCTTATTTGCAATTACCAAGAAGTTGAAGAACATAACCCTTGTGAAGTGCATTTGATCTCAGAACTTTGCCAATACAGTCAACTTAATAACTGAGAAGATGTGTGGAGTGGGATAAGATGTATATGCAAATCCATGTGCAGTTTCTAAATTTAAAGTACAGCGTCACGGAAAGGCAAAAGATAAAGGGATAGCCTCAAGTCTCTCGCATGTGTAGTACGTGTAATATATTATGCATATTTTATAACTTTTTCTTAATCATAATTGAATGTGATGATTTTTATATTCACACGGAAGACAGCATGGAATATCAGCTTTGTATGAGAAACTGATGCCAGCTGGCATTGTGCATGTTTAAAGATCAAATTTTATGTATTTTTATATATAATTAGAAAAATCTGCTGTTTCTTTATTTGCCATCTTTTTACATTCTAGCAATGCATCAAAGGTGGTTATTTAAATTTATTTAATTTCTTATTTTGATTTTTTCTTCTTTGTAATTTTTTAACAATCCTTGAAACTCAAATATCCTGTTTTGGGTGGTAATAGTAAATAGCAGCATGGTACACTCATGCCTTGTGATTGAAGACGTCAACTTTTATCTGATGCTAAAACACGTGAGTTACAACATTTTGCATCCCTTTTTCTTCAAACCACTTTACCAAGTTTATCTGCTACCTTCCTTTTCTTCGTTCTCTTTCTCGATCTTACTCCTTATGGATTGCTTTTTATTAAATTAAAGTTGTCAGTTGATAAACAACGCGGATGACCATTCTTGGAATATAACAATAGTATACATGATTATTTTAAGGTAATTTTTGGTTTTGCCCTTTTGTTTTTTGGTTTTTAAATGTAATTCTATTCCAGCTGGGAAATAAACATTGTAAGTCTTTTCATAACTTGTAATTTGATAATTATCGAAAATCGAATCAATCAACTAGATGTCATGCTCTATGTGCCTTTACTCTCAACTTCAACTATTTATAATGATAAATTGCCTTGTTCGACTTTCTTGGACAGGTTCATGTGCTTGGTGGCAGTTAGATACATAAGATACTAGAGTTAATCATTTCATGTTTCTTGATTAGATCATACAAATACTTTTGAATGGTGCTAGTCACTTAGAACTGCTAGATGACAAATCTATTTGTTAAGCTTGCTTTGAGAATTGATTTGGTCTATTTGTTCTAGACTTTATATAACTAACTCAATGAGAGGTTATTTTCTTCCAGTGAGATGATTGTACCTAAAATCTCTGGCAATGCCTTACAATTTTATTCACATATATTTGGCATAAAGATCACTTTGTGCAGTTCAATTTTTGTATGCAACTTTTAGGAAGAGAGGAAAAAGTAGAATTCAAATTTCTGATTATTGCATGTGTTCCAAAATTTTCAGTGCTCACAACTAGTGCTTATATGTACATACATTTATATCTATCTATTTATTCCTACGCTACATTAAAAGTAGTGTAGACTAAATTGCCCCTATAATAACATCAGTATGAAGGATATTTATGTAGCTTTTCACCATTTGATATCGTATAATACTCATATTGTTGTTCGTTGAATATTACAAATTCCTTCATGATTATTCCAAATACCTATTATGCTAATTGCACAATGAATATTCCTTTTTTTTTTTTTTTGGTCATGTAAATACATTTTCTTATAGTTATACAATGACTATTGTAATCGTGTGTTTACTTATTTAAAGTTGTTTGGATTCATTGGATTGAATCATTTGATCTTGCAACTTTCTTTATAATAAGTTTTTGTAAATCCTCTCTCATATTTTTTCTCTTTTGTAATACTATTACTGAAGTAGTCCAAGTCTCAATCCAAGTAACAATTTTTTTTAATTATTAAGTTTTTTTTTTTTTTTTTTTTTTTTGTTGCAGATCATTTCAGATGTACAATTGAATTTCGGTGAAGTGAATATAACTAAACCATGTAGTGGACTTTATTACTGAGTAGAAGGACCTTATTCTGCATCTCTCATGTTTGTTACCAACAAGGTATGTTTTGTTTCGTCATCGTTTTTCACCATGACAAGATATGATTTTGTCTGTTTGATTTGTTTTAATACAAGAAGAGGTATCTATTTGTTTGTTTTGATTACTATCACTCTTGGTGCATGTACAATTATTGTGATGATTGATGTTCACACTGAAGAAATCTTTTTTGTTTTAAGCAGTGAAGATCAGATATAAACTCTTTCTGTCCAACTTTGAGCTTGTCTTGATTATTTCTAAGTATTTAATTTGACACTATAAGTCTTTCTATAAGAGGGTAATGCAATAATTTTTATCTATATATAATAGCCAGCATTCTTAATCTTTGTGATACTTCCTTAAGGAAATGTTTGGACAAGAGTGTTGGACATTGCAAGCTTGAATTTAGGAATTTGCAAGTCCAGATTTTGAAAATCTTGTAATTTTTTTATAATTAATAGTGTAAAAGTAATGTTAAGATGACACATTACATTGAGATATGTGAAAAAGTAGATGTAGTTGCATTATTTTATTGTGAAAAGTTGTTTGAATAATGTGTTGATAATTGGTAATATTGGGTACGTTATTGAGATTTGTGAGAAATTGGAGAAAAAAAAGTGTTTGGGATTAGGGGTAGGGTTGGGTATCCTATGATTATGAAAATCTCATTCCAAAAACTGGAATGAACTGGCCCATTCCAGATCCAAATGGGTGAAGTGCCAACTCCAGTCCAAAAATAACTTAAATGACTAAAGGTAGTATTTAATTGTGTTACAAACATATTTTCATTGTTTTCTATTTTAATTTGTATTCAGTACTTCTATTTTAGTTGTTAATCTCATATTGGGGTTTTTTTGTATTGGTAAGTTGACGGGAGTTGTGCATGAGCCTGGGTCAATTAGTTGACACAACAAGAAATTCATAGAACAACAATGGTAAACGCTGTCAGTGCAAAGACGTGCTCATAGACAATGGGTTTTTACTTGACATTGTCGTAGAGGCGTTCTAGAATAAAACTCAGTTCTAAGACAACAGTTGCTTTAAGGACATCGTCATAGCCCCGTAGAAGCGTTGTTGTAGACTAATTTAAGTTGGAATTTTTTTTTAAATAAATTAAAATTATACTTCATTAATTGAAAACGAACATGAATTCGAATCTCCCATTTCCAAACTCTAAGCATGACCCAGCCCTCTCTTCTCTCGCCGATCGCCACCCAACCCCTAATTCCCCTGCCCTAATTCAAGCCTGATTTGAAACCCCCTGTTTCAAAGCCTGCTTTGAAACCCATCAATTTCCCAGGCCTAATTTTGAAGTTAGATGATGTATTTCATTTTCTTTTTTTTTTTTTTTCGAGGATTGCTGAAATTTAGGTACAGCGCTCATCATATTTTAGAGTTTTTAAGTTTTCTATTATTATCTTGGGGAATTTGTGGAATGCATGTTTATTTGATTGCTTGTGTTGCTGATTTCTTCAAAAAATGGAGGTTTCAATTGCGTACTGTGTACGAGAAATTTGGAGTTTATGCGTTTCTCTAGATTTTGTTTCAATATTTCTCAGTCACAACTACTATTAAGCTTATGAGTGCTTTGTTGTTTGATTTCATTTTTATTTTCCTTTGTTATAAGAGAGTTCAATTTGACATACCTCTGTTTATAGCAACTAAGTTTTTATGATCTGTGATTTTGTTAATTTGGATCTTGACGAGTACAGAAAATTTGTTGGAAGGTTTATTGAATATTATTATTTGATATTGAATCATCATTGTTTTGCATTCTTTAGTGGCCTTCACTACATTACGTGATTTCATAATTTGTTCTGCTTTCTTTAGTTGTTTTGTGTTTTTTGCTTGTTTTTCTTGTTGTAATCTATGAGTGATATTATATCCATTTTAAATTAGCAGGATATAATTGTTGTTTTTCTACTGTGCTTCTCACTGAAATCATGTAAGAGGATGATATATACATGTGAAAAAACTTATGTAAAAAGATTTTGGTGAAGGGAAGAAGTGATTGTTGTGAAGCTTTGGACTTTGTTGAAATGTAATTGAGTTTTTTTACTGTGAAGACTTAAATATTTAGGACTAGTGATTATCCAAAATCCATGCTTGGGGACATGGTTTCATGCCCTTGGTGTTAGAATATGAGATGAATTACTTAAATTCTTGGAAGAAACTTTTACTGGATTGATAGCAATAAATCAAACTCAGAAAGATAAGTCATCTGTTCTAGACTTTCTGAAATCCCAAACAGTTACAATTTAAGATTTTCTTTTATAAGATGTGATGCAGTTTAGCTTAATAAACAAGCACGAAGAGATTTTGCGACATAATGATCAACAATTGTTTTGCTGCCTAATCATTCATGAGCAAGGGCTGGGGACTATCATAGGTCTTAACTACTATTTGAATACTCACCCTTATTTTACAGGGATTGGTAGAACACAAAGATACATTGGGTGCACCTCTCTGCCCTTGTAGGCAATTATTAATTTCTACAAGTATATGAAATTCAAATCATGTGTGTGTTTTCTGATTCATATTACATTTCTAATCGTCAAATTTCACATAATCCAAAGCTGAACAAGATATAGTTATGTCTATTTGGTTTCAGGCACTACGATGATAAGGCTGCTGAGGCACAGCAAGGTTTTTGGAATGGTCCCTTTGTTCCTATGAGAGAAAGGTATTTTGGTTGTTGCTTCCCATCCCTGTCTTAATATTTGGAGGATCATGTTTTTCCTCCCACAGCTTTGACACAATATATGTTACAAATACGAATCAAATTGAAGAAAACAAACTTAAAATGGATCAATCAAAAGTTAATGGTGAGATCAAGTAATGGATAATAAGATTTAACACTTAAAACATCAATTATTGTGCATTGATGATACTAATATTTTTATTTTTATTTTATTTAGAGATCGTAAATCCCATGTGATGATGCATTTTCCAGGCTTATATTTCATGACTTGGGAAGAACTGCAAGCAAGAAAACACCTCACTGCTGGACACCATCCGCTAATTTTTAAATGACATCTTAAAACTTAATTATCTTTGATTTGATATTTGTTCAAGCAAATTGGAATGCCAGAGCCCCCAAACTTTTAGTCTATTGCTCTCTGTTTCTAACACTTCTATTCTTCTTCTGGCAGAGTTATCAGCTTATGATGGGTTGTAATTGTTGGGCCTGGTCCTTTATAAAAAGATTAAATAATATAACTTCATGGTAGTAGTTTTTATCCTAATTCGTATTTTTTCCCCAGTTTTGCATGTGGTGCCAAATCAATCTAACCATGATGGAGACTGTAGATGATGGAAAAGCCAGGTAAACAGATAATTAAGCATAGCTTCTGGGGCCGTGTATTTAGTTCTTTAAAAATTTAACTGCATTTTTCCCCATGGAAGCTGATAAGGTGTGATACACATACCTCCAAAAGCACATTTATATGTAGTTTGATGAGATTTCTTTTCTTGGATTATGATAGTTATTCTCCAATCACTGCCGCTTCTTGATACTCTTTAAATTTGAAGTTTTTCTTAAAAGTTTAAGAGTACTTCCATTTAGACTGACAGATATATATGGATAGATTTAAATGGTTTGTGATTAAAAAAAGAAAAAAGGCCAAAATTTTCTCTCGTTCTTCCTAGATATTCGTTATTCTCTGCCAAAGCCGATCCTGTGATATTAGGGCCCGGTGCAAAAAAATTGTTAGGCCCTTCGTATTTTATATAAAAAATAAAAAGTAGTGTATTTATTAATATAGAGATAGTTTCATATTTATACAAATAAAATGACATGTATAATTATGAAATATGTTATAATTGTCATGAAACTCATCAACTCAAAACAATAAAAAGTATAACTCAATATTTAGAGATAATAAAAATGAATAAACTAACTAAACCATTAGCTATGAAAAATTGATCTTCTTATAGTTTTATCAGCAAAGTCATCAATTAATTTTTCATAGTTAAGTGTCTCCAAAAACTTGCTCTCAATTGAAATCAAAGACAATGCATTCAATCTTGATTGAGTCATAGTTGATCTCAAACAAGATTTCAACAACTTCAATTTAGAAAAACTCCTTTCTGTTGATGCAACAGTCACCGGGATAGTTAATAGTATCCTATATGCAATGAATGAATTGGGAAAATAATTCATTCTTTGCAAAAAGTTTAGTATCTCGCTGGTTGTTCTTGTTTCTTGTGGGAGAATATGTTGTATAATCTTCAATCCTTGATACATGTCATCTCCATCCAAATCTGAAACACGTCCAGAACTCTCATTTCCTTGTAGTTTTCTCTCAAGATTCTTGCAACGATCCCTCAGGTTCTTATCAACCAACAATTTTAATTTATCAGTTGTGAAAAGAAACCCAAATATATCTTCATATTCCTCATATTGCTCAAACATTTTCTTCAATGATCCAATTGTTTGATCAATTATGTATAAGAAATAATGAATTCGAAAAGATTCCTCTGCAAATTCTTGAGGCGTTTGAGAATTTTCACCTGAAAGCTAATCAAAATGTCTCTTTCTACGTATTTGTCTCTTTTCAGGAAAAATGGATTCAATGCCCATTTTCGAAGCTAGCTTTTTTGCACCATCCAGAGCTTGTTTAAATCCAGTTTCTCTGTACTCTTCAAAAGAGGCAATTAACCCTTTGACCTTGGTCATAGCAATATCAATAAGCATGTCTTCCGATTGCAAAGATTTGCTAATGATATTAACTCTACCCAATATGTCATACCAAATAACAATACCTACTAAAAATTCAAAATTTTCAAGTTCATATGTTGCAAGGGACTTTGTTTCACTTCTTATTTTCGAGTCAATGTCTGTTTCTTCGACAAGATGAAGTAAAGCTTCTCTAACTTTTTGAGCTTGAAGTACTATTGTTTTGACACTTTCAATACGACTTTCCCATCGAGTTGTGGATAAGGACTTGAGAGTTAAACCTTTTATTGTAATATGATCTATCAAAATCTTCCACTTCTTTGTGGAATGAGAAAACAATGTATAAATATGTTGTATCACTCCAAAGAAATCTTTCGCTTTTCCACATGAATTTGCAATGTCACAAAGCGTCAAATTCAAACAATGACAACCACACGGAGTATATAATGCTCAAGGATTTATATCCAAAATAATTTTTTGCACGCCTTGATGTCTTCCTTTCATATTAGCTCCATTATCGTATCCTTGTCCTCTCACATTATCAATATCAAGTCCAAGACTACTCAACACGTTTTGTAGCTCTTTAAACAATCCTTGTCCCGATGTATCATCAACTTTCAAAAATCTCAAAAAATATTCTTCTACTTTTATTGGTCTTGTAGAAACATCAACACATCTTATAACCAATGTCATATGCTTGTGGTTGCTAACATCAGGGGTATAATCAAGTATCACAGAAAAGAACTTGGCTTCATTAATTTTTTTAAGAATAGAACTCTTAATTTCAGATGCTAGCAGACTTATTAACTCATTCTGGATTTTGTGACTCAGATAATGATAATGTGTCTTTCTTTCAAGATGTTCCTTCATTACTAGGTCCCACTCAGCAATCATTTCAACCCCAGACATAAAATTTCCGTTGCTATTCTCATAAAGCTTTTCACTGCTACCACGAAATGCTAAAGTCTGTTTAGCTAAAAATTTCACAATTGAAATTAGTCGATGCAACACCATTCTCCAATGCTCTTTTTCTTTCTTGATTTGATCTTGGACAGTATGATCAATAGTTTTACCCTTCTCAATTCTAATACGCAACTCAGACCAACTAGCAAAGTTTGTCACATGCTCGATACTTGTCTCGTGCTCTTTAAGTCTAACACTGAAGTGCCCCCAATCACAATATCCTTCATTTACTAGCTGGCTTGATTGAGGCCCTTTTTAAACAACTTGCAACAAAAACAAAATGCTTTGTCAAGGGCTTTTGAATACACTAACCAATCTCTGTGGTGTTTTTGACCATTCGGTAAAATTCGAGTATAGAATTTTGAAGAGAAACATCTTTTTGATTAATCTTTAGGACCTTTCCCAATCAATATGTCTCTTATAGGACCTTTTACGACTAGCAGGTCTCTCCATTTACCATCTAAATTATCCCAATTCACTGGATCAAATATGTCAAACGGAATTGATGAACTTATTTTTTCATCTATTACACCAACAACAACGTCATCATCATTTTCAGATTGAATAATATTATCTCCATCACAATCAACAAAATCATGATCAATATTGTTATCATCATCTTGAACTTCATTATCGATAATATCAACATCTAAGCATAAATCGACATCACTTGTATGCAATTCTGATTCACCATCATCATCATTTGGTTCTATTTTTTTTGAATCTTCATGTGATGAACTTTTTTGTGGTTTCACAAATTTTTTTTTATCCAATGCCCCTTTCTAAGTTTTAACCAAGTTTTCTTCATTCTTTTTCTTCTTACATTTTTTATGTCCAGATGGATATTTTCGATGAGGAGGCATCTCAATTTCTCAATTAACTATTAAAAAACATAAATAATAAAAATCCATTCATGAAAATAATAAAATAAATTTGTAAAGAAACTCGTATATATTGAAGTGATCAAGTAAATATATTAATAATAGATCTTAAAAGTACCTCATCAGAAAAGACACGATTCTTTTCTAGGGTCGATCGTCAATTTCTTTCAATGAACATATATAAGATGAGTAAGAATGAATTGAAGATATAAAAAGTTATAAGTGAAAACTTAAGGAAGAAGAAAAAAAAGTAAATAAATTGGCATATGAAAAAAAAAATCTGTGGAAAAAAAAATATGGAAAAAATTTGTGTCAAAAAACGATAGCAGCAGAATTCGAACACAGGACCTTGTAAAGGTGAAACCATATGGCTACCAACTCATCTGCGCTCTACTTTATATTAAATTAGTCAACGTTAGAGTTTATATACGTTATATATATATAAAATAAAATAAAAATTCTGGGGCCCTTGCCGGAACGGGGCCCTGTGCGGTGGCACCACCTGCGCCGCCCCAGGGCCGCCACTGTTCTCTGCATTGCTCCTTTTCTAATAAATTCTCCTTGTATTTTAATGTCACTATATAATGATCGAATCTAGCTATCTAGCTTGCTAACAAAGGAGGAGGCGAAGAAAGTTTTCAAAAGGGATGATAGATGGTGGTGGTTTGATGAGATGTTCAAGCAGGTGTACTCCATGCACCAAAAGAGGTTATGTGCCATTAGACAAAAGATTGGGTAGTTAATTTCTTTTATATTTCTTGTAAAACTTAACCTTCGTAATTATTTAGATTTGGGCTTGTTATTGCTCTATAATTGTAAATAGAATTAGAAATTAGTATTTTATATTGTATTTTTAATATCGATTTGTTAGAGAAAATGATATATTTCACATTTAACTATGTTATTTGTAATGTCTATGAAATATATATGTACGGCCATGAATATGAATTTGCATATGGTAAGCAAAATCAAAAACAAAAATAAAAAGGGAAGGAAAACAACGTTTAAAAACCATTGTTTTAGTCAAAAGTGACTATTGTCATAGCATCCGTTGTCGTAGAGTGGGGAAAAAGGCACAAATAGACAACGGTTAAAAGATGATGTCTTAGTTGTCAACGACAATATCCCACCATTGTCGTTAACAACTAAAACAATGGTTAAAATTGTAGTTTATAAGCGCATTTTTTCTTAACCCTACGATAATGGTAGCAACAACAACGCCATGTTTTATCTACAACAACAGTTAATAACTGTTGTCTATCTGCATTTCTTTTGTGGTGAAAGAGTATTTCGACGTTGTGTGCTTGGACAGAAGAGTTATCTTCTAATTGTTGGGATCGGTGCTTGGCTCTTGGATGAGAGGTATTCCTCACTTGAATATTAATTCTATTTCTTGTTTTTATTCGTGTGTTTTCCCTTCACTAACAATTTGGTCCGACTTGTCAGATTTATTCATGCCAAAAACATGAAACGAACTTCGAATGGAGATGAAGGGTCACGTTGAGTCGTTGGAGAAGGGAAATGAGGTAATTCTGTAACACCCCGGACCAAAATGAAACATAATATATTAATTAAATATTTTAACTCGGGATTTAATATATATGTGTGGATGTTTTAACTGTTTAAATACGTGCGTTTCAGATAAATGTCTAACACCCGTATGAGAATGATATTTTACCTAGACGTGGGATGTAGGATATTTTTATATCACTAGTTGCGCGTTGGAAGTATAGAAAGATAGAAACGAACTAGAGGTTAATCGGAGATCTGTAGCTCAAACGACGATAAAAAGAGTAAACCACAAGGTTTCGGAAATATCAGAAGATATTTACCAAGATATTTGCCGAGATATTTACGGTGAATAGTAACTTCTGAAATCTATAAATAGGAGCTCACCCCAGTTCATTTTCACCCCTTTCTTCGAACGAGCCAAAAAGCGACGTTTACACGTAAGTCTCTCTTCTCTCTCTTTTCTTTTTCGACCTCCGGCGCGCCATCACCGGCGCCGCCGCCGGAGCCGCCGCCGGCGAGGTGGTGCCGCCACTGGAGTTCGCTGGAATATTTCGAAGTGGTCGGTTTCGGTCAATTTTCGCACACAACGTAGGTTTTGACGAGTCGAGTCTAGATTAAGTCTCGGATTTCTATTTTGACTTGTCGTTCGTCGGAGAACGGCGAAAAACCTTTGCAAAACCCTAAACCCTAACCCTAACCAACTTTTCTCTCTCCTCGGTTTTCTCTCGTTTCTTTCGTTCTTTTAATCGGAGATGTTGTCGGGGGTTCTCATGGAGATGAGGGTGAGTTGTTGGGGGGACGCCGCCGCCATGTGTGGTGGTTTCGAAGTTATGACAGGTTGTTTATGTTTATATGCATGTGTGTGTGTTTGTGTGTGATCTCTGTTGGGGGCGGCATAGATGGTGCCGCCATGAGGAAAGTGATAACCGGCGTTGGTGATGCGCCGGTGGATTGTGACGATGGGTTTCCGGCGACCGAAGGTCACCGGCCAAGTATTTTTGAGGATATGTGTTGGTGTATATATATGTTATGTGTATGAGGGTTTGGTGTTGGAGAGGGGTTTGGTTTCATATCGGAGTGTAGTAGTTGGGAACGAGAAGTTTGGAACCAAGTGGCCGGAAACGCCGGGCGGAAACGAGGCTGCTAGGGGAAGGCTGCTGGGCGCAGGCTGCTGGCGCGCAGTCGTGCCGTGGGGCACGATCGTGCCCCAGCTGGCAGAAAATGCTGGAGGCTGGCGCACGGTCGTGCTAGGGGAGCACGGTCATGTGCGGCCAGGCAGAGAATTCTGGAAGCTGGCGCACGGTCGTGCGCCAGGAGGCACAGTCGTGCGCGGCCAGGGCACGCCGGGAGTGGGCGCCAGGTGCGAGACGCGTGTCAAGTAACGCCGTGTTTCCAATCATTTCCCGTTCCTTTTCCTTTGTATCATTTACCATCGAATCTTAGCCGATGGGAGGTTTCGACCGAGGATCGAGGGCCCGGTCGAGGTCAACTCTTGATGCCAATATACTCTCCAACTTATATACGTTGTCGAGCTTGTATCAACACCGAACAAGCTCGTGTCTTATCCAATCTTTAGGTCCTTCGACTTGTTGCGTATACGTTTATCGCTTTAATTATAATTAATAAAGATCTGAGTACAACGTAACTTGTGTAGGCGATTTATTGGATTAAGATTTGATTACTTGTTGGATTGAGCTTGTATCACCAGATCTTTAGACCTTTCAACTCACGCGGGAAACCACCGAACGAGGTGGGGGTAATTTCTAACTCTTCTTCTGTTTACAGTTTTCCCTAAGTAAACGTATGATTGAGGAATACTAAGTGTTGTGTTTATACTTGTTGTGCCATGATATAACTGTGAAAGGACAGAGGTCCTCTGATCATGCATTCTGTTCGTCCCCTGCTATTTTCTACTACTCTGTGGAGGTGTCGTGAGCCTCTTGAAATGCACTAGCGGTGTGAGACCGTTCATAGGATAAGACGGAGGAATTCCGTACCTATTCATCCCTTGTCATTTCTAATATCTGCTTTGCATATATATGTGTTATGACAACGTGACCGTAGGTTAGCTTTTCGGTATTTAATTCTGTCTTGAGATATATAAGGTGGATTTTATCCCCACAAGTGTATTCCACGCACTTACCCCTTAATCTGTACTCACACTACATGCGATGATGAGCATGAGGAACCCTAGGAGGAGAGAGGAAGTACTGTATCTGGTTTTGTTGTAATAAGACGAGGTCTCTTAAACTTTTTCAAACTATGTTTTGGTTAAGCTTATGTTTTGTAATATTTTGATACATGAAAGGATGTGAGATCCTGATGAGTTTCCGCTGCATATGATGTTTTATATCGGTAGTGAGACCGATTGCTAACGGCAGAGGCCGTATGTTTATAAGTGAGAGATTCACTTCGTCCCTTACAGCTCTGTTACTACTGATGGAGAGGAGAGAACCTTAGGACACAAGCCACGTCGCTAGGGTAGCATTGCACCGCAGGTTGCATCGCCGTAGATGAGGGACACAGGGTTTGCAAATGATAAGGCTACTACCGCCTCACGAATGAGTAGCCAGGGCACCTACTTTGAGCAACTCTTGACCTCGTAGACTGAGATCCCTATCGTGCATGAGGCTTTTATTGCGATAGAGAGGCTAAGTTTGCCCATGTTTGATGGGGCTACCCCCAAGCATGGATATCGCATGTCGAACAGTACTTTATACTCCATCAAATTTCGGAAAAAAAAAAAAATCGATGTAGCTCTAATTGCGATGGAAGGGCCTCCTTATCTTCATGTGGATTTGTAACTGGTTTTTTTTACCTTGTTCAATTTTGAAACAAAAAAATAAAAAAATTTGCACATTTGATTTAAAAAAAAAAAATCCTTGTGTTCAACTCTATAAACTGTCATATTTGATAGCTGATGTGTCTAGGCAGCCTAACATGTCAATAATTTTTTTTTTCAAAATTGACTTGTGTCAAAAAAAAATATGTATAAAGTTATGTTAATTTGACCAATAGTTAAAAATTTGGTTAAAATAACAATTCAAGTCAAGATTGTGATTTTTTCAATAATCAACCCTAAAAAATATTTATTATTAGAAGCTCAACAGTGAACAACAATTGCACTTATATAAGTTGTCACTTGTATCAATTTATTTTGTGCAATGACAAAAAAAAACTTGTTCAAAATATAATACGATATTTAATTTTCTAAGATTGATACATGTCACTACACACTTGTTACTAATTATTTATTTAAAGGTTAAAATTAAAAAAAAAATTGAAGTATGATAATTTTTCAATTTGTGACCTAATATAATTTTTTTTATTAGATTGTATCTTAAAGTTCAAGTGTTTTTTTAAAATGCAACATAAATCCATTTTCCAGCCAATAGAAAAACATGTACTTGCACGCCAGATAAACTTGTCCTCTAAATTATATATTTTAGAAAAAAAGGAAAATAAATCGAGCCCTAAAATGAAATGAAAAGACATATTTATCTTTATGATAGGAAATAGCAGGAAAAACCGCTACTGAATACAACAATGAAATACAATATTTAGATACCGTAAACAGAATGATGTAGCAGTCAAGCCTTTGAAGCATTTGAGCTCAAGATTCATTAAGACCGCTTCAAGCACCAGTTGAAGAAAACTCATATACTTTTAACATTTATGTTGTGTGCTTAGGTTGTTTTAATGGTGTCCTCAATTGACAGGATTTAGATCCTTGCTGAGTGTTTTAGTTTTAGGAGTTTATGGCGATAACTCTGTGTGAGTTAAGGATCTCTCGTGGGTCAACCTGTTTGATTCAAGTAACCTATGTGGAAGCTGAATCTTAATAGGTGAAAACTTGCTAGGTTGATAAATTATAAGGTTGAGTCTATTAAAACAATCTTACTTAGTGAAGTTCCTCCTCAAAGAAGGAGTAGAGCGGACATAGAAGGATTACACCACATTCGAACCACTATTAGCCTTGTGTGTTTATCTTTGTGTTTTAGCATTTTTGCGTTCATATCTTTTTGCATTCTACATCATATCATATAACATTCAAAACTTGCTAAAACACATATTTCAGAAAAGATTCAAAAAGAAACTCTATCAAAAGGTTATATTTTCCGCTACAACGAACTCTAGTTCAGCAAGCTGCGCTGCATTCTAACCCAGTAAACTACACTATATTTTGCGTTGTATTCTATTATAGAGTTCAGTGTTGCAAGTTTGAAAGATTTTCAAAATTTGATAGAGGTTTATTCAACTCTTCCCTAAACTTCTGTGCCACTTGGGACCAACAAGTAGTATCAGAGAAAGTTGGGTTAAAAGTCAACTTGTCTGTTCACCTACCCAAATCTACCTATTACTATTGTGAAAACCGTTTTCATATCTGTTTATCAAAATCTCATGTTTTTAGCATATTATGGATCTCTCACATCACAAGCTACCCATGTTTTCCATAGAAGAATATGACAACCGAAAGATTAGAATGCAGACACATCTCTCTACAATCTATGATGATATGTGGTATGTCCTCACCGAAAGACCACCAGTCATCACAAAACTTAATCCTGCCCTTGGAAGAGAGCAAACAGAAAGAGATAGAGCTGAAGTTGAAGCAACTGCAACACGTACAACAGCACCAGTAATTGTTGAAGTGGAAGTAGCGATAAAAGGAGCAGTAATCAATGAGGGAGTTGATGGAGCTAACCCAAGACCTCCTACTGCATAAGCACCACCTGCAGCAGCAATAAGAGTTGGAATACCTAATTACAGGAGAGCACCACCTCTTGTTGAGTACTTGGTAAAACTAAGGTACGAGTATACTGCTGAAGACATAAAAAGAGCTAACTTAGACAATGTTGCTAAGAATGCATTGTTCCTCATATTGGATAAAGGAACATTCAGTAAGGTGAAGACATGCAAAACTGCCAAAGAGATTTGGAGATTTATGTCCACCTGGGCTAACCCAGGTTGGAAGTGGTTAGGTTGCGGGTTTCCTACTCGAATTATACTATTTTTTGACTAGGACTCTTATCCAAGTCCGATTTTGATTTTTTCAACCCTAATTAGGGACTTGAGAGTCATTGGAAAGGGAACGAGCACTCATATCCATGAAATACATCTAGAGAATAAGCAAGAAACCAAGAGATTGAAGATTCAAGATCAAAGAGGAAGTACCCAATCACAAATTCACTAAGTTTTCTTTGATTTTATTTCTAGTTTTGATCATGTTGTCTTGTACTTTATTTTGCGTTACAAACATGATTAAAGGCTAGGGATCTCGTGATCTTAGGGCATGAGAGTAGTTCTATGGATATTTTATTGAATTTCTAGTTTTAATCTTTCCTCTAAACCCATTATATCTTATTCATGCTTCTTCGTGCTTATTCCATGTATGAATTCTGGCCAAATCTATGCATGCTATAATTAATTAGATTGATATCGAGAGAAGATATATAATTATAGATTTGAGAATGCATGACTCAATTAATTGCTAGATCAAAAGATTGGTAATAATTGGGGTGAGAATACGATCTTATGAGCTTTTAGGAGTTGGTTATTAACTGCGAGGTAGTAATATAGACATTAATAATCAATCTACGGGTTAAGTTGCTCGAGAGAGAGGTTAATCTATAATCGTGATTGCTCACATAAGATAATTGGATTTGAGTTTGATTTAGCTAGATTAGTGAACTTGATTGAAGTAGAATGAAATCGTAGCCTTATGATCCTTGTTTGAATAGTGATATTTCTTGATACTTGTTCGTTTGATTTTTGATTGCATTGATTTGTGTTAAATTTAGATTAATTAAAAATAATTTTCTTAGTTCGGTCACTAGATAAAATTAGGTAAATTAATTAGATAATTAACTCAATTATGATTCACTAGTCTCTGTGGGATTGACCTTGCTCATCTTATCTTTAGTTAACACCATGTACTTGCAGTTAAGTTAGCTAGAAATAGGCTTCGAACATTAAACGAAGCTCATGTTGAAATGAAATTTTGACATGAAAGACATGGGTTTGGCGGACGTGATTCTTGGAATCAAAATTCTTAGGACGTCTGAGGGAATAACACTAATGCAATCACACTACATTAAGAAAGTGCTTATAAAATTCAATGTTTATGACGATCCCATCATCAAAACACCTTTAGAACTCAACGTATACTTGAGTAAAAATTGAGGTGAGCCTGTAGCTCAAGTTGAATATGCAAGGGTTATAGAAAGTCTAATGTATATTACGAATTATACGAGGCCCGATCTTAGAAAGCTCTCGTGAGTAACTTGAGTAGATTTACGAATAATTCAAGTAACGAGCATTGAAAAGCTCTCATGAAATTCTTGAGATACTTGAAGTATACTCTCGATTATGATTTGCATTACATGAGATACCCCATCGTACTTGAAGGGTATAGTGATGCGAATTGGATTTCGGATACGAAAGACTCATTTTCCATGAGTGGATACGTTTTCAATATAGGTGGTGGAGTCGTGTTATGAAAGTCCACAAAAAAAACATGTATAGTTTGTTCTAGGATAGAATCCAAGTTTATAGTCTTGGATAAGATGGGAGAAGAGGCCGAGTGGCTTCATAATTTTCTTGAGGATATTTCATGTTGGAGTAAGCTGGTTCCGACCGTGATAGTGCATTGTGATTACCAAGCTACCATAGGTAGGGTGATGAATAACATGTACAACAGTAAGTCAAGACATATACATCGTTGACATAATATCGTGAGGTAATTAATCTCGACCAGCCTGATGTCAATCGACTACGTAAAGTCGAAAGATAATTTGGTCGATCATTTGACGAAATGATTGAATCGAGATCAAATGAACAAGTTGTTAGGGGGAATGAGATTAAAATCCACGACTTGAAAATTTTATAAGTGGATATCCAACCATGGAGATTGGAGATCCCAATAACATGGTTCAATGGGAAAACTAAGCTATGAAAGTTGGTTGGAAACACTTGAAAAACATAAACTCTTCCCTAGAAAGCATATCAAGTGTTGAATCTACAAACGTGGTGAGGTTAAGTCTTATGACTTTTAATGGTTCCAAAATATCTTAAGGAGGTAGAGTATGATAGGATACTCGTAAGGATACCACTTATGTTAGTAAGAAGTGGTGGTCGCTTCTAACGAATACTTATGAACCAAAGATGTGTCCATGGCCAAGAAGGACAAAAACATGAGAACAAAGGTGTTTGAGGCTTTGTTGTGTGAGCGTTGTTGATTAGGTGTATTGTGTGAGCGTTATTGATTTGGTGTACACGAAGATGGAGTAGTTCAAGGCATTGCGTCCACTAAGCCGCTGGTACACCCGACGACATTAGCTATGGAAGGTTCAAGCCGAAAAGCTACCTATCCTTATGCAACAAGGTCTCTCGAGGATAGAGCTTCGAGTCTGCATTCATGCATTAATTTCTACTCATGTGGGGAATTGTTGAAAAATTGGTTGATAAAAGTGGTGGATAGCACCACTTTGATCAATGATTAAGTGGCTAAGAGTTAATACTTACAAGAATTGGATGCCAAAAGATTAATTTATGTTTGGAGTAGATAATTGAGGCATTTTGAACGCTCAAAACCAATTTTTGGTGAGTGAGAAATTAAGCATCAAAGTTAGTCATTTGAAATGAGAATGTAAAGGTCTTGAGTGTGGGAGGAGTGCTTAACTATCTCACATAGGGAGATGGAACTTGAAAATGCAAGTATAAGATAAGTCATGGGAAAATGCTTAGTAATTAATATACTCTTGGAGATGTAACACACACGTACGGGGTTAAGCTCAACACGACTCGACACAGTTCTGGACCCGACCCGACCTTGATCATCGGCCTTGGTCCTTGGCAATTGGGCTGGACTTGGGTGGATGGGGCTCGAGTTTTACCCAACCTGCTTTATCTTTTTAGGCTGTGGTTGCAGAACAGGGGATGGATTGCTACGTGCAGTGCCGGGTCAAAAATACAGCACGTCGGGAAGATGTTGTAGCACCAGGTCCAGAATGTAGCACATCGGGGACGGCTGCTGCATACAATGCCGAGGACTAAAATGCAGCATGTTGCTGCATGCAGCGCCGTGTTGCTGTATACAACGCCGTGAGTGTTTTTTGACGTTTCATGTTTTTGAACGGGTCGTTAACTTACATTAAAAGACCTGTTTTTGGGCAGTAATTTCCTATCAATTTCAGGTGTAACCCCCCATGTTAGAGACCTATATATAAGAGTCATCATGCATCATTTTTTGATACACCAAAGTGAAAATTTGAATAGCTTTCTCATACATCCATTAAGCTCAATTCTCAAACACCTAAAGTTTGTCAGAGCTCTCGAGGTTTGGGGTGCAACTACTTCAAGAGAAGATGTCATTTTATCTTTGGGAGATGATACGTACGATCCTGTGAGGACTACTCTAGGCGTATCTCGTCTTAAGGAAAGATGGTCTTTCCTCGACTCGACTTGCAGTATCATTGTAATAGTATAAGACTTTTATAAGTCACGTTATTTTCTTATATTTCTTATTTATTTGTTTTGCTTCTGTTCGACAGGTCTTGCCCATTGTAGTGCACCTAATTTCCAACATTATAACCACTTCTAAGAGAACAATTTTTTATGGCAACTTAAGTTACAGTCTTTTCAAACCAAGTGAAATAAATCTATATATATAAAAAAAGACTTTGGATCTCTCAAATATTGACAAGTGGAGCTCTCAAACGTTGACAAGTGGAGTTCTAAAAACATGCCACATCAGCTTTTCTCCTCCTTTATTACCACTCCAGCGTTTCTTCTGATAGAAACGGAAAATAAATAAAAGCTTAAATTATTTTCTTCTCCCTCCCCCACTCCAGCATTTCTTCGCCCACCTTCTCAAACAATCAAAATAGAAAGCATTCTGATGTCTAACACTTTCCAATTTGGAAGCAAGCAAAGCATTTTTGCAAGAATCAGTAGAGGAGAAACACTAAACGGATTCCCCTTTGGAAGTTGGTTAGTTGACAAACATCATTCTTAATTTTTTTTAGCTTTTTTATGTATTTGCTTTGATATTATATTAAGGGCCAGAGTGTTTTACATTATGCTATTAGAATGGGCTTTATTAAGATCTGCAAATTTTTATAGTTGAACAAGTCGGAGTTGAAGTTGATGTTAGAACTCTTAAGTCTCTCTCTCTCTAAAATGTTCATCAATTTGTTAAGATTTGGAATACTTCTCTGATTTTAGGGAATACTCATTTGCTAAAAGCTGTCAAAGAATGGCATATCAACACTGCAAAGTATCACATTAAATGAGGTGTGCAATTTTTATGAGTGATTCTACGGGATTTAACCGATTGCATTATGCTGTACAAAATGGTTGGTTATGCACTGGTTTGTTATTCAAAAGATTTTTTTTTCTTTAATGTTTGTGTTGATTGGATGTGTATTAGAGAACAAGGAGCTTATGAAATTATTTCTAATAAAAGATGTTATATAGAAGCTAATTCTGTGGGTGGAACATCTCTACAATGTGCCGCTTCATTTGGAAGCTTCAAAACTGTGAAGTTTGCAAAGAGTATTACAGGTGCACTCTTCTTTACAATAAAATCAACATAAAATGCAGATGCTGGTTTTCTACCTCAATGCACATGATTCATGTATTTCGAATTTTGTTATTCTATATCATAAGTGTATTATAAGAAAGTTAGACAATCCAGGGGAAATTACTGCGTTTACATTTTTGAATTAATTTTATTTCTGAGTTTTTACCATATTTAGAGTTTCTCTTACATATAAGATTTGGAAGTTTTAATTTGATATTCTTTTGAATTTTCTCATTTGAGTAGTCTATGCAGTTATGACATTTCCTTCTAAATTTTCCAGTAGAATTTCTAAGTTAGATAATGACTTGCTAGCAAAAAAGCTCATATCCACTAAATTCACATGTGTTTTATATGCATTCAGAAATGTGCTAAAAATTTGTCCTAACATTGAGGAAGCATTTTCTCCTCTCTTGATTCTAAGTTGGCCTCTCAGATTAGCACATTTGAACATGAGGTAATTGGAGTAAAAAACTTGAATACTATGATTTGCAAGTCCGCTCTGAGCTAACATTGTGAATAAGTGGTTCACCTTATTCTTTTGTGGAAAGTTCTCAACAGGCAGAGCATGTGTCCTCCTTTACAACACAACAAGGTATGATGCAAGAAGCCTTACAAGGTATTGATATGATCTGTGTCGAAAATTGGTTGCAATCATGTGATGGATGTGTATTGTCAAGGATTGACCTCTTAGAGAGGTTGATTTCAACACGATTTGGAATTTTCGAAGCTGCAGGTTGATATATATATATATATTTTTTCATTAAATTGCTCTCTCACTCTCTGTATGAATTATTTGAAATTGTTAGACATCTCTTTTTTTCTTTCTCTAACGTCTGTAGTATGAAGCTGCTTGGCTTGCTGGAAACTGGGATTTTGTCCATTTCTTTCTGATGCAAATGCATTTATTTCATATTGATTCAGTGATGCTAAACAAAAAGCTGCAATACTGAAGTGGTTGCAGAAAACATGAACTGCATTCTAAATTCAAAAGAAAGACATAAAGAATGAATGGACCATCACACACAACAATGCAGTACGAGAAAGATCATTGTTGTCTTTGGATCTCTCAAATCATGCCACATCAGCTATTTGGAGGAATCTAGAGCCAACACATCAACATTTTAGAGAAATGTGGAGCAGCCATGTGTCCTTCTCCCTCATTCTTTAACCCACAACCGTTACAAACTTTGTTTTGTAGCCTGTCTCTTCCTTTTCCATCTCAAGTTTTGACAAGTGGCTTTCTCAAAGATTGACACATCAGCTTTTTCAAGACTTCTCAGGAGGCCACCTGTCCAAATTCTTTTCTCATCCGTTTCTTCTCATTTCTCTCCTACCAAGCGTTTCTTCTGAAAGAAACTGAAGTTCTTTTCTCCTGTCTCTCCCATGTTCTCTCTCACTCATTCCTCAACTCTTAATTGTATTAAAGAAGGAAAAAGTAAATGCTGAAATGATTCTTCATAATGACTTGCACAGTATAGTCTCATCTCATGGGGTTCAGGTAATTTTCTCCCCAATGTTCACGCAGGAATCAAGGTTCGTGCTTATTATCCAGTTGGTAAAAGTGAGAAGAGGAAGTTTGCCCTGTATAATGCAGTAAAGACGCTTGATTTCTTCCAAATTTACATCTTTTTTGTTTTCAAATCAAGATTTTTTGTTTTCAGATAGTCTCAATTGCAGGCTTTCTTTTCATTTAATGGAATTTTACATCACTTTGAAATGCTGCAGCTTGCAGGTATTTTTCAACCACATCCACTTCTCAAAATGGATACGGTAGTAGTTCCGGAATTTTTAGTAGAGCCATAGAGAATATGGTTTGATTCAATTGTGAAAGAATGAGCTATTCAAGATGTTTTACATTCTGAAGCAGATAACATACAGAGGGTAGGTATAAGTTATCAATAACTCTTTCAATTTGTATAAACCTTTCTATCCCTTCTGAGTTTTCTATCTCATGCATAGTAGAAAGAGAACTCTTAGATAATCAATTTTACATATCAACTTACAATTGTTGTGGCTCATGATGCACCTTTAGGAGTAGCATTTTGGAGTGGCGGCTTCAATATGAATCCGGTAATTTTCTTAATGTTTGATACATTTAAATGCTAATTAGAGTTGTGATGAGTGTGTGGTGAAGCTTTAAGACAAACTATAACTCTAGGTGCTGATTTGTATACTATAATAATTTTCTTCAGGATAATGATTCTGGTGTATATACATACATATATATATAAATATAGATGGGATTGGGGAACTTTGCTGGCTATTCCTCTTTTCAGTAAATATTTTATATTTGCAGATCCCTATTTTAAAATTGTTTAGATCATAATTGTATAGTAAGATTATGAATACAACCTGCAACTCTGTTTTTCCCTCTTAGTGTGAGTGATGGCTGGGTGTCTAAAGTGGCCACTTTTGCTCCAAAGTTGAGACTACTTCATTATGTTGGCGAAAAAGAACATATACGTAAATTGTGTAAGGACACATCTTATGTAATAAAATTATCTAAGAAACCTCCATTACAGCATTACCTCTACCTGTTGAGAGATTCTACAACAAACGAGAAACCGATCAGGTATTTGAACTCGAACTCTTTTCACTTATTTGTGGTTAAATATTTAATTCTAATTTTTAAATGAAATAAAGTTTAAAACTATTTCCATAGATTTCTGGCCACAAGCACAACTCCCAGTTAATCTATAATGGGTTTGATTTATAGTGGCATGTGGCTTTTGTTAATTTTGGCTGGATTTTTTTTACAATTGGGTATTGAATATTAGTGGAATTGTTTCGAAATTTGGTTTGGTTATGTTAAAACTGATGGAATTTGGCAGGTTTTGGAGGAAGTTGGTGGCTCAATGCACTTTCAGAAATAATGGCATGTGTTGAGACTATCATTGGCTACTCCGAGACATCATATATAACGTTTGGTATCCCTATTTGCAAAGAATTTGATGCAGATTATACCCGGAAGGATGCAAGATTGTTTATTCTTTTGCAAGGGTGTGAAATAAGCATATTTTATAATTGTGTGAGATCAATTTCAATGATCGAATAACTCTTTATTTGTAGCAATTGCTTGAGAGAAATTATTAGAGTAGAGTTTGAGGTTCCTCTTCCACAGATGGAGGGTTTAGACGAATTTTATTCTAAGCATATGTTTCGAGGAAATGGGGGTCTTTCATAAAGGGAAAGAATCGGTAATAGTGACTGAGGATATGGGGGACAAACATATTAAAGGAAGATAATTCACCGTCGGTAAATGGAAGAAATCAACTAGGATTTTAGCACGAGCTACCATAGCTAACAATTTCTTAATTTTTCTAAGCCAGGAACTGACACTCTAGCCGACGAGATATGTTTTATACATTTCCCAACAATTTTTCGATGATTTCATTACTAACAATTAGTCTCAGACTCATGCTTAATAAAAAATAAGCGCAAGGACACTTATTTATATTAGAGCTCCCAGACTAATTAAAACTAGCTTTGCGACCCTTATTTATATTACAACACCAAAACTAATTAAAACTAGCTTTATGACCCTTCTTTATATTAGAGCTCCCAGAGTAATTAAAACTAACTTTGTGCAAACATACTTTGATACGTATAACTATAATACAATTGAGTTGAAATTTCAAAATTAAAATAGTTATACACTAGGTTACTTTTGCATACGCAATGAATAAACTCAAACAAATTAATGTGATATTGAATCTTCGGAACAATATAATACAAATGAAGTGGATAAAATTCATATCAAGTCGTTAGAGGAAAGAGTAAAAATATGCAATTTTTAAAAATATTTCGCCCCCCAAATAAATTATGATATTAATTGACTTATAGTAAAAAAATAAGAAAAATTTAAAAGGTTATCTAATAAAAACAAACATTTCAGGAATAAATTTTATAAGTATTTAAGTGAACTTACCATCCTATTTTAGAACTTCAATATTTTTCAGGAATATCGAAAAATGTCATATATTTAAAAATGAATTAATAAAATCTAAATGTACTTCAAAGGCTATAAATCAACTCGAACAATATGGTATCGCATATCTAATTATAATTTGAAACATATTAATAAATCTTAATACAAATTTTTAATTTACTTCGATACATGACATAATACATTAAGTTTAATTTGACTACCAATATTTTCGATTTTGGATTTCACAATGCACAAAGTTTGATTTCAAATCACATAGACTTTTATTTACAATCCGTTTTAATCATTCAAAATGACAAAATTAGACAAGGATAAAAGAACAAGAGAACAAAAACAAAGCCAATTAAATTGAGAATACATAACTAATTTATCATTTGCAATGTCATGCATATGCGTCTCCATTGAATACTAAGAGCATCTATAGCTAAACATGTCAATATATATGCATCAAATATATAGCAAATAACTAAAACAAATTTAAATTAGACGAGTTAGGCAGCCCGTGCAACGTACGGTTTAAAACCTGGTTATGTTAATTATGCGGTCCTTGGTTTTGTTGCCCGAGTCAGGTTTTAACGACATATTTTTTTGATAATATTGGTGGAATAACATGATTTCTTTAAGTATGAGTAGAATGTGATTATTAAATTTTTTATTATACGAAATCATACCGGAAAACAAAAGGTAAAAATATCTCAAAACTCTAAAGTAGAAAAGAATACAAGTTAGTTGTTAGATAAAAAATGAAAATAATAATAATAATAATAAAAAAAAAAAATTCCAAAGAAAAACATTACCAACAAGTTCGGGGACATTTTGGTCATTGTGAAAATTAGATTGAGTAGAGATATACATATTAGCTTAATGTGTCATATTAATAGACCATATTCACCTTCCACCTCACATTGCCACCACTCATTTCATTTGCAGCCAAACTCTTCATCTTCTATTTCTTGTGACAACTATGAAAAGGTTTGTGCAAATAATGATGATGTTCCTCATTCTCATCCACCTCTGCAGTTGTCGTCATATCCAAATAGTTTCCGACAAAGTTAGTAATCTACTACCTGCACCTTCTCCAAAGGAATCTAAAAACGATGATGAATCGAACTACAACGTATCACATCGGAAGACTCCAACGAGCCCCAACCCCTTGCATAACTGATCCCTCATCACTTTCTTCTTTCTCTTTCTTCACTCACACAAGATACATATTTAGTTTTGCAGTCTTAATAAGTTTCTCTTAGATGTTTTTTGTGTTTACTTGTATTTATATGCAATGGCTAATTAAAGCTCTAGACATGTAAAAGTGTTGATTAGAATTAGACAAATGAATTGTTTGTTCTTCTAATTTCCACTCTCTTTTTTTCTTTTTCTTTTTTATAACTTGGATGCATGGCTTAATTTTCCTTTTTTTTTTTTCCTTTAATAACCTACTTCTAAGCTTACGTCCAATTAATATGAGGATAATTATTTTGGTCCGTCGAAGTGCTACCATATAAATTAGAGATGTATTTAAATGTTAAAATTTCAAGATATGGTCCACTAATTTCACTAACAATGTCTTATATTCTAAAAGAGAAGAGAGCAAATTTTGCTCCCCTTAAGATTCAAACTACCTCGACCATAACTCGCAACTCCTCATTTATCATTAATTATGTTTGCGGAAATAATTTTCAATCTTAATTAAAAAAAGAGGGTTAATATATGCTAGTCAAAGTTGGATGCATTATGGGGAATAGATCTCTCTCATCCTTTTCAAGATAATTGTTTTTACAAAATAACTTATTTGAAATTATTTTCTACATTTTGGATTACCATTTTTTTTTTAATTTCAATTTTTTTTTATTATGTCTTCATTAATTATAAATACTCATATCTCAAGTTCTTCCGATTCATGATATGTCGACATGAAATTTATCAATCATATCCTATGGCCGTCTAAAGTATGAAATATTAAAGAAATAGTGACGCAGATCACAAACAAGTCAAACAAAGAGACCAATTAGTGAACTTTTACCAACCTAAATGTCGCATTATTATAAAGTCCAATTAGTGAACTTTTACCAACCTAAATGGAGTCGTCAATTATTTAGAAGCTCTAATGATTAAGAAAATGAATTAAATTGAGAATACGATAGACTCGATACAATGTCTCATGTCTGAAACAAGTCAAACATGTGAGCCTGCAAGCACGTGGAGGTTCATATCCAACAGAAAAACAGTTTCAGAATATTATTTTGTTTCCCCTTTCCCCAACAGTAAAATTTGTCAAAAATTCAAGATATATATCCGTTTGTTTTTAGTTAGTCAGACCAAAAATTAGTCATTGATACTCGAATAGACTATCAAGTTTCAAGTGTATATATATAGTAGATATGATAGTTTTGTTGATGTTATATTTGATGAATCAATGGTGAACAAAATTAATGTTGTACATCTACTTATAAATATTTTATCTCTTAGGAAATATATAAGGCAGAAATCAAATTGTGGATAATACATGTTAGAAAAATGGAAGTCCAATGTCGAAAAGCTAGAAGAAATATATTTTTCTTTTCAACTGAAAGATTTAATTAAATTAGACAAATATATATGTTATTATCATATGCGCATGCATATTCCAGGATGAGTATAGTATGTTAGTCAATGAACCAACTATTTGAATAATATGAAGGATAAAGTAAGGTGGGGAGTTAGAATGTTACAATAAATATATTATTCTTGATCCCAATAATAATAGATGTTGCAGCCTGCAGATACCACACTAGAAAAAGCCATTATTGATGAAGAAACCTTACATACAATGAAGGGGTATTAGCAAATTAATTGGAATCAAATTGCCAAGAAACTCAATATAAATTAGAAAATAATGCAGCCAATGAAATATCACTTATTCTTACAAATATTGTAGGGACATGGAATCCCAAGAAAGACAAAAACAAAAACTATAAGCAAAATATTTATCCGACAAGCAACTTCTATATTTTTAATTATAAATATGCATTTATAAGAAATGAAGAACGGGAAAGCAAATTAGTATCATTTCAACAAAGAATTAATGGACACTTTCATTTCTAGCCGCTTGTAGTAGAAAATATTCAGTTTTAGTATGATTCTTTTCTAATCAATTTTAAGTATTTTTATTCTTCCATAATATCAAAACATAGGTCATACAACTCCATATTGTATCAACAGAACCAACCAATTCCATTGACATCAACATGTATATATCATCTAAACTTAAGTTGTATCACTATATCTCATTCCAAAAGAATCATATTTTTCTAGTTTCATGAGCCTTATTCATCCAAACTTAGGTTGTACCACTCCAATCGTACGAAATGTATAATTGATCGATTAAATGTTAATAAAATAACAACAATTAGAATAAGAAAAATAAAATAAAATTGGAAGTTAGGCTAAAAATACACTAGAACCTTCAATGAAAGTTTTGTAATTAAATTATTTGATGGGTTAAAAACTACCAAGTCACAACCCTATTAGTTATTTAATTTGGGCTTTTAGGAGTGTAGCCCGGCCTTTTATTTGGGCTTTTAGGACTTCTTCACCACCAAAACTCTATAATTTCAAGACCTGGCTGATATAAAATTGCAGCTATTTAATTAGCTAATAAACATTCAATTGGGCCATATATCATTATTTGAGTTAAAAACCAATGAATCCAACTATCAAATCAAGAATTATTTCTCAATCAGCAAGTAATTTCTTCGATCTAAATCTATTTCTAAACCCAAATTGGGCTTTTATGGTATTACATAATGGGTCTTCATGGGTCTGTGACTGTGAGTTACATAATTTGTCAAAAAGAACAAATATAACGAAAAATCACATTTTTATGCAATTTGTCAACAAATATTTTGGCTCAGTACCTTATTAGCAAACATACTCTCTCCAACTTGGGGAAATAAATCATTTTTAATACAATACTCAAAAAAAATTCAATTTAGTCCTAGCAAAAAAAAAAAAAAAAAGATAATAAATTAAAATAAAAATAAAGATTGGAATTCGCATGTGAGGACACTCAAATTTGGGAAAGAAAAAAAAAAGATGCAAAATCGTACGTATATATTGCTCATTAAACCAAATTCCTTGCGATAAAAGAATCAAGAAACCAAATGAAATTCCACGAAAGATTTAAGAACCCTAATTAAACCCACAGAAACACTAGATCGATCATCTTTCTGTACATGAACTAAAAGGAAGTTAGTAATGAATTAGTTTTGAAGGCTTACTTACAATTACATGAATGAAGTGTTGTGATAAAGCAAGCAAGCATCAGCGAAAGTAGGGGACAACAGTGCGAGTAACGAAGGTGTCCACATCAAGATTCCTCAATACAGCAAAGGGGGGATCCAGATTGATCATACTACGGAAGGTGATTCCGCGTTCCTCTCGAACCTCAAAGCTACGAATCCGAGGCCTCCTAGGGTTTATGATAACGGTGATTCCACGGATCGCTCTCCTCAGCGCATTCCTCACTTCTCTAGCCTTCTGCCTGAACACCGGATCCTCATCCTCTCTGCAGTGCTCAATGATGATTGTCCTCATACACTTCCCCTTCCGTGGCTCCGGATTATCCAGACCGAGTTTCAGAAACGCGCCGCCGCGCTTCACTGAGCTCCGAGTTGCCTTTACCATTTTTTGAGAACGCTCGTTTTCCAAAACGATTCACTGTATTCGCTCTTTCTTTTTCAGAGTGATTGATTGACAGTGCGATGAGACAGAGAGAGAGGGGGGGATGAAATGTGCGTGAACTCTAATTTAGAGAGAGAGAGAGATGTGCGTGAGCTCTAATTTAAGAGAGAGATGGAGATGAAATGAACGTGATCTCTCAATATTCATAGGTGGTGCAGCTATTATCTGATCTGGTTCGTTGATTTGTAGCTTTCCCGCTCTCTTTGGACGGCGAGGATCAGGTTTGGAGGTAACTGAATAACAGATGGACCGTTGCTTTCTTATTGTACATGTACTCAATAGTGAAACCAAGTTGCCAAATATATATATATATATATATATATATATATATATATATATATAAATTTCAATAAGGACATACAAAACTCACGCACTTATTTTGTCACTATAACCTTCTTCTTATGTTCATTTACTTTTACTTTTATTTACAAATTAATAATAATAATAATAATAATAATAATAATAATAATAATAATAATAATAATAATAATAATAATAATAATAATAATAATAATAATAATAAAATCAACGGTTCAAAATAAGAGGATAGAATTTTCAATCATAAAATATGATTCCAAAAATGGAATGCTGTACTGAGTTTTTCAAGGCTGAAGAATTTAGTTTATGTAAAGTTGTGTTTTACTTTAAGGGCATCTGTATCGATGTTTTTATCATTGTGATTATCTAAAATTTTTAGTTAACTATTGTAAAAGTGTTTTTATCTATGTGTTTTAGTGTGAAATGTGGTGTGTTTTCATGCAGAAACACCATTCTTACAGAAAGTTATCTGCAATAGTGGGATGACTGTAGCTTTTGATCCTTTAATCAATATTTTAATATTTTTTCTTTTCGGATACTACTTGCTATGCTTTTATCAATTATGCAGATTTTATTTTATAAAATTATATGTTTTTAATTTATTTGCTGAAATTATATGATTTGTTTGCTGAAATTTTCAATTGTGTTTTTATATTTCTTCCTCGATTATATCAAAATTTCTACTATACTATCAAATAAATATTTTTGGTGCATCTAAGTTTCAAAAATTTGAATGATGGTTCACAACTACCAATATAGTTCACTTGATGGAATTATGTATTTAATAAATTTTGTATAAATTGTCCAGTTATTCTATTTAATTAATTGTGTATGGATTATCCATTTGTTCATTTAAAAATTGATCAATTGCTTTATCATCAAAATAGTCCATTTAATTGAAACATCAAAATAAATATTTAATTTGTATTATTTGTATGTCAGATTATTAATCTCATGATTAATAAATAAAGTTTGCTCTTTTTTTTATTTAATCTAAATTTAATTTTCAATTATTCATTATTAAAAATTAAAATAATAAAATAATTGACTTTTAGTTGATATAAGTATGAAAAAATGGATTAGTGGATAATGAGACTCACACATAATAATTGTATTAATGTAAAAATTGATGTGGGTGTGTGTGTGTTTAAAAAGTGGATATTTTTTAGATTGAATAAGTGACATGCGTGACCCACAATAATGAGTGTTATTAACACTCAATGATGTGAGTGCTCTAATAGAAAGGCTTGGGATTGACATTACATAGAGTAGAAGGTGTTTGACTAAGCTTATTTTTTGAGCTTATAAACTCTTACAGCTTATAAACTCTTATATGATGTTTAATTTTAATTTAGAAATACGTTGTAAAAATGTTTGGATTAATAATATAATGGAGTTTAAAAGATGTTAGTAATGAAAATTGTATAATTTCAATGATCAAATTTTAAGGTGTTTATGAAAAATAAGTTCTTATTTTTAAAATAAGTTGAGATGTCCCAACTTTTCTAAAAAGAGTTTAAAAGCTCCTAGCATACATCTTATTTTATGATGAAATAATACCTTATTTTTATATAATTGTCAAACACTTTTGAAGAGCTTATAAGTTCTTAAACATGCATCTTATAGGAGTTTATGAGCTCTCCTAAATATCATAAATTTATGCTTTATTTTTATGAAAAATGTGAAAAGTAATTGGGGATTAATGATGCATTCGAGGGACCAAATATCATCCAAATTAAAGATAACAAATAATAAAATGGTAGGAACTGAAAATTGTAAATTTAAAACATTATCTTTTGGTTATTAATCAATTAAGAACATTATTTTTTCGAGCCCCACCATTGATACATCTTTTAAATTTGAGCGTTTTTAGGATAATTAATCCAAAATTTCAAAATTTTGGACCTAACTTGCATGTGCAATGCATGTGTCTCTACAAATTTGGATTTTTCAAAATTTCAAAATTTTGGACCTAACTTGCTTGAAGAAAGGAGAGTGCTTTGACGTAGAAAACATAAATTTTTGTTAAGTTTTGAGAAAGCTCCGTTGTAATTGCCACCTCCGCTGCCGGAATCCGTCATAACCACCCTCAAGCTCACCAAAATTTTATTTTTCTCGAAATTGAACCAAAATATATATTTTATACGCCAAAATACTCATCTCTTCAAGCTATAACTAAAAAACCTCAATCAATTTATCGAATTCAATTCGATTGATAATCGATTTAAATTTTCAAAAAGCCATGATATGGAGAGACACATGCATGACACATGTGATTTAGGCCCCATTTTTTTGGAATTTTGGGTTAATTGTCCTAAAATCACCCATATAAAAAATATAGTGTCTCAATGTCGGGGCCCGAAAAGATAGTGCTATATATTGATGGGCTAAAAGATAGTGTCCTAAATTTTCAATTTCTCCGAAACACTCATCTATCAAGACATGCTAATAAGTGACTTCAAGAAGCCTAACATCCACCTATAAATGTTATAACATGACTCATCACTAAATAACATGTGGCGTACATTAAATGCAATGAAACATAGAATGTAATACCAAATATGATAGAGGATTTGGATTGTACATTATCAACCAGTCATAGAATACACAAAAAGGAAATAGAGGTAGCAATATTACCAGTTATATATATATATATATATATATATATATATATATATATATTTTCCTCACTCATCGATCTATATTTTTAAACTATTGTTGCATTGATTTGATGTACAATGCAGAGTTCATGAAATGACTCCAACATCTTCATCTATTAAGGAGATTGACCCATCGCGTACTTGGTGGGCTTTGAAGCTTCACCAAATCAGAGGTTATCTAGTATCTGCATTTGCAAATCAAAGAACCAATCAAAACTTTGAGATTGTTTTCATGATGATAAAATATGTAAATCAGTACACTTTCACATGCATTGCATGAGGTACTTGAGTACATGTACTACTACTTATATTACAAGTTTACAACATTGATTTAATATGCATCATAAAATATTTTACTCATCCATTTTATTATATATATATGAAGAGGGGATTGCGACTCATGCAAATGTGGAATTTGATTATATGCCAAGGTTTACTAAAATAATCGTATATAGAATGATATATATACAATGAAAACTTTCGTTCAATTTAGTACCTGGCAAATAAACAATATATATATATATATATATATATATAAATGTTCTAACTTAATATCTAATTCATTTTGTAAATAAGCACACTAGCTTCTCGAACCGGTAATTTAGGAGAATAACTTATGAAATTTTAGGAATTAAGACCACTTTCGGTCTAACGCTCCAATAGAGCCCAAATTGCTCCCGACAGACTTGCAACCCCAATTTTGGACTTCTTGTAGCCCAATTCACTTATGTGGATTGAATATTCATCACATGTGCGCTGAATTTGGTGTGTTAGCTCTTCGATTTTATTGATTGTTTTCCATTCATAAAGTCTATTTTGATGTGGCAATCACATTTTCATTAAAATACACTAATTGTCTAAAAAATATTAAAATAAATAAATATATATTAAATATTAAAATAAATACAAATACATAAATCGAAGGAAATTAAGTTTTACTTTTGTAGAACTAAATTATTTATATTACAAAATAATAATTTTAAAATCCTTGAATATTTATTTAAAATAAATAATTTTTTTTTTATAATTTAGTTAAAAATCAAAACCTTATAATTTTCAACCAACTATTATTAAAACATATAAAAATTATTTATAATTTGATAAGTAATACTATGTAATATTTTTGTTTGAATTAAATAATAGTTTTATGTGTATCAGGTAGTACTTTTAAGTATATGACTTCAAATCCATAATTAGTTTGAGAAATTGTACTTATACAAGTATTACCTTTATTCTCATGATGCGCAATATTTTTATTTGTATCATATAAATAATTTTATGTGTATCTTGTGAAAGTATTACATGATACACATAAACGTATTTACATGTTACACATAAAAATATTGATATTTTTATGGAAACATTAGTTTATAAAAAATCATAATAATTTTGAATTACATTTTGTTTTTGGTACTACTAATGCTAAAAGGCATGCCGATTTGTTTTCTTTTAAAAAGCTTTCTTCTTCTTCTTGTTTATTTTATTAGTCTAATCTTTTATTTCCCTATTATTTTAATTAAAAAAATTAATTATAGACAGGATTGATGATAAAGCTGAAATCAGAAAAAAGCAATTCATATAATCCTTTACTTAAATAATTAAAAGTATTTAGTATGATATTTTTTCTATATGTTTATAATATTTCATGTATTGGAAAACTCTCTAAATCTATTTTAATATAAAATTAAGTTAGTTCATAAACCAAAGTATTAAAATTTACATGTAAGTCTTTTTAGTAATTATTTTGAAATATAACGAATCTCTTATCTTTTATAATTAAATAGATAAAAACTAAATAAATACATTAACTTACTTAAATATCCTTAAAATTTATTATTTAATAAGAATATTACAGACATTACAAAATATGAACCAAACGGATGAAAACTATACGTATTTTTATAATAACAAATATATATATCCACACGTACACATATCGAAAGTTACTTCAAAATGTTTCAATGCTGAAATATCTACACTAATAAATTCGTACATAAGCTATTTAAAATAGGAACATATTTTAAGGACTATTGTAAGAATAGTTGAATTAAGGAGCAAATGATTTTTATTACTTTGACGCGTGAAATTTGTTACTATTATTCTTTTTTTTTTTTTTGAAGAATTGTTACTATTATTCTATTCGTGCTTGCGTGTCATTAATGCATAACGGTATGTAAATGTGTTCAAATAAATTACTGATTTTGCATTTGCCATGTATGGATATTTATTAATGGCATTTACTATTGTTTTCTTTGTATTAATATATTGGAAAGTATGTTTATTAGTATCATTTATAAACATTCTTTTTCAGTCATGATTTGTGGTTTGAAAAGAAAGCAATAAACCTTAATACACACTAAATTTAATATATTTCTAACACCATCCGAATTCACAGGTTAAAAAAAGGAAACCAAGAAGGATTACTATTATTTTTTCTTAAAAAAACCGATAATTAAAAGTGATTAAAACTTGAGAAAAATTAATAATTTGCTATGACAATTGGAAAGCACGAGGCGTGTCATGGTAGTTTTATTTTTTATTTTTATTTTTAGGAGACATAAGAAAATTTCGTAGTTTTTAAATTTTCTACGATAATTACCTTAAAAATAAAATTAATTGTAAACACCTTGTTAATTAAATAGTAAAATAATAAGTTGATTGGATTTCAAGGAAATTAAATCATGAATAAAATATAGTAGATTTGTTATATTCACCTCAAAATCAACATTAAGGGCCAAATTTAAGTTTAATTAACTCGTAATCAACGTAGAGTCCTTATTAAAAATGGGTATATTGTTATTTTCTATTTTCGAAAATAAGTAAGATACTTAAAAATGGGTGTATTGTTATTTTCTATTTTGAAATAGACGATAATCAGGATTTAATATTTTCAAATATTATTTAATCTGGTGCATTTAAAAGGACTAGATTCTGCAAATTCAAATAATGTTTGACTTGAAGGAATAAAAAAAGTAATACGTCAAAGAAGGAAAGCAGTCATAATAAATAGGAGAAAATCCAGGGTAGTGATTCAGCCCACAATATTATTGCAATTTTGCAAAACAGGAAAAGAAGTGTGTGTGAAAATTTCTCACAATCAGCAACAACTGTAGAGGAAATACTGAAACACGTGTTGTCAAATACCCTTTTTCGTACAGTTTCAGCAGAGACCCACCTCCCTCTATTTCAACCCATATAAAATCCCCCTTCCCATTTTCTCTGCAACCAAAAACCTTGACCCAATTCACTGAATTTTCAGAATTCCGCAGAAATGGTGGCCGGGAAGGCACCGGAGTGGCTTCCTCCCGGCTTTACAGAGAAGCTCAAATACAAGAATGGGAGGAAAATTAAGGTGGTTAATTTCCGTTGATGTCCTCTTTTATTTTTTTTAATATATATATTTTTTAAATCCTTCCTTGTGTTTTACATCTTTCAGCATGTTTAATTTAGTTTTTTTTTTTTTGGAAAATAAGTTAATCAATTTGTTTGCTGTGAGTTTGAGTTGGTGAATTTGCTGAACTGTTGATGAAAAGCGAAGCAAATCTTTGTTTTTGCAAGTTGGGCATCAAATCATTTGAATTGTTGTGCCCTAGAGAAATGTTTGGTTCTGCATCTTTCGTTGAATTAAGTTTGTTTTGTTGATCGACATGGTTAAGTACCTGCATGTTGAAGTAGAGCAAGATTTTGATTTTGATCTTACTCGGATATACTTTCTTGCTGAATTGTATAGAGCTTGTAGGACTTTTTATCTGTTTTTTTATTTGAATTAGCTAAAGAACGAGTTACAGAATTCGATGTGGCTTGAATGTGGAGTGTACCAACATATACGCCATATCTCCTTATCCTCTTCTTTTCACAAATGAGTGATATATAAAGTTTGCCTTTTTCTTTTGTTATGTTGTGTTTTGTTGTTGTGTGTTGTGTGTATGTGTGTTCCCAAAATTATGTGCATTTGTGAAATTTTGTTAGTTTGTTGGGTGTATTTGTGACCTTCAAGTCTTACCTTGGTATATTGAATTTCATGTGAGAAAGGTAGTGAAACTGGAAAGTTGTTAGTGTTTGGGTAACCCATGCATTCTTCAAGAATCCCAAAGTTTTTATGACTTTGGGAACACTCAGAACTAATGGCATATGCTGGTGGGGTGTGATGCATTATATTCCAATAAGATGTATATCGATCATTGTAAGAATTTAAAGAGTTGTGGGACCCTGTTAAACGTTAAGGGTGCATGAATTCCAGCTGACGTAGAACCATGCAGCGTAAATCCAAAAGCTGAAAACTAAATTAGGGTTCATATAATTATGTTTAACACTTCACGTAATGCATTCAGTTTGGAATTTCAATAATCATCGGAAGGTTTTTAGGATTCTTACACGTGTCGCATATTTATTAACCATTAAAGTATATTGTGTCAAAACATGAAGCAAGATGTGGTAGTTCCTGTATTTATAGTTAATTTCCTATATGACTTTGTAAACACCACAGGAACTTCCCTTTTCTTTAAATTAAAGTCGCATATGTGGAAATAGTGAAAAAATGAGTTTCATTCGTATTAAATGAACATATAGAAATAGACATCCATTCTTGGTACTTTCAGCATGTACAGGACCAAGAAAAGGAGGGTTAAATTACTACATGACTGCAATCCATGATGAGGATTTCATTTTTCTCTATGCTACTCCATTTTAGGTTTTTATCTTTTCACCATATAGACAGGGGTTTTTGCCTGAAGGGTTGACGTAAGCAGTGGAGTTGCATCTAAACAAAAAATTCAAAATTTATGTCCTGACGATTGTTTTTCTCTGATAACCATGCTCTTAGACCCTAAAGAAGAAATTTGTGATATTACATGTTTGTAAGTAGTTGATATTAATAAAACTAATAAGCCACTTGATTGATATCTGTAAATGGTATAATGCCAAATGGAGAATTTTTTTATTTTTTATTTTTTTATTACTTAGAGGAAGACATAAATAGAATGCCAGAGAATTGGTACTTATATTGTGGGTGTCTGGTTGTTGCAGTACTACCTCGATGTTGCAACAGGTAAAAAATATCACTCCAAGAAGGATCTTTTATGTGCCATAGAAGACAATGGTAAGCTTGTTACACCTCAAAAAGAAAATGTGGTTGACAATGGTCTCTCTGATAACAAATCAGATGTCGTAAGTTTCCATACTAAATGATCCTACATATATACTTCTTGTGCGGGTTCTCTTTTGTCGTAAAAGCTGACTATAATGTGCTTCTTACAGATGTCAGTTAGAACAAATGATACTCCTGCATGGTTCCCTGATGGATGGAGAGTGGAGGAAAGAACACGACAGACAGGCTCATCCCAGGGATCAGTTTACAAGGTGCGTAAGACACAAAAGGAGTAGCTTTCGTCACCTACATTAACTGACATAGTTTCTATACAGTTGCATGTTCGCGTATTTAATGTTGTCCTTTTTTTTAGGGTTATAGATGATATTCTGTACAGTTTATAAGAAATCTTTGAAGCTTTAAAGAACACAATTTAGAAAGTCAGATTTTACCAAATTTATGCGGTTATGACTTGTTGTCAGAGCTTATACATAATCCAATGTTAAATTATGGGTTTACGTGATCTTGGCTCTTGACTCTGACACAAAAAAACTATGAAGACATACAAACTGTCAGTTTTCTGGTTAGTGTGGTTTGTGGTTTCATCAGATGCCTTATGTTGTCTGTTACTTCTGTTGCTACACAATCCAAGTCTCTGTTGAATACATGCAGTAGATGACCTCAGCAAGCCTCCCCAAAGGGGGTTTGATTATGTGTTGAAAGCTTTCCCATCATTATGTTTGTCTTCTTTGTTGAATGTATAAGCATCATATCATGACCATCCTGATTCCATTTCTTTGTACCTTGTTTCATTTTATTGATTAAAGTCATGAACAACATTGATTAAAATTGGACCAGTAAGCAATTTCTCACATTAGTTTGAAATCTAGGCATCAGTAATCAAGTTGGAATCTTATCTATAGAAAGGGATTAATTGTACAAAATGCCTGAGGTCATATTAGGCATGCAAGACCACTATGGCATGTATCTTGGAGATTTTTTGCATAGTTTTATGAAGATCCTTAGTTACATTGGTATTCTAGATTTGTAGAAGTTGCAGAAGGGACTTATTATTTTTCACGGTTGCAATGATTGAAAGACAGAAATTTGAAGGAATTTTGTCAAGAAATATGCCAATGTATTTTCTCTGGTGATGTTAAACGTATGAGATGAGCTGCTTTATTAAAATTGGATACTGTTCCTCTCAGACAAGATTGTTGATTTTGCAATCTGCTGTTTTAGCATATTTTGACAACAACACAATCCTTCATTTGATAAACCCCAACTAATTTAAACAGCACAAACCTCTCTTTTTCATTTATTTTCTCTCTCCTACCCTCGCTTTCATAAAGCAATTCCTTCTGAATTCTGCAAGGATTTTATTATGACCATGTTTTATTATGAAGTTGGGTTATTATGATTTAGGTAGCCACTATGTCAATTCATTTAATCACATGAACCTATATATATTGTTATACTTACAGTTGATATAATCTTTGAATTTCTTATGGAATGTGTGCTTGTGTGCTTTTTCTTATATTTTTGCAGGTATATATTGAAACTTCATCTGGAAGAAAATTTTATTCAAAGGCTTCTGTGGCTAGATATTTGGGTGGATTAAATCATGCTAATGCTGCGACTGTACAAAATAAAGTATGCACTCAACCTTTTAGTGAATTTTCATGCTACAAGTACAAACTGTTCAATCCTCTTTTGTTCTTCTAGGCAAACAAATATGCATTTATTTATTTGAAAAAAAATGTGAAATTTAAGGCTTGTTTTCCAATGCATGCTCAGTATTGAACTTGATATGCCTCATATTTTGGACAAGAGCTAGCTAAACAATTTTGAACAACAATGTATGTGCCTAAGCATCTATAGAAACTCTTGGGTGATAGTGCCTGTACATTCAAATTTTATGAAGTCTTGTCCAAAATGAAATTTAATGATCTTCTTTTTATTAAGTCGTGAAGTTCAAATTTGTATGTTTTCTCATGGCGAACCAGTGAGTGGAGCCATCAGTGTTTCTATCTGTATGCTGCTTCAAGTGTTTGCTTTATATAAAGTGTTCCTTAAACTAAAATATATTTCTTCATTTACTTATACTTGAGAGAAGAGATAGAAGATGGATGCTTTAGTTTTAAAGGTGCTCAATTTTATTTGATGTCAGGTCCTTTGTATCAGCTTCTTCATCTCTAATAAAATTTTAGTTTCTTATAAATTTTTTTTACTTGATCTCAGGAGACACAAGATGGATGCTTCTTTTATTAGTTTTAAATACGATTCCTTTTGATTATATTTGTTATAGCATTGATTCTAAAGGACTCTTCATTTGTTTTCTCTCATTTTTTTGTATGTTCGTCTTTTCAGATTGACAATGTGGATGAGCCCACTTTAGACATGTCGCTGCAGTTTGGGTCCCTGACAAATACAGGTGGCAATGATGACATGGATAAACTCAACGTGAATGAGCCCACTGTAGAGATGCCGCCACAGTTAGTATCCATGACAAATACTGATGATACTAATAATGTGGTTAAACCCAATGTGGATGAGCCCGCTATAGACACGTCGCCACAGTTAGTATCCATGACAAATAATGATGATATTAATAATGTGGTTAAACCCAATGTGGATGAGCCCTCTATAGACATTTCTCCAGAGTTGGCATCCATGACAAATACAGGTCGCATTAACAAAAGGAAAAGGAAGGATAGCGGTTTTGTGACGGTGTGTGCCGTGACCATCTCAATACTTACTCTACATCTGATAAATCATCTATTATGATTTAGCTTCTGACATTTCAAGGTTTTCTAGGTTTCCATCGATTGCACAACTGATAATGACCTACCTCCAGGTTGGATTAAGGAAATCAAGACAAGCAAGTGTGGGAATAAGACAAGAAAGGATCCAGTAATTGATCCTTTTGCTTTCTTTTGTTGCTAACTCCATCAGAAAAGCTCAAATTCTTACTTACAAATTTAGCTTCATTCATGATTCTGCACCGCAGCAATTTCCTGCTTGAATTTTCTTCATGTGTTTTCTGTTATTTCTCATTGATTATATTTATCAAGTATTTTTAGCAGACACTAGCTTCCTAGTGTGACATTTCTAATCTGAAAATTTTAACACTGCAGTATTACACGGATCCTGTCAGTGGTTACGTATTTCGCTCTAAATTAGATGCATTGCGGTTTCTGAAAACCAAGGATATTGGTAGCTGCGCTTGCAGACCTTTGAAAAGAGAGTTGGATAATATGAAGTTAATCGAGGATGAAATTCTTGTGAGTAAACTTGCTTGGCCACCCCATCTATAGGCTTTCTTTAGCTTTTTGATGCATTTCTTCTGGTATATTTCTTTCATTTCATGCTATTCAATTTGCACCTAAATACTCTTGACAGAGTAAGCAAATGATTGATCTGTTTGCAAATTAATTGAAGATATGCTGTTCTTGTAAGCAATGTGGATACTATTAGGAAAAAAAATCTTGATATGTCTCAAAATTTGGTCTAATGAATCCATTAAAGTTCCTGCTCGTTTGCCTTCTTTGCTATGTGCTACATACAAGGTTATTAATAAACCTTGCAAATTGTTATCCTTGCATTGATTGCTCTATGCAAATTCCCATCCTTCACCTTGCATGTCGTGCTGTTTAATCTTAATGCTTCAATGTTTCTGGATTTTCCATGAAATAGAAACACATTTATGATGTTTCCCTTTGCATACAAGAATGAGAATCTAGCTAATATATGTGCACTGAGTCTCAATTCATCTTCTTCAAAGCTCATTCCTGCTACTTGGTCGGCACAAATATTTATTCTCCAAGTTATGTGATCTTCCCACGTGCCATCAAATAGCAATCCAAATTCTATGTGCTTTCCTTAATTTACATTTGGCTTTGTTAGATCATTGAAATATCTATTTCTCTTTGTAGTCTTCTAATCCAGCTAATGAGAAGTTACCTATCCACAAGAAACAGCATTTACTTGGTGGAGAATCAAATGGTGGTATGCATAATTTACCTAAGCCAACCCTTTTGAGTACAAATAAATTTGCTCTTGTAGCCCTCATGATTGACTTGTCTGTTGCAGGTGAAGAAAGTTCTGGTACAAAGGGTCTTCTTCCAGAAGCACAGGCCAAGATCTCAAAACAAAAGCAAGAGAACCCTGAGTCTGACAGCGTGAAAATTACTTCTGTTATTGAAGAGGATATTTCACGTGATAATTCAGAAAAGAATGCTCAAATGACATATAACCTCGAACCAGAAAACGTCTCTAAAGAGGACACACGTTTGGCTGTAGACGTAGCTATTGTTTCACCTGTAACCGAACCATTGACCAAGCAACATCTTTCAGAAAATGGGAATATAACCAAGGTGAACTCAAGAAAATCAAAGAAAAGAAGGGATTCGAGCTTACCATCACGGACTTCAAAACGGCTTGCAGGGAGTCAACCTGTGATGGCATCCAACTCGGATTTTAACGAACGTTCTCTTAGAGCTGCACTGAGGAAATCCTCTGGTAGTGAAGTCAATAAATCTCCCAGTTCTGCCCTGAATGCTTCAATTAGTATTCCTCTGCCATCTGATGGCAGAGGAAGTCTCCCAGGGAGTCGACCTGTGATGGCATCCAACTCGGATTTTAACGAACGTTCTCTTAAAACTGCACCGAGGAAATCCTCTGTTAGTGAAGTTGATAAGTCTCCCAGTTCTGCCCTGAATGCGTCAATTAATATTCCTCTGCCAACTGATATCGAGCCCAGAAAAGAGGCTACAGAACAAGAATTTACAGTTGAGGAATCTCTTCAATATACACTGGAAGAAATTCAAAAACTGTTTAACGAAGTTGAAGATCCCCCTACAGAGGGCCCAGCTATTCCAGAAGAGCCATCAGGTGGGAAGGTTGAGAAGAGTAAATTATCAGAAGAGACACCAATTTTCTATGATTTTGGGGAGTCATGGTCTGATCCATTAAAATTCGCGGTCAAGACGCTTATGGGGGACTTTCCAAGTTGCTTGAATGAGCAGCAGACTGGCACTCAGGCAGGGGGGTGCTTACAACAACCACAGCCTGATTCATCCAACATCTTCCAAAATGCATTCGCCTCCCGTTCTGAATCTTCAAGGCAGCACGGTGCTGTTGAGCAGTTGCCACCCATTTCGTCATCATTCTCCACCCTTGAAAATATCGGCTTCCCTTCTTTTGGTGGGTTCAATTGCCAATCCAGCGCAGAGGTGGGGAAAAAGGATTCTCAGACTAAATTTAACCCTTAGAAGAAAGTGAAAGAAAAGGTATGCTGCTCAATTATGTAGGTCCAAGGAGAAAGTTACTGCTTTGATGAATTTTTTGAACCAGTATTTTTGCTTTTAGATTTTTGGTAACGTAGATATATCATTGCTGCGTTTCTTATAACTTTTTGGTTATGAAGAAATATGACTACATTTGATGATGGTGGAGTTTCAATGGAGTATTTAGGTATAAGTTGAGGGTCAGAATCCTTTATATTCTCTCTCGATACATGTACATGCGTACTGTGATTCTATATTTTCATGTAGAACTATCTTCTCTCAGCTGATACTCTAATTTCTATTGGGGACTAAATTGAAACTCTGTTTGATGAATTGTTTGATTGATTATGAATGTTGGCTACTCATACTCATACTGTATTCTTGTAGAATACAAGAATATGGACACATGGTGGTTAGACGTTCAACTGAATTTTTGCAAATTAATTCTTTGTGGATTTTGTTTTGTGGAATGATCATTAGGTTGAGTTAGTATAGGCCAGTATGAACTATGGTACAATTTGATTTTTGTGGTAGGATAATAAGGTTAAAGATGTCCAAAAACAAGTTTTCTTGGAATTTAAGGTTGGGTTTCGGTTGATGGATTTGAAATACAAGATTTGTTATGAATGTATTTCAAATCAACTTAAATTCAAAATCCATTCATATCTTGGTGCAAAAGGAAAGAAAAGATTTCAATTTCATATCAATCCAAACACCACCAATGAATTTATTACTATGAATTTTAAGTAATTCCTCAAATTTCTCTATCCATGCACAACTTAAGGGGATGTTTGAACCAGACTTGATCAATCCGAATTTTGGATGTGTTAAGTCCAGTTCATATTTGGACAAGAATCTCTAAAATCTTACGATGGGTTAAATCCAGTTCATATTTGGACAAGGATCTCTAAAATCTTATAATCACATCCTATTTTTCATATTTTTTCTACAATTTTCAAGAAAAACATCTATTTTTTTCAAATTTTTTTACAAATTCCAACAAACAATATATACTTTTTCTTACCTGCTTCACATCATTTTTGCACATTTTCTAAAACATAAAACCTTAATAAACCAACCACCTGCAATAACAAGTCCCCTTGAATTTTGAACATTTCCAAAATGAGAAAACAAACACCTTAATATTGTTCGGTAATAGAATGGAGAATGAATGGTTTCATTAGTGTCCAGTTCAAATAAAGAGTAATGGAGAATGAATGGTTTCACAATATCAACTTCAATATGAAGGCTCTTTCCATCCACCATATGCTTCTTCTTGATCTGCAGAACCCTCCTCACAGTCTCTCTGCAAAATCATCATAATTATTGTTGGTATCCGAATACATTTCTCTCATCAAACCTTAAACCAAGAATATATATAGAGGATTCTTATTAATGACTTGCCTGAGGAATGAAGTTAAGGGCGACTTTGATCTCACCACGATATTCCTCATCCTTAACAACGTTGTATGACATCGTTGGGATGCTTCCTTCTGCAAATAGCGCCTCAAGTGGAACCCTGCAATGAAATACAATTATCTTTAAGATTATTTGGTCCAATCGATGAAATAAACGAGCACGGTTTACCCTCAAAATTATGTGATTTTTATACTTACCCTTTGAACATTAACAAGCCAAACTACACAATAATTAGCAAAAACTTTTGTGCACAAGGTGCACGGATCCAGATCAGTGCACAACAATACTGTTATATTATATGAAGTAATACTTACTCATATAATATAACGGTATTACTTCATATAATATAACAGTATTGTTGTGCACAGATCTGGATTCGTGTACCTTGTGCACAGGAGTGTCACTCACAATAATTACATTATGTCATATTAGTTCTTTAATTTGCCGACTGAATATTCCGGCTAAATTCCGCCATCATCATCTTTTAAGGACAATACAGTCTTTTCCATATCCCCCGTTGAAAATAATGCACAAGAGCGCACGTGATATTTTTCCTCAAATTAAACAAATTTTTGTATTTGGGGTTTTCAATTCACATAGTTCTCGATTACTCTTTCATCATCTCACAAATTTGCAAAAGTTGTTCAATGCAACAACGATAATACCGATTATTTTCTATTTTTAAGGTGTGAAAAATATAGGAAAAATAACAAGTGTACAAAAGCGGTGAAATATGGGGGAAAATACGTCATTTATTTTTAGAAACATAAAAGGTAGAAATTAAATAGTGAAAATACTGACTTAGCTTCTCCGACAAAATCATCTTGAAAAGTTTCATCGCTGTCGAGTATCTTTATCAACAGCTGTTCAACATCATCAGAAATAGCAAACACGAAATTCTCGTTCCATTCTGGTTCACATCCTTTTCCTGCAAAATGCCAATAACCAGTCATCATTGAATCATCTCAATATATTCTGTAATTTAATTTCATCATCCTAAAATAAATAAATTCTTAAATTAAAAGTAATGATGAACCTGATGCAACGCTGCTCTTCTGCTCCTGAGTACGACAAGTGATTATCACATATGGATCCATATTACCTAATCAATTATCATTGAGTTACACATGGAATTATATAACATACCAAAAAAAAAAAAAAAAAAAAAAAAAAAACCAATTCTTTTTTTAATTTTATATCATAGGATAAAAATCTTACTAAGAAAATCAGTGTTTTCGAGGCCTTTAGCTCCAACGAGGAGAACTTCAAGAGTTCCACGAACCATTTTTGTTAATGTTTTTTGAAGTAAAGGAATTTCTGCAGCTGAGAGATAAATACAGATCTTGGCAGGCAATTAATTGTTTCAAACAATATGAGTTGAAACTGAAGAGATGAGGACTGGAGGTGATTATTTTATATATTCTAGTTCGAGGGGTATGTTTACTAAATTAGCGTTTTGACAGATATATAAAGGCTATGTTTGTCGGGGGTTTAAGTGGGTTTAATTTGAAGAAACTATTTTTCAAACATACGTGAAAAGTTAAAATTTGTATTTAGTAATAGATTCTATGGATAATATCGTTATAGTAGATATTAAATTGATGTTGGAAAAAATGTGTTTGTATAATTAAATACTTTTTTATTACAAGATATATCATTTTTTTAATCCGTTTTTATGATTTCTAATTTGTTAATTATTTGCAATGTAGAAGGAAAAACAAAATCTCTTAAAAAAAAAGGAAAAACAAAATATCAAAATTTTAAAATGTTTAGGTTTTGGTGTGTTTAAGTTCTTTTATTGATTTGTAGTAATAACTACAATAGTAGGCTAAAATATGACTATTAAAAAAAGTATTCTAACTAATAATTAAACTTGACAAAGTTAAAAATGCACAATAAAGATGAAAATAAATAAAACTAAACAAGAAATTTTATGTAATTACTTTTTTGAAATAAAAAATAAGATTATTTGAGAAAAAAATTATTAACAATCTTTTGAAATAATGTTTTGACTATTTGTCTTAGTCCATAGGGCTGAAATATTTAGTTAAATCCAATTTTCAATATCTTTTTAATAGATAGCAATAGTATCACGCCCCGTTTTCTTTCACTTAAAATATCAGAGTTTTTCTTTTTTGGGCGTGAAGAGAGAAAAGAGAAGAAGGCGAGCATGATATAAAATAGAAAGAAAAAAGAGGGGATAAGAAATGGTACGCTTGGAACATCGGATACAACCGATAAAATGGAGTTTTGAAACCTTACGCAGCGGAAAAACATCAAGATCTTTTACAAAGATGAGAAATACAGTTAACATTTTACAAAACGTGGAATATCGTTTTACAAACGAATCAACATAGGTTTAAAGACAAAACCGGAATCATGGACACAGCTGATAGGACACCCCTCTCTCTACGCATCAAGATTATCTTAGTCTCCTGTAGTGTGAGTACAGAATAGGGATGAGTGCGTTGAATACACTCGTGGGGATACTTTCCATGTTTTAATATTGTTAAACCGATCACACATTAAACAGATATAATAATTCAGCAAGTAGTCACAACATATAAAATGCAAAGCACACAATGCAGAACACACGGCTCTAAGAGTACTCAACTATACTCGTTCCATTTCTAACGTATGGTGCTTTTTACGGGCCACCAGTCCATCCCTGACATGACTTAGGACATTCATTCATGTTTATCGTATCATAAGCTATGCATGAATACAGTAATCACAACATATAATCACAACACATAGAGTTCAATTATCAAATATGGAAAACAGTAACATATTGAGTTTAGAAGTTACCCCCACCTCGTTCGGTGGTTACCATGTGATTAGCGAGTATCGAAGATCTCGTGTCTCAAACCTCGTGTCTCAATGTCCAATCCAACTGATAGCCTACATACGTTACAGTGTTCTTAGATCCTTAACAATGTATAAATAAAGCTATAAACGTTGCCGGCGGAAAAACGATCGTTAACGACGCGGCGGATCGAGAGATCTAAAGATTTGGGATTGAGGAGACGAGGGTGAAAGTTCAGTTTAATAGCCTGAGATGAAAGAGGGTTCGATTAGGGTCGCAACAAAAAAAGAATGAGCTCAATCGGAGTTGAAACGAGCTCAAACGGAGCGTTTTAAGTTTGAGGGACGGTTACCCGGCGCTGGCGCGCCCAGCTCCCGGCGCCGGCCAGCCTCTCAGCCGTTTTCTCCCCCCCAAAATTCTGGCAATGGCCAGCAACCTCCCAACGCCGCTGAAACCATCAGATAAAACGACACAATGAGGTGTCGCCCAACACTCAACTCCGGCCGGCGACCTCCGATCGCCGGCAACGAACAGCCCAAAAACACACACACTATCACGTAAAAACACACACACAACAGCCTACTCACACCCTCAACCACTTTCCACCACCGTTTCCGGCCCCGACGCCGCCACCCACGGCAGCGCTACCACCCCCAACTGATAGCCTGACATCCCGGGAAGGTCAGCCACCACTCCGGCGAAGGAGGAGAGAGAGAGAGAGAGAACCGAGGAGAGAAAAAAGGTTGAAAATCACGAAAAACAAAGATTAGGGTTTTCCGGCAACGTTTTTGCTGTTTCTCGGTGAACGAGACATCAGAATTGAAATCCGAGACCTATTCTAGATTCGTCTCATCGAGACGAATGTCGTGTGTGAAAATCGGCCAAAACTGACAACTTTGAAATTTTCCGGCCACCGGCTACGGCGGCGCCGGCGGTGGCGCCGCCGACCAGAAAACTGAAAACGGAAGAGAGAAGGGAGGAGAGAGAGACTTACGAGTTTTTGGCGCGTTCGGCTCGTTCGGAAAAACGGTGAAAAATGAATCGGGGAAGACCCTATTTATAGAATTTGGAAAAGTTACTATTCATCCAAAAATATCCAAGTCACTATTCATCGGTTGACTTTTCCAAGTTACTATTCACGTAAATATCTTCGCTTCATTTCACCGTAAATATCTTCCGATTTTCCGAAACTCCGTGATTTGCCCTTTTCGTCGCCTTTCGAGCTACGGGTCTCCGATTGACCCCGAGTTCATTTCTATCTTCTTGTTTTCTCGATACGCATCTAATGGTATAAAAATATTCTATATACCATGTCCAAGAAAATTATCCATCCGAAACACATTAAACACGTATCTGAAACGCACGTAATTAATTAAACAATCAAAAAAAAAATACGCACGTAATTATCAAGTCATACGTTAAAATATTTAATTATCAAATTATGCTCGTTTTGGTCTGGGGCGCTACAAATAATTTTTTGGGCATTTGATTGTCTTGTATAATTTTTCTTGGATTTGAAATATTTGTGTTAATTGACCAAAAATTTCAATAAAGTTCTACTTGTTTCTGTGTATTATAAAAACTAATAAAATAATTTCTCAATAATTTTTGGTAATAAAATCATATATTAGGTACAAAAATGAGTTAATTTTATTTTTGACAATAATTTAAGAAAAATATCATAAACAAACTTTTGGTATAATGATTGAATCATATTACAAATATGATAATCCGTACAACGCACGAAAGAAATATTAGTATATATAAAAAAATAAGATCATAATAAAAAAATAGAATAATTGATTTTCCATCCTAAAATTGATTACTATAAATGGAAAGAAATAAGTTAGAAAAAAAAAATAAACTAAAAGCTTTTATCTTTTCAAGCAAAAAACTGTTTTTGTGTCTTGGGGGAGGAGCCGACTCTTTTTTTATAGGGATATCACTCAAAAATACCACAAAAACTATAATTTGGGACAAAAATACCGTTAAGTATAATAAATGGATAAAAATACCATCAAATATAACAAATAGACAAAACTACCATAAAACAATGATTGTCCTATGTTGACTTTTACTAACTTCCAAAAATCATAATTTTTCTTTTTTTGTTATTTTAATAAATCCACTCCATTTATTTAATTAGATCCGGATAAAGTGTATACTGATCAATATCAGACCCAACATGCTTCCGTATTTAATTTTCATACTCTGTTTAATACATACATTTGCCCTTGTCTCTGATCCTCTCGATTCCGGCTGGCTTTTACGATCAGCGATCCAACCACATGCCCTCCAGTCTGTGGTTCCACTCCGTCTTCACAACGAGAACTTAGATCACAATCCTTACTCCTACCCACTTGGTAGAGTTTTCAAGGAGATCATGGGGAGACACACTGCCAGTATTTAACTATACAGGGCTAAATTCTTTGGGAAAATCCCCATAAACTTGTAAAACTTAAAATTTAAACTTTAAACACTTGAGAGTGAGAATTGCTCAAAAAATGTTCTATTTCTGATGCCCTTCTCTTATGACTGAAGCTCTTCTTTTATAGACGTTTTCCACGGATATCAATTGCGGATTCCATCTTCAATTATGCTTCATGTCATCTTCACTTGTCTCACTACCAGCTTCCATCCACCATTGCTTAGTGGGATGTGGCTCGTCCATCATCTGTTGTTGGGTGGTTGGCTTGTCCACTATCTGCATTATTTTGGTAGTGGCCAATTCTTTTCTGGTGGTAGGACTACCCACTTCACCGTGTCGGGTGGAGTCTTGCTGTTTTTGGCGAAGTCGTCCTATCTTCGCACATGGTAGAGACCTTAAACAGAAATTTTTAATCCTTCACGAGGATTTATTCTTACACGAAGATTTATCCCTACACGAGAATAAATCCTTACACAAGGATTTAACTATACTTTACATGAGAATTTCCCTACACGAGAATTTCTCTTACACGGGAATTAAATCCTAGACTTTACACGAATATTTAATTCTATCTTTACACGAAGATTAAACCCTACACGAGAATTTAATCATACACGAACATTTTCTCTAAACTAGAATTTATTATCGAGTTTGTTTAGACTCTCCTTTTCTTACAGTTTTGGGTTTTATTTTCTAAAAAGCCTTCTTTGAACCCTTCTTCTTCTGTTGTGGATCGGGCCGATTGTTCTTAATCTTGAAGCCTTGTCCGAATATTGGCTTATCCTGTAATTGACAACAAGAACACAATCGTTCTTCCCATTGTCTGATATGTATCATATTACATATCTTCTTTTTTTTTGTATTTTCCGTTGCCAGAACCTTATTTTCCCAGATTAGCTTTCTTTTATTTTCAAATAAATTCTCAACAAATCCGGTAGTATTTTCAGTCATGGAATTTAACAGGAATAACCCGTTCACAGAATTTTGAAAAATCTTGAACGAGTACTTTACCTTGTCCATTTCTGTGAGACAGACCCATATTCCTCATGCTCGCCTAGTTGATATATCATCTTTAGTTAGGGCGATGACTAGAGGACTGTTGTTGGTGGTGCTTTCTATTTATTAAAAGCTACCATGTTTGGTCTTTGTAGCTTCATGAAATGGAAGATTGGATGAGACCTTTTCCTGTGATTTTTGGAGCTGCTGAAATGAACTTAAGCTCCAGGATGTCTCCTCGATCAAGATATGGATTATTTTTCCATGAGTCGTGCACGACAGTGACAATCCATTTCGGTAGTTTAGAAATCTCCGAAAAGTTTGGTGTAGTGGTAAGAATTGAAGCAATGGCTCCAAAATCATACAATCCTCGTACATCTTGTTTGCACCCACTAACATCCACACACGCAGATATTTTCCAGACCAATCAGCAATTATTTTGCTAGGATTGATCCCATTCCTTGTCATCAATTTCTCCCACGTTCTTTGATAAACCTGTAAAAGAGAAAATGGCTCATTAGTGTTAACCTTTTTAAAATTTTAAAATGTTTAGGTTTTGGTGTGTTTAAGTTCTTTTATTGATTTGTAGTAATAACTACAATAGTAGGCTAAAATATGACTATTAAAAAAAGTGTTCTAACTAATAATTAAACTTGACAAAGTTAAAAATGCACAATAAAGATGAAAATAAATAAAACTAAACAAGAAATTTTATGTAATTACTTTTTTGAAATAAAAAATAAGATTATTTGAGAAAAAAAATTACTAACAATCTTTTAAAATAATGTTTTGGACTATTTGTCTTAATCCATAGGGATGAAATATTTAGTTAAATCCAATTAATTTTTTTTTAATAGATAGAAATAGTTTTTTAGGCATTTGATTGTCTTGTATAATTTTTCTTGGATTTGATATTTGTGTTAATTGACCAAAAATTTCAATAAAGTTCTACTTGTTTCAGTGTGCTATAAAAACTAATAAAATAATTTCTCAATAATTTTGTAATAAAATCATATATTAGGTACAAAAAAGAGTTTATTTTATTTGTGACAATAATTTGAGAGAAATATCATAAACAAACTTTTGGTATAATGGTTGAATCCTACTACAAATATGACAATCCGTACAACGCACGAAAGAAATATTAGTATATATTAAAAAACAAGATCATAATAAAAAATAGAATAATTGATTTTCCATTCTAAAATTGATTACTATAAATGAAAAGAAATAAGTTTGAAAAAAAAAAAAACTAAAAGCTTTTATCTTTTCAAGCAAAAACTGTTTTTGTGTCTTGGGGGAGGAGCCGACTCTTTATATATATATATATAAATCATAATTTCAAATTAAATTTTCTCATTTGAATTTTCTTAACACGTATGATGTACTAGCTTATCCTTTTTATTTGTAATTTTGATGATAGTTACTTTTAATTTATATCTGTAAGTTTGATAAGAGGTAAGACTGAGGTGTGAGAGTGTTTTTAAACAAATTACAATTTCAAGTAAATAATTTGTTTATTTATTTTATATTCAATTTTAATGCATGATGTAGACTTAGTCACTTTTATTTGTAACTTTGTTTAATGTCATTTTTATTCCAGTATTTGTAATTTTGAAAGAGTAGGCTAAGGGGATTGGGTGTGAGATTTTTTATTTTTAGCAAATCATGATTTCAAATTAAGTAACTTTTTTTCATTTAAAATTTGATTATAATGTATGAAACAAATTTATCAATTTTATTTGTAATTTTGGTTAACATCATTTTTTAATTTGTATTCAAATGAAATAGTTTCTTTATTAATTTTTTTTATGCATGATATATCAAATTTATAATTTTTTTATTTTTAATTTATTATTTACATTACATATAACAAAAGAAACATTATCAAATCCAATACTAAAAATTTGATGTATTTGAGTTTTTTTTATTAATTTATAGTAGTTTCGACTGTAGTAGTAGTCTAAAATGTAGGAGGTAAAATATGTTTCAAGTTAAAATATATTCAACACAATTATGCATTTGTAAATTATTTTTAAGAACTTGATTTCTAATATTATCAAATACAATTGTTTAGAATGATATAAATATAAAGCTAAAATATCTTAATTATTTAATTATTTAAATGATTATAAATTCATGCCATTACATTTTGTTATCAATTTTTTTTTTAAATATTAGATGTTGTATAACAAACTATGCAATGCATGGTAAAATTACTAGTATTAAAGTGTTACATGTTTGTGTTACATATTAATAAAGTATACATATAAGTGTTACAGTGTTACAAAAGTGTTATGTAACGTTGTGATTTAAAAAGTGTTACAATAATGTATTACATAAACTAAAAATGTCTCAACTAAACAACCAACTGGGGACGACTGGACCTAGCACCGCCCTGTCTCGGTATTAGGGCCCGTTACATGAAGTCATTTATTCCATCTCCAACGGTAAGCCAAAAAAATTCGATACCGTGAATTCTCTTCTTCAAGGATGCTGTAAATTCTTGCGCCAACTCTTTTCAATCGCTATTTATGTACCAAGTTTACATAAGTCGAAGTTTGCGCCATCCTTTTTTTCTTCTGTGTTGTTTATGTGCACCAGGTGCATAGGTCATAATCCATGCAATCCGAGTCATATGACTCGGAGGGTGATTTTCACACTCCAGATGCGCGCTCATGCGCTCCTACGCGTCCTCATGTCTACGCCTAAACTCTTGTCCCGCGCGTGTAACCTTTATGTTATGTTCGCATAACCTTTTATTTATGTTCGCGTAACCTTTATGTTATGTCTGCATAACCTTTATATTATGCTAGTTTAATCTTTACATTATGTTACAAACATATAATACCTTTTAAAACCTTTATGTTATAATAATTTAATGTTTATGTTATAATAATATAACCTTTATTTAGTACTTTAAAACATAAATGTTACTAAATTTGTACATAAATATTGCATTAATATAACATAAAAGTTAAATTATTACAATATAAAGGTACAACTATACTACATGTATTTTTATACTAAAAAAAGTCTAAGTAATATCACTTAAAGGTTATGATATTTGTATATAAAGATTATACTAATATAACATAAAGGTTACGCATAAATTGAAAAAAAAATAATTTGAGCTCGGATCCGGGTCGGATCCAACCTGATCCGACCCGTGCGTGTCTAGTTGCATGGTGCAACTGATGCACATAAACACTACTCTTTTGTCTTTTATTTTTCTCTTTCCTTTTCATTTTATTTTCTTTTAATAAGGAATGATATGAAATATTCTCTTTTGGTGCCAAAGATAGTGCAAACCGTTGGAGATTATTAACAGTTTTTATAAAAAAATAATGTAAAATTAACATTAAAAAAGTGTGCATCGTTGGAAATGATCTAATGCTAGTGTCTTTTTCTAGTTATAGTTTAAAGCAATGATCTAGGTTTTAATAAAAAAAGACTAATTTTGTAGAAAAATCACCAATTTTAGGTTGATTTTACGACATGACTTTTTTGAATGTTAACACTACAAACCACCAAACTTTATAGTCATATCAATTCTTAAATTGGACCTCTATAAATATGTATGAAGGAAAATAAGGTCGATCATTTTTATTTAGATAAATTTAGGTATATTAATTAATTTTATATAGATAATGTTATACTTATTATATTTAATTCTAGGGAGAAATTCATTATTGGTACTATCCTATGACTTATGTTTGATTTTGGTCAAACTTATTTTAAAGTTTCAGTTTCAGTCCTGAAATTGCAAAATATGCCAAATTTTAGTCATTGTTCATCGGATTTTACAATTTTTGATAACCTTTTTACAAGTAAAATACAAACGCCCCCAATTATACAATTTCAGATCAACTATAGTAATTTTGTAATTTTATGCTTATGTGGCAACATTTTGCTTGCAAAAAATGACAAATAATATTTCCATAGTGCCACATCATTACAGAATAAAAGAAAAACAAAAATTAATTAAGAAGACACAGAAACAATCAAAGACAACATCAAAATCTCAAATTAACTAAAAATCATAGAAAGTAACCCAATCCCAAAATTTCACCCACAAACCCTAATCCTCACTTGAAGAATGAACTTGTTGTGTGTTCTTATGATGGTAGACAAAGTGAAAAAACACCTGGTCTAAGTCGTTAACGAATTGGGAAATGAGGTAGGCTAAAGTAGGAGGAGTCAGTGCGACTTCGATGAATGTTAGTGGGAAGAGGGAAGGTTGGGGTTGGGGTGAGTGCGATGGTGAGTGAGAGTAATAGAGAAAAGAGAAAATATTGAAAGTGATAAGAAATTGAAATAATATTGAGTAGATATGAAGTAATACAAGACCCAAGATAATTCCCGATGGATTAACGATGTCCAACTAAGAGGTTGATTATAAAAGTTAACTCTAGTGTGCCTCTCCTTTATTTTTTACCTTTATTTGTTGGGTTATAGAGCCTGATCGTCTATGTAATGGCCCACGATCACAACAAAAAAAATTTAGGCCGATTTTGGGCCCTCTAGGGTTGAATGGGCTTTTTGAACCGATTTTGCAACTCTCCAGATTTGCCATACTTCAACAATTCAAAGCATTCTACTTGTTACATTGGTAAAATATATTATTAAAGAAAAATAAATTAAAAGAGAGCAAAATCACTCTCAATTAGAAATTTTGACTGAGATGTACGAGAAACCATCAGCTGCAAATAAGGTTCATCTTATGCGGCGATTGTTTAACCTAAGGATGACATATGGTGCTACAATGGCCAATTATCCGAACGAGTTCAATATGATCATTGCCCAATTGAGCTCTATTGAGATTAATTTCGATAATGAGGTACAAGACCTAATCTTATTATTCTCTCTACAAGAAAGTTGGTATTCTCTCTACTAGAAAGTTGGAGTGGTAACAGTGACAACCGTTAGTGCTTCAACAGTGATGGTGAAACCCAGATTTGATGAAGTTAGAGACCTAATCATAAGCAAATAAACTCACAGGAAATAATTGGGTGTGGCCGTAGGATCAACCTTGAGTATAGAAAATAGAGGAAGATCAAAATCAAAATCTAATTATAATCGAGAAAGATCAAAGTCGAGGAGTAGACATAAGCTGAAGAAAGACAAGAGTCAGATTGAGTGCTATAATTGTCATGAACTTATACATCATAAAAATCAGTGCAAGATATCGAAGAAGGATAACAAATCAACAAACACAACTACTGATGAAAACACGGATGTGTTAATCATGAGTGTAAGCAGTCCATTATAATTTTGGGTGATAAATTCTGGAGCATCATTTCATTCATGCAGCAGTACTGACGTAATGAAACATTATACCTCTGGAGATTTTGGGAAGGTTTATCTTCTTAATGATGAGCCTTTGGAAATTATGGGAAAAAGGATGTTCGGATCAAGACACTGATTGGAACTGTTTTGCAGTTGCGTGATGTGAGACATATTCCTAGATTGAAGAGGAATTTACTTTCCATTGGATAACTTGATGATAAAGGTTACGTTGTGACCTTTGGCTGTAGAATGTGGAAGATATCCTAAGGAGCTATGGTGATGGCTCGAGGCAATAAAGAGGGAACATTGTACATAATAAGCAACACCTGAGACAACATCGCTCTTGCAGGTATGAAGAACGATGTAGATCATGTGGCTTTGTCATCTTGGCCACATGAGTGAGAAATGGATGAAAGTGCTATGTTCGAAGGGTAAGCTTCCAGGCCTCAAGAAAGTTGAAACCGGGCTATGTATTTGGAAAACAGAAAAGATTAACTTTTTGAAAGGAGGCAGAACCTTGAAGAAACAGAATTTGGAGTTCGTCCACAATGACTTGGTGGAGCGTTATATTACATGACTTTCATCGATGACTCCACGAGAAAGGTATGAGTTTATTTTTTGAAAAATAAGTCTGATGTCTTTGATGCTTTCAGGAAGTAGAAGACTCTAGTAGAAACTAAGATAGGTCTCAGGGTGAAGTGTCTGAGATCTAATAATGGTGGAGAGTACGAGCTCTAAAAGTTCAAAGAATTTTATGCTGTTAATGAAATTAACATGGAGAAAACTATACAAGGAATCCCTCAGCAGAATAGTGTTGTATAACATATGAATAGAACATCATGTGAGTGTGCTAAAAGCATGAGACTGACGTGGGGGCAGCCGAAGATATTTGGGGCAGATGCAGTTAACACTGCAACTTACTTGATAAATAGAGGACCCTCAACTCCTTTGGAAAATTGCATACCAAAGGAGGTCTGGAGTGGTAAAGAGGTAAATCTGTCATTTCTTCGAGTATTTGGATGTGTTTTATACGTGTATATTGATGTTGCTGATAGAAGTAAATTGGATGCTAAATCTGTTAAATGTACGTTTATTGGATATGGTGATGATGAATTTTGCTATCCATTTTGGGATGAGCAGAATCGAAAGGTGATTTGTAGTCGAGATGTCATATTTAATGAACAGATCTTGTACAAAGATAGGTTGGGTGCATCTGAATCAGTTGGTTCTGAGAAACAGGTTGTTGAGTTACACATCTCAAACTTGGGTGGGAGCAAAATGGCTAATGATGATCAGGTAGTAGTCGGTGAGGAGCCACACATGCCATAACTGATAATTCCGCTGTGAAGGTGTACCAGAATACATAAATCACCTGATAGGTATTCACATTCTTTTCATTACTTATTGTTGATAGATGGTGGTGAATCAGAATGTTATACAGAAGCAACATGTAGTAAACATGTGAGCAAGTGGAAACTTGCGATGGATGATGAAATGAATTCGTTGAAGGCTAACAAAACGTGGAAACTAGTTGAGCTTCCAAAAGAAAAAAAGGCGTTGCATAACAAGTGGGTTTACAGAATTAAAAAATAAGCTAATAGAAGCAAGCATTACAAGGTAAGATTGGTTGTAAAAGGGTTTGAGCATAAACATGGTATTGATTATACCAATGTTTTCACTCCTGTTGTGAAATTAACCACCATTAAATTAGTTTTGAGTATGGTGGCTGCAAAAAACTTGATGTTAGAGCAGATGGATGTGAAAACGGTCTTTCTTCATGGTGACTTGGTGGATGATATCTACATGGAGCAACTAGAAGCATACTTGTCAGAGGGGAACAATAAGCTTGTTTGCAAATTGAAGAAGAACTTGTATGGCTTATAACAAACTCTATTACAATGGTACAAGAAGTTCGATGGATTCTTGCAGAGATTGACTTCTATAAATGCAAGGCTGACCATTGTTGCTATTTCAAGAGGTATGACAAGAGCTGTATCATTTTGTTGTTATACGTTGATGACATGTTGATAGTAGGTTCTAGTGCTCAAAGGTGAGCAAGTTAAAGAAGCAGTTGTCTAACCGGTTTGCTATGAAGGACCTTGAAAAGACTAAGCAAATTCTGGGCATGCGCAATAAGCTTGATAGGGTTGTAGGAAAGTTGTATCTTTCGCAGGTTGAGTATATCAAGAAGGTTTTGAAGAGGTTCAACATGGAAGATACAAAGCTAGTTCGTGTCCCTTTGAGTAGCCAGTTCAAGCTATCCAACAAGGACCCACCCTATAGTGAAAATGAGCATGTCTATATGTAGAAAACTCCATATGCTTCTGCAATTGGCAGTCTGATGTATGCTATGGTATGCACAAGACCTGACATTGCACATGCAATGAGAGTAGTTACTCGGTTCATGGGTAATCCGGGAAAACAACATTGAGAGACAGTAAAGTGGATCCTCAAGTACTTGAGAGGTACTACAGAGAAAGCCTTATGCTTTGAAGGCAAAGATGTTGAATTGGTAGGGTATGTTGATACAGACTTAGCATAAAGTGATCTTGACAAAAGAAAAAGTACAACCGGATATGTGTTTACATTTGGTGGTACAACAATTTCTTGGGCTTCTAAGTTGCTGAAATCATAGCTCAGTCCACTACAGAAGCACAATTTATAATAGTGACTGAGGCTAGTAAATAGATGGTATGGTTGCAGATCTTATGTGAATTAGGGAAGAAGCATAATAATAGTATTCTGTACAGTGATAGTCAGAGTGCTATTCACTTAGCAAAAAATCCAGCTTTTCACTTTAGAACGAAGCACATTGAGTTAAAGTATCATTACATTTGCTACCTCATGGAGAATAAGATCGTGCAACTGATGAAGATTCGAGGAAGTGAGAATCATGTTGATATGTTTACTTAGGTGACCTTAAAGAAGTTGCATGACTTCAACTGGACTTGGAAATTGAGATGAAGGCTTGATACTACTACCAGTGATAGGTATTGATAAGATGGAGGAGATAAGTTACATTTGAAGTCAGTCTCCAGGTGGGAGATTGTTGGATTATGAAGCCTAATCGTCAATGTAATGACCCACGATCACGGCGATCCAACTCGCCAGAGAGTTTACGAGAAATCGGGGGCTGATATTTGGGCCCATCAGGTAGAATGGGCTTTTAGGGTTAAGATCTAGTTTTGGCTATAAATAACCCTAAATTCATTATATTTGTCGAAATATGAAAATTAGTAAATTCTTCTGGTTTGGTAGTGCGCCCAAACATAGTCATTCTTGATGAACTGGGTTAATAAATCATTGTCTTTTATTTTCGTTCATATCAATTTCTCCATAATTGCTCGTAAAAATCTTAACATTATTAATACCCCCTTATTTCTAAACTTAACAACCAAACAATCAATCAACACATCCCAACAATCAAGCTATTTATTACTCACTTTCCTTTTACGAGTATATACATGAATGATAGGAGCTTGATTGCCTCTATCAATACTTCCTCCATCTGAAACATCATAGTCCTTATGGCTGAAAAACAAAAATTGTCCACGAAAATTAACTTCATCCATCTATGTAGCATCATCCTTAGTACAACCACGCCACTTAATCAAGAGTTTATGTATCCTATCATCCTTACGCCAGACCATGCGGGATTTCAGAACTTTCTCAGGATAGAAAACAGGTTCATCCAAAGTCAATTGGGTGGGGAGTGTATTCTTTATAGTATGGTTCCCAGATAAAGGTTTCAATTGCAACACATCAAAGATTGGGTGAATGCGAGAAGTTTTAGGAAGATGAAGACGATAGGCCACAGAGCCTACCTTCTCAGTGATCTCAAAAAGCCCATAAAAATGGGGCATAAGTTTTGGATTAGAGCCTCTAAATAACGTAGACTGACGATGTGGCTGAATCTTGAGAAAAACTTTATCCCCATCCTGGAAATTCACATCTCTTCGATGCTTGTTAGCTGTAACTTGTATTTGTTGTTGAGCACATTCCAAATGTACTTGTAATTCCTTCAACACTTTGTCCCGCTCAAGCAACTCATCAGCAACCACTTTAACATGAATTTCTCTTGGTAGAAATTGGTGAAACGTTGGAAGGGGACGACAAACCATAAACACATTGAAATGGGAAAAAACCTGCTAATTGGAAACTTGTATTGTAACAGAACTTAGCCCAATGAAGCCACTTTCCCCACTGATTTAATTTTTATAAAGCAAAGCATCGTAGATAAGTCCCTAAACACTTGTTGAGTACTTCAGTTTGTCCGTCCATCTCGGGGTAGTAAGTAATACTTATCTTTAACTTAGTACCAGTTGTTTTAAACATTTTCGTCCAGAAATTGTTTGGTGATTCTAGTGATAATATAGTAGGTAATCAAAATGTAAGAGGTAGTAGTCATTCCTCCACTTCATCTAGTTTTGTTCCGGCTCCAGCTCTTAGTTAATTTTATAATTTTTATGATATTAGAACACAAAAATGAGCTAGGGGTTCTAACCCTTGTGAAGAATTAGATTCATATTTAGGTGCTACTTTTGAACAAATTTTATTTGAAAATCCTTTAGATCTATTGAAGTGGTGGTCAAGAAGGACTACCATTTATCATATTTTAACAATTATTGCAAAAAAAGATATTTGCAAGTCCCACCTCAACCGTTGCCGTAGAATATGCATTTAACAAAGGAGGTCGTATGTTGAATCCAAGAAGATCAAAATTGACGAAAGAGAATGTACAAAATATAACTCTTCTTGAAGATTGGGTGAGAGCAAATAACCGTCAACAACATCTTGATTTCTCCTATTTAGACGACGATGGAGATGACACGCACTATAAGAAAAATGGACAATAAAAACCCCTCAAAGACAACCATTTTTATGAATTTGTGTTGTCTTTCTGAAATTTACAACCCTTTTTTCGAAAAACATTGTCTTTTTTCAAAAAATGCGTTGAAAGACAACACAAATAATGAGAAAGACAACATTTTTTACATAGGGTTGTCTTTCAGCGCATTTTAAAAAAAAAAAACAACCCTTTTTTGCAACGCTTTTTTCAAAGGGTTATCTTTTAGCGGATTTTTAAAAAAAAAAAGACAACCCTTTTATGCAACGCTCTTTATGCGTTGTCTTTTAGCGGATTTAAAAAAAAAAAGACAATCCATTGTGCAACGCTTTTTTTATGTGTTGTGTTAATTGTGCACCTTTTCATAATATTAAGTGTTTTTTAATTAAATTAAATTTGAAAATTTTAATTATTTTATGATGTTATCTTATATTATTTGCATTAATATTATCTTATATGAACAAACTCATAATTTTAAAAAATAGAATTTTTATAAAATATATTAAAAATATGCACTAGTGTATTTTATAATTGTCTTAAAATGAAATTAGATTAAATATTACTAAACATATGAATTAGTCATTAATCTTCCAATTATATATATATATATTGTTAACCTTTTAAAATATATTAAAAATACAAATAATATTGTGAACATTCAATAATATTTTAGGTATTGAATAAATCTATGTACGTAAAAATATATGTAAATAAATCTATGTACGTAATATGACAAATAGTCCAAAAAAGTAAAGAACAATATTTTAATTAAGTCACATTTATGTTTTGTATCGTAAGTGCATTAACATTTTGGGTTTTGAACATTCATATGTTGGCCATTGAAATCGAGTTAAATACATTAATAAAAAATCAAAATTGGAAATCAATGACTTATATTAACAAGTAATGGTACTTTATAAAAATTAACAAAAAATATGTGATAATATTAATTGCTTTTTATTAAATTAAATTTGAAAAGTTTAATTATTTTATGATGTTATCTTATATTATTTGCATTAATATTATCTTATATGAACAAACTCATAATTTTAAAAACTAGTGTTTTTATAAAATATATTAAAAATATGCACTAGTATATTTTATAATTGTCTTAAAATGAAATTAGATTAAACATTACTAAACATATTAATTAGTCATTAATCTTCCAATTATATATATATATATTGTTAACCTTTTAAAATATATTAAAAATACAAATAATATTGTGAACATTCAATAATATTTTAGGTATTGAATAAATCTATGTACGTAAAAATATATGTAAATAAATCTATGTACGCAATATGACAAATAGTCCAACAAAGTAAAAAATAATATTTTAATTGAGTCACATTTATATTTTGTATCATGGGTGCATTAACATTTTGGGTTTTGAACATTCATATGTTGGCCATTGAAATCGAGTTAAATACATTAATATATCAAAATTGGAAATCAATGACTTATATTAATATGTAATGGTACTTTATAAAAATTAACAAAAAATATGTGATAATAGAAAGTTAAAAAATATCAAAAAGTTGAAATAAAACAAATGCATGTAGGATATTATTACATAAAACACCAGTGGTCTAGTGGTCAGAGTACCACCTTGCCACCCAGGTTCGATTCTCAATCAATGCGCAATATTGGCTACGGTGACGTCAGGCATTATGCAATAGTTGGGTATATTGATGTGTCAGCACTACGATGACGTGTCATGATGTTGTGTCAGCATTATCTTGACGTGTCATGAAAAAGACAACCCTTTCGTGCAACGGTTTTTATGTATTATCGTATCTGAAAAAGACAACGCTTTTAGTGCATTGTCTATCAGCGCACATTTTTTACAACACTGGATACGACAACACTCATTTTCTGGGAGCGAAATTCTTGTAGTGACGTATGGATACAATTCAAACACATTCTCCTCCATCGGAACCAACATTGACGAATGAAGGTAAGTTTAGGTAAGAGAATTACGTGAGCTTTGATTCTTTCATTTTGACAAGGATACGTTGGCAATTTCATTCTAAGTTTGGAAGTGTAACTTACACTTCCAAACTTAGAATGAAACTCAAGCTCTTTCAATTTTTTGTTCAAGTTTCAATTTATTTTATACAAAGATGAAAAAGCTGTAATTTTTTAACTTCAAGTCTTCAATATTGTTGTACTTGTCGACTTGTAGTATGATTCATGATTGTAATATATTTAGTTGTAATATTTTTTTAATTCATAATTGTAATTTTCGCTCATTTTATTCTTGTAGACTCAAGTTGTATTATGTTTTATTGTAATTTTTTGAAAATCTTAAGTTGTAATGTTGTACTTGTACTTGTTATGATTGTATTTTATTCCATATATAAATTGTATTTTATTAATTTAAAAATTATTTTATTTAGTTTAGACTTAAGACTTTATTAGAAATCTAAAATTATTGCACAAAAATTTAATTAAGCAAAAAAAATAAATTCAGCCCAGGTTGGGTCCCCAAAGCCCGGTCGGGTCACCAAACACAGAAACTTGGGCCCGGGCCGTGCCATCAGCGCCCGCGCCGTGTCTGAAAAAAAATTAATCTAACTATTTGTTAGGATGTATACTATAAGCCTAGCTTTTGTATGAACATCTTTATGATATGAGATTCATTATGATCAAATGTTTGCATTTTATATTTGTTATATATGTGTTAATGCAATTGCCCAGATTAATCTATATTGTAGATAACATGGTATGTGGTGCCACACAGAAGATCATGCTATCAGTTCCTTATAGATTATAAATAGTATCTCACAACCAAGATGGATTTGGACAAACCATTAGAACGGTTGTAGTGTAATTTGGTATTAGTCTATCTTGACTATAGAGTTACACTAGTACATTTTGTATGTATTGAGCAGGACCATTTGAGGTTGTTCGATTTGTACTGACTATATAAAAGAATAAGACCTCTGTTATTATGGATGTGCGTCTTCTTAATCCCTATATAATAACGGGCACATATAATCAGTGTTTGTTTCTTTAATTTGCCAATGGGTGAGATTTATTAATAAATCAATAGACTCGGTGAATTGGGAAATAGCATTGCTTATATGGTGTGTTGTTGATTATAGAAGGAATTCGTGTCCTAATTATTTAGGATGATGATGTCCCCTTGAGGAGCTCATAAGGATTATCATGTAAACCCTGCAGGTGGATTTAATCCGACATGATAATAAAAATGAGTGGTACTACTCTTAGAATTAGATGTAAATTAATTAAGTTGTCAGTAACTTATTTAATTTACGGACATTCGATATCTTAAACGCGGGGAAATAAACGTGCACATAATAAATGAGCTCATATTGTAATATGGGATTAGGACGGTAGTTCAGTTATAACTCCTTAGTGGACCGAGTTATAATTGATGGGCTTAAGTTGGGTGTTCGGGCCGAACACAGGACACCTAAGCCCATCAGGAGACCCAACCCTAATTCCTCCTCTAGATCCTTGTTGTAGCCTATAAATAACCCTAACTCACGCCTCCTAGAATCACAAGAAACTCACATATTCTAAAATATACAGAATCGAGGAGAGAGTGATAAGGAGGCAAGAGAGTTGAAACTTTGGAAGATTGTCGCCCACACGACGTCCAAAGCAAAGGGCTAGGAATACAGTAGAAGATCGAGAGGTCTAAACTTCGATCGATTTGTCTTCGCAAAAGGTATGATTTCTTCCGCTGTGTGTTAATCATATCTTGCATGGATCCTGAATTAGATAATTGCATAGAGTCGGCGATCCGGTGGTTCCAACACTATTGGTTTCGATTCAACCGACGGTTCTAAACCGAAACCAGAACCAAGACCCTTACGGTTCAGTTTTGGTTTTGCATATTATGGTTCGAAACCGAAACCGGCGGTTCTAACCGGATGATCACCTCTAGGAATTACCGATAAAAGTTCTGTCGGTAGTTACCAACTAATTTTTGTAGCGCCCCGGATCAAAATGAGCATAATTTATTAATTAAATATTTAACGTATGACTTAATAAGTATGCACGTTTACTTTGACTGTTTAATTTATTACATGCGTTTCAGAAACGTGTTTAACGCGTGACTTAGATGGATAATTTCCATGGACATGGTATATAGAATATTTTCATACCATAAGATGCGTCTTGGAAAGACGAGAAGATAGAAACGAACTAGGGGTCAATCGGAGACCCGTAGCTCGAACGGCGACGGAAAGGGTAAAATCGAAAGATCCGGAAAACCGGAAGATATTTACGTGAATAGTAACTTTGAAAAATCAACTGATGAATAGTGATCCGGATATTTTCGGTGAATAGTAACTTCTGGATTTCTATAAATAGAAGTAGTTTCGACTCGAAAATCACCGTTTTCCCGAACGAGCCGAACGCGCCGAAAACTCGTAAGTTCTCTCTCTCCTCTCTCTCTCTTCATTTTCTGTTTTCTGGTCGGCGGCGCCACCGCCGGCGCCGCCTACGGCGCGGCGGCGCCGCCGCCGGCCGGTGGCCGGAAAAATCCAACATTGTTGGAATCGGACGATTTTCGCACACGACGTTCGTCTCGACGAGATGAATCTAGGATAGGTCTCGGATTTCAAATCCGAGTTTTCGTTCGCCGGAAAACGGCAAAAAACAGCCCCTAAACCCTAACCCCGTCACCCTTTCTCTCTCCTCTGAGTTCTTTCTCTCTCCTCGTTTTCTTGCCGGAACAGTGGCCAGCGAGGCCACCGGAGAGTGGTGGGGAGCTACTGGAGTGGAGGCGCCGCTGTGAGTGGCGGCGCATGGCCGGAACAGTGGTGTATGTATGTGGATCGGGCTTGTATGTGTTTTTGTAGGTGTGTTAGTGTGTGAGTGTGTTTGCATGCTGTTGGGGCGGCGCCGGGTGGCGCCGCCGTGTGGAACTTGGAGGCCGGCGCCTGTGATGCGCCGGCGACGGTGGCGGAGTGGTGGCCGGCGGCAGGTGGCCGCCGGCCAAGGATGAGCATGTGTGTGTGTGTTTGTTTTGTACGTGTGTGTGTGTGTGAGTGAAGATGCTGGGGTAGGGGGTTGGAGAGGTGGTTGCCGGCGACGGGGGTCGCCGGTCGGAGTTCAGAGAGTGAGCTGGTGGTGGTGGCCGGCGGCGGGTGGCCGCCGGCCAAGCTATGGTTATGTGTGTGTGTGTTAAAGCATGCATGTATGTATAGGCTAGGTTGGTGGTTGGGCTTGGCTGGAATGGGTTGCCGGCGACGGGGAGTCGCCGGCGGAGGTACTGGGAGTGGTCGCCGGCGACGGGAAGTCGCCGGCCGGAGTTTTGGTTGAAGTTGGAATTTTGGAAAAATGTGACTTCGAAGGGTTTTGCGGCGAAGTTTCCGGGAACTATTCATGCCGGAATCCGGCGATGGACGGCCGGAGGTAGTAGCCGGCGGTGCGAGGTATCCGGCGAGGTAGGTGGTGGCGGCTGGAGACGGCGCCGCCGCGCCGGGCGACGCCGGTGAGTGGCCTGCTCGAGCAGGCCACCGTCGGGAAAGCTGGGAAGGTCCTGGCCGAGAAAACTCAACCAGGTGTGCGCCGGGTGCAGCAGCTGCCGAGAAAACTCGGCAGCCGTCGGGTGTCGGGAAGCCGCGCGCACCGTGCGCGCCCATGCGAACCCGTCGGGTGCCGACGCGCACCCGACGCCGTGTTTTCGATCCGAACCTCGTTTTCTTTCCGTTGTTCATCCGTTTCGAGTCATCGCCGACGAGACGTCATTGACCGAGGGTCGTGGGCCCGGTCAAAGTCAACCCTTTGACCAAAATTACCGTTTTACCCCTAAACTTAAAATGCTCCGTTCGAGCTCGTTTGAACTCCGATTGAGCTCATTCTTTTTGCGTTGCGATCCTTATTTCAATTCCTATCTTCTCAGCCAATTGGGCAGATCTGACCCTCTCATTTCTTGGACTCCAATCTTTAGATCTCTCGATCCGCCGCATAGTTAACGATCGTACTTTCGCTGGGAACGTTTATAGCTTTAATTATACTTTATTTGGGATCTAAGGAACGTCATAACTTGTGTAGGCTACTTATTGAGTTGATCCTTGTGATATCGGATCCTTTGGTACTCGCTTGGGAAATCTGATCCGTCGATACTCGTTGTTCACGTGGTAACCACCGAACGAGGTGGGGGTACATTCTAAACCTTTATTTGGTTACAGTTTTCCCTATTCCAAGCATGATTGAGAAATACTAAATGTTGTGATTATATGTCGTGTGTGGGGGTACATTCTAAACCTTAAGCTTTAAGTTTCTGTTAATAAATGCATGAATGATTATAAATGAACGCGTGATATGTGTTACGTGGGGGTAACTTCTAAACTCAACATGTTTATTGTTTTCCATAATTGATGATTTTGCTATGATATTGTACGATATGAATTGTCTGCGTGACCGATATTTGTCTGCGTGACCGATAATCGTCTGTGTGACCGATAATTGTCTTTGTGATCGATATTTGTCTGGGTGACCGATAATAGTCAGTGTGACCGATATTTGTCTGTGTGACCGATAATCGTCTTTGTGACCGATAATCGTCTGTGTGACCGATATTTGTCTGTGTGACCGATAATCGTCTTTGTGACCAATATTTGTCTATGTGACCGATAATCGTCTGTGTGACCGATATTTGTTTGCGTGACCGATAATCTGTTGAACTCTACGTGCTGTGTTGATATACTGTATATCTTACGATGGTGCGATAGAGTTGGCCAGAGTGTCCATTGGGCTGTGAGTCATTTTGGCGAGTCATGGGTTGTGTGTCCGTTTATGAATCGAGTTATGTGATGCGTATATTATGTGACGTGTTTAATTGCTAAGCTATTGTATATGTTTAATAATTTAAAACTTGGAAAGTATCCTCACGAGTGTATTCAACGCACTCACCCCTTAATCTGTACTCACACTACAGGCAAAGAAGAGAATCTCGACGCGTAGAGAGAGGGGTGTCCTATCAGCTGTATCGATGATTCCGGTTTTGTCTTTAAACCTATGTTGATTCGTTTGTAAAATGATGTTCCACGTTTTGTAAAATGTTATCTGTATTCCTCATCTTTGTAAAAGATCCTGATGTTTTTTCCGCTGCGTAAGGTTTCAAACTTCCTTTTATCGGTTGAAACCGATGTTCTAAGAGTATCTTTTCTTGTCCCCTCATTTTCTTTCTTTTATATATCATGTACGCCTTTTTCCCCTTTCTTTCTTAACGCCCAAAAATGAAAAACTCTGATATTTTGACGAAAAGATTTCGGGGCGTTACAGATGGTATCAGAGCCTAGTTCTACCCTTTGTAGGACTTTGCTCAAGCTGGTTTTTATTTTCAAACGTGTTTCAAACGAGAAAAACGTGTTTTAAAACGAGAAGATCTTTTTGGAAAGAAATGGATAAGCACTCTCCTCTCTCTACACATGTCTCTCCCTAATCAAGAGTGTTTATCTGCTACGTGTGATCTTGCTTATCGGATATAGATCGTTTAAAGGTACGGGGAGGTGTTAAGGATATAGTGTCATGATGGAAAAGATCTTTTCAAAACCTTCTTGACGTCATTACAACCACGATAAAAAGATCATTTAAAAACCATCTTGATGTCACTACAATTGACACACTGCTTTTGTCCACCGCCACAAAGGCCGCTGACTGTAACTGCGTGAGCTCATGTGGGTAACCACAAGGGCCGTTGACTGCAGCAACGTGAGCTTGTGTCGTAAATGGTTGATTGCATTAGTAGAGATTATGTGACTGACAGTTGAGATTACCATTGGCCTTTGTTTACAACAGGGTGAGCTAGTTGGTGTGTTTTCCGGTTCATGGTTGTGATACGTAAGGTTGGTTTTAAAACTTGAGGTCTATAGGAAACTATGTGTGGATGTCTGTGATGCATTTTATGATGTTTTGTTGAGATTGTGATTTATTTGATTAGTCTATACACGTTGGGTATGTGCTATCCAACATGATCATGTTATGCTACGATGATAAATGGATGACGGAAAATCTATTGAGATTATGATATGATTTATGGAGTAATGTTTACGGGTACTGTAGTACCAATTATTGATTTATCTGATGTTAAAGATTGTTGGGTTATATGGGGTAAAGTATAAGGGTTAGTTCTTGCTGTTGGTCTTTAGAATTATGCCTCGAGGTCGACCACGAAAGGTCCGACCACCAACTGCGAATCCGCCAACTGTAAATCCACCAGAACCAAATGTTGATGCTCCGCCAACAATAAATCCACCGGAACAAAATGTAAATTCACCAGAACCAAATATGGATGTTACAAGGATGGATTTGGTGTCCATTCTTAGAGGACTGGCACAACACTTCGAGATGACTCGAACCACACCCCCGCCAATAAGGTCCGATCCGAATTTGATATATGAACAGTTTCGGCGTTACAATCCACCGACGTTCAACGGAAAAGGTGAATCAGCTGACGCCGAAGAGTGGCTAAGGTCACTCGACAGGTTATTTGGACACTTAATGTGTACTCAGGAGCAGAAGGTCTCCTGTGCAATTTTTCAGCTCACCGAAGAAGCGAGTCATTGGTGGGACTCGTATGAGCGGACCCTAGTGCCAGCTCAAAGAGAGGAGCTGACATGGGAGGATTTTAAGGAGATGGTGACTCAGCACTTCATACCTCAATCCTACCAAGACAAAAAGGAAACAGAGTTTCTACATCTCCGTCAAGAGAGCTCGACGGTGGGAGAGTACGAGCGGAGGTTTAACCAGTTGAGCAGATACGCAACTCATATGGTGGACACTGATACCAAGAGGGCCCGACGTTTTGAAAAAGGTCTTCGCTCGGAGATCAGCTCAATTTTGGCAGGTCAAGGAGATAGGACCTATGCCAATGTCTTGGAAAGAGCCCAAGAGATCTCCTCTCGTCTGCACTTGGACGTATTACCACCCGAGAAGGGTGATGAGATGCTCGGAAAAAGAAAGAAGATCGAGCCAAGTCAAAGTTTCGATCAAAACAAACTTCCAAGGACCGACAATGTTCCACTTTCCCCAAATCCTAGACCAGGAAACCCATGTTCCAAGTGTGGAAAGTTGCATGCGGGACTCTGCCTCTATGGAATTCGGAAATGCTACAGATATGGAGAACCAGGACACATTGCGTTAAACTGTCAGAAGATTGGAAATTTAGTAGCTGCAACATCGAGGCTGAGGCGAGAGGGAATTCGGAAATGCTACAGATGTGGAGAACCGGGACACATTGCAGTAAACTGTCAGAAGTTTGGAAACTCGGAGGTTGCCAAGAGATAGATTACGGATGATGAACAGTTAGTATTATACCAGTAGAAGGATATGTAGTGGCTCGTACCTTGTAATAGTGTATGTAATCCTTTTGTAGAATGTACGAGTTGCCCACCTTTCGGCTTATATATATACATATTTTATACCAGGTCGTCTTTTGCTATTCGATGGAATCCACATTTACTTCTTTCCTCGTGATTCGTGTTTTATTTCTCCTCACCTATAGTTTGTTGTGACACCGATCTGTTGAAACATGAGAACATTTTGGTAATCGCTAAAACTTTAGAAGTCAGTATTCCATCGGGAAAAACGACACGAGCAAAACACCTGTACCATCACCTAAAGATCGTTTTGGAAGATAAGATTCTTCTAACTGATCTTCATGCTTTAGAGATGAAGGATTTTTGACATAATCCTGGGAATGGACTGGCTAGAGCCCAATCACGTGGTAAACAAGTGTCGTGCAAGGGGAATTATCTTCCAAACACCGAGAGAGTTGGAGCACACCTTTCATGGGGTATGAGTTAAGGTTGACTTAAGAATTATCTCGAACATGAAGACAACCCAGATGCTTAGCAAAGAAAATTGCGAAGCTTGGTTGGTCAACATGGTGAACCCTGAGCAAGGATCGACTTCTATCGGAAATGTGCCGGTGATAAAGGAATACATGGACGTAATTCCAAAGGGTATACCTAGTCCTCCACCGGATCGACAAGTGACCTTCGAGATCGATCTCGTTCCTAGGATCGGCACCGGTGTCAAGAGCTCCATATCGGATGACACCGAAAGAATTACAAGAACTGAAGGTTCTATTACCAGAACTGTTGGACAAAGGTTCCATCGGACCAAGCGTGTCGCCTTGGGGAGCCCCAGTACTTTTCGAAAATGAGAAGAATGAGAAGCAGAAATGTGGATCGGTCAGGAAGGATCGAGAAAGAATTGGAAAAGCTCAGGACCGACGAAAGTTCTGATCATCGAGCTTAGCTAAGTAATCAAAACCTGCAAGTTCCTCGACGAGAAATGGAAAGAAAGAAGCAACACGGAGATAAGAGGATGAGAGGTTTGACAGAGTATCTCGTTTCGATGTTCCTAAGTACGCGTACAATTTCGAGGACGAAATTATTTTAAGGGGTAAGGGATGTAGCGCCCCGGATCAAAATGAGCATAATTTATTAATTAAATATTTAACGTATGACTTAATAAGTATGCACGTTTACTTTGACTGTTTAATTTATTACATGCGTTTCAGAAACGTGTTTAACGCGTGACTTAGATGGATAATTTCCATGGACATGGTATATAGAATATTTTCATACCATAAGATGCGTCTTGGAAAGACGAGAAGATAGAAACGAACTAGGGGTCAATCGGAGACCCGTAGCTCGAACGGCGACGGAAAGGGTAAAATCGAAAGATCCGGAAAACCGGAAGATATTTACGTGAATAGTAACTTTGAAAAATCAACTGATGAATAGTGATCCGGATATTTTCGGTGAATAGTAACTTCTGGATTTCTATAAATAGAAGTAGTTTCGACTCGAAAATCACCGTTTTCCCGAACGAGCCGAACGCGCCGAAAACTCGTAAGTTCTCTCTCTCCTCTCTCTCTCTTCATTTTCTGTTTTCTGGTCGGCGGCGCCACCGCCGGCGCCGCCTACGGCGCGGCGGCGCCGCCGCCGGCCGGTGGCCGGAAAAATCCAACATTGTTGGAATCGGACGATTTTCGCACACGACGTTCGTCTCGACGAGATGAATCTAGGATAGGTCTCGGATTTCAAATCCGAGTTTTCGTTCGCCGGAAAACGGCAAAAAACAGCCCCTAAACCCTAACCCCGTCACCCTTTCTCTCTCCTCTGAGTTCTTTCTCTCTCCTCGTTTTCTTGCCGGAACAGTGGCCAGCGAGGCCACCGGAGAGTGGTGGGGAGCTACTGGAGTGGAGGCGCCGCTGTGAGTGGCGGCGCATGGCCGGAACAGTGGTGTATGTATGTGGATCGGGCTTGTATGTGTTTTTGTAGGTGTGTTAGTGTGTGAGTGTGTTTGCATGCTGTTGGGGCGGCGCCGGGTGGCGCCGCCGTGTGGAACTTGGAGGCCGGCGCCTGTGATGCGCCGGCGACGGTGGCGGAGTGGTGGCCGGCGGCAGGTGGCCGCCGGCCAAGGATGAGCATGTGTGTGTGTGTTTGTTTTGTACGTGTGTGTGTGTGTGAGTGAAGATGCTGGGGTAGGGGGTTGGAGAGGTGGTTGCCGGCGACGGGGGTCGCCGGTCGGAGTTCAGAGAGTGAGCTGGTGGTGGTGGCCGGCGGCGGGTGGCCGCCGGCCAAGCTATGGTTATGTGTGTGTGTGTTAAAGCATGCATGTATGTATAGGCTAGGTTGGTGGTTGGGCTTGGCTGGAATGGGTTGCCGGCGACGGGGAGTCGCCGGCGGAGGTACTGGGAGTGGTCGCCGGCGACGGGAAGTCGCCGGCCGGAGTTTTGGTTGAAGTTGGAATTTTGGAAAAATGTGACTTCGAAGGGTTTTGCGGCGAAGTTTCCGGGAACTATTCATGCCGGAATCCGGCGATGGACGGCCGGAGGTAGTAGCCGGCGGTGCGAGGTATCCGGCGAGGTAGGTGGTGGCGGCTGGAGACGGCGCCGCCGCGCCGGGCGACGCCGGTGAGTGGCCTGCTCGAGCAGGCCACCGTCGGGAAAGCTGGGAAGGTCCTGGCCGAGAAAACTCAACCAGGTGTGCGCCGGGTGCAGCAGCTGCCGAGAAAACTCGGCAGCCGTCGGGTGTCGGGAAGCCGCGCGCACCGTGCGCGCCCATGCGAACCCGTCGGGTGCCGACGCGCACCCGACGCCGTGTTTTCGATCCGAACCTCGTTTTCTTTCCGTTGTTCATCCGTTTCGAGTCATCGCCGACGAGACGTCATTGACCGAGGGTCGTGGGCCCGGTCAAAGTCAACCCTTTGACCAAAATTACCGTTTTACCCCTAAACTTAAAATGCTCCGTTCGAGCTCGTTTGAACTCCGATTGAGCTCATTCTTTTTGCGTTGCGATCCTTATTTCAATTCCTATCTTCTCAGCCAATTGGGCAGATCTGACCCTCTCATTTCTTGGACTCCAATCTTTAGATCTCTCGATCCGCCGCATAGTTAACGATCGTACTTTCGCTGGGAACGTTTATAGCTTTAATTATACTTTATTTGGGATCTAAGGAACGTCATAACTTGTGTAGGCTACTTATTGAGTTGATCCTTGTGATATCGGATCCTTTGGTACTCGCTTGGGAAATCTGATCCGTCGATACTCGTTGTTCACGTGGTAACCACCGAACGAGGTGGGGGTACATTCTAAACCTTTATTTGGTTACAGTTTTCCCTATTCCAAGCATGATTGAGAAATACTAAATGTTGTGATTATATGTCGTGTGTGGGGGTACATTCTAAACCTTAAGCTTTAAGTTTCTGTTAATAAATGCATGAATGATTATAAATGAACGCGTGATATGTGTTACGTGGGGGTAACTTCTAAACTCAACATGTTTATTGTTTTCCATAATTGATGATTTTGCTATGATATTGTACGATATGAATTGTCTGCGTGACCGATATTTGTCTGCGTGACCGATAATCGTCTGTGTGACCGATAATTGTCTTTGTGATCGATATTTGTCTGGGTGACCGATAATAGTCTGTGTGACCGATATTTGTCTGTGTGACCGATAATCGTCTTTGTGACCGATAATCGTCTGTGTGACCGATATTTGTCTGTGTGACCGATAATCGTCTTTGTGACCAATATTTGTCTATGTGACCGATAATCGTCTGTGTGACCGATATTTGTTTGCGTGACCGATAATCTGTTGAACTCTACGTGCTGTGTTGATATACTGTATATCTTACGATGGTGCGATAGAGTTGGCCAGAGTGTCCATTGGGCTGTGAGTCATTTTGGCGAGTCATGGGTTGTGTGTCCGTTTATGAATCGAGTTATGTGATGCGTATATTATGTGACGTGTTTAATTGCTAAGCTATTGTATATGTTTAATAATTTAAAACTTGGAAAGTATCCTCACGAGTGTATTCAACGCACTCACCCCTTAATCTGTACTCACACTACAGGCAAAGAAGAGAATCTCGACGCGTAGAGAGAGGGGTGTCCTATCAGCTGTATCGATGATTCCGGTTTTGTCTTTAAACCTATGTTGATTCGTTTGTAAAATGATGTTCCACGTTTTGTAAAATGTTATCTGTATTCCTCATCTTTGTAAAAGATCCTGATGTTTTTTCCGCTGCGTAAGGTTTCAAACTTCCTTTTATCGGTTGAAACCGATGTTCTAAGAGTATCTTTTCTTGTCCCCTCATTTTCTTTCTTTTATATATCATGTACGCCTTTTTCCCCTTTCTTTCTTAACGCCCAAAAATGAAAAACTCTGATATTTTGACGAAAAGATTTCGGGGCGTTACAATTTTAATTACTCCGTCGGTAGTTTTGCAATTTTTTTTAATTTTAATTAATTGTTACTGACGGAATTTCCATTTAAACATTAACTATCGAATTTCCATCGGTAAATCCATCAATAAACCTAATTTATTGACAGAAGTTTCCCATCACTAATACCCGCTGAAATTTTCATCAGTAATTTGTTTTCTCAAAAAATTGATTATCGGCAGAAATCCATCGGTAAACCATCGGTAATTACCAATGGAACACAATCGTCAATAATCCATTACACTTTCTTAGTGTTATTTGAACAAATTTAGTTTCAATTCTTCATCTTTTAAACTAGTGATCTCCTTATACACACAAAAACGGTGCAAATTAAAATCAAACATGCAGTATATTCAAGAAAAAATCGAATATAAACAAAACACAATATTGGAATTAAATAGAATGAGATGATAAATTGGATCTTACCTCTTACAAATTCTAAGTGTTAAAATATGATGAGGGGAGCACAAAAGAGGGAGCAATTTTTATTTCATTTACCGCAAAATTGTAATGTTTGTCGCTAAAGTTAGCCACTAATACACTAAGTTCCTCGTGCTGCTATAGAGGTTACTTCGTTGTTGTTAGAAAATTATTATTTAGATTTTGATGAGACAAACCATAAGTGTAATAAGACAGTAGAGTACCCCATTTTTTTACAGTGTTTAAGTGAAATTAGACTAGCATTTGATCTATATAATAAGTTGGTTGAAGAATAGAGGAAATCAAGATACATAGCTGAAAGCTCAAGTAAAGAATTACTGCAAGCAGTAAGGAAACAACTATTGTAAGCAAGAAAAAGATACAACATAGAAGGCTGTAAACAGTAAAGTTACAGTAGAAGTGTTGTAAGCTAAGTTAAAGCAAGAAAATCAAGGTTGTAGGGACTGTATACATCATTCTTAAGAATGAAGAGACAATATGCATGGAAGTCATGAAGTATTGATATTAATGCAATATGAGGAAGATCCATTGCAGTCCGAGGAAGAATCACTTCAACAGATTAAAAGACAGGTTGAAGGATGCAGTATAAAGAGCTAATGAGAAGCATACATTTGGCCTAACAGACTGCATAAAACTGCTACCTAGTATAGCTGCACTAAAGACCTGAAGTGCAAGACAAGAAAACAATTAATGCAAACCTCAGACCGCATGTAATTTAAGCTCTACACCAAGGAAGATGATTCAAACTCAAGAAATTGTGTTTCCTTCAACGGGCATAATTCTACTCCTATAAATAAAGGAAGAGTTGACTGTTACAACTACTGAAACTACAAATACTCAAAGCTACAAGCAAGAAGTTCTCAAGTTCTAAGTGTTCTTAAAAAAACAAAGTTTCAGTCACTCAACCTCAAGAAGCAGTCAAGCTTTTGATCCAAAATTCAGAAATCCAAAGGCTGATTCAACACTAATTGTATAAGAAAAACCCTATATACTTTTATCTCAGTGTTGTGTATTTAGGTTGTTTTGGGTGTCCTCAGTTGATAGGAAGATAATTCCTTATTAAGTGAGTATATTGTCAAGTGTGTTTGGCAATAACCCTGAGTGGGTTGTGGAGACCCTATGTGGATCTGCCTGTTCAGCTTGCAGTAACCTGTGTGGAAGTTGAAGTTCAAGTAGGTATTACTTGCTAAGATTTGTGTTTGTAAGGTTGGGTCTTATAAATCAAACGTACTTAACGAAGTTCCTCTTTGAACCACTAAAAGAGACCTTGTGTGTTGTTTCTGTTTTTATATTCCTGTATATTTCTTTGCTTTGAACCACTGTAAGAGACCTTGTGTGTTGTTTCTGTTTTTATATTCCTGTATATTTCTTTGCTGCATTTATATCTCTCATTCTACATTAACATATTATTAAAAGCTCATATTGCGAAAGGTTTTCTAAAGGACTCTATCCATAAAGTTTAAGTTTTCTACCGCCAAGAATTCTAAGTTACAGTAAGCAACACTACTTAATAGTGCTGTAAGCTGAACTGCAACTTGCACTGTAAACTCTCTATGTTACAGGACAGTAAGTTCGAAAAGTTTTTAAAATCGAAAAAGGTTGATTCACCCCATCTGAACCTCTAAGCCACTTGAGACCAACAGTTGTGAAACAAAGTGAAGAAAATAGCAATTATTTTGACAACATTATAATAGAATTTGTCACAAAAGAGTAAGGGAATTCTTAAGATTGCCTTCTCATCATTTATTATTATTTTCAAGACAAAAAAAATAATTTTCAAAAAAAAATTGCGTGAAAATTGCGAAATTTATCGTCAACATATACAATTAATTAATTTATAAATGAACACATATTTTAGCGGCGGAGAATCTGAGTTGTAGTGATAAAATTCTAAGTTTTTGTCACCTAAAGATGTAATTATTTTATTATTTTTAACAAATATTTGAATTTGCTACAAAATTTTTGTACCGTAATAAAGTTTAGATATGAATTTGGCCAATTTCGTTGCTAAAAAGTGATCATTATTTTGTTAGTTTTCAAAATATTATTTTAGCGATAAAATATAAATCATGTTTCATTTCAAAATTATCGACAAAAGTTTATCTTTGACTGAAAATATGAATTTTAGCCATGAAAATCTCAAGTTGTCTATAAAGTTTCGTCGCTATTATTTTCTTGAGGTGTATCAAATGCATAATTGTAGAAAACCCTAAATAACCATCCAAAATCATGTTCATTCATGCTCACTCACATTTAGAGCTGTCAAAATAGATTACGCCTATTGGGTGGGCCCGTCTCATCCCATCAAAATGAAGGGTTGTATTGATCCGCATATAGGTGGGATTAAGTGGGTTTGGCCCATGGTGGTTTTGGCTTTTGGTGGATTGACCGATGAGCTAGCAAGTGGACCCACCTCTATTTTTTCTTTTTTTCAATATATATATTATTACCTATATAAAAGTGTGGATGTTTCTTACAAAATATGGATTGTCAAATATATCATTATCAAAGATTATTATTTAAGGTTATAATAGTAATTTATGATTTTCATATTTAAATAATTTTATATTAGAATTCTAATACAAAATCCTATAGAATCCTATTATAATTAGAACTCTACTATATAAGGTGTTTGCATTATTATTTTTCTTAATTTGAATTGATTACCACGTGTAACACACGTGATCTAAAACTAGTTTTTAAAAAGCTTCATTGAAAATATATATGGAAAATGAATAATAATAATGACAAATCATTGTTAGGGCAAATAATTATTTATAAAATTATTGATATGAGACATTTATTTATAGTAGTGAAGACATTTTAGTGAAAAAACTAAGTTTATAAAATTGTTTTCATATATTATATGTAATTGAATGCATATATATCTTAATAATTGTATATATATGTTATACATATATATGGTCTTTTTCCTATAAAAAATAAAATAAAAATAAAAATTTTGGTGGGTTAATTGGCTCGCCTAACCCGCGGCCTCAGGTTGGGTCGGGTTTAGATTTTGGAGCCCCGACCAAAAAAAGCCCGCCCCGCTATATGATGGGTTGTAGCCCACCCGCCCCACCAACCCATATGGACAAGTCTACTCACATTACATATAAGTCGAACCCATTTGGTCACTCTTTGTATGTAAAAATAATAAGACACACATATGTGAATTACACAAACATTACACTTTTATTAGTTAATGAAATTTCCAACAACAAAATTTCATCAAGTTACAGTACATAATACATATCCGACAAACCTAAGAACAACATTATTACAGGTAAATCCCCGGATAATTTAAGCTAATTAGCAGAAATAATTATCTATAAATAGTGGTTGCTGATGTTCATGGGCAGAAAACAACCCTATAGTTAGTACCACCAGGGCAAGTAAAAACACTTGTTCAATCATCCTGGGGATAACTATAAGCATCAGGGCACCTATCTTTAAAGAACCTGGAAAGATCCGTCGGCCCGCAGCTTCCGGGCCCATTCGTACAGCAGTATTGGTTACCACCAAAGGTAGTGCAAGGATTGTTGCACCCACCAGGGACCCGAAGCTGGGCCAGGCACTGTTCGTTGATCGGGCCGGTGCACCTGAGGTTTTTGCACACGTTAGTGGTGGGGCTGAATTCCATGGGAACATTGAACCCATCGATTAAGGAGATGTCGACGAAATCCATATTGTTGAACTGATTGAGGGCGAATTTAGCTAGGGTATTGGGAGGCTGGCCGTAGCCTTGGCATTCCAATACCCCATTGCAATCCCCCGTTTGGCAATGGCCACGGCCATTGCCATCGAAGTTGCAGTTGGTTCGGCCCCAAATTCGGGCCTGGGTAGTGCCCGGAGCCACGTTGATCTGCCAGGACTGACCCTGGTCGAGCCTCCGGCCACCGCCAGGCTTAGCAGCTGCCCAGACGGTGTAGGGGCACCGATTGGTGATGTCGAAAGTGGCGGCATTTGTGGAAACAAAGAACGAGATTGCTAAAATGAGGAGGGTTTTGGAGAAATTCATCATGATCAATTAGAAAGCAGAATAATTAAGTTTGTGTGTGGTTAAAAGAGCCAAGGATTAGGGTTTATATAGTAGATTGGGGCCAGGATTTTGCGTGTGCATGATGATTTTCTTTTTTGCATATGTGACGTTAGTTTGAGTTTTTCCACAAATGGCGTTAAATTTTTATTATTAATTAAGAGCCCCAAAGTGACGTACTGTCGGTTTGAATTTAATTAAGAATATATCCAGTGTTTTTATTAGGAAAAGACGAACAACTCCTCAATCCAACTGTAAGACAATGTGCATAATATTTCATAGAAAAATTTTGCGTGTGCATGATGATTTTCTTTTTTGCATATGTGACGTTAGTTTGAGTTTTTCCACAAATGGCGTTAAATTTTTATTATTAATTAAGAGCCCCAAAGTGACGTACTGTCGGTTTGAATTTAATTAAGAATATATCCAGTGTTTTTATTAGGAAAAGACGAACAACTCCTCAATCCAACTGTAAGACAATGTGCATAATATTTCATAGAAAAATTATTCATACAGAATTTGAACCTTTATTGTATGAACCTTTATTGTCCTGGGATTTTTTCCTAAAAAGTATGACTAACATAACATAAATGTAGGACTAATATAACATAAAAATATGACTAAAACAAAACATTAAGGTACAACACTTGGGAGCGAATTTGGTTGAGTTTGGGCACACCCAACTAGGCATGCGGGGTCGCTTGCAGGTGCATGGTGGTGCGTGGAGGCACATTTGGACAAGTTTTGGCTGTGGTGGGTCGAATGCATGGATTTATGATCTATGCACCAAGTGCATACACTACAAGAAAAATGAATATTTACGACGGTATATTTTGCGACAACAAAAGTTGTCGGAAAAAATCTTCTTTTTGCGACAACATATTGACGCAAAAATCAATAATATAATTTTCTAACAAAATTTGTTAAAATAATTATTTGCGTCTACATGTAGTCGCAACTATACTTATTTTTGTGACCACATATTGTCTCAAAAGAAATGCGACTTATTTGCGACAACATTGTGGTCTTAAAAATAATTTAATAAAAAATTAAAATATTAAATAATTATTAGCGACTACATGTTGTCTCAAAAAAACATTTAAAAATAAACATAAAATAAATTTATTATAATAATACTATGCAAAATTAGGCAAAATCTCTTCCCGCTTTCTTCTTTCGCGCTCTCTCTCTACCATGTGATTTCTTCTCTCTCTCTCTCTCTGATTAGGGACTGGCGTCGATCCCAATCAGTTCTTCTCCTCCGTATCACTTGTCGATGAAGGAGGGATAACTTCTTGAACAACTTCTGGAGAAACCATTGAAGAATGGAGTTGGATTACAGCTATTTCACCCAAAAGAAGCTTTGTGATTGAGTCATCACTACTACCAAAATTTCCATCTCAAACTTTGTAATTCATTTAGGTGAGTTATAATTTTACTTTTTCTCAAAATTGTTCTGTGTAATATCCATTTATGATGATGATTGTAGATGAATTGCTTACTTATTTTAAATTGCACTCAACATGTTTGATAAAATGTCTCTTAGGTTCTCAGTTGTATTAATACTATTGAACTCATATAAATCTTAATTAGCCCAAGGATTTAACAAAATTACAGTTGTAGACTGAAATTAATACTTAGCCCAAGGATTTAACATAATTGTCAGTGAGTCTACTTTTCTTAAAACCATCGATAATGAAATTTAGAGGTTTATTGTTCATAATTTTTTGGATTATCTAATGATGCTGAAATTTCAGAAGATGTGGCCTTATAACCTTTCTTAATCTCCTTTTTGAGACAAATGACTAACTACCTAATTTCTTTTATTTTTTTTCTTTTTCTTTTTGATGAAAGTTACTGGTACGTACTCTTCCCTGTTATCTATGCTCTTATTTTTCAAATTAATACGCTATATTTATTCAGTTATAGTCTACATTCATGCACTTTTCACTACATTGGTCTTACAAGCTCATATTGTAATTGAAATGAAGATGGATAAGAGTTGGATATATATCCGAAATCGATCATCAGATGAGTTTTGGAATGGCTTGTCTCTTTTTATGGAACACGCAGAGAATTTCAAAAATTCAATGGGATATATTAGTTGCCCCTGCAAAAGAGCTTGTTCGAGCACACATCCATGACTTTGGATTTGACGTTACATATACTACATGGGTTCATCATGGTGAAACCTATGACTCGCCAATTAGTAATGTTCCAACTATAGATGAATCGGTGGATGAGATGGCTGAAGTATTAGCTGATATTGCTGAAGCAGTTGATTATCATGACATGACGGGTGAGATGAATGTTGATATGGATGATTCCCAAGGAAATGAATTTCAAGATCTTCTAATTGAGCTCAAAGTGCAATTGTATCCAGGTTGCACTAAGTATTCATCATTAATTTTTTTAGTGAAATTGATGCATCTCAAAGTGTTATATAAGTGGCCAAACGAGTGTATGGACAAAGTATTGAAACTATTCAAAGATGCACTCCCAGTTGGTAACACATTGTCATCTTCTCATTACGAGTCAAAAAAGTTGTTGAGCAAATTAGGACTAGGCTATGAATCAATTCACACATGTAGATATGATTGTGCATTATTTTGGAAAGATTATGCTTGTTTGGATTCATGTCCAGTTTGCAAATCAAGTCGTTGGAAGAACAAAAAGGGTAAGAAAGTGCCATGGAAAGTGCTTCGTTATTTCCCATTGAAGGATCGGCTAAGACGCTTATATGCTTCACGTCATACTGCTAAAGAAATGACATGGCATCAAAGGGGTCGATCAAAGGATCCTAATATAATTCGTCATCTAGTTGATGGTAAAGAATGGAAGGAGTTCGATGAGAAATACCCTGTCTTTTCTAGTGAGGTCAGAAATGTTCGATTAGGATTGGCTGCAGATGGTTTTAATCCCTTTGGTAATAGGGACTTATCATATAGTATGTGGCCAGTGGTTATGACTGTCTATAACTTACCACCTTGGTTATGCACAAAAGATCCATACAAGTTATTAACTTTATTAATTCCAGGACCAAAAGCTCCTGGAAAGGATATCGATGTGTTCTTGAGGCCTTTAGTTGATGAGCTACAAGAATTATGGCATGAAGGGATTGTTATACGTGATGCTGCCTCAGACACTCAATTTCAGATGCGAGCTATGCTTCTCATGACAATTAACGATTTTCCCGCTCGTAGTTGTTTGTCCGGATGGAGTGGGCAAGGGTATTATGCATGTCCATCATGCAATGATGCAACTCCTTCCATGCGCATTACGAGTAAAATATGTTATGTAGGACATCGACAATGGCTTCCTCTTAACCATAAGTTGAGAAACACCAAAAAGTTTAATGGTTTTGTTGATATAAGACCTCATCCTCTTCGAAAAACCACCGAGCAAATAGTTGATCAGCTGCAAAATATTGTACCAAACATCACAGGTAAACATGAAAAGTTTGGCGGGAAGAAACGTAAACGATATGTATCGGAGCTTAACTGGAATAAAAAGAGTATCTTTTGGGAGTTACCTTATTGGAAGTCCTTGACATTACGTCACAACTTGGATGTTATGCACATAGAAAAAAACATATGTGATAGCTTGTTAGGCACAATCTTGGACATTGAAGGAAAAAGTAAAGATACCGATAAAGCTAGAATTGATTTGAAAAACATGAATGTTCGGAAAGAGTTGCACTTGTACAAAGATGGTGATCAGTGGATGAAACCACATGCTGCATACACATTAGTGCCGAGGGACAGTGAGAAGTTTTGTGATTTCTTGAAACAAGTCCGTTTTCCTGATGGTTTTGCTTCAAACTTGAGGAAAAATGTGATTGGAGGCAGAAAAAAGATTATAGGGCTAAAATCACATGATTGTCATATAATGATGCAACGATTGTTGCCTATTGGGATTTGATCATTTCTAAAGAAAGAAATTGTTGATTCTATTAGCGAGTTTTGTAATTTCTTCCAATTGATTTGCTCAAGGACGTTGAAGATCAGCGATTTAGAAAAAGCAAAAGAGGACATTATTGTTATTTTATGCAAGTTGGAAATAATATTCCCACCAGCTTTCTTTGATATTATGGTCCATTTGGTGATGCACTTACCAGAAGAAGCTATTCGAGGAGGGCCTGTTCACTTAAGATGGATGTATCCAATAGAACGCTTTCTTGGATCATTGAAAAAATATGCCAGAAATCGTGCTCGTCCAGAAGGGTCAATTGCAGAAGCATACATTGTCAATGAAGCCTTGACATTTTGCTCAATGTATCTTATTGGTATTGAGACAAAATTCAACAGACTTAAAAGAAATTGGGTCGATGATGAAAGTGCAGTTACAAGCAAGATTTTTGTTTTCCAAAATCGGTGTCGTCCTATTGGAAAGATGACCCCAATTATGTTGGACCAAAAAATGCGAACTAAAGTTGAGTGGTGCATATTACAAAATTGCCATGAAATTCAACATTATATTGAGTAAGTATTCAATCATTCTAAATATGTATTTATAGTTACTACCCAATTATTTTAATCATGACCCATGTTCAATCATGATAGTGACCACAGGAAAGAAATCGAGCAATGTTCTTTGAACGAGTCATTGGATGAAAACCAATCAAAAGAGTTTTTAGAGTGGTTTCAAAATAAGGTACAATTATTATTATATGTTATATTTCATAATGTACCACAAAACATTCGATATTTAATCTTTATTAATTTTTTTCTCCCCAGATTTCCTCTCTTCATGATTTAGGAACATCAGAGGAGACTGAACAACTAATTTCTCTTTCATCTGGTTCGAATTTTTTTGTCAAGAGCTATCCTGGTTGCATCGTTAATGGGGTTAAGTTTTTGATATACAATCGAGATGTGAATCGAATAACTCAGAACAGTGGCATTTCAGTTAAAGGGTCTGATAATGAAGTCTACTATGGAGTACTTGAGGACATTTACGAGTTGAGTTATGTGGGTGATAATTTGGTTATTATTTTCAAGTGCAAATGGTTTGATACTAGGCCAGGAAGAAGAAGAGTCCAACGATATAAAAATAGATTATCAATCAACATTAAGGACTCTTGGTATGCAAACAAACCATTTGTGCTTGCATCTCAAGCAGAACAAGTTTTTTATTTAGAGGATTTACTCAATGGTCCACAATGGAAAGTTGTTGAGCACTTTGGACATCGAAATATTTGGGAATTTCCAAGAGCGAACATGGATGATGTTGTGGTGGTTCAAGATATTGATTCATCTAGTGTTGAATTAAATGTTGAACTACCAAATACTGATATATTAATGTTAAATCAATTAGATATGTCATCCAATGTCATATCCGATGTGAGAGAACTTTTGAAAAATAACTTTGTTGTAGATGAGGATTTCCTCGATGATGAGAAAGATGAAACATTGGATGAGTATATTGAAGAGGAAGAAGTTGAGTCTACTGATGACAATGATGATATATATGAAGAGGGGATGAGAGAAATTTCCACCGACGAAGAATAACTACTAAATATACATTAGGTCATGCAAACATTTATTTTTTAGTCATGTAATTTATATATTGCTATATATTGATATATAAGTTAAAAAATGTGGCAGTTTTACATGTCGACGGGTCGAGTAGTTTCGCAAGGAGGCTCTGCTGGTGGAGCACAACCTCCTCCTGGTCATCCACATCAACTTTCATCTCATTGTCAGTCTGGTAGTATATTTCATACATGTAATTGAATACCAATGAATTTTTTGAATGATATGTGTATTAGTTTCTTATCAACTAACATAAAATATTATTGGTATTGTTCAGCTCCTGATGCTACCACTAAAAAAAGAAAGGGACGAGAAAAAGCAAAAGGGTATGAAATTGCAGCTTGGGTGGCTGCACATGGAAAAGTGAATGTGCAGTTTGATGAGCTGAGTGAGACATTTAAATCAGTTGGTCAACATGCTGCTTGGTGGGATAGTGTTGTTGGAATCCATACGAGGTACTTGTGTGAGCCGTTCTATGATTCATGGAGACAAGTCCCTATCCGTCAAAGGGGACAAATTGCAAGGTCTCTAAAGGTAAGGTTTCAACTAAGCAGTATAACTATTTGATTAATGAGTTACAAATAGTAAACTAACTACAAGTTGAATGAAATGCAGAGTTGGTTCAATCTTGATTTCTCTTACAAGAATGGTTTACTCTATAGTATAATTAATAGAGGCGCAAAGAAAGCTTATAATGAATGGAAAAGTTCCCTGCACGAACACTTCCAAGCATTGCAAGATAAAGATTTCGATTTGGAAACTATAAAAAGACATCCTCCTGAAAATCTTCGAGATCCTTCACATTGGCCACATTGTTGTGACAGATTTGTTTCATCTGAGTTTTTGGTACGTACTTGAGCTAAATTTGTTTTTATTTAATTGACTTGTAATTCCTCTAGAATTATGTTGCTTTTAACTTTTAATAGGAAGTATCAAGAAGAAACAAGAAAAACCGTGAAAAACAAAAGTTTCCAAGCACTCAAGGGCGACAATCATACACACGAAGACGTATGAAGAGGGTAAGTGTACTTTTAGTGTGAGAGAGCATTCAATCACAATTAGTGTAAAAATGTATCCTTTTGAGCGTCTTTATTTTTTTCTTCATGTCATATTCTTCTTTTCTGTGTTTTCCCATATGTGGTATCTTACTTTTGGCTCGTATTTACTTGGCAAACATGGTTGGGGGCAATCCTTGTTATTTGAGCTCGTACTTAGCATTATGTCTCTACATGTTTACTTCTAAATGGTAGGCTGGTATACTTGAATTGTTTATTCTTGAATAGTTTCTGAATTGAAGAGCACTATGTATTATTTGATCTAGCTCATTGAGTGTCATTATCTTAGCCTTTCTACATGGTGCTAAATTTCTTAACATGAATAGCTTAAAAGTATGCTTGCTGATATTGTCTAATTTTCTATTATAATAATTTGGGTCACATCTATGTCAATTTCTTGTTATTACTTTGTTGGACAGGTAGATCCTGAAACAAAAATGCCATTGTCTATAATTAAAAATTGGGGTGAATGTCATCAATACAAAGATGGTAAATGGGTCAATGACATTGCTAAGGAGACTTATGTAAGTATTTCAGTGAATTTTTATTGCGTTCATTTAGTCTGATTCATTTTTCTGGTTTCCATTCATCTTCAAAGTTGTGATCGTCAGTTATATGTGTGATGATTTTTGTTCATTAATTGGTAGATAAATAAATCATACAAAATCATAAAGTTATCTGTTTGCATAAGAAAAACATGTGATGGTTTTCTTGAAAGTGACATTAATTTTTCTACATTAAATAGCCATTATTCAAATGACAAACTAAATCCTCCAATGTATCTACAAATGTGATCTGTTAGCTGCATTATGATAGATATGTTTTACTACTTGGTAGAGTTCACTGATTATAAGTTTTTTTAATTTTTTGGAGCTGCTACGAGATTTAGTTGGTTTATGAAGTGTTTAGCTGGAATTTCACAGATTTTGCTTAGTGAATGTTATAAGGTTTTAAATTGTCAAATCTTGCATATAAGATGATATTTGCATTTGAGAATCTCACTCTGTTTTCTGGGATGTCTGTTATCATGCAAGTTAATATCCTTCTGACCTTACATATTTTGAAGCTTGTGGATAACATTATAGTTATGATATAATGAATCAATCTAATTGTAACATTGGTGTTTTTTGGTTACTTTTGGATGTTTAGAATGAATTGGAGGAAGAGAGAGAAACACAAGAAGCACAATTCAACCAAGCTGCTACTGAATCATCTACATCATCAACTCAAGTGGATGAACGACCTATTATGGAGCGTAAATTGGGCAAGCGTAGAGGATACAAGCCTGGAATAGGTCCGACATTATCATGTTATGAGCTATCACAGCATGTGCCCGATCCATCACATTCTTATTGTTCAAGGGAGATACCTCAAGAGATATATAGTGAGATGAACATGATGAAAGAGCAAATTTCATTTATGAGGGAGGTGATATCTCGTTTAGCACCACACATACAGTTGCCCCCAATGCGACCATTTGTTCCTCCATCAGAATCAAGTGCTGCCCCCCATGATGATGGCGATTGTGACTATGATACCGAGGACGATGATGTTGCACCATGACATTATGCTATATATATATTATATAATATGTTAGACTTACGTGTTTTCATGTATTTGACAATGTAGTGAGTACTTGTTTGTCTTAGGTGAATTTTATGACATTTTAAATTTCAGCTTTGTTTATACTTTACAGCTTCATTTTTTATGAGTATTTCTATTAATCAGGAAATAGATTTATAATTAAAGAAGCCAAAAAAATTAAAACATAAAAGAATTTGCGACAACTCGTTTTAGCAAAAAATAATTAAAAAGAACTTATTGCGACAACAAATTGTCGCAAAAAGGTAATTAAAAAACCAAATTGCGACAACATGTTGTTGCAAAAGCATAACTAAAAAAAATTAGCAAAATCTTATTGCGACAACAAATTGTCACAAAAAAAGAAATTAAAAAAATAATTAAAAAAATCAAATTGCGACAACTTGTTGTCGCAAAAGCACAATTAAAGAGTAAAATGAGAAAAATCTAATTGCGACAACATGTGGTCTCTAATATTTTTGCGACAACATTGTTGTCGCAAAAATATTATTTGCGAGAAGGCTTTTGAGACAACAATTTAGCGGCGACATGTTGTCGTAAAAAGTCTTTTTGCGACAACTTTAATGTTTTTGCGACAACATTTTGTTGTCGCTAATGAGCTTTTTTCTTGTAGTGATAAAAGTTTTTGCCAAGACTAAAAAAATACATATGTATAATGTAAGCTTGTTGATTGATATGATGAGAGATGATATTCATATCTAATCAACAAAATAAAGTTGTCATTTTCTTATATTTATGACAAATTGGATTTATATATATTATTTATTATGATAGAATTCACTCTCTGTTATAAATATAATAGAAATGGATAATATCCCAATAGTATACCTTTTAATAAAGATATAATGGAACTACGACTATGATGTAACATGACACCTAACTTTTCAAAGAAAATTAAACATGACAGCCAATTATATAGCTACGTCAATTTGCTAGTTACATTGACTCTACCGACGACTATAATACAGAAATAACAAAAACCAAACAATTGAATAATCTTTTCCAACGTTACGTGATTATATCAGTATTTCATTATAACTTTATGTATATTTACTTATTACTAGTAGAATATTTACTTATTACTAGTAGACAACACGTGCTTTGTATGTGGAGGACAAATTTTGTTGTTAATATTATTATTATTATTATTATTATTATTTGCATGCATTTGTTTCTTTGATCTTGTGGTTTTTTTCCATCATTTAATGATTTTTAGTTTTTTTTTTCAAGTGTATTAAAGTTAATGTAATTGGTCTTTAATTTTCGTTGAAGCATATTAAAGTTAAGTGTAATATATAGCATATAAAACCCAAATACTTAAAAACCAAGAACATCAATTTGAGATTCGTTAAAAAATGTAGAAAAAATATTATTGCATTAGATTATGGATAAAATCAATTTCGGTCTCATAACTATTGCCTTTTTTGTAAATAGTCCCATAACTATTTGTTTTTTCAATTTAGTCTCGTAATTCAAATAATTTAGTCTCAGCTTGCATATTGGTTTGGTGGGCGTCGAAAATAATTTAATCTTGTTGTCTCCAATTTTATATAGTTGTCTGCTACATATTATTGCAACACTTCGACACATAAAAGTATTGATTAGTATGGATTTCTAATTTGAAGTTTGTAGCAACAATTTCTCTACATGAGATATGTTTTTTCACTTTCTTTCTCAACAACCGACAAATTTAAACAACATAATTAGTTCTTAAAATACTTAGGTGTTGTATTTAAATACATATATTCATTTAACATTCATACTGTGTTGTTCTTGAGAAATCATCTCTTCTACCGAAGAAAATTTTTGGTATTGTCGAGATATCAATAACACTTTGAATGTTAACTGAAATCAAATAAAATTTTAATAAGAAAAATTAAAATTTTAAATAATCTTTATATGTTTGTACGTAAGTGAGAATAAGAAATAAGATGAAGACAACTAAATGTAAGAAAACGCGTAATAATAGAAAGATGTACTTTGTTCTTGTTCAATGTTTTTCGTTGAATTCTATTGGATCCATGTGGTTTCATTTCTAACATCCAAACACTCACCTCGTTCATTTCTAACACTAAAAAAATGCACCTAGTTTATTTCAAATATATTCATCGGGGCGAGCAAAATATACCATTATATCCCGGCATGAATTCCATGCACACAACACCAATTTCGTGCATACAACACCACGTGGCCAACATAAATATGACCCAAAAGCACAGTTTCATCCCCTTGTTCTCAAAACACATCATTTGATAGGACTCGCAGTTTCATCCCACAATAACCATTCAACTATCAAATTCATTTCATAACAATCATTGAACTCGTAGGTTCATTTATTTAGATAATCATTGAACAACAAATCAAATCTTGTAAAACATGTAGTGTCACGCCCCGTTTTCTTTCAACAAAATATCAGAGTTTTCCATTGGGCGTGAAGAAAGAAAAGGTAAGAGACATATCTCATAAACAGAAAGAAGGAGTAAGAGACGACAGAAGAATGAGGTAAGGGACGATGTGAATCATTCACATATCAACAATCGGTCTTAGCCGATAAACATAACATTCACAGTGGAACAATTCATCAGGATCTCACAATCAAAATATATACGAAATTATTACAAAACGTGAAATAATTAAAACATTGTTTAGAAATGTTTGTGTGACACCATCCTAATTACACAAGCCCAGACATAGCACATCCTCTCTCCATCTAGGGTTCATCATGCTCATCAACTCCTGTAGTGTGAGTACAGAATAGGGGGTGAGTGCGTGGAATACATTTATGGGGATAAACTCCACATCTTATAACATACGACAGATATATAAAACAGAAAGAAAATAAAGGTTTCATTCGGCACGTTGTCACCGCACGTAAAATGCATAGCAGATATTAGAAATGACAAGGGGTGAATAGGTGTGAGATTTTTTCATCTTATCCTATAAAATGGTCTTAATACCGTTGGTGCATTTCAAGGACCACCAAACCTATCAGAGTAATAGAAGGGGTGGGAGACAGTTTTTTACGGTCCATAAGACCTTTCGAATATGCAATGTGAACCGAAGTCCTTTCACAGTACAAAGTATGGCACAACAATTATAGTCACAACATTTAGTATTCTGCAATTCATGCATTTAATAGGAAAAACAGTAAACAGATAAAGAGATAGAAATTACCCCCACCTTGTTCGGTGATTACCACGTGAGTAGCAAATACCAAAGATCAGATAACTCAAGGCTCAATCCAACAAGTAGCCTACACAATTACGATGTTTCTTAGATCCTTAATAATGTATAAATAAAGCTATAAAAGTTTCCGTTGGAAAAATGATCGTTAAATACGCAACGGATCGAGAGATCTAAAGATTGGAGTTTAAGAAACAAGGATGGATAATCAATCCTTATAGCTGAGATGATAGAGGATGAAATTTGGGTCACGACGGAAAAAGAATGAGCTCAATTGGAGTTAAAACGAGCTCAAATGGAGCATTTTAAGTTTAGGGGTATTTTGATAATTTTGGTCAAAGGGTTGACTTTGACCGGGCCCACGAGCCCCGATCAATGACATCTCGTCGGCGATGACTCGATAGGGATGAACGAAAGAAAAAATGGGATTCGGATCGAAAATACGGCGTCGCATGCGCGCGTGGCACCCGGTATCCTTGGCAGCTGTCGAGTTTTCTCGGCAGCTCGGCATCGTGGCTCGGCAGCTGCCGAGTTTTCTCGGCAGCTTGTGCCCAGGCTACCCGACACCGGCCCTGCTCGACCAGCCACCTTCCCGGTGCCACCAGCTGCGACGGCGCCGTCCCACGCCACCGCCACCAGGTCCGCCGGAAAGCCTGTACCGCCGGCTACCACCTCCGGCCATCCCTCGTCGGAAACCGGCTGTGAATAGTGCCCAAAATCAGCTGCAAAACCCTTTGACTCACACGTATGCTAAAACAAACTCCACCACTCCCAGCTTTGGCCAATGACTTCCAATCGTCGGCGACCCTTCCCAGACCCCCGGCTGGCGACCTCCCATCGCCAGCAACCTTCCCTAGCCAGCCCCAAGCCCCAACAACAAACATATACACCCATGCATACACACACATATAAACACACTCACATACAAACAGCCTTGGCCGGCAGTCACCTGTCACCGGCCACCACCCCCAGGTCTTCGCCGGCGCATCACCAGCGCCGGCCACCAATTCCCACATGGCGGCGCCGCCCCCAACAGCTCATAACACACTCACACACACTACACACACACATGCACGATCACACACAAACCAACCTGCTGCAGCTCCGGCACCGCCGCCCACGGCGGCTCCACCCCCCTGGCATCTTCACCACACCACCAGCATCCTCTCCGACGACTGCTCTGGCGAGAAGATGAGGAGAGAGAGAGAGAAAATAGAAGAGAGAGAGAAAATAGAAGAGAGAGAGGGTGGCACAAAACTAGGGTTTAGGGTTTGGAGCTCATTTTTCGCCGTTTTCCGGCGAACGAGAAATCGAAATTGAATTTCGAGACCTATCCTAGATTCGTCTCGTCGAGACCTACATTGTGTGCGAAAATCGGCCGAAACCGACAACTTTGAAATTTTCCGGCCACCGGCACTGGCGGCGGCGCGTCGGAGGCAGAAAACCGGAAAGAGAGAGAGAAGAGAGAGACTTACAAGTTTTCGTCGCTTTCAGCTCGTTCGGAAAAACGATGATTTTTGAATCGAAAACAGCCCTATTTATAGAATTTCCAAAAACACTATTCATGAGAAATATCTTCATTACTGTTCATCGGTTGAAAAATCTTTGTTACTATTCATCATAAAAAAATCTTCGTTACTATTCATCATAAAAATCTTTCGGTTTTCTTTTCCTAAACTCTGTGTTTTGCCCTTTTCGTCGCCGTTTGAGCTACATGTCTCCGATTGACCCCTAGTTCGTTTCTATCTTCTCGTTTTTCCATTACGCACTAATGGTATAAAAATATTCTATGTTTCATGTCTAATAAAATTATCCATCTAATTCATGCTTTAAACACATATCTAAAACACACGTAATTAATTAGACAGTCAAAATATACGCACATAATTATTGAATTATGGGTTTAAATATTAAATTAATAAATTATGCGTCGTTTTTGGTCCGGGATGCTACATCCCTTACCCCTTAAAAGAATTTCGTCCTTGAAATTAAACGGTACTAAGAATGACGAAACGATCGAGATACGGATGTAAGACGCGATTCATCGAGTCCATAGTTACAGCTGGAGCATTACTTATTTCGAATGACATTACTACAAACTCATAGTAGCCATATCTTGTCCTGAATGCTGTCTTTGATAAATTCACAACTTTGACTTTTATCTGGTGATATCCAGACCTTAAGTCAATCTTCGAGAACTCACTGACACCTCTTAATTGATCAAAAAGATCTTCAATTCGAGGCAGTGAATACTTGTTCTTTATGGTTCGCTTGTTCAACTCCCGGTTTAACGAAGCCTTTGTCCAAAAGTTCTTGTAATTCTTTCGGTGCCATCCGATAAAGAGCTTTTGACATCGGTGTTGATACTAAAACGAGATCGATCTCAATGGTCACCCATTGATCCGGTGGAGGACCAAGTAAATCCTCTGGAAATACATCCATGTATTCCTTTATCACCTGCACCTTCTCGATAAAAGTCGATCCTTCCTCGGGATTCACCATGTTGACCAACCAAGCTTCGCATTTTCTTTTGCTAAGCATCTGGGTTGCCTTCACGATCGAGATAATCCTTGAGTCAACTTTACTCGGGTCCCACAAAAGGTGAACTCCGGTTCTCCAGGTGCTTGAAAGACGATTTCCCTCGTACAACACTTGATTACCGCGTGATTTTACCTTAAGCTAATCCATTTCTAAGATTATATCGCAATCCTTCATCTCCAACACACGCAGATTAGCTAAAAGAATTCTACTTCCAAGCGCGGTCCTTAAACCTAGACCAAGGTGTTTCGTCCGTATCATTCCTTCCGATGAAATACTAACTTCTAAAGTTTTTTAGCGACTATCTATTCGTTCACATGCTTCAACAGATCCGGTACTACCGTAATATTATTGATGAAGAAATAGAACACAAAATGCGAGGGGAGAGGTAAACGTGGATCCCATCGAATAACAAAAGATGATCTGGTATAGTATATATATCAAAGCAAAAGGTGGGCAACTCGTACATTATACAAAAAGATTACGTACACCACTACCTGGTATGTGCCACTACATATCTATCTACATATATAATTCTAACAGTTTATCGTTCGTAATCTATCCCTCGGTAGTCTATGAGCGAGTGAGGACAAAAGCTCACATCTGGTCTGCTTCTGACCTCGGTCTTAGGGCGGTAACTTTCGGATTTCGGGGCTTCTGGCAGCGGTATGCCAGATGGCCTGGCTCCCCACATCTATGGCAGTTTCGGGTCTCTTAGAGGCAGGGTCCCAAATGTATCTTCCCACACTTGGGACAAACATTCCCTGGCCTTGATGATGTAGCCACCAGATTCTTACACTTCTGGCAGTTGTTTGCTAAGTGTCCAGGTTCTCCACATAGGTAACATTTCCGGATTCCACGGAGACAGGGTCCCGCATGTGACTTTCCATACCTGAAACATAAGTTCCCTGGCCTGGGAGTAGGAAAGAACGGGACATTATTAGCCCGTGGGAACTTATGCTGGCCGGAGTCTTGACTAGCATTGGTCCATTTCCTCTTTCCTGTCGCCACCTCGACTCTCTTGGGTGGCACCACGTCTAAGCAGAGATGAGAAACGATCTCTTGAGCTCTCTCAATGATCGCGGCATAAGACATTTCACTGTGTCCCGCCAGGATAGAGCCGATCTCCCAACGAAGACCCCTCTCAAAGTGTCGAATCTTCTTGGCGTTCGTGTCCACCAAATGGAGTGTGTACCTACTTAGTTGGTCGAATCTCCTCACGTATTCTTCTACGGAGGTGGTCTCTTGACGAATATGTATGAAATTTGCCTCTTTTTGGTCACGGTACGACTGAGGCAGGTATTCCTGTTTGACCACCTCTTTGAAGACTCCCCAAGACATAGCGCTCCTAATTTCCGGCGACATGGTCCTTTCTTATTTCTCTCACCGATAGCTGGCTCCTTCGGTGAGTTGTAGAACGGCACAAGAGATCTTCTACTCTTCTGTGCATGCCAAATGTCCAAAGAGTTGATCCAACATCCTTAGCCACTCCTCAGCTTCGATCGGTTCTCCCCTTCCGTTGAAAGTCGGTGGATCGAATTGTCGAAATTGTTCAATGATTCGGTTAGCATCATTTTTAAATGATGGTGGCGGCATAGCTTGTACGGTCTCGTATTGTCGAGCCAAGCTATCCAGTACGGACATCCAGTCTCTCCTCGCGGCGTTCTCATTGTTTTCAAATGAATTTTCCATTGGAAGCTTATTCCTTCATGGTTGACCTCGTGACATATCGTTCTGCAGCCGACATAAGAAAACTAACCCTTATAATCTACCCCACGTAACCCAACAATCTATATCAACAGATAAACTAATAACAAGTATCATGGTACCGGTAAATGTTACCCCATCAATCATATAATAATCTCAAAAGATTCTATATTATTCATTTATCATGTTAGTACCAAGTTGTAGGGTATCGTTTACCCATCCTGTTTATATCAACAGAAACACACATCATACACAAAATATCATGCACTACTTTATTGGTATCTACACATGTTTCCCTAAAGACCTCAAATATCAAAACCAACCTTACGCGTTACAACCACGAACTGGGAAATACTCACTCATTAACACACCCTGTTGTAAATAAGGGTCCATGGTAGTTTCAACTTTTAGTCACACGACATCAACTCCTGCACGACCATACTCGCTCACGAGCTCACGCTGCTGTAGTCAGCGGCTTTGTGGCGGTGGCTCAGAGCAGTGTGTCGATTGTAGTGAAATCAAGAGGTTTTTACAAGATCTTTTTATCGTGGTTGTAGTGACGTCAAGAAGGTTTTAAAAGATCTTTTCATCGGAAAATAATATCGTTAACACCATGTCAGTCTTAAACAGTTTATATTATACCAACAAGGTAACACATAACAGGTAAACATTAATTCCGCAAGTCTTAAGATCGGGAAGAGACTCCTATGGAGAGAGGATAGTGCATATTTATATCTTTTCGAAAACTAATTCACGTTTTAAAATCACACTTTTCCCACTTTAAAACCAGTTCGAGCAAGTTCATAATGTTAGAACTTTACTCTGATACCATCTGTCACGCCCCGTTTTCTTTCAACAAAATATCAGAGTTTTCCATTGGGCGTGAAGAAAGAAAAGGTAAGAGATATATCTCATAAACAGAAAGAAGGAGTAAGAGACGACAGAAGAATGAGGTAAGAGACGATGTGAATCATTCACATATCAACAATCGGTCTTAGCCGATAAACATAACATTCACAGTGGAACAATTCATCAGGATCTCACAATCAAAACATATACGGAATTATTACAAAACGTGAAATAATTAAAATATTGTTTAGAAATGTTTGTGTGACACCATACTAATTACACAAGCCCAAACATAGCACCTCCTCTCACCATCTAGGGTTCATCATGCTCATCAACTCCTGTAGTGTGAGTACAGAATAGAGGGTGAGTGCGTGGAATACATTTATGGGGATAAACTCCACATCTTATAACATACGACAGATATATAAAACAGAAAGAAAATAAAGGTTTCATTCGGCACGTTGTCACCACACGTAAAATGCATAGCAGATATTAGAAATGGCAAGGGACAAATAGGTGCGGGATTTTTCCATCTTATCCTATAAAACGGTCTCAATACCGTTGGTGCATTTTAAGGACCACCAAACCTATCAGAGTAGTAGAAGGGGTGGGAGACAATTTTTTATGGTCCATAAGACCCTTCAAATATACAATGTGAACCGAAGTCCTTTCACAGTATAAAGTACGACACAACAATTATAGTCACAGCATTTAGTATTCCGCAATTTATGCATTTAATAGGGAAAATAGTAAACAGATAAAGAGATAGAAATTACCCCCACCTTGTTCGGTGGTTACCACGTGAGTAGCAAGTACCAAAGATCAGATAACTCAAGGCTCAATCCAACAAGTAGCCTACACAATTACGATGTTTCTTAGATCCTTAATAATGTATAAATAAAGCTATAAAAGTTTCCGTTGGAAAAATGATCGTTAAATACTCAACGAATTGAGAGATCTAAAGATTGGAGTTGAAGAAATGAGGTTGGATAATCAATCCTTATAGTAGAGATGATAGAGGATGAAATTTGGGTCACGACGGAAAAAGAATGAGCTCAATCGGAGTTAAAACGAGCTCAAACGGAGCATTTTAAGTTTAGGGGTATTTTGACAATTTTGGTCAAAGGGTTGACTTTGACCGGGGCCACGAACCCTGGTCAACGACATCTTGTCGGCGACGACTCGATAGGGACAAACGACGGAAAAAACAGGATTCGGATCGAAAACACGGCGTCGTGTGCACGTCGTCACCCGACGGGGCGCGTGCGGCACCCGACATCCTCGGCAGCTGCCGAGTTTTCTCGGTAGCTCGGCATCATGGCTCGACAGCTGTCGAGTTTTCTCGGCAGCAAGCATCAGCGGCTCGGCAGCTGCCGAGTTTCTCGACAGCTGGTGCCCAGGCGACCCGACGCCGGCCCTGCTCGACCAGCCACCTTCCCGGCGCCACCAGCTGCGACGGCGCCGTCCCACGCCACCGCCACCATGTTCGCCGGAAAGCCTGCACCACTGGCTACCACCTCTGGCCATCCCTCGCCGGAAACCGATCGTGAATAGTGCCCAGAATCAGCCGCAAAACCCTTCGACACACACGTATGCTAAAACAAACTCCACCACTCCCAGCTCCGGCCGACGACTTCCAGTCACCGGCGACCCTTCCTAGACCCCCGACCAGCGACCTCCCGTCGCCGGCGACCTTCCCCAGCCAGCCCCAAGCCCCAGCAACAAACATGTACACCCACGCATATACACACACGTATAAACACATTCACATACAAACAGCCTTGGGTGGCCGCCGGCCACCACCCCGAGGTCCTCGCCGGTGCATCACCAGCACCGGCCATCAGTTTCCACACGACGGCGCCGCCCCCAACAGCTCACAACACACTACACACACACATGCACGATCACACACACACCAACCTACTGCAGCTCCGGCGCCGCCACCCACGGAGGCACCACCCCCCTGGCGTCTCCACTATACCACCAGCATCCTCTCCGGCGACTGCTCCGGTGAGAAGATGAGGAGAGATAGAGAGAGAAAACAGAAGAGAGAGAAAGGGTGGCACAAAACTAGGGTTTAGGGTTTGGAGCTCATTTTTCGCTGTTTTCCGGCGAACGAGAAATCGGAATTGAATTCCGGGACCTATTCTAGATTCGTCTCGTTGAGACCTACGTCGTGTGTGAAAATCGACCGAAATCGACAACTTTGAAATTTTCCGGCCACCGGCGGCGGCACGGCGGAGACAGAAAACCGGAAAGAGAGAGAGAAGAGAGAGAGACTTACAAGTTTTCGTCGCTTTCGGCTCGTTCGGAAAAATAGTGATTTTTGAATCGAAAACACCCCTATTTATAGAATTTCCGAAAACACTATTCACGAGAAATATCTTCGTTACTGTTCATCGGTTGACAAATCCAAGTTACTATTCACCATAAAAAATCTCTGGTACTATTCACCGTAAAAATCTTTCGGTTTTCTTTTCTGAAACTCCGTGTTTTGCCCTTTTCGTCGCTGTTTGAGCTACGGGTCTCCGATTGACCCCTAGTTCGTTTCTATCTTCTCGTTTTTCCATTAGCATCTAATGGTATAAAAATATTCTATGTTCCATGTCTAAGAAAATTATCCATCTAATTCATCCTTTAAACACGTATCTGAAACGTACGTAATTAATTAGACAGTCAAAATATACGCACATAATTATTGAATTATGGATTTAAATATTAAATTAATAAATTATGCGTCGTTTTTGGTTCGGAGTGATACATGTATCTGTGGAGCGTATGAATTTCCTTGAATAATTGGGAGAAGCTCATCCGAAACTAGAGCTAGAAACGCCCTATTTCGTTTCGTGCTATGAATATGAATGTCGGGCTCTTTCTTTCACTGCTGAAACACCCAGTGCTGGCCACACTGAGAGACACGAAAGCGAGAAGTCTCGCATCTTGGTATTCCGCCTATGGCTACTAATTCAATGGGCGGTGGGAACGGGCTTCCCAAAAAGCCGGCCCGGGCCGGGCACACCGCAGAAAGATTCTAAATATGAGTTGTCCCCCTTGGATTCGCGGCGTGAACTCTGATTCGATCCGGGTATTCAATCCCCTTCGACCAGGCATTCTACAAAGGTAGAATCGGAACCAAAAAGTAGAGTCTTGGTCAGAGCAAACGTAGGCTTGGGCTCGAAAGCCGGCCTTACTCAATCCTATCCTATGGATCTCGATGAGTTGTTTCATAGCGGAGATTAATATAAATAATTCACAAAATATTATTTTATAATTTGCAGTTATCTACTTAAGTGAGTAGCCAGGATTCTGACTGCTCAAACTTTTTTAATATCAATTGTGATAGTCCTACTTTAATTGAACATCATGAGTCAAGCCCAAATATTTTTCCTTTTCTAATTATACAAGCACATCGCCTGGGAGGCTGGGACTCTTCTAAGAAAAAGATATTTATGCCTATCTCAACCGCCTCTCGGTAGCCTCCTATATAAGCTTTTTTTTTTTTTAAATTTTATCATTATTGTATTCTTAATATTAAGTGTTATGCCAACCCTTTATGCAAACCCCCACCAATTCCATACACGTGTATATGTATATATAAATATTCATATAATAAAATTCATTATATATATATGTACAACACTTGCATTCACATAAATATAATATGTTATTAATTAACTTATTTTATATAAATTAACCTACATACACGGCACTTCCACACACACAAATATATATATATATATATATATATATATATCAATTTTAGATTTATTTTCTTTATATAATTTATACTATCATTAATCAAATCATTTATATTGTGCTCTCAAACATTACATAGTCTCAACCAATTATGCTATGAGTTTCTCAACACTAATTATTTAATAGCATAAAAATAATTCAATATTTAAAAGAAAAATATAATCATGCAAGATCACAAGTAACACATAAATATCAAGAGATGCATATGATGCATGAAGTGTATTGATCAATAGTGGTGAAAAGTTCGGGTACCACATTTTATATATGCAATACTAATTAAAAATCATAAAAATGATGCATTGAAAAAAATTTAAATGAATAAGTTATAATTTGAAATTTTGATTTGTTTAGAAAAAATAATTTAAAACACCTTTAAAATTTACAAATACAAAATAAAATTGCCAATAAACAAAATAAAAAATAAGAATGATAAATTCGATACATCATGATAATTAATATTTTAGTTTTGATATATTTTTAAATATGCAATATAATAACAAACTGAAAATCATATAAAAATGATACATTTGATATGCCATGTATTGGAAATAGTTTTTAAATTAATAAGTTTTAATTTGAAATTATATTGTTTAAAATTTTTTAAAACCCCCTTAAAAATTACAAATACAAAATTAAATTCACAATAAACATATTTTAGTTTAGATTTTATATATATATATATATATATATATATATATATGCAATGTAATAATAAACTAAATGTCATAAAATTGAAAAAAAATCGATGACATGCGTTGAAAGAAAATTTTAAATGAAATTTTTTTGATTTGAAATTATCATTTGTTTAAAAATATTTAACACCCTCAACCACTTAAAAATTGCAAATACAAAACAAAACTTACAATAAACAAAATTGCAAGTAAGAATGATAAATTATAAATTTCGACCACAGGCTATGGAGAGAGTCAAAAAAATAGTACCATTAAAAATTTTCATCAAACTAACTAACGGGCACGTGAGAGACACTATGTTTGACGTCATTTGTTTGGTGAGACTATTTTTACAATATTCGGAAACTGGTCAACTATTTTTGCTAGCTCATTGGATCAAAATATTATGCTATTGATCGTGTTTTTTTATAAATATTTTCGTTAAATGACACTTGTTAAGATTATTATAAAAAAATCGTGAAAGGTTTTGTAATAGTCACACGATCAATTGTAGAAATTCCTACTATTCTATAAAATATATAATTGCGCTTCATTAAAATAATACACAAGAAATTGCCTTCGGTCAATTGACTTAAAAGTCTTCCTTTTCAGACACCGAATTTAATTTCCTACGTAGTTGTCTCGACTCTTGAGCTTTTCCAGTTAGACTATTTACACAAGTTGGAAACTAATAATATTAGCTGATTTTTCTTTTGAATTATATGTAATTTAACTTTTTTTCTTGTACAAACTTTGAATTAATTATATCATTTTGTTATTAGAAATTCAAATTTTTAACAATTTATTGTATTGGAGAAACTGTAATCATCATTCATGTGTTATTAATGAGTTGGTAGAATTTGTTTGATATGATAAAGTACGTCATATTTAAAGTTTATATAAAAAAAATGAAATGACTTAAAATTCATACGATTTCTCTTTATCAATGAATTTTTATTTTTCGATCAATTTTCAACAAGTAACATACACGTGCCCCAAATTCCACAATTTCCGATCACTTATCCTTATATGGTTTTTTTTTTTTTTTTTTTTGCATGTGACAATTTATTTTACAACTAAAAAGCCACATCATTTACATAGAAAAATTTTAATTTATTGAATTAAAAAAAACATGGTGGATTTGGATTGAATTAAAAAAACATGGTGAATGACAGGATAAGCAATCTAGAATTATTTGTTGGAGAAATGAGAACAATCTTGTATTGTGCTTTTCCCCGGTTCGTCCCTACTGAGCAAGAATCAACATCTTTCAAATGTCCCCCAGCTGATGATGACAAAAAGCGGGAAAGTAAGAAAAGATCATAAGAGAAAGATATAGATACTGCAGTAGAGGATGTCATGAAGGACTTGGAAAAAGATGATGATGAAGATGAGGATCCCCTGGCCAGTAAGAAACAGTGAAGATCAGATTTTGGACTTGGTCAGAGCCCTCAATATAAGAAGAGAAATAACGATAAAGATTAAGGAGGTGTAGGTGTTGGGGCTGTTGCATCCAAAACAACAAACAACATTGCATCCAAAATTCCAGAAAGAAGAAAAGTTGCACCGACTTAGAGAATGAGTAGTAGACAGCAACAGACAACAGCAACAACAACCACCTTAGAAAAGCAAACCTTTAAGTGTTGCTGCAGTCAGAAGGTTGGACGAAGAAAAAATGAGACAGGTAAAAGAAGCTGAAGAGAAAATAAGGGAAATGGAAGACTGGATGTCTAGACTTGGTGTAATAGGAAAGAAGAAGTCAGAGCTTGCAAAGAAAGTTGATGAAGCTTTATATCAATATCCTCCTCAAGATGTTTCATGCTTTGATCCAGACCACATTTCTGCTGAAGCATCCATGATGTTGGATCAAAGGCCCCTTAAAGAAAGTCATGCTTGGGATCTGAAAATCTTTGACAAAGTGATCCTTCCAAAGCATAGTAATCCTACCTTTGAAGAAATAATCCTTTATAAAATATCAGAATATCTGAGGTACTTCAGGCATCTTTGTCAACTGAACTGTTTTGGGAGATATGCTACGTGTCTTGTTGCATTGGAAAGGTACGAGTAGGTTGCAAGAGATGGAGAGCTTGAAAATCAAAAAGAGCTTCTTAAGAAGATCAAGCAAGGAGCATATATATCATTTTGTGAAGACTTCTGGCTCAGATCGATTCAAATTCCAGATATCAAGAAAAAGCTTAAAGAATCTTATCAAGAATCGACATTAACTGGTGGAAATGAACCAAATAAGAGAAAAGAAAGCCACCAGAAGATGATACAGTAAGAAGGAAGTTTTTCGGACGTCGATAATCCTGAAAATGTATAAACAAGATCAACAACTTACTGCATGTTTCTGTAAAATCACTCTATAAGCTCTTCTTTGTAACCTGTAAACTCCTCTTTCTGATATATTCAAGTTACTGCTGATGGAACAAGTTCACGCTCTGTGAACTTCATGCGTTTTACTGTCTGATGTAGGGAAGCATGCTAGAAATATCTATTTGGGCTTATGTGTTGTTAGTTTATAAGATAGGATTATGTGCACAGTTAAATCAATACATGAAGAATCCTTATACTATGTAATCATCTCTATATAATGTATGAAAAGTATATGCTGCATGGCACTCTGAATTCTCATAATGAACATCATAATGTAAAAGTTTTGTCATCATAAAAAAGGGAAAAAAATTAGGATATTTATGTTTAGATTTTGATAAGATAAAACAGTACTGTTTTAGGGAATTTGGGTACCCCATTTTTCACATTGTTTAAGTGGAAACTTAGATTAGTTTTTTAGTCTTAAAAGTCGAAGATGAAGAATAGAGAACTTAAAAAATTCTATAAGAAGAAACTTTTTGGTAGCAATCGGATACAACAAACTAGTCACTACTAGATACTGCATACAATAAGCAGTCCAATACTGCAAGAAGCAAGCAAGGAATACAGTAAGACAAACAGAGAGTCGCACTGCAGCAGTAGGTTGCAGTAAACTGTCCCAATAGTCTAGAATTGAAAGAAGACTTAAAGTAAGAAGAGACATTCATGCACAACAATACAATACGAGAAAGATCATTGCTATCCGAGAATACATCTTGTCAAATATAGCCAGTAGAGATAAAGTGATCGAGCAATACCAAGAACTAGTGTTCTGTTGACACATGGACTGATAGACTGCAACAACCCTCCAGTGCAGTACAGTCGCATTATATGAGCCAAAGAACAAGACAAGAAAATTATCCCCAGAATTTCAGAGATATTTAATGCAAGCTCAAGGACGATCGAATGGAATACAAATTAAAATGAAGTGTATCTCTCTTCAACGAACACATCTCTTACATCTATAAATAAAGAAAGGGTCGACTGAAGCAAGCACTAAAAAACTGATAATCTGTATTCATATTCTCTCGCAAGAACAAGCTTCATACACTCTAAGTTTTCAGTCACTCAACCTCTAAGTGAAGCAATCAAGTCTTTGAATCACAAAGCTCTAAGAGTCATCAGGGCTGTTTCAAGCACCAGTTGAAGAAAAACCTATATACTTTTAACCTTTGTGTTGTGTGTTATTTTAGAGGTGTCCTCAGTTGACACGATTTAGATCATTGCTGAGTGTTTTTGTCTTAAGTTTTTAAGGCAATAACTCTGTGTGAGTTAGTAGGATCCTATCTGGGTCAGCTTGTTTGATTGAAGCAACCTGTGTGGGAGCTGAATCCTTGTAGGTGAAAAACTTGTTAGGTTGATAGATTGTAAGTTCGAGTTCTGTAAATCAATCTTGCTTAATGAAGTTCCTCATCCGAGTAGGAGTAGAGTGGATGTAGAATGATGACACCACTTTCGAACCACTATAAGCCTTGTGTGTTTATTTTTTGTTCTTAGCATTTTTATGTTTTGTTCAGTGTTGCATTTCATACCTTCTTATCCTACTTTCAAAGTCTTGAAAAAGCATTTTTTTAAAAATGTTTTCTAAAGGAACTATATCAAAGTTTTTGTTTCCGCTGCATTTACGAACTCAAATATAGTAAGCTGAGTTGCATTCTCACCCAACGTACTGTACTACATTTTATACTATATTCTGCGATAGAATACAACGCCGAAAGTTTGAACAAATTTAAAAAGAAAGAAAAATCGATAAAAGTTCATTCATCCCCGTTTGAACCTCTGAACCACTTTAAGACCCTGTTTGTCTAGTAACAAACAAGTGAATTTAGGTAAGTTTTTCTTTTTCTGTCATAACTAGTTTGGATTTTGGACTAGTTTCTTGATGTTTGTTTTTTTTTTTTTGGAAAAAACAGATGAGTTAAGAATGAAAGGCAAAAACTTGCCCCTCATTTGTAAATTAGGTATAATTGCAATGTCAAGATTTCTTGATGAATCTCAAGACCCTCATCTTTTCATCATGCTTTTGTCTAATCTGGGAAAAAATTGGCCTTTATAAGGAAAAATGAGAAATATATCTGGAAAACTTTGGCTTGAAAACCCAGATGCTAAATCACTGAGACCGAGGCCGAAAATGATGTCGTTGTGGGAATCTGTCATAGCACATCTCAAGCAATCAACTACTCTTATCCAACCATGATCTATTCGAATGGATAAGGTTCAAGATCCCAGTTTGAAGATGATGATTCAGAGGATGAATACGATGATGAATTCAACTCGTTTGAAGGAATAGATTCTTCGGTCCCATTAGGATCACTGCATGTTGATTTTATAGCTAAGCAATTGAATGATTGTGATGATGATGATGAGATATAAAAAATTCAAGTGCTTGTGTAATAAACCTGTAAGAATTTTGATTTGAATTGATCAAAAATTAGATCTCATTAATAATTTTTACAAGATGTGATGAATGAGATGTTAATCATTTTTACAAGATGAGATGAATGAGATGAAGCAGGTAATGAGCCCTTACCTTAAATTCAAAATCTTGGAAAAGAAATAAAGATTCACTTTGTTTGAGGGAAAATAAAACTTCTTTGGGGGTAGAAATTAGGGTTTTTCCCCACCAAATCTAAGAGGTTAGTTAACTTCCGTCAAATGGATGTAAAGGTAATGACGAGGATGAAATTTGATGAGTTTTATATAACTTGGGGATTATTTATGATGATTAGTGCCTTAAGAATATCAATCTTGAAATAAGCACTACTTCGAGTACCAAATCTGATATTATCCCTACAAAATTCTTAATTCATGGCTTATCTTTTGCAACCTACCATTTCATTAATCTTTCCTGGTATCAGAGAAGGTTAAGCCTGCCTATGATATCTCTGCATTTCTTTTACACCATGTCTTCTCATTCTTCTACCTTTGCTGTTAAAAATCTACCTTCAGCTTCTTGCAATATGCAACTTATCTTTCCACAAAATCAACTTATCTCCATCAAGTTAGATGAGTCTAATTTTCTTATCTTGAAGCAGCAGGTCCTCATACCACTCGTGGATATGGTCTTGAATCCTATATTTTTTGTTGTTCACTAATTGTTTTTAGCTACTACCGCAAGTGTACAATGTACATTGTAGAAATGGTAAACAAGGTCGATTTTACATAGATAAGTTATTTAGGATCAATCAATTACTGAAATTCATCCCCTAATTTTATCTAGGCTATCGAATATCACAGATTTCAGATTAACTATACTAAAACAAAACAAATAAAATTCAACTGAGACAAATAAATATAACTGAGACATGTTCTAAGACATACATTCATCTAATTCTCATCAAAATAGCACTCTAATCAATCCAAGTTCATTGATAAATCATCCTATATGACCAACCACAAATATCGAATTAACAACTCTCTCGAGTCAATTCATTAATTAATCATCCTATATGAGCAACCAAAAATATCGAATTAATAGCTCTCTCGAGTCAATTTACCGGTTGATTAAAAAGTTATTGAAGGTATCTCTACTAGATCCGATAAAACAATTTAACTCCCAAAAGCACCTAAGATTGATTTCTCATCACATAAATTCAATAATCTCTCGATCTAATTTCACTTATATGTTATGCGTTTACTCTTCTATAATTAAATCTCATCTCTCGAATAATGATTTAATTACCAACACATGTTTGATTACCGACCGGACAATTAAGCAAGCAATCAAAACATAAACACACAGATAGGATAAAGAAATCAAGAAATCTATAATTATTTTATAACAAAGAAGTCTGGGCAAAAGGGTCATTTTAAAAATAAAAAACTATATAAATTATATTATCTCCCTTTCAAAACTGTTAAAACACAGTTTCTATATTTTATGACATCCTTTCAAATTTCAAATTTACAAAATATTGATACTGCTCATTTACAAAGTACTACCTCCGTCCCACCTCAACTTGCCTACTTGCCATTTTGGTTTGTCCCAACTCAACTTGCCAGCCCATAAATGACAAATTTTTGTTTACCTTAATATCCCTATATTTCAACATTATTACAAAAATACCATCAAAAAGTGCATATCCACTTGATTTGATTTGCATATTATTACAAAAATGTCATCCAAAAGTGCATATCCACTTGAGTCAACTGCATTTTCTTAATCTCCGTGCCCGGTCAACGTAGGCAAGTTGAGCCGGGACGAAGGTAGTAACTTTTTGATATTATCTTACTATTAAAAACAAATTGAGAATGTCTACCAGATTTTTTGCACAAAATTAGCATAATTAGTTGCAGACAATTGAAAAAAACCTTTTATTAAAATTTTTGTATTCTTATCCTATTTTCTATGATTAAAACTGTTTATCATTTATATGTTTTTGTATTTATTTTTGATAAAATGGTAATTTTCAAAATCCCACTCAAATTCAGTTATCAAAATTCCAAAATTGTCATAAACTAAAAACGAACTCACTCTTTCACACACAAAAATTCAGTTACAAATTATATCAATTTCTCTCTCTTTCTTTCGATGAATTTCTATAATTTTTGTTCTTCATCTTCCTCCCATCTGATAAAGTAGAAATCTCCAACTCCTTGTGGGCACCAGACACTGGTCCTCCCACCTAATGGGCCGCTGAGTCACCATGATTTACCTCCTCCACCAATCCCTGTCGGGTCGGGGGGTGGGGGCCCTTGGGGTTGGGGATTCAACCTTTTGCTACAAGTAGAAATCTCCATCTATTAAAATTTTCTTTAGTTGACTTTGCGTCTATCTGCTTCGGCGGCCATGAATGATTCGATTTTCTTGAAATCGTTTACTCTCCATATAAAAAATCATCAATTCCCTCTAACACCAATTTATATTTCATGGTTTTTTCTCCTACCAGTTTATGTGGTCGTGAGACTGCCGCAATTTTTAATTCTCTCCTAGATTGCGCTTTAATCAAGCCCAAACTTTGTTGGCCCCAATTTTGCACTTAAATGGACAATCTGTTTCTGTTACTGCAGGGCGTATTCTAAATTTCTCTACTCTACGCTCAATACTTGACCTAATCAAGCCCAGATTTTTGTTGGCCCAAATTCTGTTCTAGACCCGCTTAATTCCATGTTATGTCCCACCCAAAATAGTAATTGTTTATGATGAATTTAACGAAGCAAAAACTCAGCCCAACAATATGTATTATATTGATATAAGGTTTCAAGGGAAACTGACTACAATTTGTGAAGGAAATTAACAACTACTGGAACGAGTAGAATATCTCTTAAGGAAAACTGGGTAAATATAAACACACTCCATGGATGCGAGCTACCTGTAGAAATGAGAGAAATATCAGAGGGAATTCAGGGGGAAGAAGGAGAGAATATTCAGAGAAGAAGAAGAATTACTTGTTTTTGCTTAGCCTTTCTCCTCTCTTTCCATCCTTTTCTTCACACTCTGTACTAACCGTTTTCTCTGTGTTCTGGAACAATTTGCGCACGTCGTGAAGGAGTCTGACACATGGTCCCCTCATATTGACGTGGAATCCTCGCTCTCCTTCCATAATAGAAATTACCCATTCAAATCGGGTCGATCGCACTCCATTCGGACCCCAGGTAATGGATGGCTGAACCTCTTGACTTTTTCTGCCCCTTCTTGTATAGACGACGTCGTTTGGTATATTGGGAATATTGGGTATTTGCATTTTTCTATTTTTGCACCTACTTTGAATTAACTCGGACCCTCCAATCATAACATTCCTCCCTACTTGAGTTGATCCTTGTCCATAAGGATCAAAATCTGGAAACTGAGCTATAAGGTTGTCATAGTCTTCCCAAGTCGTGTAATCAGTAAGTAGATTCTCCCAATTTACCAATAGCTCCACTCCCATGGCATTCCCTTTCTTATAAACTCTTCTGTCTAAGACTGATAGAGGGTAAACTCTGGTGTACCCCTGCTTATCAATCTGAGGTAATTCTGAACTGGGAATGTACCTGTTTCCTATCCTTTTCTTCAGGAGAGATACATGAAAAACAGGATGTATCATGGATTGAGGGGGTAACTTAAGCTTGTATGCTACTTGCCCTATCTTCTTTTCCACCAAATAGGGTCCATAATACCTTGGGGCAAGCTTCATGTTTTTTCTTAACTCCACTGTGGCTTGCCTGTAAGGTTGTAACTTGAGGTACACAAAATCTCCCACCTCAAAGCTTCTTTCTGTCCTCTTTCTATCAGCATACATCTTCATTCTTTGTTGAGCAATCTCCAAATTTTCCTTCAGTAGTTGTGTAACCCTCTGCCTATCTTGCACTAGTTCCTTAACTTCAGGATCATGGCTCCATAGGACCTCTCCAAAACTGAGTTGAGGTGGTGGATAACCATACAAGGCTTCAAATGGAGTCATTTTAATTCCAGTGTGAAAATTGGAATTATACCAAAATTCTGCTAATGGAAGCCACTTCACCCATTGTTTAGGTTTACCTTGTATCATGCATCTAAGGTAACCTTCCACACATTGATTTAGCCTTTCGGACTGCCCATCAATCTGGGGATGATAGGTTGTGCTAGTATCCAAGCGAACTCCAGGTAAAGTGAACAATTGTTTCCAGAAAACACTTGTAAAAACTTTGTCTCTGTCTGAAACAATGCTTTTAGGCATTCCATGTAGCCTGTAAATATGATCTAGGAATAGTTTAGCCACTCCCTCAGCTGTGTATGGATGAGAGATTGCTAGAAAATGTCCATACTTTGAATATCTATCCACCACTGTTAGAATTACTTCCTTTCCCTCTGATTTTGGAAGCCCTTCAATGAAGTCCATAGCAATGTAGCTCCAGGATTGTTGAGGGATTGGTAATGGATTCAACAACCCAGGGTAGGGCACATGCTCATCTTTATTCCTCTGGCAAACATCACATTCTTTAACAAATTCTTCTACACTTCTCTTCAATCCAACCCAATGAAACAGTGGTTTGATTCTCTGATAAGTGCCTTGTATTCCAGAATGGCCTCCCAAGGCTGAGTCAAGTAATGCTGTAATGATCAAATTTTTAATTTGTTTTTGATCCCCTACACATATTCTTCCCTTATATCTCAATATGCTTCTTTTGAGGGTATATTCAGGATAAGATTGCTCATCGAGTAACTTAGATGCTACAATCCCTTGAATATTTTCATCGCCTTTATAGCTTTAACTGATTTCCTTTATCCAAACTGGTTGTACCTCTGTTATAGCCTGGCATCTGAACTCTTCTACCTCAGTTTCTTCCTTCCTTGATAGGGCATCGGCTGCTCTATTTTCAGTACCCTTTTTGTACTGAACCTCATAGTCAAACCCCAGTAGTTTGCTAATCCATTTCTGTTGCAAAGTAGTAGAGAGCCTTTGATCCAACAAATGCTTCAAGCTGAGCTGATCACTCTTAATAATGAAGTGATTCCCTTGCAAATAATGTTTCCATTTATTTATGGCTAATAAAACAGCCATGAATTCCTTTTCGTATATGGATAGCCCCATATTCTTAGGACCAAAGGCTTTACTCAAGTATGCAATGGGTCTTCCTTCTTGCATCAACACAGCCCCCATACCGCTTCCAGAAGCATCAGTCTCCACTGTGAATATTTTTGTGAAATCTGGCAGTGCTAAGACTGGTGTCGTGGTCATAGCTAGCTTCAGAGCCTCAAAAGCCTTAGTAGCCTCTTCATTCCATAGAAATGAATCCTTTCTAAGTAATCTGGTGAGAGGTTTGCTAATAATTCCATATCCCTTCACAAATTTTCTATAATAACCAGTCAATCCAAGGAAACCCCTCAATGCCTTGACATTCTTGGGTATAGGCCAATTAATCATACTCTCAATCTTGCTTGGATCTGTAGCTACTCCTTTGCTTGATATGATGTGTCCCAGATAATCAATTTCCTCCTGCCCAAAGGAACATTTGCTCTTCTTTGCATACAACTCATTTGCTCTTAAAATCTCCAAAGTGGATCTCAAGTTTCCAATATGTGTTTCCCAGTCTGGACTATACACCAAAATGTCATCAAAGAACACTAAAATGAACTTTCGTAATGAGGCCCAAAAACTTGATTCATGAGTGCTTGAAAAGTAGCTGGCGCATTGCACAATCCAAAGGGCATTACCACAAATTCATATTGCCCACTATGAGTGACAAAACTAGTTTTAGAAATGTCCTCCTCACTCATTCTTATCTGGAAATATCCAGATCTTAAATCCATTTTAGAAAAGTATCTTGATCCATTCAACTCATCTAGGAGTTCATCTATCACAGGTATAGGAAAAATATGTTTGACAGTGAGTGTATTTAGGTACCTGTAATCCACACACATTCTCCAGCCTCCATCTTTTTTTTTCACCATGATGATGGGTGAGGCAAATAGACTTTGACTCCCTCTGATCAGTCCTGCATCTAGCAATTCCTTGATGATTTTTTCAATCTCTCATTTCTGTGCATGAGCATATCTGTAAGGTGCTTGTTTCTTTGAGACTGCTCCTGGTATGAGGTTGATGTGGTGTTGAATGTTCCTTATAGGTGGTAAGGTGGTAGGTTCTGTGAAGACATCCTTGAATTGATTTAACAATTCCTCCAGTTTTCTATCACTGTGATTTTCCTCTTTCTGCACCATAAAAAGTCTTCCCAGTAGACAGTAATTATTACTCTTCAATATCTTGTGCATTCCCTCACCAGAAATGATCTTAACCTCAGCCTCTGCAGTGAAAGCTTTGATGTTCACCTTTTTTCCATTATCGTTGATGACAAGCTTCATTTGATTGTAATCTATCTCAATGGGGCTATGTTTCCTTAGCCAATCCCCACCTAACACCATATCACACCCTCCTAACTTGATGATCCTCATCGGGTATGTGAATTTGTGACCTTGTACCTCCCAAGTGAAATCTGGACATATCCTCCTGCTGATCACCTTGCTGCCATCTGCTATAGTTACCATCATGGTTGTAGCATTTTCCACCTTACAATTAGTCTTGTACACCACATCCTCATCAATAAAGCAGTGGGTACTTCCACTATCAATTAAAGGATAAATCTCAACACCAAAAGCCTTAGCTTTTACTCTGATGGTATTTATGTTGGAATAACCATCAATAGCATTCAAGGATACAGTCATATCCTCAGTCATAATGGTCTCTTCTAACTCTTTTGATTTTGTTTCTTCAGCTAGAGCATCCTCTTCTTCTTGGGACATAAGCATGAATACTTGTCTATTCTTACACTTATGTCCAGGAATAAATACCTCATCACAATTATAGCATAACTTTTTTTCCCTTCTAACAGCCATCTCAGCTTCTGTTAGAAGTCTCCTTAGAGGAAATTTGTTTTCCCCTTCTTTTTTTTGCATCATTTTATTCACTGGAGGCCCCTTGAAATTATTTGATTTGGGAAAACTGGATGTTGATTTACCTGGAATCTGATTGAAATTGGTCTTCAGGGTTTGCTTATATCTCTTAATAATGGCATCAGCTGTGAACTCATGTTTCCTAGCCATAGATACTGCTTCTTCAAAGCTCCTTGGTTTGACAATAAGGATGGACCCCTTGATATCATCCCTGAGTTTGTTTATAAAACTAGAGATGAAATATTCCTCAAATAATTCATTCCTATAGAGCTGAAGGTATGATTTCAGTTCCTCAAATTTTTCTACCAAATCAGCCACAGTCCCTGTTTGTTTCAGATTATGGAACTCACCAACAACCAATTCAGGATCTATATCATCAAATCTGTTGAGAATAGCTTCAGCAAATTGTTCCCAGTTAATTTCCCCTCTTTTCTCAGCATAACCATGGTACCATAACTCAGTTTTTCCTTCTAGGTGCATAGTAGCATAGAGCACCTTACAATCTTCAGTAATAGTTGTAATAATATGGAAATATCTGTTGCATTTCCTCAACCATACTCTGGGTTCTGTTCCATCAAATTTTGGAAACTCAATTTTTTGAACAGGTGTATAAGTATGGTTGCTCCCCCTACCATTTGGATAGTCAAGACCTCCCATCCCTTGAGTAGAACCAGACCCTTGTAACACACTTCCACTATGGCTGTTGTGGCTTCTCGTAGGTGATGGTAAAATACCATCATTAAATTGTTTTCCTTTGCTAAGAGCTTGTAGTTGATTTGCAATTTCTTGCATCTGCAGAACTAGTGCTTTCTGATTGGCATCTACAAATTTTATTGTAGAATTAACTCCTTCTTGAGATACTTGTAAGGAAACCATAGCATTCTGCATCTGACCTTGTGTTTCACTGAGAATCTGTAGTTGATCCTGCATAATAGCTCTATGGCCTTTCTCATCATTGATTAGTGTCTCTAATCTCTGCGTCTCCTTCATCCTTGTTCCATCTGCCATTTTTTTCTATCAGAGCTCCGAGGAACAATGGCTCTGGATACCAAATATGTTATGTCCCACCCAAAATAGTAATTATTTATGATGAATTTAACGAAGCAAAAACTCAGCCCAACAATATGTATTATATTGATATAAGGTTTCAAGGGAAACTGACTACAATTTGTGAAGGAAATTAACAACTACTGGAACGAGTAGAATATCTCTTAAGGAAAACTGGGTAAATATAAACACACTCCATGGATGCGAGCTACCTGTAGAAATGAAAGAAATATCAGAGGGAATTCAGGGGGAAATAGTACATTCTGATCTCTGGGAACCCTCCCTATTAAATCCTGAAATGGTTATTGCTACTATGTTAGCTTTATAGATTAGTTTCCGAATTTTCTTGGATCTACCTACTCAAATCCATGTCTAAAGGCTCTTTCATTCATTTCAGGACTTTTGTGGAAACACAGTTAGGTTGTACACTGAAAACTCTTCAAACTGATTTGGGGGATGAATATAATAGCTTATCCAAATTATTTTTAGACAATGATGTTATTCATAGAGTTTCTTGTCCATACTCCCCAACAAAATGGCATGGTGGAAATGAAACATAGAAACATTGTAGAAATGGGACTTTGTCTTCTTGCTCAATCTAAACTCTCTCTATCTTTTTAGGATGATGCATTTTTTACTATTGTGTATAGGGAATATTAGTGAAAATACCCCTTATATTACCCTTAATTATGATTTTACCTTTAATTTTTTGAGAGTTTAAAAATACCCCTATGTTATTATTAAAATCTGGTTATGTCAATTATAATCAGAGTTTTGTTTACTCTAGCAGTTCACAACTCCTGGCAGATTGGACAATTGGATGTCAACAATGTCTTTCTACATGGTAAACTTAGTGAAGAGATTTATATGAGGGAACCACCTGGTTTTGAGTGCTCCACGACTATTCTATTGGTTTGCAAACTCAACAAAGCTATATATGGCCTCAAACAAGCCTCTAGGGTTTGGTATCTTACTGTGAAAGCAACATTACTTACTATTGGTATCAAGGTTTCAAAGCTGACATTTCTTTGTTTTACAAATTTAGTTCTGGTTCAAAGGTCTTTCTTCTCATTTATGTGGATAATATACTTATCACAAGAGATAACATTGTAGAGATTGAGAAAGTCGTCACTGTCCTACATCATCAATTACTTTGAAAGGTCTTGGAGAAGTCAGCCATTTCCTTGGCATTGAGATTTCTCATACCAAGCATGGGCTTCATCTTAGCCAAGAGAAATACATTACAGACTCACTGCAGAGGGCTCACATGACAGATGCTAAAAGAATACCTACTTCTATGGTAATCTCTCTACAACTCTCCAAACACAAAGGTCATGTTGTGGTAGATGGTACTCTATACAGAAGTTTGGTAAGTGTTTTGCAATATGTTACTATCACTAGACCGAAAATTGCATTTAGAGTTAACAAGGTTAGCCAGTTCATGTCTTGTCCTCTTGATGAACATTGGAGGGCAGTAAAATGAATTTTGAGATATCTTGCTGGTACTTCCAACAATGTTTGGATTGGTGTTTGTAAGTCAGGATTTGAGATTTGGATTGATTCAAATCCTCGTTTGTTTTGAGTTTACAAAAGGATTATATAATCTGCCAAAATCTTATTTTATTTAAATAAAAATATAATCATTAACCCTATACTATAATCTATTAATACAAAAATTTCAATACACACCTAAATCTCTACTATTACAATCATTCGATCATTACCATTACATCAACTAACAATATAATATTACACAATAACATTTTTTCCTGTATGGATTTGGCATCTACAGTACTAATCATACCATAGAAAACCTCTAAACAAACACACATTTTAACTATTCACCTTTATTTCAAAAATACAGGATTTTAAAGTCGGATTTCCCTAATCTTACATAAATCCAAAACAAACATACCCTTAAGGATTCTCCTTTGCAACTTGTAGGATTCTCTAACTCTGACTGGGCAGCAAATCTTGATAATATGAGAACTATTGCTGGATTTTATGTGTTTCTTGGTGGCAATCTTGTATCTTGGGGATCAAAGAAACAATCATCTATATCACGATCAAGTACCGAAACAGAGTATTGAAGCCTTGCTACTGCAGTTTCAAATATCATTTGGATACAATCTTTACTTCATTTAGTACATATTTCTATTCCATCACATCTACCGGTTGTTTGGGTGGATAATATTAGTGTTATTTCTCTAGCTTCAAGTATTGTTTTACATACGAGAACTAAATACATAAAACTTGACTTTCTCTTTGTTCAAGGGAAGGTTGCTGCTAAAGTTCTTCTAGTTCAACATGTGCCAAGCCGAGTCTTCAGTTCTTCACTCACTTAAGAAACATTTTTCATTTTACTTTCTTAACCTCATTAGAATTGCGGGGGTTGTTAGGAATAATGCAAAGCAATAGATTACACCCACAAATGAATCTTTTATGCTCAGCAAGAAACAGATAACACCTGCACATAATCAACAACTCAGTAGTAGGCTTGTAGGAATTAGTTTGGCCTCTGATTTTGTGTAGTGATCACACCATCATTGCTTTACCATTTTAAACTCTAGATTATTTCTTTTGTATCTATACATAGTGCAGGCTTCTTCACTGTTATGCTTATGCAACAATCATATATGAAATATAAAATTCTTAATCCATGACTTATCTTTTGCAACCTACCGTTTCATTAATATTTCAGAAGATGTATTTGTGTTTTGAAACTTAATTTTACGAGGAAAATAAAGGGGGAAAATAAAAATCCATGGGGTGGGTTTTTTAATCCAGAAAATCTACTCAATTGTGTTGTGGTCAGTTGGATTTGAAGAGTATGCTTCCGATATGGGCAATCTCATGATTCAAAACGAGTATGTTATGATTGGTGGGTCTAATTAGAAATTACATTTAAATGTCAAGGTTGGGCCCAATCAGGATTCATATTCTTGCTTGACCAAAAGTCTAAGTGCAACTCGCTGATTTTTCAAGTGAATGAGAATGTGAAGTTGTCGATTACTTCCAAGTTTAGTTTCAAAAATTTTGTTGAGGAGAACTTGAAATCGTGGTGAATACTTTTATTTTAAAAGGAAATATTTTTTTTATTTTGATTATTTAAATTAATTTAACTTGATTTATTAAATTAATTTAAGTGATTGATTTAGGACGTCTTTGATATATAGAGCTACTTAAATTGAATATTGGGTTCACGATTATGAATTTAGATACTCAATTATTGGGAAAAAACATTTTAGAATGAAAAAGATTACTAAATTAATTTGAATGATTTAAGTAATTGGTAAATTAAAGAAAACTTAATTAATCTTATTTAAATTTTAGTAAAAATTAAAATACATCTCAAGTATACATGATTTAATACTTTGCTATATCCTTTTTAGATGTTTTGATCTTCATGTACACTGACCGCGCGTCGTTACGCGATAAAATTATTAATTTTTTTTCTAACCTAACCAACTAGTAGCTAGGGCAAGTAAGAGTCGATCCCACGAGGAGTGATGATTGACTATGCCACCTATGCTCAATTCAAATAAATAACAAATTAGGGGGTTTTGAGATTGATTAACTATCTCTAAATTAAATGAAATAAACTTAGCAAGCAAATTAAACAAAGATTCAATGTATGCAAATATTCCAGTTAACAGTTCAATTATCCTCTGATATCAATTATTCCCTAATCAATGTATTACCCCTCTATTAGATTATCATGAAATTATCATCCCTAGTCTAACAACTACGCATCGTTAAATCAAATCGTCTCTTAAGATTAGTTAAATTAGGATACGCTCGCTAATTAACCCTATTTAATTGAATAACCTAGGATACGCTCTCTAGATTTAATTCATCAAATGCATTAATCACCAAGACGATAGGATGAACTAGACTCCAAATCTAGAATTATGTTACCCTAGAGATGCATGAACTCTAGTTTACCACTTTATGAAAATTAAACCACAACGATGCTTTAAGATTCTAGCAATCCATTATCAAACACTTAGCCTAGGTGATCAGGCTAAATCAAACATTAATAATTGAGAACATTATACGCAGATAACATAATCAATTCCAATCAAACATCGAGAAAGGAATATGAGATTAATTAGAAAATAGATAGATATACGGGTTCAAACATCCCTGCTAACCAAAATTGAGAAATTAGTCAAGCATCTTCGAAATCGAATCCAAAAGTAATTGAGAAATCCATCAAAATTCTAGGGAAATAAAATTGTTTCTCTCTCTAAATTCTCAAATCTCTCCTTAATTTTCTAGGTCACGTGAACAGTAATAGCAAGAGGTAAAGTAGTCTTTCTTGGGGAAAAAAAAAATATATATATAGGGCTTGCTGGTGGCGTGAATATGTCCTTCTTCAATTGGAATGGGCCTGTGTTTGTCTCTTCCTTTAATTTACTAGCCCAAGCCTCTTTTTCCTTAGTCTTCAATTTAATTGTTAAACCCATTATCTCTATTCTTCATTCCTCATGAGCCCAATTCTTTCTTTTACTCCAAAGTACTCCATAAATCCCTAAAATAAACAAGAAAATAATATATGAAGTATTTGAAGATTCAAATCACACATATGTAGGAAAACAGTGCATCCAAACAAATAAACGATCATAAAATCTCATATTAATCACCACAAAATTACACATATTTTCCTCGTATCATACACGAATTTTGTAGATTACAATATTTCCGGCTGTCACGTCATTAAATCCCATCTTAAATTATTAATATGCATATATGTGATTTTTAGAGGGGTAAAATAGTCTTTTACCCTTTTTCTTCAAACCCACTTCTTCTTGAACCTATTTCTTCTTCTTATTCTTCATCCTTTATCAATCAACCACCATCTACCATGCAGCAACCGCCCCACTCCAATGGAGCTTACGCATTCTCTCTTCTGTTTTCTCTCCCTATCATGAGAATCTCACGTATTCACACCATTAAGCTTAATTTATCAGCTTACATCACTGGAAAAGCTCTCAATTTCATCAATGTTTTTGGAATTTTCATTGCAAGATTCGATTCTTGAATATTATCGTTAGTTTCAAATTATGCTTAAGTTTCTTCTATCCGATCTTGATGGGGTTTGTTAGGATTGAAGATCTAAAAGATTCATAACATCATTCCATATCTTCCATATCTTTGTATATCTTTTATTTATTTTTTTACCATATTTGTACAGATCTCTTGCATGTAATTGTACATTATAAATAGTGGAATGATACACTTCAATCCTCAACTTTGAGGATTATATCCCTTATTTACATGGTATCAGAGCATCTGCGCATATGACAAATGATGCTTCTATTTTGGATTCAGCTTCTCTTTATTCTGGCTCTGATAGAGTTGTGGTTGGTAATGGTAACAAACTTTCTATTACTCACATTAGTTCATATTCTTTAACTTGTGATATTCCTTTATTGGATGTTCTTGTGGTACTGCATCTCACAAAAAATTTGTTATCCATAAGCAAGCTCACGAGTGATTATCCTGTCAAAGTTATCTTTACTGATGATGCTTTTGAATTCAGAATCGGGAAACAGGGGCTCCTCTAACTTGAGATCGCCAGGAGCATGATCTTTATCTTCTTGAGCATGGACAGACTGCTTTCATTACTGCGTTGAAATAGAAGTTATTAAAAGGATCGTATGAGTTATGGCACAAACATTTAGGGCATGCTGGTTTTAATATTATTGCTTTATTAAATAAGTTAGGTAAGTTATCTGTACTGTTTTGCTACCTAAACCTTCAATTTGTTCATCTTGCCAATTGGCCAAGAGTAAACATTTGCCATTTGTTTAGCCAAGAGTAAACATATTCCATTTTTTATCAATGATAAACGTGTTTCTTGTATTTTGCAAATTATTCACTGTGATTTATGAGGACCTGTTTCGATTCGTTGAACTGATGGCTATGTTTATTATGTTGTGTTCATTGATGATCATTCACGCTTCACTGATGGCTAACAAGTTTTTACCTCGCTTGTATTTTTCTTGGCTACAGAGCACATCATTAAGGTTTTCATTTTTTTGATCCGTCCATGTCTCGAATGTATCTCAGTCATCATGCACTGTTTGATGAGGAGTGTTTTCCATTTCAAAACATGCCTACATCCAAGTCTATTATTAAGCTTGATTATTCAACATTTGTTGATCCAGTGTCACAGGTTCCCCTCACTACACCAGCTTCATTCCATCAGCCATCCGTTGAGGCCTTACCATATGGCCATTCTTCAGCTAATAACTCTTCTTGCCCATTATGCTTGGATGATAGTGTACAAGATCAACTTCAACATGCTACAGAACCAACTCAACCTGGGTCTCCACTGCATGCTGCACCAGTTCCTGACCCGTCATCCTCAGGTCATGGGCATCTTGCTCCATCGTCGGTTCGTACACATCCTATGTAGACCCGTGCTCAAGATGGCATATTCAAAATTCATCATCCTTCGAATTTAGCTCATCTTGTGCATAGTGTTTTTCTTTCGGCTTTGTATTCAACTACTGAACCAAGGAGCTTTAAAATAGCAGCAAAGTCCCCCGCATGGATTTTCACCATGGATGATGAAATTAAGGTCCTTCGGAGTAATGATACTTAGGCATTGGTACCCAGGCCTCCTAGTATAAATATTGTGGGACCAAAGTGGGTGTTTCATATAAAATATAAGACGGATGGTACTACTGAACGTCACAAGGCACGACTAATAGCTTAGGGTTTCACTTAACTTCCTATGTTTGACTACACTCATACTTTCAGTCCAGTAGTCAAAGCTTCCACTGTTTGCATGATTTTGTCTCTTGCAGTCATGTAAAATTTGTCACTTCACCAACTGGATGTAAATAATGTTTTTCTTCATAGGCATCTTGATAAACCAACCTATAAGGAGCAACCTCCTGGCTACATTGATTCCACAGCTCCTTCTTATGTTTACCGTCTGAACAATGCCATTTATGGACTCAAGCAAGCTTCCCTAGCACATGGTTCCGTCGTTTCAGTGACTTTCTGATTAGTCTGTGATTTACTGCTTGCAAAGACAATACTTCCATATTTGTCTATTACCATAGGTCATCTTTGATATATCTTTTAGTTTATATGGATGATATTATTCTCACTGGAATGATTCTACTTTGATTACGAGTTTTATTATTTGTATACGTCTTGAGTTTTCTATCAAGGATCTTGGTTGTCTAAGTTATTTCTTAGGTCTTGAAATCACGTACACTACTCAGGGATTATTCATCTCACAATCCAAATATACTAGAGATATTGTACTACGAGTTGATCTTTGATAAAATTGCTACACATTCTAGAATGATCTAGACATATTATTAGCAAGCTTAATTATTAAGAGTTTCTAGAATTATCTTGTATAAAATATTTTGTTAGAAAAGCTTCCCAAATAATCTCCAATGGCGGTGGAATGTAGAAGTAAATTCTAGAAGAAATTTTCACCGCCTTCTGCCATCTATAAATATGCCATCAACACAATTGTAAAATGAACTACAACATCCAATAAGAATTGATCCTAAAGCATTTGTCTCCCACTACTACTACTACTCTTGCTCCATTTGCATTACAATTATATACTTTGCTCAAGTCTCGATCATTCAATTATAATTCTTCAAAATATTTTGCTACCATATTCCATATCTGAAATACTAATAGTGGTATTAGAGCCAAGTTGGATTTCCAACTGAGCGAAACTAGCTTTCACTATACAACATATTGTCCTATCCTCACACATCCACTAAATTATCCTAATACCATTTATAAACTTCTATAATGGCCACTTCACTAAATAACCACCAAATTCCAATTCCTATTTTTTCTGGAGAAAACTATAATTATTGGGCTATCAAAATGAGGACATATTTTATGTCCCAAGGCCTATGGGATATCATCGATAAGGGATACACTATCCCTGAAGATACATTCACTTTGTCTGTGACGAACAAAGAAAAACTAGACAAAAATATGGAGAAGGACAACTTGTCTCTCTACACACTACAAATGGCTATGACAGCTTCTTTGTTTCCAAGAATCAGTGGAGCTAAAACATCAAAGAAGGCTTGGGATACTCTGAAGGAGGAATATCAAGGAAGTGATAAGGTACACCATCTCAAATTACAAACTCTTAGAAGAGATTTGGAAAATATAAAGATGAAAGAATCTGAGACTGTAAAAGATTTTTACACTCGACTACGTGAAGTAGTTAATCAAATAAAAGCATATGATGAAAATATCACTGACAAAAGGGTAGTAGAAAAAATATTAATTTCTCTCCCTGCTAAATATGATCCAATAGTCACAACAACAGAAGAAATTAAAGATCTAGATAAGTTGTCAGTGACAGAATTAATAGGCTCACTTAAAGCCTATGAGAAAAGACTGAGTATGCGAGAAAATGTGTCTGTGGAAATTGCATTCCAGTCTAAAACTAATATACGGTCTCAGAATTCTAAAAATGGGGGAGAAGAAATGGAGAAAAATTTAAAAATAGATATCATGGTGGAAATAATAATAAAAATCAAAGAAATGGAAAATATTCACCATGCGGAATCTGCAAAAAGACCAATCATCTTGAAAGGATTGTTGGAACCGAGACAAACCACAATGTAAAAGTTGTGGGAGGTTTGGTCATGTGGAGAAAGATTGTCGCTCCGGGAAAAAAACATCAGGCAAATTTCTCAGAAGAAAATGAGAAAGAAGACAACCTATTCTACGCATACCATGCTGCATTAGAAGTGAAGAACGACACATGGTTCCTAGACAACGGCTGTAGTAATCACATGACTGGAGATGAGAAGAATTTTAAAGCAATTGACAGATCAATCAAATCTCAAGTCAGTCTCGGGAATGGAGATCTCGTAGAAGTTAAAGGTAAAGGCACCATGCAGTCAATACTAAAAAAGATACGCGGCTCATCCACGATGTACTACTAGTTCCTAAACTCGACACTAATCTTCTAAGTATCGGACAAATGATGGAGACGAGATATGAGTTGGTATTCAAAGGAGACACTTGTACAATATATGCTAATAAAAATAAAAATATTGTGATAGCTGTAGTAAAAATGCAGCAACAGAGAAATTTCCCACTCCACTGGCAGTACATTGAAGCAACACTAAAAGCCCAAGAAGACCAATCGTGGCTATGACATCGGAGGTTCGGACACTTCAACTTCAACGGACTAAAGAAACTTCATCAGAAAAATATGATAAGAGATCTTCCAGCAATCCAAATGGACGATGATTGTTGTGAGAGATGCATGGAAGACAAACAATACAGAAAGTCGTTCCATCAGGATAAACATGGAGAGCTAAACAAATCCTGGAGCTAGTACATACAGACGTATGTGGGCTTATGAGAACTCTGACGTTCGAGAAAAATAGGTACTTTATCCTCTTTATTGATGATTATACAAGAATGACTTGGGTCTATTTTATAAAAGAAAGATCAGAGGTCTTCAATGTCTTTAAGATATTCAAGAGCCTAGTAGAGAACCAAAGTGGACAAAGAATCAAGGTCTTGTGGAGTGATAGAGGAACCAAATACACTTCCAAAGAGTTCAACAAGTTCTGCGAGGATAAATGAATCAACCATCAACTAACTGTCGGCTATACTCCAGAACAGAATGGCGTATCAGAAAGGAAAACCAGGACGGTGATGGAGATGGCTAGGACCATGCTAGCTGAGAAAGGTATGTCAAAGGAATTCTGGGCTGAAGCAGTATACATTGCAGTATATCTACTCAACAGGTATCCGACAACAGTCGTCTAAAATAAAACACCAATAGAAGCATGGAGTGGACGAAAGTCGTCAGCACAACATCTAAGAGTTTTCGGGAGTATCTGCTATGTTCACATCCCGAAAGAGAAAAGGCTTAAACTGGAGGAGAAGACAGAGAAAGTAATATTCCTCGGCTACATCTCTCAATCTAAAGGATATAGAATTTACAACCTTAAAACCAAGAAACTAATCATCAGTCGAGATGTCGAGTTCGACGAAAATGCAACATGGAACTAGGAGGAAGAAAAGATGGAAAAGCAAAATATCATGGTACTACGTCTACAAAGTTCTAGAAAGCCTCTAGAAGAAGAAGCACAACCTTCAAGCCTAAGGACACCATCATCATCATCATCTTCAAGTGAGGAGCAATTATTTCTAGATTCACCACCAAGAAAACTAAGGTCACTCAAAGAGATGTATGAGATATGCAACTTCGTAACTATGGAGCCCGAAAGCTTTGAAGCTGCTATCAAGCAAAAGAAATGGGTAAAAACCACGGAAGAAGAAATCAAGATGATCGAGAAAAATCAAACATGGGAGTTGGTAGATCTACCCAACAACAGAGAGGTTATTGGAGTTAAGTGGGTCTATAAGACAAAACTTAACCCAGATGGCTCAGTTCAAAAATACAAAGCACGACTGGTTGCTAAAGGGTACTCGCAGTTACCGGGAATCGACTATAACGAGACATTTGCTCAAGTCGCTCGCTTGGACATTATACGGGCTCTTGTCGCACTAGCCGCTCAGAAAAAATAAAAGATCTATCAATTGAATGTCAAGTCAGCTTTCCTCAATGGCTATCTTGAAGAAGGGATATATGTCGAGCAACCTCAAGGGTTCGTAATAGAAGGACAAAAAGACAAAGTTCTAAGGCTGAAAAAGGCGCTCTACGGATTGAAGCAAGCTCCATGAGCCTGGTATAGTCAAATTGACGACTACTTCATCAGTCAAGGATTCAGGTAAAGCGAAAGTGAGCCGACACTTTACATCACGACCCAAGGTACTAGTGACAGACTTATTGTTTGTCTATATGTCGATGATCTTATCTACACAGAGAACAATGAAAAGATGATCAAGGAGTTAAAAGAGGATATGATAAAGACTTTCGAGATGACTGACCTTTGGTTGATGCACTACTTCATCGGCATTGAGGTACGTCAAGAAGAAAATGGGATATTTATCTCACAAAAGAAGTATACAGAGAATCTACTGAAAAAGTTCAAGATGGAAGAATGCAAACCTGTAGCTACTCCTTTAGCTACAAATGAAAATTTTAGCAAAGAAAATGGGATGCCGAAAACAGATACATCTACATACAGAAGTCTCATTGGGAGTCTATTATATCTTACATCTACGAGACCAGATATCATGTTCGCAACAAGTCTACTATAAAGGTTCATGCAAAATCCAAGCTAAGTCCAATATGGAGTTGCAAAGAGAATATTGAGGTATTTGCATGGCACTAAGCATTATAGAATATCATATGAGTCTGTAGATGAATCAAGACTAATTGGCTACACTGATAGTGATTGGGCCGGATCTACTGAGGATATGAAGAGTACATCAGGTTACACATTCTCACTTGGCTCAGGAATATTTTCATGGTCATAAAAAAAGCAAGACCGTGTGGCACAATCTTCAGCTGAGGCCGAGTATGTTGCAGCAACACTAACAACAAGTCAAGCTATCTGGTTAAGGCGCATTCTTGGATACATGGGAGAAGACCAAGAAAATCCTACGGAGATTTACTACGATAATAAGTCTACAATAGTTATGGTAAATAATCCCATCCATCATAGCTGGACTAAGCATATTGCTATCAAGTATCATTTTCTACGGGAGGCACCAAACGACAAACAAATAGAGCTCAAGTATATTAGGACAGAAGACCAATTGGCAGACATCTTCACGAAGGCATTACCAAGACCAAAATTCGAGACTTTGCGGGAAAAGCTTGGGATTATCCAAATGAGTAGCAAGGGGGAGTGATAAAATTGCTACACATTCTGGAATGATCTAGACATATTATTAGCAAGCTTAATTATTAAGAGTTTCTAGAATTATCTTATATAAAATATTTTGTTAGAAAAACTTCCCAAATAATCTCCAATGGCGGTGGAATGTAGAAGTAAATTCTAGAAGAAATTTTCACCACCTTCTGCCATCTATAAATAGGCCATCAACTCAATTGTAAAATGAACAACAACATCCAATAAGAATTGATCCTAAAGCATTTGTCTCCCACTACTACTACTACTCTTGTTCCATTTGCATTACAATTATATACTTTGCTCAAGTCTAGCTCGGTCATTCAATTATAATTCTTCAAAATATTTTTATACCATATTCTATATCTCAAAAATACTAACAATCTTCTATATGCCAAGCCAATCTCCACACCTCTTGCACCGGGTGAGACTCTTCATTTCTCCGGCACTACTCACTCGGACCTTACATTATACAAGTTACTCATTGGTTATCTTCAATACTTAACAATTACTCGACCTGATCTTGCTTATGATGTTAACACTGTGAGTTAATTTCAATCGGCCCCAACAACTGATCATTTTTAGGCTATTAACGAATTCTTTGCTACATCAAGGGCACTACTGACTTTGGCCTTGAGTTTACTCGAGGTCAATCAAGTCTTCTGGGGTATTCTGATGCTGATTGGGCCCATTGTTTGGATACTAGATGCCCCACTTCTGGTTATTCCATCTTTTTGGGTCCAAACCTTATTTCTTGGAGTGCTAGAAAACAACCCACTATTGCTCGTTCAAGCTAGGAGTCCGAGTATAGAGCTATGGCCAATGCTGTTGCAGAAATCATTTGGGTAACTCACTTGTTACAAGAACTTCGTGTCGTTTCTTCTGCACAACAAGTTTTGTTATGTGATAACAACAGTGCTATTTTTCTGAGTCAGAATCCTATTGATCACAAATGAGCCAAATACATTGATATTGACTTCCATTTAGTTCGTGAGCTTGTTGCTAGGGGTCTGTTATCTACTAAATATGTTCTGTCTTATCTTCAATTTGTGGATATTTTTACCAACAACCTTTCTTGACCGCTTTTTGAGTTTTTCCGTTCCAAGTTTCACGTTGGTCCCCATCCGCATCGCTTGAGGGGGTGTTAGGATTGAAGATCTAAAAGATTCATAACATCATTCCATAGCTTCTCTATCTTTGTATATCTTTTATTTATTCTTTTACCATATTTGTACAGATCTCTTGTATGTAATTGTACATTATAAATAGTGGAATGATACACTTCAATCCTCAACTTTGAGGATTATATCCCTTACTTACACAGTCCTTCGTAATTTTTGTTTTAATCAATATTATTGTGAAATAGATTTTGTTTCAGAATTGCCTTAAATCTGTGTGTTTTTTTATCAACAATCAATAATTCTTCGTGTCTGTATTTTTTTTTCATATGCTTCTTAGATTTGAGATTTAATAAAAACCATTCATTAGCTAAATCAATTTCCCTCATTGGAAGCTTTGTGAACTTAAACATGAATTTTTTTTCTTCAATTTTCTAGAAATTCCTCTCCTAAGAAATTAGTCTATCTAAGGTGATTGTAGCTCATTTTCATGAGCTCTTCCATAGAATTCTCTTCAAATACAATGAATTGTCAACTACATAACGTCATTGACAATCCCTTTAATTGAATGACTCCTCTTATATTATTCTAAATCTCACACAGTTGAATTAATTTTACTTGACAAATTGCAGCATTGAAGGAGAAATCCCTCAAGAAATTGGTAATCTATTTGAATAAATCGATTTGAAATTAATGAGTGAAGAAGAAGGACGATGAAGGAAGAGAACTAGTTTTTTTTTAAGGAGGATCAACAGATTTCACCCCTACCCTCCATGACATCTTTTACCACTAGGCTATCAATGCTTCATCAATAATCAAAGAATAAGAAGTAGAGGAGAAAAATACAATTTTACCCCTTTAAAAATCATATAAGATGCACATTACTAAATTTCAGCCAGAAATATTATGTGGCAGTAAAAAATCTTGTAATCTAAAAAGTTCGTATACTTTATATAGTAAAATAAAAATATTAAAAAATGATATAGGAAAGAGATAAATCGTGTATATTTGAGATGTGTTTTTATTATTTACCCTTTAACTTTTTATTTCAACTTCAAATAAAATGTTGAAAATTTGGTTGATAAAAGTGGTGGGTGGCACCACTTTAAGTGGCTAAGAATTAATCTTTTCAAGGATCAGATGCCAAAAGGTTAATCTATGTTTGGAGTAGATAATCGAGATATTTTAAATCACTTAAAACCAAATTTTAAGTGAGTGAGAAATTAAGCATCAAAGTTGGCCACATGAAATGGGAATGCAAAGGTCCTGAGTGTGGGAAGGGTGCTTAATTATCCCACTTAGGAAAATGGACCTTGAAAATGCAAGTATAAGTTAAGCCATTAAAATAGCTTTAGTAATTAATATATTGTTGGAGTAGTATGCTTGTGCAACACACATATGCATGCGGCTCGATCGGCACAGCTCGGCTTGATCCCCACCCGACCTCGACCATGGGCCTTGATCCTTAACAATTAGACGTTTGGCTGGACTTGGGTGGATGGGGCTCGGATTTTACCCAACCCGTTTTATCTTTTTGAGCTGTGGTTGCAGTCAAATAAGCTGGGATAGTATTCTGGTGGAGTAAGTTGATGGAGTAAGCTAAGGAGTAAGTTGTCAAGTAAGCTGAAATGCAGCAAGCAAGCTGCAACTTACTCCAAGTAAGCTAGAATGCAGCGAATTGTTCCAAGTAAGCTAGAATGCAACAAGTTACTCGAAGAAAGCTAGAATGCAGTAAGTTGCAAGTTACTCCAAGCAACCTAGAAGTTGCAGTAAGCATTTTTTGGCCATTTCAATTTTTGAACAGGCCGTTAAGTTACATTAAAAGACCCATTTTAGGGAAGTAAATTCCCATCAATTTTAGGTGTAACCCCCCATGTTGGAGACCTATATAGGGGTCATCATGCATCATTTTTTGGACACATCCAAATGAAAAAATTTGCATAGTTTTCTCATTTCGTATCAAGCTCAATTCTCAAGCACCAAAAGTTCACTGGAGCTTTCAAGATTGTGGTGCTACTTCTCAAGAGACGAAGTCATTTTATCCATATCGTCCCATGTATTGATCGATCTCGGTGGCACGTAATATAACCAATCTTTCGTAGTGTTCTTTAGTGTAAAAGGAAATACACTTAGCTTCACATGCTTCTTTGTAACCCCTATTGGTTTCATACTTGAGCACACGACATTAAATTTCTTGAGGAAAGTATGTGGATTTTCACTTGCAAGACCATGAAAAGAAGGTAATAAGTGAAAAAGTCCAGATTTGAGTTCAAAATTGACATTGCCATCAAGAGTAGGCATGATAAAACAAAGAGGTTGATGATTTATGGTTGGATTTGCTAACTCATTCATTGTCCTCTCTTGATTTTCTCCTATATTTTCACTGTTTAATTTGGAGTTCTCCCATTCTCTTATCTCTGTAAAATCAATTTACCTATGAGCACAAGTTTCCTTCCTAAGTCTCTTTGTTTCCTGTTCTACTTCCAGGTTAAATATAAGTTGTTCTCCTTGGTTTGAACGAGTGATCATCCACTGAAACAACAAACTGAACATAAATTGAACAGACACTGTGGGTGTCAGTGTTAGTGTAAATTTGCCAAACAGTGAACAATGATGATTTATTATTGTTATTATTATTTTTTAACAGAAAAATTGTCATGCCCCGTTTTCTTTTCGTAAAATATCAGAGTTTTGCTTTGGGCGTGAAGAAAGAAATAGCAAGAGACGCATACACAACCGAAAGAATAAGTAAGAGACGACAGAAGAAAGAGGTAAGAGATGAAGTGATTCTTTCACTTAACAACAATCGGCCTCTGCCGATAGCAATCAGTCTCAATACTGATCATATACATCATACGCAGTGGAAATAACATCAGAATCTCTCGTTCACAGAATACTCAGAATTATAATTACAAAACGTGAATAAACTTATAACATATTGTTTTGAAAATGTTTGTGCGACACATCCTAAAAATCATGGATTCAAAAGCGGCACCGCCTCTCTCCATCTAGGGTTAATCATGCTCATCAGCTCCTGTAGTGTGAGTACAGATTAAGGGGGGTGAGTGCGTGGAATACACTCGTGGGAATAACTCTGCCTCTTGTGACTCTCAACAGATATATAAAAACTAGTAAAATAATCTTATGTCATGTTGTCACAACACATAAAATGCATAGCAGATATTAGAAATAGCAAGGGACGCATAGGTGCGGGATTTTCCCGTCTTACCCTGTAAACGGTCTCATATACCGCTAGCATATTTCAAGGACCGCCAGACCTTTTCAGAGTATTAGAAGGAGGGGGAAACGATTCTTTTACGGTCCATAGGACCCTCCGAACATGTAATGTGAACCGAAGTCCTTTCACAGTAATAATATGGCACAACAAATGTATTCACAACATATAGTGTTCCTCAATCATGCTTTTAATAGGGAAAACAGTAAATAGATAAAAGGATAGAAATTACCCTCACATAACACATAGGATTCAATCATTTCGTATCATTTAAGAATCGTTTCACTAATCATAGATTCACGTAGCATCACAATTGAGGTTCATTTCATTAAGAATGGGTTCACATATCACGCGTTCGTTTATCATCATTCATGCATTTATTAACAGAAACTTAAAGCTTAAGGTTTAGAATGTACCCCTACCTCGTTCGGTGGTTACCACGTGATCCATGAGTACCGACGAATCAGATATCACAAGCGAGTACCAAAGGATCCGATATCACAAGGTTCAACTCAACAAGTAGCCTACATAAGTTATGACGTTCCTTAGATCCTTAATAAATTATAATTAAAGCTGTAAAAGGGTCCGTCGGAAAATGGTCGTTAAATACGCGACGGATCGAGCGATCTAAAGATTGGGATTTAGGAGACAAGGCTGAAAGTCAAGTCTAAAGGGCTAAGATGATTGAAAATGAAATTTGGGTGACGACAAAAAAAGAATGAGCTCGATCGGAGTTAAAACGAGCTTGAACAGAGCATTTTAAGTTTAGGGGTAAAATGATAATTTTGGTCAAAGGGTTGACTTTGACCGGGCCCACAGACCCCGATCAACGACGTCTCGTCATCGACGACTCGATACGGTTGAACAATGGAAAGAAAACGAGATTCGGATCGAAAACACGGCATCGGGTGCGCGTCGGCACCCGACGGCTGTCGAGTTTTCTCGGCAGCTGCTGCACCCGGCGCACACCTGGTCGAGTTTTCTACGCCAGGACCTTCCCAGCTTTCCCGACGGTGGCCTGCTCGAGCAGGCCACTTCCCGGCGTCACCCGGTGCGGCGTCGCCCCCTCCAACCACCACCACCTACCTCGTCGGATACCACGCACCACCGGCTACCACCTCCGGCCATCCCTCGCCGGATTCCGGTGGTGAATAGTATCCGAAATCTCGCCGCAAAATCCTTCGAAGTCCAGTTTTTTTGAAAATTCCAACTTCAACCAAAACTCCGACCGGCGACTTCACGTCGCCAGCGACCACCCCCGGCCCCTCCGCCGGCAACTCCCCATCACCGGCAACCTTTCCCGGCCAGCCCAACACCCTTATACATACATATACACCCATACGTATACATACACTCTCTCACGTTCAAACACACACACAATTCCCTCTCCTTGGCCGGCGGCCACCTGCCGCCGGCGACCACCACCTTCCACTGAGTCCTTGGCTGGCGACCCCCAGTCGCCGGCCACCACCACCGCCGTGCACGCACACACACGCACACAGTTGCACACACACACATAGCGTAAGGTGTGTTTGCACACACACATACACTGCCATGCTTGGCCGCCGGCCGCCTCCTTCTCCACCTCGCCAGCGACCTCCCGTCGCCGACCGTTTTTTCTCTCACGGCGGCGTCCCCTGGCGCCGCCACCAACAGCATGCACAACAACACACGCAAACACACCATCAACACACATACATGCATGCATACACATATATACACTCTGTCCATCTCCGGCGCCGCCACCCACAGCGGCGTCAGCACTCTAGCGATGGGTCCCGATCTCCGGCGGCCTCCGGCAGCAGCTCTGGCGCGGTGGAGAGAGAAAACTCAGAGGAGAGAGAAAGGGTGGTGCAAGGGTTAGGGTTTCAAGGCTGTTTTTCACCGTTTTCCGGCGAATGAGAAATCGGATTTGAAATTCGAGACCTATCCTAGATTCGTCTCGTCGAGACGAACGTCGTGTGTGAAAATCGTCCGATTCCGACAACGTTGAAATTTTCCGACGCCGCTGCAGACTAGAAAACTAGAAACGAAGAGAGAGAGAGAGGAAATAGAGAGAACCTACGAGTTTTCGGCACGTTTGGCTCGTTTGGAAAAATGGTGATTTTTGAATCGAAATCACCCCTATTTATAGAAATCTGAAAAGTTACTATTCATCAAAAATATCTCCGTTACTATTCATCATTTGACTTTTCCGAGTTACTATTCACGTAAATATCTTCGTTTCCATTCTCCGTAAATATCTTCCGATTTTTTCCGAAACATCCGATTTTGCCCTTTCCATCGCTGTTCGAGCTACAGGTCTCCGATTAACCCCTAGTTCATTTCTATCTTCTCGTTTTTCTATTACGCATCTAATGATATAAAATTACCCTATGTTCCACGTCTAGAAAAAAATTATCGATCTAATCATGTAGTAAACACGTATATCAAACGCACAAATTAAATTAAACAGTTAAATCATACACACAAAATTATTAACTCATAGGTTAAAATATTTAATTAATTAATTATCCTCGTTTTGATCCGGGGCGCTACAAAAATAAAACATGAAAGAATTTAACCGAATTAAAACATATTCCCGGCAACGACACCAAGATTTGGTATGCTGTCGTTGGCACCAAAAAATAAAATATTCACCTTACCTAGCCCACTATTGTAGTAGGATAAGTAAAGGGTTGAACCCATAGGGAATAGTGTAATTTAATTAAATAAGTTCGTGTATGAAAGTAATAAAATGAGGGGTTGGTTGGTTGGTTTGTTGTGTAATCATGCACAAATAAATTACAATAAGAACACAATAATATAAATAATCAAATGAATCTAACAATCTAGTCCTCGGATGGCCTCCCCTAAAATGATTCTCCCAAATTAATCAGCAGCAGCAAATGTGTATGCCCTATCTCGAATCTCACCCCTAAACCAGTGGTACGGCCAAACTAGCTTGAATTATTTCTTAAGTTTAATTAATTAGAAGGTACGACCCCTAATTAATCTACCACATGAATAACCCCGAAATATGTATTCAGGATTCAATTCATAGAATGCATTAACAATCGAAAATAATAGGATGAACTAGACCATGAAAGCAGAACGTCCGAATCATGCAACCTAGACCTTGTTATCCCAAGAGCTACAAACTCTATTGCTACTATGATCACACAATATAACAATTACGGATTATACGTGCAATCTAGCTATGAATAATAAATCAATCAAACAAGGTGATCAGGCTTGCACAATTAATAAATATCCTATGCATAACATAAACCAAATAACTAGGAAATCGAGATAGAGTAAGAAATCGTTACTACTCAATTAACAGCCGAATCATTTAAGGTTCCAGCGTCTCCTTGGACTAGAACAATAATTTAGCCTCTGAGCATGGCTATGAACATCACAAAAGTCACGAAAGAACTCTCTCAATGTTTTCTGTCTCTGGCTGCTAAGATCAGTCTTTTTCCTATATACTTAAGCCCTAAGATGTAATTAAGGAACTAATGGGCCTAGTCTAATGGGCTTCTAACACGTAAGCAAGTGACAACTTAGCATCCACATTCCCAATACTGATCCCCTTAGTGTTGGACTTCTTCTTTACTTTCGACCTGTTCGACTTGCACTTCTGACATCCTAACACTTGGCTCATTTCACCCATTATCATAGAATATATCAAAATGACCTAAAATTCATAGAAAATACAAAATCAAAGCCAAGAATCGAATATAACAATAATTGAGTAACAGTGAAAAAATAGTGAACAATTAGATATAAAAATTGTCACATTAAATATTTAAAACACACAAAACCTAACTTATCAAATGCCCCAACTTAGTATCAATAGGAATCGAATTTTTAAATTTGACCTCATTTTACTATTCTGGTACATTGATACTGAGGGGATTAGTATCAGCCTGAACGTCCAGCTTTTTATTTTCTAGCTCGACCAGCTTGTTCTCAACCTCCAACTGGTCCTTAGGTGCCTCTGAGAACTCTTCTTCTACTGCCACGATCTTCTCCTGCCCTTGCTTGGGTGGTGAGATTTCTTGTAATTGTTTTCCACTCCGTAGAGTGACTGAACTCACATTCCTAGGGTTGATCTCGGACTGAGAAGGTAAATTGCCACTATCTTGTGCTTGCATTTGACTAAGAATAGTGGCAATTTGGCTCACTTGTGGCTCCAAATTCCTTTGCCCAGACTCTAGAGTTTTTATTGCTACTTGGGTGTCTTGCTGGAATTTCATGGTATTGGATGTCAATGCTTTCATCATATCCTCCAAAGATCGTCCGAAATCTTTCTCACCCATGTGTTGCCCAGAGCTGTCAGTATCTCTATCATTCCCTCTGAATAATTGAAATTTTAGGTTTGGATATTGAGGTTTGTAATTATCTCCTTGTTGATTGTTTTGTTGGTTCCCATATCGAAGGTTGGGATGATCCCTCCATCCTTGATTATAAGTATTAGAATATGGATTATACCTTTGACCTTGAGAATTCCCAAAACCAACTGCATTGGCATATTGCTTTATCTCATCATTCAGGATTTGACAATCCTCAGTAGCATGTTCTATAGTGGCACAAAGTTTGCATGGGCGGACTTCTGGAGTCTTGACCCTCATCAACATTTCCATCATGCTTGCAATCTTTTCTAAAGCACAATTTTTCGGCTCCTCAACTGATCTGGTCATAGCATCACGTACACCAAATTGTTGGGTATTTTCTGTCATGCTAGAAATCAATTCTCGTGCAGTTATTGGTGTCTTTCCCATCAACGCTTCTCCACTTACTGCATCGACATGTTCCTATCCGTGAGGGTGAGTCTCTCACAGAAGTACTGGATAAGCAGTTGATCACTAATCGGATGTTGTGGACATGAAGTTATGAGACGTTTGAAACATTCCCAATACTCATACAGTGTCTCCCATGGTCTTTGCTTAGCTCCTGAAATCTCCTTACGAAGTACTGCAACTCGTGTTGCTGGGAAATAATATTGGAGAAAAACTTTCTCCATCGTCCCATGTATTGATCGATCTCGGTGACAAGTAAAATAACCAATCTTTCATAGTGTTCTTTAATGCAAAAGGAAATGCACTTAGCTTCACATGCTTCTCTGTAACCCCTGTTGGTTTCATACTTGAGCACATAACATGAAACTCCTTGAGGAAAGTATGTGGATTTTCACCTACAAGACCATGAAAAGAAGATAATAAGTGAAAAAGTCTAGATTTGAGTTCAAAATTGACATTGGCATCAAGAGTAGGTATGATAATGCAAAGAGGTTAACGATTTATGGTTGGATTTGCCAACTCATTTATCGTCCTCTCTTGATTTTCTCCCATATTTTCATTATTTAATTCGGAGTTCTCTTCTCTTGTCTCTGCAAAATCAATTTGCCTACGAGCACGAGTTTTCTTCCTAAGTCTCATTGCTTCTTGTTCTACCTCCGGTTTAAATATAAGTTGTTCACCTCGGTTTGAACGAGTGATCATCCACTGCAAACAACAAACTGAACAGAAATTGAACAAACACTGAGGATGTCAGTGTTAGTGTAAATCTGCAAAACAGTGAACTGTGACGAGTTTTTTATTATTATTATTTTTTAACAGAAAAAAATAAAACATGAAAGAATTTAACCAAATCAAAATTTATTCCCTGGCAACAACGGCGCCAAGATTTGGTGTGCTGTCGCCGACACCTAAAAATAAAATATTCACCTTAACTAGCCCACTAGTGTAGTGGGATAAGTAAGGGTTCTAACCCACATGGAATAAAGTAATTTAATTAAATAAGTTCATGTAAGAAAGCAATAAAATGGGGGGTTGGTTGGTTTGGTTTGTTGAGTAATCATGCATAAATAAATTTCAATAAGAACACAATAATATGAATAATCAAATGAATCAAAGAATCTAGTCCTTGGATGGCCTCCCCTAGAATGATTCTTCCAGATTAATCAGCAGAAACAAATGTCTATGCCCTATCTCGAATCTCGCCCCTAAATCAGTGGTACGATCAAACTAGCTCGATTTATTTCTTAAGTTTAATTAATTAGAAGATACGACCCCTAATTAATCTACCACATGAATAACCCCGAAATATGTATTCAGGATTCAATTCATAGAATGCATTAACAATCGAAAATAATAGGGTGAACTAGACCATGAAAGCGGAATGTCCGAATCATGCAACCTAGACCTTGTTATCCCAAGAGCTACAAACTCTATTGCTACTATGATCACACAATATAACAATTACGGATTATACGTGCAATCTAGCTATGAATAATAAGTCAATCAAACAAGGTGATCAGGCTTACACAATTAATAAATATCCCATGCATAGCATAAACCAAATAACAAGGAAATCGAGATAGAGTAAGAAATCATTACCATTCAATTAACAGTCGAATCATTTAAGGTTCCGGTGTCTCCTTGGACTAGAACAATAATTTAGCCTCTGAGCATGGCTATGAACATCACAAAAATCACGAAAGAACTCTCTCTCAATGTTTTCTGTCTCTGGCCGCTAAGATTAGTCTTTTTCCTATATACTTAAGCCCTAAGATGTAATTAAGGAACTAATGGGCTTAGTCTAATGGGCTTCTAACACGTAAGTAAGTGACAACTTAGTATTCACATTTCCAACACTGATCCCCTTAGTGTTGAACTTTTTCTTTACTTTTGGCTTATTTGACTTGCATTTCTCACATCCTAACACTTGGCTCGTTTCACCCATTGTCATAGAATATATCAAAATGACCTGAAATTCATGGAAAATATAAAATCAAAGTCAAGAATCGAATATCACAATAATTGGGTAACAGTGAGAAAATAGTGAATAATTAGATGCAAAAATTATCAAATTAAACTTGTAAATAATACACAAAATCCAACTTATCAGTTGTTACTCTTTTGTTCTTCAGATCACTGCCTATTGAATGCCATATATCCAACAATCTTGAGATTAGATAGATATTTGTCCATATCGAACAACAACAATGACGGAAGCCAAGTTTCTCTTTTTACTACCACTGCAGCAACCACCACTACTGTTGCTGCAACATACATTACTGGTGTTGCTGTAACCTTGAATGCAACAATGCGACGTGGTGTATTGCATGTCACGCCCCATTTTCTTTTCATAAAATATCAGAGTTTTTCTTTGGGCGTGAAGAAAGAAATAGCTAGGGTCGCATATCACAACAGAAAGAAATAGCAGGAGATGACAGAAGAAAAAGATAAGGGACAATATGAAACATTACTTATCAATAGTTGGTCTCAGTACCGACAAATTCATAATTCGCAGCGGATTACAACTTCAGGATCTCACACCCACATATATACAGAAATATTACATAAACGTGAATTAAATTAAAACATTGTTTTGAAAATGTTTGGAGACCTCGTCTCATACAACAAAGTCAGAAAACAGTTCATCCTCTCTCCGACTAGGGTTCCTCATACTCATCATCGCCTGTAGTGTGAGTACAGAATAAGGGGGTGAGTGCGTGGAATACACTCGTGGGGATGAAATTCGTCTCTTGTGACTCAACAGATAATAAATACTAGTAAAATAAACTTAAGTCAAGTTGTCACAGCATATAAAATGCATAGCAGATATTAGAAATGACAAGGGACGAATAGGTGCGGGATTCCCCCGTCTTACCCTATAAAACGGTCTCATATACCGCTGGTGCGCTTCAAGAGGACCACCAAACCTCAACAGAGTAGTAGAAAATAGCAAGAGACGAACAGAGTGGACCTCGGTCCTTTCACAGTTATATATGACACAACAATTATAGTCACAACACTTAGTGTTCCTCAATCATGCATTTACTAGGGAAATCAGTAAACAAATAAAGAGATAGAAATTACCCCCACCTCGTTCGGTGGTACCCACGTGAGTCGATAAATCCGAAAGTCTGATAACTCGATAACTCAAAGCTCAGTCCAACAAGTAGCCTACACAATTACCGTGTTTCTTAGATCTTAAATATAGTATAAATAAAGTTGTAAAAGATTCCGTCGGAAAACGATCGTTAAATACGCGACGAATCGAGCGATCTAAAGATTGGAATTTTGGGGACAAGGATGAAAGTCAAGTCTAAAGGGCTGAGATGATAGGAAATGAAATTTGGGTCACGACAAAACAAGAATGAGCTCGATCGGAGTTAAAACGAGCTCGAACGGAGCATTTTAAGTTTAGGGGTAAAATGGTAATTTTGGTCAAAGGGTTGACTTTGACCGGGCCCACGGACCCCGATCAACGACGTCTCATCATCGACGACTCGATACGGATGAACAACGGAAGGAAAACAAGATTCGAATCGAAAACACGACGTCGGGTGCGCGTCGGCACCCGATATGCGCGCACGGTGCGCGCCGGCACCCGACACCCGACGGCTGCCGAGTTTTCTCGGCAGCGGGGCGTGGCTCAACCCGGCTGGTTGAGTTTTCTCGGCCAGCCCTTCCCAGTTCTTCCTGACGGTGGCCTGCTCGAGCAGGCCACTTCCCGGCGTCGCCCGGCGCGGCGGCGCCGCCTCTAGCCACCACCACCTACCTCGCCGGCTACCACTTCCGACCATCCTTCGCCGGATTCCAACATGAATAGTGCTCAGAATTTACGCCGCAAAATCCTTCGATGCTCAGTTTTTTCAAAAATTCAACCTTCACAAAAACTTCTCCGGCCGGCGACCCCAATCGCCGACGACCCCAGTCGCCGGCAACCATCCCCCCGACCCCCGGACATCGGCCAGCGACCTCCTTATCGCCGGCAACCCCCTAACTCCGGCCACAACTCATGCAAGACCAAACATATACACACACACCCGATGCCATACACACACACACTGATCCCTCTCCGGCCGGCGGCCACCTACCGCCGACGACCACCACTCATCACTCTCACCTTGGCCGGCGACCCCCAGTCGCCGGCCACCACCACCGCCGTGCACACACAGACTCACAACAAGTCACACACACACACAACGTAAGGTGTGTTTACACACACATACCACCCGTTTTCCTTAGCCGACGGTCACTAGCCGCCGGCCACCACCAGACCACCTTACCGGCGACCTCCCGTCGCCAGCCTACCTTTCTTACACGGCGGCGCCACCCGGCGCCGCCCCAACAACATGCAACACATAAACACACACTAGCACACATATAAATACACACACATGCACGCACTCCATGCACAGCCGTTGTCCCTCTCCTGCGCCGCCACCCACGGCGGCGCCGGCCCTCCAGCTTGTCGTCCTCACCTTCGGCAGCTTCTCCGGCGTGGTGGAGAGAGAAAAACAATAGAGAGAGAAAGGGTGGTTCAAGGGTTAGGGTTAGGGTTTTTCGGCTGTTTTTCGCCTTTTTCCGGCGAACAAGAAATCGGAATTGAATTCCGAGACCTATTCTAGAATCATCTCGTCGAGACTAACGTCGTGTGCGAAAATCGGCCTAAACCGATAACTTTGAAATTTTCCGACGACCGGCCGGCGGCGGCTCGCCGGAAAACAGAAAATTGGAAATTAAAAGACGAGAAAGAAGGACTTACGTGTTTTCGTCGGGATTGGCTCGATCGAAGAAACGGTGATTTTTGAATCGAAATCACCTCTATTTATAGAAAAATCCGAGGTTACTATTCACGTGAAATATCCATTTTACTGTTCATAGTTGACTTTTTCGGGTTACTATTCATCATAAATATCTCGTTATTATTCACCGTTAATATCTTTCGATTTTCGATTCCAAAACTCCGAGTTTTGCCCTTTTTATCGCCGTTCGGGCTACGGGTCTCCGATTGACCCCTAATTCATTTCTTTCTTCTCATTTTTCCATTACGAATCTAATGGTATAAAATTACCCTTTGTTCAATGTCTAGAAAAATTATCGATCTAATCGTGCAGTAAACACGTAGCTGAAACGCACAAATTAAATTAAACAGTTAAATCATACGCACAAAATTATTAAATCATAGGTTAAAATATTTAATTAATTAATTATGTTCGTTTTGGTCTGGGGTGCTACATCCCTTACCCCTTAAAATAATTTTGTCCTCGAAATTGAACGCGTACTAAGAACAACTCGAAACTAAACGTGTACTAAGAGCTGCGAGACTTGATACTTTGCTACAAAATTCACTATCGTGTATCTATGTTGCTTCTGTCTTTCCATTTCTCGTCAAGGAACTTTCTTAGGCTTGCAAGTTCCTTGATTATCTGGCTAAGCTCGATGTTCAGAACTTTCGCCAGTCCTGAGCTTCTCTAATTCTTTCTCAAACCTTCCTATCCGAATCACACTTTTGTTTCTCGTTTCTCTCCTTCTTCAGTTCATAGTACTGATCATTGTATTGATCATCCTATATATTTTTCGTCTTCACCGTTTCCTTACGGAGTAAGATGAGGAATAGTTGGCGCTGGAAAGTCATATTCCTCCGTTAGCAAACAAACATAAATTCTCGATAAAGATAAAGTCGGTAAATATAGAGAAAAGAGAGAGATCGAGGGTGATAAAAAGAGAGAGATAGAATATACGGTTGAAAAGTTGTCGAAAAGCACTCTGATACTCCAGTTGGATGCGACATCTCCTTTCGTTGAATTTTCCAATGCGTTCTTGAGATATGATTCACAGTGCGTTCTATTGCACAAATTGATGAGAATATAATCAACAAATCACGATGGCAAAAAGATCGAGGTACGGATGGAAAATGCGATTCATCAAATCTGTAAAGACAGCTGGAACATTTCTAAGTCCAAATGGCATACTCAGTCCAAATGGCATTACTACAATCTCGTAGTGGCCACATCTCATCCTGAATGTTGTCTTAGATGAATCCTCAACTTTGACTTTCATCTGGTGAGATCCAGACATTAAATCAATCTTCGAGAACACACCGGCACCTCTTATTTGATCAAAAGATCTCCGATTCGAGGCAGTGGATACTTGTTCTCTAGGGTCCACTTATTCCACTCTCGATAATCTATACACATCTGAACACTTCCATCCTTCATCGTCACAAGGAGTACTAAAACTCCTCCGGGCGATCTTGCTCAAACTTTACCGAAGCCTTTACCCAAAAAGTTCTCGTAACTAAACCTTCTGTTCTCGCAATTCCTTCGGTGCTATTCGATAAGGAGCTCTTAACACCAGTGTTGACCTTCAGACGAGATCAATCTCGAATGTTACCCGTTAATCCCGTGGAGGATCAAGTAACTCCTCTAGAAACATGTCCATGTATTTCTTGATCACCGGCTTCTCTTCGTTAGCAGTCGGTCCTCTTTCGAGGGTTTCCCACATTGGCCAACCAAGCTTCACAATTTCCTTTGCTAGGTATCTCGGTTGTCTTCATGGTCGATATAATCCTCGAGTCGACTTTGACTCTTGTCCCATGGAATGTGAACTCAAGTACCGGGCGAACATTGAAAGATGATCTTCTTTGCACGGCACTTGATTACCGCGTGGTTGGACTCTAGCCAGTCCATTCCCAAGATTGGATCAAAATCCTTCATCTCCAAAGCGTGGAGATTAACTAGAAGGATCTTATCTTCGAAAGCAATCCTAAGGTGACGGTACAGATGTTTTGTCCTTACAGTCTTTCCTGAGAGAAAGCTAACTTCTAAGGTTGGAGCGACTATCCTACCGTTCTCATGCTTCAGCAATTATAGCAGTCAACAAATATGAAGAAAGTATGCCGCTCCAACATCAAGTAGGATGAAAACAGGTATATCAGATGCTAATAGCATACCTGTCATCGTCTCGGCTCCCTCAGTAGCTTCCGGGCGAGTAAAAGCGTAGGCTCGCGCTCTGCCTGCTATCAGCCTCGAGTTTGGGGCTGTAGCCGGTGAATTTCTCACCTTCCGGCAATTTGCCGCTATGTGTCCCGGCACCCCGCAGTTAAAACAGTTCCGTGTCTCTTGCTAACACGATCCCATGTGTATCTTTTTGCATCTCGGGCACGAATTTCCAGGTCAGGGAATGGGAAGAAGTGGAGCATTGCTTGCCTTAGGAAACTTATTCGGAATAAAGCTCTGGCTTGGGCTAGTCCACTTTCTCTTGACTGGAGCAGGAAAAACTCTCTTGAGGGGTGCAGCATCTAAACCCATCCGGGATGCAATCTCTTGGGCTCTTTCGATGACACTCGCATAAGTCATCATCCCCTGTCCAGTGAGGATCGAGCTGATCTCTGAGCGAAGACCCCTCTCAAACCTGCGGGCCTTCTTAAGATCTAAATCCACCAGATGTGGGGCATACCGGCTCAAATGATTGAACCGCCGCTCATAGTCCCCTACAGTCGAACCTCCCTGTTTGAGATGAAGGAACTTAGTCTCCTTCTGATCTCGATAAGACTGAGAAATGAAATGATGAGAAACTATCTCATTGAATTCCTCCCAAGTCATCCACTCTCTTTGAGCGGGCAACAACGTGCACTCGTACAAGTCCCAACAGTGACTCACTTCGTCTGTCAGCTGGAAGATTGCACAGCTGACCCTTTGCTCTTGGGAGCAAGTTAGGTGGCCAAACAAACGGTCGAGTGACCATAACCACTTTTCTGCCTCCATCGGTTCCCCCTTTCCGTCAAAAGTCGGTGGGTTGAATCACCGAAACTGTTCATAGATCAGGTTCAGATCAGATCTCACTGGCTGTGGTGTGGCCCGGGTTTCTTCGAAGTGCTGCGCTAACCCGCTCAGCACGGTAACCAAATCTCCGACATTGACAGTCTCTTCTCATTCCGGTTGGTTGGCCGATTAGGGTTGCTCCTTGCGGGGTCTTCCTCTCGACATAATTCTGTTACGATATATATATGTATATAAGTCGTTGGGATAACACGATACTTACTATACGTAAGTAGATTAATGCGATATATATGAAAAGGCATAAACATATATTATATAAAATAAGCGAGAACGTAAATACGCGTTTATACATAGGAGCCTATTTAGGGTAGCCTTACACCATCCAAAAGATGTATGTACACTATTTATGATGTAAAAACTACTCTATATATACATATAGAATACTAAAAGTTCATCGTCCGTAATCTATCCCTTCGACAGTTCTAACCAAGTGAAGACGAATGTTCAAGTCGGGCCTGTTTCTGGACTTGAATTTGGTATGGTAGCTGGTGGTTTTCTAGACCTTAGACAGTGGGTGGAGATGTGTCCTGGCATTCCACACCGGTAGCAATTTCGTGTCTCTTGTGGACACGGTCTCCTGTGTAATTTTCTACACTGGGAGCATAAGTTCCCTGGCCTCGGTGTTGGGGCAAAAACTCCTAGATTTCAGGGATTCTGGCAGCTGTATGCCGGGTGGCCCGGCTTTCCGCATTTAAAGCAGTCTTGGGTCCCTTGAAGGCAGGGCCCTTCGTGCATCTTCCCACACTTGGGACAGATATTTCCTGGCCTTGGTGAGGTGGCCACCGACTTCCTAAACTTCTGGTAGTGAAACGCGATATGTCTAGGTTCTCCACACCTGTAACAGTTTCGGGCCCCAAGGTGGCCGGGTCCTACATGCGACTTTCCACCCTTAAAATACAAGTTCTCTGGCCTGGGAGTAGGGAGAAGCGGAGCATTGTTGATCCGTGGAAGCTGATGTTGATCAAAGTCTTGACTAAGACTGATCAGTTTCCTCTTTCCCGTTGCTACCTCCATTCTCCTGGATGTCACCATGTCTATGCAGAGACGAGTGACGATCTCTTGAGCTCTCTCAACGATCACGGCATAAGACATTACACCATGTCCTGCCAAAATGGAGCTGATCTCCCTACGAAGACCCTTCTCAAAGTGTCAAGCTTTCTTGACATTCGTGTCCACCAGATGGGGCACATACCTACTTAATAGGTTAAATCTCTTCGCGTAATCTTCTACAGAGGCGGTTCCTTGACGAACATGTTCGAAATATGCTTCCTTTAGTTTACGGTACGACTGAGGCAGAAATTCCTGTCTAACCACCTCTTTGAAGACTCCCCATGTCATTGTCCTCCTGAATTCTGGCGACGTGGTCCTTTCTTGTCCCTCTCACCAATAGCTGGCTCCTTCAGTAAGTTGTAATACGACACAAGAGATCTTTTGTTCTTCTGTGCATGCTAAATGTTCGAAGAGTCTATCCAGCGTCCTCAGCCACTCTTCAGCTTCGATCGGTTCTCCCATTCCGTTGAAGATCGGTGGATCGAAACGTCGAAACTATTCAATAATAAGGTTTGCGGCGTTCCTTGATGATGGTGGCGGTGCGACTTGAGTGATCCCTAAATATCGAGCCATATTCCTCTGTTCGGGCACCGTCACCAAATCCCTTCTTATGGTGTTTATGTCATGTTCAGACAGTTTCTCCATCGACAGCTTATTCTTTCGTGGTTTACCTCGTGGCATATCATTCTATAGACAACATATATAACTGATCCTTATAATATATCCCACATAACCAAATAATCTATGATAATAGATAAATTAATAACAAAAATCACGGTACAAATAAACATTTATTCCGCAAGCCTTATGTTCAGGGAGAGTCACCTATGGAGAGAGGATGATACCTATTTGTATATTTTTTCTGAAAACCCGATCACATTTTAAAAATACACTATTGAAATCACATTTTTCTCACTTTAAATCCAGTTCGAGCAAGTTCAAAATCAGTAGAACATTGCTCTGATACCATCTGTCACGCCCCGTTTTCTTTTCATAAAATATCAGAGTTTTACTTTGGGCGTGAAGAAAGAAATAGCAAGGGTTGCATATCACAACAGAAAGAAATAACAGGAGACGACAGAAGAAAAAGATAAGGGACAATATGAAACATCACTTATCAATAGTCGGTCTGAGTACCGACAAATTCATAATTTGCAGCGGATTACAACTTCAGGATCTCACACCCACATATATACAGAAATATTACATAAACGTGAATTAAATTAAAACATTGTTTTGAAAATGTTTGAAGACCTCGTCTCATACAACAAAATCAGAAAACAGTTCATCCTCTCTCTGACTAGGGTTCCTCATGCTCATCATCGCCTATAGTGTGAGTACAGAATAAGAGGGCGAGTGCGTGGAATACACTCGTGGGGATGAAATCCGCCTCTTGTGACTCAACAGATAATAAATACTAGTAAAATAAACTTAAGTCACGTTGTCACAGCACATAAAATGCATAGCAGATATTAGAAATGGCAAGGGAGGAATAGGTGCGGGATTCCCCCGTCTTACCCTAAAAAACGGTCTCATATACCGCTGGTGCGCTTCAAGAGGACCACCAAACCTCAACAGAGTAGTAGAAAATAGCAAGGGACGAACAGAGTGGACCTCGATCCTTTCACAGTTATATATGGCACAACAATTATAATCACAACACTTAGTGTTCCTCAATCATGCATTTACTAGGGAAATCAATAAACAAATAAAGAGATAGAAATTACCCCCACCTCGTTCGGTGGTAACCACGTGAGTCGATAAATCCGAAAGTCTGATAACTCGATAACTCAAAGCTCAGTCCAACAAGTAGCCTACACAGTTACGGTGTTTCTTAGATCTTAAATACAGTATAAATAAAGCTGTAAAAGGTTCCGTAGGAAAACGATCGTTAAATACGCGACGAATCGAGCGATCTAAAGATTGGAATTTTGGGGACAAGGCTGAAAGTCAAGTCTAAAGGGCTGAGATGATAGGAAATGAAATTTGGGTCACGACAAAACAAGAATGAGCTCGATCGGAGTTAAAACGAGCTCGAACAGAGCATTTTAAGTTTAGGGGTAAAATGGTAATTTGGTCAAAGGGTTGACTTTGACCAGGCCCACGGACCCCGATCAACGATGTCTCGTCATCGACGACTCGATATGGATGAACAACGGAAGGAAAATGAGATTCGGATCGAAAATACGGTGTCGACGGGCGCGCAACCGAGTTTTCTCGGCAGCGGGGCGTGGCTCAACCCGGCTGATCGAGTTTTCTCGGCCAGCCCTTCCCAGTTCTTCCTGACGGTGGCCTGCTCGAGCAGGCCACTTCCCGGAATCGCCCGGTGCGGCGGCGCCGCCTCCAGCCACCACCACCTACCTCGCCGGATACTTCGCACCGCCGGCTACCACTTCCGGCCATCCCTCGCCGGATTCTAGCATGAACAGTGCCCAGAATTTACGCTGCAAAATCCTTCGATGCTCAGTTTTTTCAAAAATTCAACCTTCACCAAAACTTCTCCGACCGGTGACCCCAGTGGCCAGCGAACATCCCCCCAACCCCCGGACACCGGCCGGCGACCTCCTTGTCGCCGGCAATCCCCTAACTCCGGCCACAACTCATGCAAGACCAAACATATACACACACACCCGATTCCATACACACACACTAATCCCTCTCCGGCCAGTGGCCACCTGCCGCCGGCGACCACCACTCATTACTTTCACCTTGGCCGGCGACAGGGGGTCGCCGGCCACCACCACCGCCATGCACACACACACTCACAGCAAGTCACACACACACAACGTAAGGTGTGTTTACACACACACACCACCCGTTTTCCTTGGCCGGCGGTCACCAGCAGCCGACCACCCACCAGACCACCTTGCCGGCGACCTCCCGTCACCGGCCTACCTTCCTCACACGGCGGCGCCGCCCCAACAGCATCCAACATATAAACATACACTAGCACACATATAAATACACACACATGCATGCACTCCATGTACAGCGGCTGTCCCTTTCCGGCGCCGCTACCCACGGCGGCGCCGGCCCTTCTGCTTGTCGCCCTCACCTCCGGCAACCTCCGACAGCTTCTCTGGCGCGGTGGAGAGAGAAAAACAGTAGAGAGAGAAAGAGTGGTTCAAGGGTTAGGGTTAGGGTTAGGGTTAAGGTTTTGCGGCTGTTTTTCACCATTTTCTGGTGAATATGAAATCGGAATTGAATTCCGAGACCTATTCTAGAATCGTCTCATCGAGACGAACATCGTGTGCGAAAATCGGCCGAAACCGATAACTTTGAAATTTTCCGCGACCGGCCGGCGGCGGCACGTTGGAAAATAGAAAATCGGAAATTAAAAGACGAGAAAAGACTTATGTGTTTTCATTGGGTTCGGCTCGATCGAAGAAACGGTGATTTTTGAATCGAAATCACCTCTATTTATAGAAAAATCCAAGGTTACTATTCACATGAAATATCCATTTTACTGTTCATAGTTGACTTTTTCGGGTTACTATTCATCATAAATATCTCGTTATTATTCACCGTTAATATCTTTCGATTTTCGATTCCGAAACTCCGAGTTTTGCCCTTTTTGTCACCATTCGGGCTACGGGTCTCCGATTGACCCCTAATTCGTTTCTTTCTTCTCATTTTTCCATTACGCATCTAATGGTATAAAATTACCCTTTGTTCCACGTCTAGACAAATTATCGATCTAATCGTGCAGTAAACACGTATTTGAAACGCATAAATTAAATTAAACAGTTAAATCATACGCACAAAATTATTAAATCATAGGTTAAAATATTTAATTAATTAATTATGCTCGTTTTGGTCTGGGGCGCTACATTGCATACTGCTGAGAAGCACGAGCGATTCACGTGTGAAAACTTCAAGAAGTGGAAGAAAACAATGCTCTTCTACCTGACCACTATTGGTATAACTTTATATCTAAGGTAAAACCTACCGGTTGGTGCCGAGGATGATACAAATTCAGAGGCTCGTACAGCTTTTGATTCTTGGATGCATAGTGATTTTTTGTATAAGAACTATATCTTGAATGGGATGAGAGGCTCACTGTATAGCATGTACGTGGGCTATAAGACGACCAAAGAGTTATGGGATGCTCTTGAGAAGAAATACAAAATTGAGGGCATGAACTTGTCCGAGCCTTTTACCGTTCCTTGTGTGATCAAGAAGTTCCCACCTAGTTGGAGGGATTTCAAGAATTACTTGAAGCACAAATGAAAGGAGATGACCCTCGAGGACTTGATTTTCAAGATCTTAATTGAGGAGGATAATAGGAAGGTTGATCCTAGGCCTCATATTCCAATGGATGCAAAAGCCAACTTATTGGAGGGCAATAAGAGAAAACTTCCCAACCCCAATCGAAACAAGAAGGGGAAGAAGTCGGTGAATAGATTCAATGACAATTGTTACAATTGTGGTAAGCCTAACCACATGGCTAAAGAATGTAGACTGCTTAAGAAGAAGAACGGCAAACAAGCTAACTTGGCCGATCAAAAGAAAGACTTAGATGATAATGATCTTTATGTTGTGGTGTTTGAAGCCAACATGGTGGATAATCCAAGAGAATGGTTTGTGGACATAAGAGCCACTTGTCATGTTTGCTTGGATAAGGTCTTTTCCTCCTACAAGGTCGTGAGTGGAAGAAAGCTCCACATGGACAATCAAGCTTCATCCGAGGTGGTTGGAGTGGAAAACGTGATTTTGAAGCTCACTTCAGGCAAATAACTTACGTTGAAGAATATGATGCATGTCCCAGACATCCATAAGAACCTAATTAGTGGTTCGTTGCTTGTAAACCATGGCTTCAAGCTTGTATTCAAGGTTGAAAATTTTATTTTTATGCAACATGGTGTATTTTTAGGTACAGATTATTTGGCCAATAGCCTTTTCAAAATAAATGTAATGGCCAAGCGCCAAGTTGTACCCAAAATGAATAATGAAAATGCAATAATTTATTCTTATATCGTTGAGTGTTGTGATTTATGACATTATAGATTAGGACATGTAAATCTAAATGCTATAAAAAGGTTAGTAACTTTGGACTCACTTAGAGTCAATGAAATTAACACACATAAGAAATGTGAAATGTGTGTTGAAGCCAAAATGGCTAAGCTTCATTTTCATAATATTGAAAGGAGTTCTAAACCTCTAGAGTTAATTCACACCGATGTGTGTGATTTGAAGTTTGTGCAAACTAGAGGTAGGAAAAAGTACTTTGTTTTTTTCATTGATGATTGCACAAAATATTGTTATGTCTACCTTTTGAGAAGTAAAGACGAGGCTATAGAAGCCTTCAAGAATTACAAGAATGAGATAGAAAATCAATTAAGTAGCAAGATAAAAGCTATAAGAAGTGATAGAGGTAGAGAGTACATGGCACCATTTGAGGAGTTGTGTTCACAAAGTAGCATAATTCACCAAACGATAGCTCCCTACTTACCTCAATCAAATGAAGTGGTCGAACGTAAAAATTATACTCTAAAAAAGATGATGAATGTCATGCTTATTAGCTCAAGATTACCATAGAACCTGTGGGTGGAAGCTATTTTAACGGCGAATTATATACTTAACAAAATTTCTTTGAAAGGAAAGTACGAAATCCCCTGTGAAATATGGAAAGGATGTAAACTGTCGTATAAATACCTCAAAGTGTAAGGGTGTTTGGCTAAAGTGGAGGTACCACCTCCAAAGTAAGTAAAAATCGGTTCTAAGACGATTTATTGTATATTTGTGGGATATGCACTAAATAGTATTGCTTATCATTTTCTAATCCATAAGTCGAAAATACCCGATATGACGGAAGGAACGGTTATCGAATCAAGGAATGCAATATTCTTTGAAAATGTGTAACCCTGGAAAGAAATGATAGAAACAAGTTCAATAAATAAAAGAACTCTATCCTTAAGCAACAAGGTCTCTCGAGGCTTGTGTGACACCCTATACCTCTCTGACGTATATTTAACAATAAAATATTCATCATGTAGACATGTCATACTGACATTTCATTTATCCATAGAAGTATAAAAATATTATTTAAAGACTAATATCGTATAAAATTAAAACACACAACCAATATCTCAACATAGGTCATATTAAATACAAATCATAATACATGTGTTCCAAAATGCAAAATGAGGAGGAGGAGAAGGTTGCACGAGGCATCAGCCGGCCGACCTAGTATAGCGTGGCGTCTATATATACAAATCACCTCAAAAGAGCTATTGAACCTAAAATAATGTATATATGCGATTTTTATGAGTCGCAACTCAGTGAATATAAACCGTTCATTTAATGAAACAATAAGCCAATAACAATCATTAACATTGATCATAAACATATGCAAATGCCACTATGTCCGGTTTATTATTCTGTGAACTGTTCAAGCTTGGATCTGTCCCGGGATTTCCAATATGCCATTGTGTATAGACCCGTAGGTCTCCAATATGATTTAGACCCGTAGGTCTCCATTGTGTATATAGACCCGTAGGTCTCCAATATGAATTTGACCCGTAGGTCTCCAATATGATTTAGACCCGTAGGTCTCCATTGTGTATACAGATCCATAGCAAGACAGTCACATGCCTTTTAATTTCGTGCAATTGTAATGCAACATAACAATCATCTGAACATATGATCACGTATGCATTTACCAATATATCATTCGATCCCATGACAAACTCATATAAATATATATTCCTTATATACCAAACGTTGCATATAAATCACATCACATTGCATATAAATCACATATACGGTTTATACTCACCTGGCTAAGATAAGTAATTCGTTCGTTGCTCTGGTTCCTCCTCTCGTTCTATAGCCCGTGTTCCTTTTTGAGACAATCTTTGAGAATTCACTCCGATCAAATTGAAGAGTATGTTACCACGAACTCCCCTTCAAATACTGAAGAAAAACAGTGAAGAAACGAACCCCAAAATCACAAACCCTTTTCTCTCCTTTCTTTTCTTCTTTCCTCTCTGTTTTTCTTTCTTTCTTTCTCTCTGTTTCTGTTTTTGTCCTCTGTCGCTGCTGCACTTTCCTTTTTCTACTTTTCTTTTTATTTATTTATTTACTTACTTCACCGCTCTTTTCCACCGCCTCACTTCTTTTCTTTTGTTTTCCTTGCTTTTGCTTTTCTTTTCCTCTTTTCTTTAATTATATATATATATATTATAATATTAATTAAATTTTATATTTCTTTTATTCTTTTCTATATTTCTAATTGATTTCTACTATTTATTTTCAAACCAAGTATTATTCTAAATTCTTTACGAATGCCAATATGATATGTTTTTAATGCATCATGAAATAAATGCATGAAATATATGCCAAATGACGTGTAGGTTTTGGGTCGAGGATGTTACAGCTTGAGCTTCGAGTCTTCATTCATGTATTAATTTCCACTCATGTGTGGGATTCTTGAAAACTTGGTTGATAAAAGTAGAGAGTGGCACAATTTTAACCAATAATTAAGTGGATGAAAATTAATTCTTTTAAGAATTGTATGCCAAAAGGTTAATCTATGTTTCGAGTAGATAATCGAGACATTTTGAATCGCTCAAAATCAATTTTTGATGAGCAAGAAATTAAGCATCAAAATTGGCCACTTGAAATGGGAATGGAAATATCTTGAGTGTGGAAGGAGTGTTCAACTATCCCACATAGGAAGATGGACTTTGAAAATGCAAATATAAGTTAAGCCATTAAAATAGGTTTAATAATTAATTACTTTAGTAGTAGTATGGTTGTGCAACACACACGCGCGTGCATGCGGCTCGATCGGCACTGCTCGGCTTGATCCCGACCCAACCTCAGCCATAGGCCTTGGTCCTTGGCAATTGGACGTTGGGTTGGACTTGGGCGGATGAGACTCGAGTTTTACTTGACCCGCTTTATCTTTTTGGGCCGTGGTTGCAGTGGAGTAAGTTGTGATAGTGTTCTAGTGGAGTAAGCTAGAATAGTATTCTAGTGGAGTAAGCTGAGGAGTAAGTTGTCAAGTAACCTGAAATGCAGCAAGCAAGCTGCAACTTACTCCAAGTAAGCTAGAATGCAATGAATTGCTTCAAGTAAGCAAGAATGCAACAAGTTACTCCAAGAAAGCTAGAATGCAGCAAGCAAGCTGCAAGTTACTCCAAGCAACCTAGAAGTTGTAGTAAGAATTTTTTGGTTGTTTCAATTTTTGAACGGGCTATTAACTTGCATTAAAAGACTCATTTTTTGGAAGTAAAATCACATCAATTTCAGGTGTAACCTTCCATGTTGGAGACTTATATATAGGGGTCATCCTGCATTATTTTTTGGACACATCCAAGTGAAAAAAATTTCATAGTTTTCTCATTTCACATCAAGTTCAATTCTCAAGCACCAAAAGTTCACCGGAACTCTCGAGATTGTGTTGCTACTTCTCAAGAGACGAAGTCGTTTTATCTTTGGAAGATGATATGCATGATCCAGTGAGCACTACCCTGAGCGTATCTCGTCTTAAGAAAAGAGGGTTTTTCTCGACTCGACTTATCGTTGATGCATCCTTGTAATTGACTACAATTTTGTTATAAGTCACGTATTTTTTATTTCTTGTTTGTTGTTCCTCTTTTGTTCTTTAGGTCACTTCCTGTTATTGAGTGTCATATATCCGACAATAAATGATTAATAACCACAATAGAAAATGACTTGCAAGACACGTGACTAAAATTGGTTGGAAAATTAATATTCGGTGGTCTGGAATGGTAAAGGGCAGGCAAGGAACGTGATTAAAATTGATCGAAATATGACCATCTGGTGGTCTCAGATGGTAAATTGCAACTTTTATAAAATTGAGTTGTTTAACTGCAACTCGTGCAAAGATGAGATGACTAGTTGCAACCAGAAAAATGAGGAAAGACGTATACACACTCAATAATAAAGAACTTGCGAGACACGTGACTAAAATTGATCAAAAAATGAACATCGGGTGATATCGGATAGTAAATGACAACTCGCACAAATACAAGATGGTTAGTTGTAATTGGAAAAAATTAGTTACTTAATTGAAAATTTAATATAGTTTGGATGGCTCTAAATTTAAAAATAATAAGTAAATCAAATCATGAGAACATAAATAAATTATCTTGGAACCAAAAAATTTTGCGGATCTGATTTTAAATAAATTATCATGATTTTGTCAGGATTTGAGTAACCCTTGTACTCAACTGAACAAGATTCTTTTACCGATCAAAAATAATAATAATAAATTTACAGATTTCGTCCTACATATCAAAGAGAGTTACAAAATAGTATTATAAGAAGATTTCATTCAAACTAACGGACATGTGAGAGGCATGTGTCCACCATCAGTTGGGATCAAAGTTGATTATCTCTTAATATCAAAATATTTAGGTTTATGTATTTATAAAACGACACTTATTTCATAAAACGAGAATGTATAGTTTTAGTTCATTTCGATTCTACAAATACCATGGATATTCCACTTTAGGACAAAATTTTGATACTAGTCAAATTTGAATTAATTCTCATTGCAAGTCATATCTAATGTACCTTGATATTATAATTTTTAAGATTTATTATAATTATTTTAATTAACATTAGTGGATAATAATATCTTAAAAATATTTTTTAATATTTTAGAAATAATTTTGACATGAACTTGTATTATTTAATTTAAAGTGCATTAATTATTTTATTTTAACAATTATAGATTAATGATAATATTTATATTAACAAGTCCGAATTAGTAGAGGCATGTGACTTTCACGTATGAATTAGCCCGATATTCGTCGATTCGGGCTGATTTGTCCTAAATTCGTCTATTTATAAAGGATAGTATCTCAATTTCAAAGACTGAAAAGATAATATCCCTAAATGATGAATGAATTAAAGTTACTGTCCTAAATTTATAATTTTACCCATAATTGTTCAAAATTCATCCAAAATCATGGTCTTCCATGCTCACTCACTTTACACATAGGTGCAACAATTTTTGCCACTACATATGTACAAAAAGAATGAGACACAAATATGTCAATTTATTATCCGAATATTATTATTTTTATTAATTATTGAAATTTCCAATACGCACAAATTTGATCAAGGTACAGAACATGTGCGACTAAGCCTAAAGCACAACATTATTTCAGGTAAATCCTCGGATAATTTAAGCTAATTAACAGAAATAATTAGCTATAAATAGTGGTTGTTGATGTTCATATTCATGGGCAGAAAACAACCCTATAGTTAGTACCACCAGGGCAAGTGAATAGACTTGTTGGATCATCCTGAGGATAGCTATAAGCATCAGGGCACCTCTCTTTAAAGAACCTGGAAAAATCGGTCGGCTGGCAGCTTCCGGGCCCGTTCGTACAGCAGTACTGGTTACCACCAAAGGTAGTGCAAGGATTGTTGCACCCACCGGGGACCCGAAGCTGGGCCGGGCACTGTTCGTTGATCGGGGCGGTGCACCTCATGTTTTTGCACACATTATTGGTGGGGCTGAATTCCATGGGAATATTGAACCCATCGACTAAGGAGATGTCGACGAAGTCCATGTTGTTGAACTGATTGAGGGCGAATTCAGCTAGGGTATTGGGGGCCTGGCCGTAGCCTCGGCATTCCAATACCCCATTGCAATCGCCCGTTTGGCAACGGCCACGGCCATTGCCATCGAAGTTGCAGTTGGTTCGGCCCCAAATTCGGGCCTGGGTAGTGCCTGGTGCCACGTTGATCTGCCAGGACTGACCCCGTTCGAGCCTCCGGCCACCACCAGGCGAAGCAGCTGCCCAAACGGTGTAGGGGCAACGATTGGTGATGTCGAAAGTGGCGGCATTTGAGGAAGCGAAGAATGAGATTGCTAAAAAGAGGAGGGTTTTGGAGAAATTCATGATGATCAATTTCAAAGGAGAATAATTAAGTTTGTGTGTTGTTAAAAGAACTAAGGATGAGGGGTTTATATAGTAGGTTGGCGGCCAAGATTTTGGGTGTGTGTGATGGTTTTCTTTTGTGCTTTGAAATTTCAATGATTTGGATATGTTACAAGATCTTCTACAATTTGGTAAAATTTTCCACAAATGCCATTAAATTTTTATTAATCAACAAATTAAGTGACTTTCGATATTGTGTGTTTAATTAAGAATAAAATTCTGTTGAATTGAATTAACTAGTCTTGGTACGAGTTGAATTTCGGCAGCGTTTTGTTTTTTCGGTTAAATTTGACAGCAAACTCTTATCTTGAAGTCTGTGAATTTAATTAATTAACAACTTTATAAATTACTTTTTAAGGAAAACAATGTATGCATGATAAAATTATATAAATATATACATGATAAAAAAAAATATAAATAAAAAATTATTTGGTATTATTTAGCAAAGAAAATAAAAAATGATTTGTCAAATATGCACAAAATTGACACATCATCCTTGTTGATCAGGAAAATATCAAATTGGGGGCGTTTGTATCACACTCACGAAAAAGTCATCGGAAATTACAAAATCCAGCGAAAAATGAACTTAAATTGGACACATTTTGCAATTAAAGGATTTAAATTGAAAATTCAAAATAAACATGCATGGCCAAAATCAGACATAAATCCTAGACCAAAACTAAAAATAAATATTTCCCAAATTTGAAATGTCTTCATTTGACATACATCTTTTATTTCAAATAACTCAAGTACAAACATGCACAACCTCAAACAATGTCATATATCATCAAAACTGATGAAAATGTGAAAATTTTAATATATTTGATCATATAGAATTACTATTTACAAAGAGAAAATAATTTTTTTGGAAAGGAATTAAGCATTAATCTAATAAACACAAACCAAATCTAGGATTTAAGTTCAATTAATAAATTGAACAAATTATGAAATTATAAAATTAAATTGAAAATCACACTAATTATGAATCATTATCTTCATAATTGTAGGACAAAAAATGATTTTCACCTCTTCAAAATCATTCATGTGCATAATAATTATGGGCTAGATTGCGATACAAATTTAAATTTCTAACATGAATACATGATATATATATATATATATATATTATTACTAAAGAAAAATATCAATGATAAAATTGCACTAACAACGACCGTAAATAAACTTAAAGCTTATCAATTTTAATCTTGAAGAAATTATATGCAAAAGAAAAATTCAATTAGAGACTGACAAAATTAACATATATCGGAAGGGACAAACTCGATCGAGACTTATCACTTGAGCACCTAGAAAGCCACCTTGAATCCTCTTACCAAGATTAATTAGGCCAAAAATTGACACGAAATTATATTTATTTGTCTTTTGCCGACCAAACAAAAGAAATTAGGCATACGCATAAAATTCCAATATTATAGTTTTTTTCTTTTCCAAAGAGAAGTTTAATAGTCAACAATAAGATTAGAGGGTGGGTGCATATTTGGCTAAACTTATTTATTTATCTTATAAGTTTTACATCTAATAACATGTTTTTTAGAATTTATAAAATGTTTTATCTAATTTTAGAAATAAGTTGTTAGAATAGTAATTTTTGGATAAAAATTAAATGGTGAGACATATAGAATATTAGTAATTACAATTTTGTGATTTAAATAATCAAATATGAAGGAGTTAATCAAAACTAGATTATATTGTATAAATAAGATGTGATCTCCTTACTTATTAAAAAAACTTTATAAGCTCAGAACATTTATCTTGTGATGAAATAAAATTTTACTAAACTTTAGCAAACACTTTTCAAAAGTTTACAAACTCTTAAACATCATATAAGATGCTTAAAATGTTTATAAATTAATCAAAACATCATTGAAATATAGGTTAATTGTCGGAAAAATCATAACATTTATTTGAATTGTCATTTAAAAAAAAAATTCATTATGTTTAAATAACATAACTTTATATATGTAGTATATTTTTAATCTTCGATAGTTTTAAATTTATTTTTGCACATCCGATTTCAGAAAAAAAAAAATCTTAATTGAAGTTGAATTTTGTTAGACTGTTGTATTTGACAACATTTGACAACTGACGCATGTGAATCTAGAGGTGATCAAGCGGTTTTGAAAATCGGAACCGGGCCGATTCTGAACCAGCGGTCAACGGTTCGACGAATCGTTGACCCGGTTTCGGTTCGAACCGAAACTGTGAACCGAGGTTCAACGGTTCGATTTCGGTTCGACCTATTTTCAAACCGGCAGTTCCAACCACCGGTTAAATCGACAGTTTGTCTTTATTTATTTATTTTTTTAAATTGCATTGTTCCATGTGTACGAACAAGATGATAGAGTCGTTGATAATCAACACCTCTGATTTCCTAGCCATTGAGGAAACCGTGATTAAACAACCGTTGATGATGGACGACTGTGATCGTTCAACTGAACCGAAACCGGCGGTTCGAACCATCCTGATTTTTTTTTTTAATTTTGATTGAAATCTATAAATACCCCTCATTCTATTTGTGATTTGCACACAAATTTCATCATTCTTGATTCAATCTCTCTCAATTCAACTCCCTCAAGCTCACACTTTTCATCTTTGATCAACTTTCAATTCATACTTTTTTTTTGTTTTTCAATTCTATTTCATTTCGTTTCAAAAAAAATATCTAGAAAAGGTTCTTCTTCCGCCGGTTAATCTCGTGGAAAAGGAAAGAGTCTTATATCAATGTCACCACCACAATCGTTGCATGATGATGATGATGATTATATTTTGAGTCTTTTTTTCAATATAATCAAGATGATTTGGAGACCACATTAGGTCCTAATACCGCTGTTGTCTTTGCCGAAGAAGAAGAAGAGGTGCCTATGAGAGAAATACAAGAAAGTGACAATACAACACGTAACACTAATCCTAGAGCACCTTCTATGCTTCGAAGTGATATTTTCTCCTTTCATTTTAAGAAGGAGAAAGTACCGAATATTAACGTTGATTACATAGTCATGTGCAATCATTGTGCAAAAATATACAAATTCAAGCATGGAGGGGGCTATGGGACACCCAATAATTATGTGTTGAAAAAGCATCCCGACAAGATGGGCACTAATCGATCTCAAACACAACTTCGGGGATATACCGCTTCTTCTCAAGGTGGATGTATGGATTCTGTTGAGATATTTCTGAATAGGTTTTGATGAGATACTGTAATAATTAGATGATCTTTTAGAGTACCCATATTCCACAATTTGTAAGTGGATTTTTGTTTACCAATCCGAGCTTTCATATTGTAAGATTGAGTAGTAGCTTTTATTAGAAAGATAGGTAGAACTCTTATGCACGAAGAACAGGAATACTGAAGTAAAGATTACGTGCGATAAAATCTCTCAAGCTCATTTAATACAATATGAGGAAGATACTGGTCACCATACGAGGACGAATCCTGATTAGTTACCAGCAGGTAGAAGTTTGTGAAGAACCTCTAAGAAGTTGTCACGTGGAAAGCGGCTCGAAAAGGACTGTATTGAAAGCATGAGATCATTTAATGCGGCTCAGAGTAGGATAAGCTATAAGGCTCAGATCTTTCACACCGCATTAAATGAGAAGATTTGAAGATCTTTTGAATTGCAATATGAATCATGCCTCTCTTTAACGGGCATTTTTCAACTCATATAAATAGAAGGTTAAGAGCACTGTGAAGACTACTGAACAAAATTGAGCTATTCAAGTTAATCTGATATTCTTCATTCTCTCAAAGTCTTCAAAGTTCAGTCACTCAACCTTCAGAAGCAGCCAAGCCAAGCATCTAATCTTTCACGTTCAAGGCTAACTTCGAGCTACAACAGTTGAAGAAACATATACTTTTAACCAAAGTGCTGTGTGTGCTTGGTTGTTTATTTGGTGTACTTAGTTGATAGGATTATATCTTTTCTAAGTTTATTAGTCTTGTGTAGGCTAATCTTTCCCTGTGTGGGAGTTTGTAAACCTTGTGTGGGTGTAGACCTAGGAATCTGGGATTCTGTAGGTATAACTTATTTTGGAAGAGGTTTGTAGAAACGAGTCTTGTAAATCAAATTGACCATAACGAAGTTCCTCCTCAGCGAAGGAGTAGAGTGGACGTAGAAGGATTACACCACCTTCGAACCACTATAAGCCATAAGTGTTTACTGTTTATCTTATATGCTTGCTTATCTTTATTGCATATCTATCTTGTTGCGTATATCATAAGCATACTGTCAAAAGGATTTCATAAAGTCATATCTTGAAAAGAAAACGGTTTTTCAACAGAACTCTATCAAGTTTATTCCGCTGCGTTATATTCTGATATCCGGGACAACAACCAAATTACGCCTAGGGCTAGGTTACTGACTCGAGACAGGATTCTGTCTTCTTAGAGAAACAGAAACCTGTTCATCAGTTATTTGTTTAAAAAGTTTGAAAAATTGATAGAGGTTCATTCATCCCCCCTCTGAACCTCTGGCCACTTGGGACCCAACAAGTGGTATCAGAGCGCGTTGGGTTAACTGCCAACGTATCTGGCTACCTACCCAGATCCACCCGTTTTCTGCTGGTTAAACCTCTTTTTCTTTTCACGAGACCAAAACTCATTATTTTAGCATAAGCATGGATATTGCACATTACAAGTTACCTATGTTTTCCATAGATGAGTGTGACGACTGGAGAATACGTATGGAAGCTCATCTGTCAGCCATGCATGACGAAATGTGGTATGTCATTATTGAAGGACCGCCAACGATCTACAAGGCAAACCCTGCCTATGTAGCACAACTTCGTGAGTATAGGCGAGCTGAAGAAGCTACAGCAGCAGCAGGCAGAGAAAGAGAAGGTGCAGCAACTACCGATGATGATGCCGAAAGGCCTCCAGGATTCGGCTCAAGAGAAGTTGTACCAGACCACAGAAGAGCACCCCTACCACAAGAATATATTGTCAAGGAAAGATATGAATACACTCCTGAAGAGAGGAAGAGAGCCAACCTTGACAATGTAGCCAAGAATGCTCTATTTCTTACGCTGGATAAAGACACGTTCAGCAAAATCAAAGACTGCAGAACAGCTAAAGAAATATGGAGCAAGCTAGGGATAATCTGTGAAGACAACGAGCTAGCCAAGGAAAATAGGATCTCAAAAGCCACACAACTTTATGAGCAGTTCAACATGAAGCCAGGAGAAACTCTAGAGGAGCTAGATTTGAGATTTACAGCGATCATCAGTGAGCTGGAATCTCTTGGGAAGACCTATAAACAACATGAGAAAAACTTGAAGGTCTTGAGAGCTCCACCCTTGGAATGACATAGCAAGGAAACTGCAATGAGAGTCTCACTAGACCTATATGCAATGAGCACCTTTGATCTATTCTCAAATCTCAAAGCTTTTGAATTTGATATTGAACGAAGAAGAAAAGAAGCTGAAGGTTCAACATCCAGAGTAACTGCACTTACTGCTAGGGTACAGAATACTGTTACAACAAGTAGCAGTAAGCTGAAGAACAAACAAAAGGAGAAATCTACTGATGAAACTGAGGAAGAGATGACACTTCTATTAAAAAGGTTCAAGAGGTTTCTGAAGTCCAATCACAAAGGAAATGACTACAGAAGGAAGCCTCAAACATCAGAAAGGAGTTCCCAGGAAAGACCACAACAGCAAGTTAACACAGGTACATCTGACTTGTATTATAATTGTAGGAAACTAGGACACTTTGCCAGAAATTGCCCTCATCCTCAAGTTCACAAATACACGGAGGATGAAATGGTGAAGAGAAGAGAAAAAAAGAGAGTTGAAAAACAAAGAATCAGAGCTCTTCTTGGTGAAGGTGATGCCCTAAAGGCAGCGAGCAACTCCAAGGAAGAAGCCAAGGATGACTATACATCAGAAAGTGATTCCGACAGTTCTACCTCAGATGAAGAAGTACTACTATGCCTGATGGCCAAAGATTGTGAAGATAATGAAGAAAATGAGGTAACCTCTCAATCTACTGATGTTTCAAATTATGAAAAGCTTAACATGATCCAGTCTTTTAGACAGATCATGAGTGACTTTGAGCAGAAAAATTCAGCTCATAAAGAACTCAAAGAGGAAAACCTCCAGCTCAAGAGTGAGCATACTGTACTGAGGGAACAGGTTGAACACCTGGAGTACTATAGTACAGAATGTAATAATCTTAGGGCTGAGGTCTCTAAGTTCAAACTGCTAGTCACTAAGTTAGAATCTGAGAAAGCTGAACTGGAAAACACAATCAATGTGTATAGTAAGTCAGCGAGAAAGACACAGGAATGTATCCAAGAAACTCAAAGTACTTTTTCAAAGAATGGTATAGGATACTGTGCCAGCACATCTCAGAAGAGTGCCAACAACTCCAATGAAAGAAAGTTTATTCAAGCTAAAGTTCCATATAATCAGGAACTCTGTTCAATTAATGGAAGCATGAATAAAACAAGTACTTTGGATAAGGGTAAGAAACCCTGCTACAGGAAGATATTAGTAAGTCTGATCAAACCTTCAGAAAACAGCATAATCAATATGTTGTCAATAGGGAAAGAAAACAGCAAACTTCCAGAAAACAACAAAAACTCTACCCTTCAAATACCAAGGCCTACATGTCAATATTTCAAAGAGCTCAAGCTCAGAAAAGGTATAAGGGAGTATCTTCTGCATACAGGAAGCACAAAATCTGGAAACATCCAATACACATACATCACGAACAGTATTCTGATAAGAATACTAACAGAAAGAGAATCACCAATGCTTATGGTAAATCAATTATCATTAAGCAAGTGTGGGTTCTAAAAAGAACTAACCACCCAGGACCCGTACTTGTATGGGTACCTAAATCCACCTGATTTACTTGCAGATATAGTTGCTAGGAAGCAGCAGTGATGTATGGTATATAGATAGTGGCTGCTCCAGACATATGACTGGCAACAAAGCTGGATTAAGGGACTTCCAACCATGTAAAGGACCTAAGGTTGTCTTCGGAGATGACTCCAAGGGAAGCACCAAAGGCACAGGAAGCTTGATCAGAGGTAATGCAAGTATCAGTGATGTATCATATGTCAAAGGATTGAAGTATAATCTCCTAAGTATTAGTCAGTTTTGTGACAAAGGATGTTCAGTAGAGTTCAATCTCAATAAGTGTCTAATCAAAGATAACAAAACGAATGAGGTTAAGCTCACTAGCACTAGAAGAGACAACATCTACCTTGCTGATTGGAGCTCGACAATGCAGCCAACATGCTTTATTGCAAAAAGTAATCCGGAACTGAGTTGGCTATGGCACAAGAGGATGAGTCATCTGAATTTCAAAACTATCAACAAGCTGGCAAGGAAAAATCTAGTAAGAGGATTACCTGATGTTGTCTATAAAAAGGAGAGTGTTTGTGGAGCCTGTCAGAAGGGCAAACAAGTAAAAAGCACATTCAAAAATAAGATTAAGAGATCCTCTTACAGCATAATGGATCTTCTGCATATGGATCTATTTGGACCAGTGGAGCCTGTCAGTATAAGTGGGAAGAAATATTCCCTAGTGATTATGGATGACTACTCAAGATTTACTTGGATCATATTTCTGGCCAAGAAATCAGAAACTCAAAGCAGGCTGCCAGAATTCATGAAGATATTGCAGAATGAGAAAAGCTTAAGTATTGTGAAAATAAGGTCTGACAGAGGGACATAATTCACAAACAAATTCATAGAGAAGTATTGTTCAGAAAATGGGATCAGTCATGAGTATTATGCAGCAAGAACTCCTCAACAGAATGGAGTTGCAGAAAGAAGAAACAGAACTTTGAAGGAAGCAACAAGGACCATGATTGCTGACGCTGGAATTCCTAAGAGGTTTTGGGCCGAAGCTACTAGCACTGTATGCTACACACATAATAGATGTCTGATCAACAAAGAACATGGCAAGACCCCCTATGAGGTATGGTATGGTATAACACCTAACATTTCATACTTGCACATATTTGGATGCAGGTGTTATATACTGAATAATAGAAAAGAATACCTGAAGACCTTTGATGAAAAGTCAAATGAAGGAGTATTCTTGGGATATTCCTCAATAAGCAAAACATTCAGAATTTTCAACAAAAGAAGTCAAGTTGTGGAAGAATCAATACATGTGGTATTTGATGAAGCACATTGTGATACTGCTGAGCTGGAAAAATTAAAGGAAGATGTGTCGAATATTAAGATCAATGATCACACAATAAGATACATTGATGGAGTCCCAATCCCCACAGAGGAAATCACAACAAGTGACTCACAGCCACAAGTCACTACACAATAGGATGCATCAGCACAAAGAGAAGAACAACAAGTAGACAATGCTCAGCAAACCAACAATAATCAAATACAGAATACTGAAGATCAACAGACTACCATCCATCAACCTATTCACTCTTTTGAGCCCGACAGAACGTGGCTCAGGGATCATCCAAGAGAGCTTGTGATTGGAGATATTAATGAAGGAGTTAGAACAAGGAGAACTAGAACTCAAGAATCCTTACTAGCATGCTTCATATCACAAGTTGAGACCAAAAATGTAGAAGAAGCTCTTGAAGATAGTAACTGGGTTCAGGCCATGCAAGAAGAACTGAATGGATTTAAGAGAAATCAAGTTTGGAAACTGGTTCCACGGCCTGATCATCAAGGAGTTATTGGAACCAAATGGGTATTCAAAAATAAGTTGGACGAATCTAGTGCTGTGGTCAGAAACAAAGTAAGATTAGTAGCAAAAGGATACTGCCAGGAAGAGGACATAGATTTTGATGAGACTGTTGAGTCTTCAGTGTTTAGATTTTGATGAGACAAACCAATGATGTAATAGGAAGTTTGAGTACCCCATTTTTCACAATGTTTAAGTGAAAACATAGACTAGGATTGAGTCTTGCTATGGAAGCTGAAAGGTGGAGGTACACACGCATACAATGTTGTATTAAAGATTTCAGAATGACACTGCTGCAAGAAAGCAGATACAACAACACTGCAAGAAGGAAGTTACAGCATAGCAGCAAAGTATGAAAGAACGGCATGCAACATCGCTGCAAGAAAAAGTTACAGGAATACTGCAAGAAGAGATACAAGAGTACTGTACGAAGATACTGCAAGAAGGTCCAAGTTACAGCAGCACTGAAAAGTACAAACAGCTGCAAGCAGACCTAGGATACAGCGCGAAGCTTACTACTCAAACACTCAACATCGCCAATGACAAAAAAAATGAGTATCCTGCAATCCGAGGAAGGATAAATGCAGTACAAGGAATAGAGCCATTCGAGAGAAGATCAAAGTTGCAGACACAGAGCCAATACCAAGACGCCACGTGGACTGACGCGCCTGCAGAAAGTTGTGAGCCGCAGTCACCGCATTAAATGCTCCAAAAGGATATGTCAAGTCGCATTAAATGCGAGCCATGTCTTTGATCAAGTACAATCAAAATTCAAAATGAGAGATATCTCCTTCAACGAATATCTTCTCTACAAGTATAAATAGAAGATGAGCAGAACTGGAACAACGACTGAACTACTGATAAATTGAACCAACTACTGAAAAATTGAGAACAACTGAACTAAAATCATTTCAATAAAAGTTCTCAAGCATTCAAGCTACACGTTCAGTTTCAGTCACTCAACCTCTGGGAAGTGGAGCAAGTTCAAAGCAGAAAAGATCCTTTGAAGGATTCAGAAGCTCACTTCATCGCACCAGTTGAAGAACAAACCTATATACTTTTAACCTTGTTGTTGTGTGCGTAGGTTGTTTTAGGTGTCGAACAGTTGATAGGAGAGATCCTTGTTGTTTGTATAGTTGTCTAGGTGTTAGACAGCTAGTGTGGAACCCTGTGTGGGTTAGCCTTTAGAGTTTGCAGTGTTGTGTGATCTCTGGACTCTAGTAGGCGGTTTGCTTTGTAAGTTGATAGATTGTTAGGAAGAGTCCTGTAAACCAATCTTGCTTAACAAAGTTCCTGCTCGAGGCAGCAGTAGAGTGGAGGTAGAAGGCTTACACTACCTTCGAACCACTATAAGTCATAAGTGTTTTATTGCTTTCTTATATGCGCTTTATCTTTCATATTTATCTCTGTCATAAGCATAAAACGTTTTGAAAAGGATCATATTTGAGAAAACCAGCCATGTGTCTTAAAACCTTTATTTTTCCGCTGCACATAAACCTCAAGTTATAGCGTACAGCACTGCATCCTAGTGCTGTAAGCAGTGACTGACTGGTGCTGCAAGTTCAAGTAACTTGCAGAACAATTTGTTTTAAAAAGATTTTCAAAATCGACCAAGATTCATTCACCCTCCTCTGAACCTCGGACACCACTTGGGACCCAACAGAGACTTTTGCTCCAGTTGCTAGACTAGAAGCAATAAGGATATTTCTGGCCTATGGTGCTCACAGTGATTTCAAGGTATATCAGATGGATGTAAAGAGCACATTTCTTAATGGACTTCTTTTAGAAGAAGTATATGTGGAACAGCCACCCGGTTTTGAAGAATAAGTAGAAGAAAAAGTATTCAGATTAGAGAAGGCGCTTTATGGATTAAAGCAAGCTCCTAGAGCTTGGTATGATACACTATCTCTGTATCTTCTGGAAAATGGGTTTCAGAAAGGAGCATTAGATAAGACTCTTTTCAGGATACAAGACAAAGACAGCATACTGCTTGTCCAAATCTATGTTGATGACATAATCTTTGGATCTACAGATAAGAGTCTATGTGATAAATTCTCATTCCTCATGCAAAGTAAGTTTGTTTCTATTAAGTTTGTTTCTTGGTTTACAAGTCAAACAGCTAGAGCATGGGACTTTTATAAGTCAAGTTAAGTATATCAAGGAATTAATCAAGAAATTTGGAATGGAAAGTGGAGCATCTGTAAGTATACCAATGGCCACATCCATAAGCCTGGATAAAGATGAAGATGGAAAGGATGTGGAGATTACTAAGTACAGAAGACTGATTGGATCCCTACTATATCTAATAGCAAGCAGACCAGATATAGTTTTTGCAGTTGGAGTGTGTGCAAGATTTCAAACGGCAACTAAGGAATCACATATTTCAGCAGTAAAGAGAATTATCAAGTACCTAAAGGGTACTCAAGATGTTGGATTATGGTATCCAAAAGATGGAGGATTTAATCTTAAGGTTATTCTGATTCAGATTTTGCAGGTTGCAAGATTGATAGGAAAAGTACCAATGGTACCTGTCAATTCTTGGGACAAAGGTTGGTTTCCTGGTTTTGCAGGAAACAAACATCGATTACAACATCAACCGCTGAGGCTGGATATGTAGCGGCTGGAAGCTGCTGTGCTCAGATTTTGTGGATACAACAACAATTAAAAGACTATGGAGTTATTGAGAGAGAGACACCTATCATGTGTGACAACACAAGTGCTATTGCCATAACTCACAATCCTGTCTTCCACTCAAGAACGAAGCACATTGATGTCAGACACCACTTCATAAGAGATCATGTGGAAAAGAAGGATATTGTTTTAAACAAAGTACACATTGACATGCAGCTTGCTGATATATTCACAAAACTATTATGTGAATCAAGATTCTCTATGCTGAGAACGGAGCTGGGGATTATCAAGCTTTAATGTGTAAAACTCTAAGGATTTCCTAAGTAAGGGGGAATTAATCCTTTGAATATACACCAATACTCAAACAGCTTCTTGAAACAGAATATTGTTCTTTACATAAAGCAGGATTCAACAGGATTCTCTCATAGTATTTGCTTTAAGGACACAGTATGAAGCAATAGGTTTTTGTAAGAGTCACTACAAGAAAATTCACCGACTGTGACGGAAAAATCCGTCACTAAAACAAAAAATTCTGTCACTAATTTGTATTAGTGACGGATTTGTGACGGAAAAATTCTGTCAAAAAAAGTTGTCACTAAATTTTAGTGACGGATTATATTCCATCACTACATTTCTGACAGAATTTTCCGTCACAAGATGAAAAATTTCATCACTGACATTTTGTCATTATTTTGACATCATAATGGAGGTGACACGTCATCATGACACGTCACCGCCAGATCAGCGCAAGTCATCGCCGTGGCGCCACGTCATCACTGTGACGCCACATCAGCAGTGCAAATATGGTGCGTTGTATGAGAATCGAACCCGAGTGCCGATGTGGTACTCTAACCACTAGGCCAATGATGCTTATGTAATAATATGTTGCATTCTTTTCTTTTATTTCAATTTTGAATTTTCAATTTTGTGACGGAAAAATCCGTCACTAACATGTATTTTTGACATTTCTTTTATTTTAATTTTCAATTTTCAATTTTGTGACGAAAAAATCCGTCACTAACATGTATTTTTGACATTTCTTTTATTTTAATTTTTAATTTTTAATTTTGTAACGGAAAAATCCGTCACTAACATGTATTTTTGACATTTCTTTTATTTTACCTTTGAATTTTCAATTTTGTGACGGAAAAATCCGTCACTAACATGTATTTTTGACATTTCTTTTATTTTAATTTTGAATTTTGTGATGGATTGAAATCCGTCACAATTTTATGACGGAAAAATCCATCACTAAACGTTGTTTTGACAGAATTCATGTAGTGACGGATTTTTCCATCACAAAATCCATCACAAAATCTTTTCTGTCACTATTCTGTCATTATTCAGTAACAAATTTGTGACGGAAAATTTCCGTCACTAAAATCCGTCGCAGTCGGTGAATTTTCTTGTAGTGAGTATTCTTGAAGCAGGTTCCTGAAGGTTGCAAACAACATTTATTAAGATCAGCATTCATTGAGCTATGCAACCTCGTACCAAGAATAGTAACCTGTTTAGTAATGATTATGAAAGAAAGTTTGTCTCTCGCATTAAATGCGAAAAACCACTTTTGCAGTGGAGGCGAAAAAGGTGCGGTTTAAAAGACTGACACGTCTTTAGCAAATTACATATTTATCCCTCAACCATCTAATCTCAACCGCCAGATCAAACACGATCTTTAAATTCTAATCTGGATCGTCGATATTTTTGGATGAGATTTCAAAAATAAAACTGATCATATTCCATCGTCTTCAACATCACGCCTCCTCAGATACACTCAAAATCCATTACCAACTCTCTGCAAACAAAACCCCTCTCAAACCTTTCTTCAAACTTTCAATCTACACACATATCTAATGGAAGGAGAAAGGACTACCAACAAAGTGCTGGAAAGAAGACTCGTGGACACCAGCGTACTGCTGGGAGATAAGTCACCGTATGAGAACAAACAACTCATTTCTGAAGTTTGGGATCATGTGTGCAACAACAAGTTGGATGGTCTGTTCACAACAATATATGAAGGATTCTCTAGCATATCGGTGGAGAAGTTTTATGCTTGGGCACAACTCTCAGAGGATGAAGAATCTATCAACTTCAAGTTTGATGGAGATGATGATGAATGGTACACTCTGACTGTGGCAAACATCGCCAAAACCTTTGGAATTTCTGATGCAGGTTTGACACTCGCTGATCTAGCGGAGTATGGATCAGAACACTTGGAAGAAAGCTGGAACCAGTTTACACTGGATTCTGTTAGGGAAGAGACAACAACTAGCAATTTTCCTAAAAAGAAACTCAAGCCAGAGTATGAGTTTCTACATGACATCCTGGTCTACACTGTTGAAGGACGGTGTGGAAGTTATGATAAATACACCAATCTACGGCTCAAGATGATGACAACCATTGTCAAAGAAGTAGAAGTAAACTGGGCTCAAGTTCTCTTTCAGAGAATTTAGGAAGAAGCAATCAAACCCTAGTAGAGAAGAGGGTTTGGAATTGTAATTTCATCGATTCTGTCTTCATTGAGGATAAAACTGGAAAGAAAGATACCCTATGCTGCTGGGTGGTACCTAGGAGTAAAGAATGGGAGAAGAAAGAGAAGACACCCAAGAAGAAACCAACAAGCAAGTCACAGGTTTCTGACCATTCCAGTGACTCGGGAAATGATGAAGACAGGCCAACCAAGAAGAAGATAGTGAAGAAAGCCCCTCCAAAGAAGAATACAGTAATGAAAATAGGCGTTCCCTCTAAGCCAGTGACTCCTTTACCGGCAAAGGACACTGATGAACAAAATTCATCAAATACTGAGAAACAGGTTCCTGACAAGGCTATAGTACCTTTGGAGCAGACAACAGAAGAGATTCCTGCTCCAGCTGCTCAAGAGGATTCTGGAGAGGTCCAGGAAGTTCAGATTACTGTTCCCGTAATCCAACCCTCTGCTGAATCAGACAAAGAGGTTATTGAGATAGCTGCTGTACAGGTTCCTGACCAGGGCACTGAACCTGTGATTGAAGAAGGACGAGTATCGAGGAAGAAGAAGAGAAGATTGGTGAAGAAAGTTGATACATCTGTCAAAAGAATGAGATGGTTAGGATCCAAAGAAGAGTTAAGGGAGATCAACACTCTTAACAAAATGGCGCGATCAATAGAGTCCATCACTACAAAAGAGACAAGAAGGGCACTGAAAGAATCTGCTCACTCCATATGGCAAAGATTCGCAGTTGCTTTCGATGATTGGAGATGGAAGCGACTTGGCCTTGGGGTGGACTTGGTAAAATGGACTGATTGGCTAGAAGTGGAAAACATCATAATGGTTTGGATAGAGAACTTTATATCTATGGATGATCTATCCAATGGACTACTGCCCATTCTCGGTGAGGATTACATAGATCATCAAGCTGAGAAAATGATTCCACTTCTTCAAAAGAGGCAGGATGCTCTAAATGCCTATGTGCTAACCAATGTCGGAGTAGAAGAGAATGAGGGAGAGCAATCAATGATGTGTGGGGATGATTACTCAGTGGAAAATCCCACTACTAAGACTGTTAGGACCCCTACTGAGGTGGAAATGGCTGAAGCTCAATTAGCCAACCTCATAGCTGAGGAAGCGAATGAAAGAATGCTGCGACTGGGATTGGAGGCTAGCAGAGCTGAGTTGATGAGGCCACCCAAAATACTGCAGCAAGGGGAAGGAAGCTCGATGGCTGCTGAGACACACGATTCTCCAATATTTACAGGTACTATAGCCCTCTCCCCTATGACTCGATTAGACAATGTGGATACTATAATTCAATTGCTTGATTACTCTGTTTCCCTTGTACTTCATGATCGACCTGCTGAGGGGAAAGCATCACCAATTATCCATGATGTTCTAGAGAAGATCGATGAGGAGGTTGTCGATGAAGCATCTGCGGAGGAAGATGCCGAGGCAAGACTCCCTGTACTGGCTGATATTGCAGTACAAGAAGCTCACGTACTCGAAACAGAGGAATTAACTTCAGTGGAACCTGATCAGACTCTGAATCTCCTACATGAAGCCACTTCAAAACTTACATAAGAAAATCAAGTTCCTACAGCACCTGGAGAGAAAGTTGTTGAAATTCCAATTACTGAAGCAACTACTGACACAAATCCATCATATGAAACTGGTCAGGTTGCTAATGAAGTAATTGAGGAGGTTGCTGAGGTAGTCGAAGTTTCTACTCTATAGGAAGCTGAGATTACTGTGGAAGCAACGGACATGAATACTGATGTATCCAATGAAGTAACCATTGTGCCTAAACAGGTTACTGAGTGTAATCAGGATACTACTGATGCAATAACAGAAGACACTGAAACTCAAGATGTTGAGTCAACTAATCCAATGAAATCCTCAAGTATGGATGTTGTTGAGACGGATCCAATAGAGGATTCACAAGAGAAGAGGGAAAAGGATACTATGACTTCACAAGGCAAAGATATGCCAGCTGCGACCACTGAACAAGCTCCAGATGATGAAAATTCATCCAGTTCCAGTGAAGAACCAGTGAAATCTCCTTCTTACAAAGTAAAAATGACTATGTAGGAAAAAAGGAAGAATCTAGCTGATATAGAGGCTTGAGAGAAAGAAAAGACTGATGAAGAGGTCAGACAGACTTTGAATCAGAACCTGGTCCTTTATACTCAAGAGGAACCAAGATCAGGGGATAGGGTTGAGACTCTTACTGATTCACATGATCTTACTCTCCAAGGTGTAATGAATGTTGTTCAAGGGTTAATGAGGGCCATAGAGACACATCAGATGAATTTGGCCACCAACACAATTATGAGAGAAAGATCACATTCAGAAACCTTGGATGAATTAAAGAAGACACTGGAAGCTCTCCCTGGAAAAATACAGACGAGGTTGAACTCTGAATTCAATGCTCAACATATTGCCAGAGCTCGATTTGAGAAAGAGCAACAAGCAGCATCTGAGGCCCATGATAAAGTCATAGAAGAACTCAGAAACACTTAGGCTGCACAAAGTTTAACTCAGGAGGAAATTATTGCCACCAATAGAAGCAACAATGACAGCATTCTCAACATTGAGTTGTTATTATGAGAGATGAGAGCAATAATGGAAAGGGCTTTCCCAAAGGAAGCTGCTGCAATTACTGACCCCATCGTTGTTACATGTAATGATGCCAAAAAGGGGGAAGGTAGTAAGCAGTTGGTTGAACCAGATCAAGAGATGGTTGAAAACTTCTCTAAGGAGCTTGAGTAAGATGATGATGATGATGATGATGAACTTCCTTTGACCACAATCAAACGCAAGAAGTCAGATGTCTCTAAACGTGGTCAAGGAAGTGATCCAAAAAGAAGAAAGCCAGATGATGATGACAATGCAGGTGCTAGAGGTATTGTCTCTCAAGCAGTAAGCAGCACTGCATTACAACAAGGAGGACAAGTTACTGCCACTTCAACAAGATCGAGAACTTACAAGCAGCAACCTAGTCGAGGCCGAGGAAGAGGAAGACAACAGACAAGAGGAAAACAGCAAACAGGGCAGAACTTAAATGTAAAACCGTATATGGCTTTACCTACTGGACCAAGATTATCTGAGGAAAGATGGAAGCAGCTTAAGGCTGCAGAGGAGGAAAGAAAAAGGAAGAAGGCTGATTGGATTTCAAGATTGGGAATTGTTGGTAAGAGGACTCAGATTGAAGAGAAGATTGATGCGGCTCTTCACTCATTCCCAGACCAAGAAGCTCCTGACTTCATTAAAGAGGATGCCCCAGCTGAGATATTAGCACTGTTGGATCAAAGACCACAGAATATTCATTACTACAGGGATCTGAGTGTCTTTGAACAAGTAAACTTGCCCAAAAACAAGAATCCAACATTCGCAGAAATCACCAAGTTTAAACGCTCAGAATACTTGAGGTATTTTCGAAGCCTTCTCAAATATAATGTCTTTCAAAGTTTTCCAAATTGTGAAGAAGCATTGAAGAGATTTGAGGAAATGGCAAGAGAAGAAAAATTGGAGCACTAGAGAGTCTTGATTGATAAAGTCGAGAAGGGAGAGGAAGTTCCTTACTGTCAGGACTTTTGGCTAAGATGGATACAAATTCCTAAGATTGCTACACAATTGGAAAAATCATATCAGGATTCTATCTTAAACTGGTGGAAAGGAACAGAGTATGAAGAAGTTGTCGGAAGAAATCAGCAAGCATCCTCAGGATATGATCTTGTGAAGAGGAAGCTATTTGGTGACAAGGAACCTGACAAGAGTTAGCTCAATTATCTCTGACTCTCTTTGGCTGTAAGCACCTCTTGTAAAAGAATTCTTGTATTCTTTTAATTTCCTTACTGTTTTTGTATTATAAGCATATGTATCAAATGTTGAAAAATTTACACTATGCTGTAATTGCGCACTCAAGTGAATGAAAGTGCATCTGTTATTTACTGCTTTATATGGGTTTCGTCATCATCAAAAAGGGGCAAATTGTTGGGATATTTTTGAATAGGTTTTGATGAGACAATGTAATAATTATATGATCTTTTAGAGTACCCATATTCCACAATTTGTAAGTGGATTTTTGTTTACCTATCTGAGCTTTCATATTGTAAGATTGAGTAGTAGCTTTTATTAGAAAGATAGGTAGAACTCTTCAAAGCAGGATTCTGGACATAGAGATCTTCATCAAGCATAATGCTCGACATGAAATACCAGCAAGATCAAGATTGAAGTCAGAATCAGAAAGCAGACGACGAGACTTAAGGATAGGACGCTGTTCGGAAGCAGGGAATGTAAAGGGAGATATGCGAGTCAGGAAGCTGACTGCAAGACCAAAGAATAGAAAGTTATTCCGAGGCAAGATTCTGATGCACGAAGAACAGGAATACTGAAGTAAAGATTACGTGCAATAAAGTCTCTCAAGCCCATTTAATACAGTATGAGGAAGATACTGGTTACCATACGAGGACGAATCCTGATTAGTTACGAGTAGATAGAAGTTTGTGAAGAACCTCTAAGAAGCTGCCACGTGGAAAGCGACTCTGAAAAGAACTGTATTGAAAGCATTGGATCATTTAATGCGGCTCAGAGTAGGATAAGCTATAAGGCTCAGATCTTTCACACCGCATTAAATGAGAAGATTTGAAGATCTTTTGAATTGCAATATGAATCATGCCTCTCTTCAACGGGCATTTTTCAACTCATATAAATAGAAGGTTAAGAGCACTGTGAAGACTACTGAACAAAATTGAGCTATTCAAGTTAATCTGATATTCTTCATTCTCTCAAAGTCTTCAAAGTTCAGTCACTCAACCTTTAGAAGCAGCCAAGCCAAGCATCTAATCTTTCACGTTCAAGACTGACTTCGAGCTACAACAGTTGAAGAAACATATACTTTTAACCAAAGTGTTGTGTGTGCTAGGTTGTTTATTTGGTGTACTTAGTTGATAAGATTATATCCTTGCTAAGTTCATTAGTCTTGTGTAGGCTAATCTTTCCCTGTGTGGGAGTGTGTCCCTATGTGGGAGTTTGTAAACCCTGTGTGGGTGTAGACCTAGGAATCTGGGATTCTGTAGGTATAACTTGTTTTGGAAGAGATTTGTAGAGACGAGTCTTATAAATCAAACTAACCATAATGAAGTTCCTCCTCAGCGAAGGAGTAGAGTGGACGTAGAAGGATTACACCACCTTCGAACCACTATAAGTCATAGGTGTTTACTGCTTATCTTATATGCTTGCTTATCTTTATTGCATATCTATCTTGTTTCATATACATACCGTTAAAAGGATTTCATAAAGTCATATCTTGAAAAGAAAACAGTTTTTCAATAGAAACTCTATCAAGTTTATTCTGCTGCGTTATATTCTGATATCCGGGACTGCAACCTGATTGCGCCTAGGGCCAGGTTACTGACTCGAGACAGGATTCTGTCTTTCTAGAGAAACAGAAACCTGTTCATCAGTTATTTATTTAAAAATTATGAAAAATCGATAGAGGTTCATTCACCCCCCCGAACCTCTGGCCACTTGGGACCCAACAGATTCTCTTACTTTTAAATTTAGTCAATTGAACCATATGAGAGGCGTAGTCGAATTAATTGTCGAAAAACATCTTTCATTTCAATTTTCTTGTGATGATAGTTTTGAAAAATATACTAGCACTTACTTACAGCCAAGTAGTAGAAAAATATCTAGAAACACTGTTACACAGGATATAGAAAAATAGTAGGAGAATATAAATTTAAATTAATTGAAGAATTTAAAATTTTAAAACAAAAAATTTCTATATGTAGTGATTTGAAAGGATCCTTATAATATGCATAATTATATGGGTATTACTTGTCATTGGATAGATGATGCATGGAATATACAAAAATATTTAATTGCATATATTGATTTTGATGAAAATTATTCGGCTATACACATTGCACATAAAATTAGACATGGTTTAAATGATTATAGTATACTGTGAAAAATATTTCGATTTGATAATGTTAGTGGTAATATGGCTAGTTTACCTTCACTTATTGAGTTTTGTATACCTCCAATTCAAGGTAAATTTTTCTATATTCGTTGTATGTGTCATTGTTTAAACTTAAGTGTTCAAGATGGCTTAGAATCATTACACTATAATATTAAACCTATTAAAGAGACAATTTATGAAATTGCTAGATCTATGACATATCATAAAAAATGGGCTAATTTTTATAAGAAAAATGGAATGGAAGTTAAAAAAATTGTAGTCGATGAGTAATATCGTTGGAATTCTACATATTACATGCTTCAAGATTCTTATGATTATAGACACATGCTTTGTGAATTTTATCGAGAAAATCCACTTGATAACATTGTTTTATTTGAAAATTCATGGGATGCATGTCTTAATTTGATTCAACTTTTAAAAGTTTTTTAAGAGAGAACTAGAGAATTATCAGGTTGTTATTATCCTACCTCTCCATTAGTTTTAGATCATTGTGTAAAAATTTATCTTATTTTGAATGAGTATTCAACATGTCCTATTTTAGAAAACACGGTTATATTGATGAAATTGAAATGGTTCAAATAATTTCATGAGATACCTGGTTTATTATTATGTGCTAAATTATTAGATTCTACAATTAGAGAAGATGACTTAGAAGAATTATTAAAAATGTATTATAATGCATTGTTCCCACATTTGATATTGGGAAAATATGATGAAGTTGATTATGTTCCTAATTATATTGAAGTTGTTGGTAGAGCTAAACAATGGTTATACGAATTGTTTAAAGAATATAAAGTATTATTTGGTAATTCTAGTGATGATGTAGTAGGTAATCAAAATGTAGGAGGTAGTAGTCATTCCTCTTATTCATCTAGTTTTGTTGCAGACTCTTAGTCAAATTTATAATTTTTATGATATTACAACACAAAAACGAACTAGAAGTTCTAACCCTTGTCAAGAATTAGATTCATATTTAGGTGCTACTTTTGAACAAATTTTATTTAAAAATCTTATGGATCTACTGAAGTAGTGGTCAAGAAGGACTACCATATATCCTATTTTAACAATTATTGCAAAAGAGATATTTACAAGTCTCGCCTCAACTGTTGCCGTAGAACATGCATTTAGCAAAGAAGGTCATATGTTGAATCCAAGAAAATCAAAATTGACGAAAGAGAATGTACAAAACATAACTCTTCTTGAAAATTGGGTGAGAGCAAATAAACGTCAACAACATCTTGATTTATCCTATTTAGACGACGATGGAGATGACACGTGTGGATACGATTCAAATACATCCTCCTTTGCCGAAACCAATATTGATGAATGAATGTAAGCTTAGGTTAGAGAACTACGTGAGCTTTGTTTCCTTCATTTTGACAAGGATACATAGACAATTTCATTCTAAGTTTGGAAGTTACACTTCCAAACTTAGAATGAAACTCAAGCTCTTTCAAATTTTTTTTTCAAGTTTCAATTTATTTTATACAAAGATGAAAAAGTTGTAATTTTTTAACTTCAAGTCTTCAATGTTGTAGTATGATTCATCATTATGATTGTAATATATTGAGTTGTAATATTTATTTAATTCATAATTGTAATTTTTACTCATTTTAATCTTGTACACTCAAGTTGTATTATGTTTTATTGTTATTTTTTGAAAATCTTAAGTTGTAAATTGTAACGTTGTACTTGTACTTGTACTTGTAATGATTGTATTTTATTCCATATATAAATTATATTTTATTAATTTAAAAATTATTTTACTTAGTTTAGACTTAAGAATTTATTAGAAATCTAAAATTATTACACAAAAATTTAATAATGTAAAAAATTTTAAAAAATAAATAAATTCAGCCTACCCGCCCGGCCCGTGTCCCCAGTGCCCCAACGGGTCACTTGAAACAAAACGTTGGGCCCGGGCTGTGCTATTAGCGCCCGAGCCGTGCAACAAATTTTAAAAAAAAATCGATTGAATCACCGGTTCCAGTTGAACCGGCGGTTTTCGAACTGGAACCGAACTAGCCGCTGGTTCGGTTCCGATTCTGAGTCAACCGGTTCATCGAACCGTCGGTTCGGAACCAAACCGGCGGTTCAAATTGGTTGATCACCTCCATGCAAATCGGACAACTTAACACGTAAGCAATTTTTTTTATTATTTTTCAAAACTAACCAAGATAAAAAAAATTTAAATATTTAAGGTTATGTTATTTTGACCAATAATTAAAATTTTGGTTAAAATGACAAGTTTAGTAAAATTTGTGATTTTTCAAACAATTAACCTTAAAATAATGAACGATTAGATTTTTTTAAGAGAAGTTTAACTAGTGTTGTCGTGTTGATATCACAAAACGATGCACAACATTAATTTGATTTAGGCATTGTAGGTTACATAACATAACATGTTACATAACATTTTATTGAATGTCACATAACATAACAAATTACACGACATTTGATTTAGGAGTTATATTGTTGGAAAATCTTGATTTTTATGTTCATTTTGGGATTATATTGTGTATGGGTCCCGTACCCGAATAAGGAAAGAAAATATTGGGATGTGTTCTCCTTTGAGAGAGGTTCGAGTCGGTGAGTAGCTTGCCCAAAATGATTCATGGGTGAATGAGAAATTGAATTTCAAAGTGGTAAGGTTGAATCCATTTGTAGGAATTCTTAGGCTTTGAAGAAGTCTTGTCCCACATCGGGAAATGCTAGTCTATTTCACTAGTTTATAAGGGGCTTTCCTTTAGTAGGGGATAAGTATGTGTAGCAATAAGGCGCTCTCTCGCGTGAGGGGGGTTGGGTTAGTGGGTGATAAGTATGTATGGCAATAAGACTCTCTCTCTCGTGTGCGGGGTGGGGGTGTTGTGTGCAAAGGTACTCGTGTTCAAGCACGGCCAACCTTTCTTCTTCAGCTGTTTCGTCAATTTCTTTTTGTAACTGATGAGCTTAAGCAACTATATAACATGTCTCCCACACCTTTGAAACTCACTCGAAAAATCTTTCTCCTTCACAGCCTCAGTTTTCCCTTCTCTCGTACAACACTCGGTGATACTCATCAGACTTCACAATTTAAATCCAACATATACGACATAATACTTATATAGTTATATTAAATGAAGCAGTTTAACTAAGGAAGGCAATGGGCGGAGGTTTCGCGATTTAAATCCAACATATATGACATAATAGTTATATAGTTATATTAAATGAAGTACTTTAACTAGGGGAGACAATGGGCGGGTTTCGAGATGGTATTTGCAATACCATCCTCACGCGTAGGGGAAGGGGGTGTGTGTGTACAAATCATAGATCAACTTGAGGCTCGGATCAAGGTACTTGTGTTCAAGCACGACCAACCTCCTTCTTTAGTTGTTTCATCAGTGTCTTTTTGTAACTAATGAACTGGAGCAGCTATATAACATGTGTCCCACACCTTTGAAACTCACTCGAAAAATTCTCCTCCTTCACAGCCTCAGTTTCACACATCAAGTTGGCGCATTATTGCTTTACATTTTTGGTTGGTCTTGAGTGTAAATTCATGCATGTGTAGTCATTAACGTCTAAACATGGGATAGCTAGAATCTTTTTTTTTCTTTTTTTTTTCTCATTATGTGGTGTCTTCTGATTTTTGTTCCATAAGTATCACGATTTTTAATTTAGTTTCATATATTTAAGAATCTATCTGATTTCAATTTAATTTTGCCTGAAAATTTTGAATTTTGCCGGAAAATGCCACTTGTCAAATTCTAATTGAGATTTTGATATTGGCATCACATTAATAAGAATTTTACATGAAACATTTTCCAACGAAATTTGTCAAAATTAGACTGAAATTAGACAAATTCTTAAATTGTGAAATTAAATTGAAAAATGTAATAATTATGAGACTAAAATATCATAAGACACCACAATATCAACAAGAGTGTAACAACAAATTATGTGTACAAAATAAGTACACATACAAAAAAAATTAAAAAAAAAAGCATAAAGTTATAATATTTTCTTGGATCAACAGAATTATTTACATTATATTGGCAAATGTGGTGTGGCCGATCATCAACTTCACCATTAATAATACAAAGACTTTCTGCTCAATTATTAACAAAAATTGATGAACACATTACACATACAAAATTATGCATGCATGGTCTTTGCACCTTACCAAAGACTCTCAAGGCAACGGGAAATATGCTCCAACGTATCCATCAATACTGATGCATACATCCATATATATATATATATAGTCAGTGACGGACCCAGAATTTTAATATAGGAACACAAGTAAACTAATAAAAAAAATTACAATAACATTAAACTAAAAGCATAAATTTATCAGAATTTCGTTAAAGTTACATCTCAACACTTGAATTATAATGTCTCATCTTATTTTCTTCATTTACTCAATGCTTGATAGATTTTTTATTTATATCTTCACGAAAACTTATTGAATAATATCATTATTATTAGAATACAAAAACTACTAATTTTAAAGAATATTTTGATTTTTTTTCTATTTCATAAGAAACTAAATATTATAATGATTTAATCAACAAAATAACTTAACTGTCAACAAACATAAGTTTGGCCATATCTTATCATAATGAATTTTTTCTCCATAACTACATGTATAGATAAAGAATTGGTAAATAAAATATAAAATCATTCATCAATATTTTTCATTCAATCATTACATCACATATATAATTCAAGGTACAATAAATCTACAATAATGAAAAAAATAAGTAAGAAAATTAATTATATAAAGATAATATTTTATGTTGAAATTAGATCGAAAAGTATTAGGAGAGAAAAAAAAATCTAAGAAGAATGCTTAGAATTTATGTTTGGGTGAAAGAAAAAAAATAGGAAGAAAATCCGTGTAGACTGGAAGTTGGGAACCAGGGTTGTGCAATTATAAATATTTTTAATTAAAATATTATAACTACAATACTAACCCTAGCATTTTTCAAAATTCTAGAGGGGCCCAATGCTCCCTACCTACTGTAGGGCAGTCCTTGTATATAGTAATTATCATCTTATTTATTGGTTCTTTCAAATCTACATAAGTTCATGGTGTTTTTTTTTTCTTTTTTCTTTTTCTTTTTTTTTTTGGGCAAAAAAATTTCAATTTTGATACCATGTATCCCTAATTTATGTTAGCACCCATGTTCAAGAACTATCTAATTTAGCACATATATTTCATATATAGTACTAGTACTTTTGATACCTTAATTTCGTTAATATTTTTGGTATAAAATAGACGGAAAGTAGGAAATTTTGATATTTGACGGAATTTAACAGTGTCCTGCCCATTTCTCCTTTGCCTTAATTTCTGAATTCTCTCTTCAATTTTCTTAAAGTTAACTGGTTTATATTAACATTAAACTAGCAGTACACCTGCACGATGCGCGGTTTGTTATATAAACAGTAAATATGTACATATAAATATCTTTATAGATATAATATAAATCCTAAAAAAACAAACAACAAACAAAGGTCACATATAACAATAATGAATGAAGTAGTCATATAACATATATAACATAAATTAAACCAAGCAAGTCATCATATACAATAATTATTTATTAACACCACTTAACAATACATAAATAATGAACTATAATTCAAATATAAGCAAACAATTAAATTAGAAAATATATTAGATACAAAAATCTAACATAGAAAAATTCAATACATAAGTAATAAAAATTACAGATTTTGAAATACTTCTTTATACACAACATTCCTAGTTGAATTACCCTGGTGATCATCCCCATCACAGATCAAAATCCTCAATGCACGACGATTTGTAACACGTGAAACAACAACATATAATTGTCCATGAGTAAATACAGGTCTTTTTAACAATAGTCCAACATGAGACAATGATTGACCCTGACTTTTATTGATTGTCATTGCATATGATACAATGATGGGAAATTGTCTTCGTTGGAACTTAAATGGCAATCATGGATCAGATGGAGTCAACGACATTCTTGGAATCAAGACCTCATGACCTGTATTATTTCCACTCAAAATCTTTGCCTGCAAAACATGGCTACCAAGTTTTGTAATAACCAATCGAGTACCATTACATAGCTCGAGTGAATAATCAATGTTACGAAGTAGCATAACAGGAGTACCGACTTTTAACAACAGTTGAAGATTTGGCACACCAGAACATCTAATACCATTAAGAAATTCAGTAGTATGCACATCAGCTAAAACACCGACACTTGAATCTGAATTCGATGTACTATCAGAACTCAGATACGTTCTCGAGTCACTAGCGTTTAAAGAAGTCATGTATTCATTTATACTATCCATAACATCAAGGGTCGATGCAAGTATGGCACGATCCTTTAGATAACTTGTCGCATCAACATAACTATTGTTCAGTGCGTATGTATCATGAACAATATCCCTAATTGGATCATCAAATGACTTCAACAGAATATCCTCGGGAATCTCTATATCAAGATATTCATCCCGATCAACCCCAGTTGTACCATCACCAATGGATGTTATCTATTTTGAAAAAAACTGCATTTCCACTACCTCATCGAGTGATTTGTTTGGATTTTCAAGCCTCATATTTTTGGTCAACCGCAATAACCTACAGTTCTGCCAAATAGAGGATGCATTTATGGTTGCATGAATAATATCCTGTCTAGTACCTTTCGGTATGACTGGCAAAATCTGACGAAAGTCTCCACCAAAAACAATTGTTTTACCTCCAAAAGGTTTATCCTTGTTCATTACACAACTCAACTGCATAATATCTTTAAGAGTCCTATCAAGTGCTTCAAAACAATATTTGTGCATCATAGGAGCTTCATCCCAGATAATGAGTTTTGCTCTGACAATAAGTTCTGCTAATTGACTTCTTTGATTAATAGCACACGTCGAGTCTTCGTGTATATTAATCAGTATGGAAAATCTTGAATGGGTAGTCCTTCCACCAGGTAATAAAAGAGATGCAATGCCACTCGAAGCAACATTAAGGACAATATCACCCTGAGACCTCAATGCTGCAGACAATGTCCTCCACACATAAGTCTTACCAGTTCCACCGTAACCATACACAAAAAACACACCACCGGCTCCTGATTGAACAGCTTGCATCACAGTATCATATACTTTAAGTTGCTCATCATTTAAGCATGCAACCAAATCTTGGTGTTCTTTCTTAAGAGCTTCACGATTATACCGCAGTTCATCATAAATCAATTTATTTTGCACAGCTCCAACATTGTTTATATTTGGACATGGCATCGTATTATAATCGGCTAAGCTTTTGCCAAATCTTTACAATATTTTATCTATTTCGACCAATGCAATATTCTTGATCTCGTCCTCACTCAAATGCAAACCTAAAAAATAATATAAATAAATACATGTATTCAGCTACCCATGCAACATAAAATATACAACCAATCATAATATACATAAAATTACCTGGATGATTCAATATATTGCGTTGCCGATATAGGATGTCATCCGACATATACTCCCAACACTTACTCCACACCTCCAAAGGTCTACTCAAACTATCCGAAGACAGTAATATTGCAAATAAATATCTAAGAGATTGACCAGATGACCATTGGCTCGTCTCAATTATCCCATCAATATATTCTTTATCATCACCTAAAAGACCAAGCGCATAGCAAGCATCATGGAATGTATTATACGTCACACCATTCACAGTTTGTATATCTTCGAAGCTGGTTGGACCTCGAATAATATTGAGCAAACACCTTAAATAATACACCTCACCACTACCAGGTGGGACATAAAAAATATACATAAGTGAGACTTCTTGCGTCAGGGTACTTCTTGTTCGCTTCAAACCAAGCAACAAACATGTTTTGCCCAATTGTCGGATGACTTATAATATTATCCAACTGGTCATCATCAGAAAATAGGATAGGCTGTTCATTAGGCAAATGGAAACTAAGACGCTCAATCGGTGGATTCTTATACTGAATTTCAAAACCTAAAATCCTCCACATAGCTTCACACGGAGAAACGTATCTACAATCATAATACATGTTAATCTCATTAATAGGTTGAGCCATATCCTCATCAACTGTACTCTTATAAAATAAAGTTGTAACTCGATCATGCCCCTTATTAATATATTTGAACAGATATTTGATTGATCGAGATTGATTACACCACTCGACATTCAAATGTGCACTGTACTTGAGCAATAGATAACGATTGTGGAGGACAATGTGTCTATTATCTAACTCAATGTCATTTTTAAGTACAGTTCTACCATTATCCCTACGACGGTATGAAGGATATCCATCATCATCAATAGATGTTGTTGCCACAAAAGATTTCAGAAAGTATTTCGCGCACTTTCCATCTGACATACATGGAAAGCTTGGTTTTAACACACTGCATGGACTATGAATCATAAAATCTTGAACTGCATTTGTCTCGTCCCAAAATCTTTTGGTAAAAATATCAGAGTTTTTCTTTTTGGGCATGAAGAAAGAAAGGGGAAGAAGGCGTACATGATATAAAATAAAAAGAAAGAGGAAAGGATAAGAAGAGGTATACCTGCAACCTCGAATACAATCGATAAAATAGAGTTTAGAACCTTACGCAGTGGGAAAACCATCAGGATCCTTTACAAAGAAGAAAAAATACAATTTTCTTTTACAAACGAACAACATATCTTTAAAAGTCAAAACCAGAAGATGGACACAGCTGATAGGGCATGTTAGGATGTATACTATAAGCCTAGCTTTTGTATGAACATCTTTTATGGAATGAGAATCACTTTGGTCATATGTCTGCATTTTATATTTGTTATATATGTTTATGCAATATCCAATTAATTTATATTATAGATAACTTGGTGTGTGGTGCCACACAAAAGATCATGTTATCAGTTTCTCATAAATTATAAATAGTAGCTCACAACCAAGATGGATTTGGACAAATCATCGGAATGGTTGTAGTGTAGTTTGGTATTAGTCTGTCTTGACTATAAAACTACACTAGTACACTTTGTGTGTATTGAGCAAGACCATTTGAGGTTGTTCGTTTTATACTGACTATATAATAGAACAAGACCTCTGTTATTATGGATGTGCATTCTCTTAATCCCCATATAATAACAGCCACGTATACACAATATTTGTTTCTTTAATTTGCCAATGAGTGAGATTTATTTATTAAATCAATAAACTCGGTGCATTGGGAAACAGTATTGTCTATATGGTGTACTGTTGATTATAGAAGGAATTTGTGTCCTAATTATTTAGGATGATGATGTCCCCTTGAGGAGCTCATAAGGATTATCATGTAAACCCTGCAGGTGGATTTAATCCGACATGATAATAAAGTTGAGTGGTACTACTCTTTAATCCCCATATAATAACAGCCACGTATACACAATATTTGTTTCTTTAATTTGCCAATGAGTGAGATTTATTTATTAAATCAATAAACTCGGTGCATTGGGAAACAGTATTGTCTATATGGTGTACTGTTGATTATAGAAGGAATCTGTGTCCTAATTATTTAGGATGATGAAGTCCCCTTGAGGAGCTCATAAGGACTATCATGTAAACCCTGCAGGTGGATTTAATCCGACATGATAATAAAGTTGAGTGATACTACTCTTGGAATTAGATGTTAATTAATTAAGTTGTCAGTAACTTATTTAATTAACGGACATTCGATATCTTAAACACAGGGAGATAAACATGCACATAATAAGAAGGAGCCCATATTAAATATGGGATTGGGACGGTAGTTCAATAATAATTCTTTAGTGGACTGAATTATTATTGATGGGTTTAAGTTATGTGTTCGGGCCGAACACAGGATACTTAAGCCCATCAGGAGGCCCAACCCAATTCCTCCTCTAGGTCCCTGGTGTAGCCTATATATAGCCCTTTTCCATCAGTGTCTCACATACACAGATCATAGAAAACACGTGATAGTGAGAGAGAGAGCAGAACTGAGATTTCTCGAAGGATCATTGGCCACGCAACGTTCGAGAAAGACTATAGGAATACATTAGAAGGCCGAGAGGTCTGTATCTTCGATCTGTTAGTCTACAAGGGTATGATTTCTTTTCGCTGCGTATTATCTTTGGATCCCGATTCCGATAGCATAGGGCCGGCGATCCATCGGTTCCAACAGGGCACCCCTCTCTCTACGCGTCAAGTTTCTCTTCATCTCCTGTAGTGTGAGTACAGAATAGGGGTGAGTGCGTTGAATACACTGATGGTGATATTTTCCTCATTTTAACATTTATTAGGTAAGCTTACCAAATCCAACATATACTAGTTCGGTAAGTAGTCACAACATATAAAATGAATAGCACACAATGTAGAACACACGGCTCTAGGAGCACTCAATTATACTCGGTGTGTTTTACGGGCCACCAATCCATCCCTAACGTATGGTGTTTTTTACGGGCCACCAGTCCATCCCTAACGTATGATGCTTTTTACGGGCCACCAGTCCATCCCTAACATGACTTAGGACATCCGTTCACGTTTATTGTAATCATAAGTTATGCATGATCCACGTTTATCGTATCCATAAGGTATGCATGAATATAATAATCACAACATAGAGTCACAGCACATAGAGTTCAATAGTTCAAATATCAAATACAGAAAATCAATTAACATATTGAGTTCAGAAGTTACCCCCATCTCGTTCGGTGGTTACCACAGTAGCGAGTACCAAAGATCTTGTGTCTCAAATCTCGTGTCTCAAATCTCATGTCTTAAATCTCAATCCAACAAGTAGCCTACATGAGTTATGACATTTCTTAGATCCTTAACAAAGTATAAATAAAGTTATAAAAGATCCCGACGGAAAAACAATCGTTAAAACTGCGACGGATCAAGAGATCTAAAGATTGGAGTTGAAGAAACGAGAAGGGAAGATCAGTCTAAGTGGTTGAGATGATAGGAAATGAAATTTGGCTCATGACGGAAAAAGAATGAGCTCAATCGGAGTTAAAACGAGCTCAAACGGAGCATTTTAAGTTTAGGGGTATTTTGGTAATTTTGGTCAAAGGGTTGACTTTGACCGGGCCCACGACCCTCGATCAACGACATCTCTTCGGCGACGACTCGATGTTGATGTACGGTGGAGAAAATGGGGTTCGGATCGAAAACAAGGCGCCGCGTGCGACGGGGTACGCGCGCATCCGGCGCCGGGTAAAAAACCTGGCAGCCTTGGCGCATCACCCGACAGCTGCCGAGTTTTCTTAGCAGCGGGTAACACGGCGCTCGGCAGCTGCCGAGTTTTCTCGGCAGCCTTGGCCCCCGGCACTCCTGTCGCCCACGCCCAGCGCGCCCGTCTCCAGTCGCCCGCGTGCGCGCGTCTCCCAACGTCGTGTCCCAGCACACGTCCGCCCCGGCGCACATCCGCGTGTGCACCCCCGGCCCCCGGCGCACACCCACCGTACGCATATCCCATCCCCGACACACACCCCCACGCACACATCCCGTGCCCCCGGCGCTCGCCCACCAGCGCACACCCGTGACCCAGCGCACCACCACTAGCATAGTTGTCGGCCAGTGGCGGCTCCGGCGGAATAAAAAAGAGAAAAGAGAGAGAAACTTACTTGTTTGCGTCGCTTTCGTTTTCGTCGGAAGAATGAAAATTTTGAATTGAATGAGCCCCTATTCATAGATTTTAAAAGTTACTATTTACCAAGTAAATTTAAATTACCATTCATTAAAATATTATTTTTCCTTTTTACCGTTCATCCGGATTTTACTCCCTTGTTTTACCTAACCTTCGTATTTGGCTCTTTTCTTTGTCATTTGAGCTACGAGTCTCCGATTGACCCCTAGTTCATTTCTATCTTCTCATATTTTCTATACGCATCTAATGGTATAAAAATATTCTATGTTCCATGTCTAAGAAAATTATCGATCTAAATCGTGCATTAAACACATATCTGAAACGCACGTAATTAATTAAACAGTCAAAATATACGCACATAATTATTAAGTCATGGTTCAAATATTTAATTATTCAATTATGCGTCGTTTTTTATCCGGGGTGCTACATCCCTTACCCCTTAAAATAATTTTGTCCTCGAAATTAGATGTGTACTTAGAAACGACATGATTTGCTACTTTGCCAGAATCTTATCCTCTCATTCCCGTGTCGTTTCATTCTTTCCATTTCTCGTCAAGGAACTTGCAAGCCTCGTTTATGTGGCTAAGCTCGATGTTTAGAACTTTTGTCAGTCCTGAGCTTCTCCAATTCTTTCTCAAACCTTCTTAACCGAAACGCGAGGAAAGAAATAAACGTGGATTCCATCGAATATCATAAAAGACAAACTGGTATCCTTTATATATATATATAAGCCAAAGATGACCAGCTCGTACATCCTACAAAAGGATCATGTACATAGTTACAAGGTGAGAGCCGCTACACATCTATCTACATATATAATACTAGGAGTTCATCGTCTTTAACCTATCTCTTGGCAGCCTCTGAGCAAGTAAGGGCAAATGCTCAAGCCTAGCCTGCTCCCGGCCTTGGCCTTTGTGCTGCATTCATTGGATTCTTAAACTTTTGACATTTGCGCACTATATGTCCAGGTTCCCCACACTTATAGCAATTACGGGTTCCATAGAGGCAGAGTCTCGCATGCGACTTTCCATACTTGGAACATGAGTTGCCTGGTCTAGGAGTAGGGAGAAATGGAACATTGTTAGCTCTTGGAAGTTTGTTTTGATCGAAACTTTGACTTGGCTCGATCCACTTCCTCTTTCCAAGTATCTCATCACCCTTCTCGGGCGGTAACACGTCCAAATGCAGACGAGAAGAGATCTCTTGGGCTTTCTCCACAACGTTGGTATAGGTCAGGTTTCCCTGACTTGCCAAAATAGAACTGATCTCTGAGTGAAGACCCTTTTCAAAATGTCGGGCCCTCTTGATGTCAGTGTCCACCAAGTGAGTGGCGTATCTGCTCAGATGGTTAAACCTCCGTTCGTACTCTCCTACCGTCGAGCTCTCTTGATGGAGATGTAGAAACTCCGTTTCTTTTTTATCTTTGTAGGATTGAGGTATGAAGTGATGAGTCACCACCTCCTTAAAATCCTCCCATGTCATCTCCTCTCTTTGAGCTGACACTAGGGTTCTCTCATACGAGTGCCACCAATGGCTCGCTTCTTCGGTGAGCTGGAAAATTGCACATGAGACCTTTTGCTCCCGAGTACACGTTAAGTGTCCAAATAATCTATCGGGTGATCTTAGCCACTCCTCGACGTCAGCTGATTCGCCTTTTCCGTTAAACGTCGGTAGATTGAAACATCGAAACTATTCATATATCAAATTCGAATTGGATCTTGTTGGCAGGGATGTGGTTCGAGTCACCTCGAAGTGTTGTGCCAGTCCCCTAAGGACGATCACTAAATCCATCATTGTAACATCCACATTTTGTTCTGGTGGATTCACGTTTTGTTCTGGTGGATTTTCAGTTGGTGGCTGGACCTTTCGTGGTTGACCTCGAGGCATAATTCTAGTGACAATATACGAAAACTAACCCTTATAATCTACCTCTCATAACCCAACAACATAAAATAACAACTAATTAACAAACATTAAGTAACATGGTATTGATAAACATCATTCCATAAATCGTTTAACAACAGATAAACTAATAACTGGTACCATAGTACCGGTAAATGTTAATCCATAAATCATATAATAATTTCAATAGATTCTTTGTCGTTCATTTATCATGATAGCATAACATCGTTACGTGGGATATCGTATAACCAACTTGCATATACCAACCAGAGAAAACACAACATAAGCAAAACCTCATGAACCACATCACCGACCTCCACACATGGTTCACTATAGACCTCAAGTATCAAAACCAACCTTACGTATCACAACCACGAATTGGAAAAACACACCAACTAGCTCATCCTGTTGTAAACAAAGGCCAATGGTAATCTCAACTATTAGTCACACAATTTCTACTAATGCAAATGACCATTTACCCACACAAGCTCACGTTGCTGAAGTCAGCGGCCCTTGTGGTTATGCACATGAGCTCACGCAGCTGCAGTCAGCAGCCTTTGTAGCGGCGGCCAAAAGCAGTGCATCGATTGTAGTGACATCAAGAGGGTTTTTAAAGGATCTTTTTATCGTGGTTGTAATGACGTCAAGAGGGTTTTGAAAGATCTTTTTCATCATGAAACTATATCCGTAACACCCACTCAAACCTTAAACGATCTATATCAGATAAGCAAGATAACACATAACAAATAAACACTCATGATTAGAGAGAGACACGTATAGAGAGAGAATGGTGCTTATCCATTTCCTTTCGAAAAGATGTTCTCGTCTTAAAACATGTTTTTCTAGTTTTCTTCTTCCAAATTAGGTTTGAGCAAGGCCCTACAAAGGGTAGAACTAGGTTCTGATACCATCAGTCACGCCCCAAAATCTTTTGGTAAAAATATCAGAGTTTTTCTTTTTGGGCGTGAAGAAAGAAAGGGGAAGAAGGCGTACATGATATCAAATAGAAAGAAAGAGGAAATGATAAGAAGAGGTACACCTGCAACCTCGGATACAACCGATAAAATAGAGTTTGAAACCTTATGCAGTGGAAAAACCATCAGGATCCTTTACAAAAAAGGAGAAATACAATTTTCTTTTACAAACGAACAACATATCTTTAAAAGTCAAAACCAGAAAATGGACACAGTTGATAGGGCACCCCTCTCTCTACGCGTCAAGTTTCTCTTCATCTCCTGTAGTGTGAGTACAGAATAGGGATGAGTGCGTTGAATACACTCATGGGGATATTTTCCTTATTTTAACATTTATTAGGTAAGCTTAACAAATCCAACATATACTAGTTCGGCAAGTAGTCACAGCATATAAAATGCATAACACACAATGTAGAACACACGGCTCTAGGAGCACTCAACTATACTCGGTGCGTTTTACGGGCCACCAGTCTATCCCTAACGTATGGTGCTTTTTACGGGCCACCAGTCCATCCCTAACATGACTTAGGACATCCGTTCATGTTTATCGTAATCATAAGGTATGCATGATCCACGTTTATCGTATCCATAAGGTATGCATGAATATAATAATCACAGCATATAATCATAGCACATAGAGTTCAATAGTTCAAATATCAAATACGGAAAATCAATTAACATATTGAGTTTAGAAGTTACCTCCACCTCGTTCGGTGGTTACCACGTGAGTAGCGAGTACCAAGGATCTCGTGTCTCAAATCTCGTGTCTTAAATCTCAATCCAATAAGTAGCCTACATGAGTTATAACATTTCTTAGATCCTTAACAAAGTATAAATAAAGCTATAAAAGATTCCGATGGAAAAACGATCGTTAAAAGTGCGATGGATCGAGAGATCTAAAGATCGAAGTTGAAGAAACGAGAAGGGCAGATCATTCTAAGTGGCTGAAATGATAGGAAATGAAATTTGGGTCACGACGGAAAAAGAATGAGCTCAATCGGAGTTAAAACGAGCTCAAACGGAGCATTTTAAGTTCAGGGGTATTTTGATAATTTTGGCCAAAGGGTTGACTTTGACCGGGCCCACGACCCTCGGTCAACGACATCTTATCGGCGATGACTCGATGTTGACGTACGGCGCAGAAAATGGGGTTCGGAACAAAAACACGGCATCGCGTGCGACGAGGCACGTGCGCACCCGGCACCGGGTGAAAAACCCGGTGGCCTTAGCGTATCACCCGGTAGCTGCCGAGTTTTCTCGGCAGCGGGTAACACGGCGCTCGGCAGCTACCGAGTTTTCTCGGCAGCCTCGACCCCCGGTGCTCTCGTCACCTGCGCGCGCGCGTCTCCCATCGTCCACGCCTGCGCGCACGTCTCCCGGCGCTGTGTCCCAGTGCGCGCCCGCATGCGCACACGTCCACCTCAGCGCCCATCCGCGCGTGCACCCCCGGCCCCGGCGCACACCCCCGCGCGCACACCCCCGCGCGCACATCCCGTACCCCCAGCGGCCGGCACCCGGTGCTTGCCCACCAGTGTACACCCGCGACCCGGCGCACCACCACCAGCACAGCTGCCGGCCGGCGGCAACGGCTGCGGCGGCGGAAAAAAAAGAGAAAAGAGAGAGAAACTTACTTGTTTGCGTCGCTTTCATTTTCGTCGGAAGTATGAAAATTTTGAATTGAATGAGCCCCTATTTATAGATTTTAAAAGTTACTATTTACCAAGTAAATTTAAATTACCATTCATTAAAATATTATTTTTCCTTTTTACCGTTCATCCGGGTTTTACCCCCTTGTTTTACCTAACCTTCGTATTTGACTCTTTTCTTTGCCATTTGAGCTACGGGTCTCCGATTGACCCCTAGTTCGTTTCTATCTTCTCGTTTATTTCGATACGCATCTAATGGTATAAAAATATTCTATGTTCCAAGTCTAAGAAAATTATCGATCTAAATCGTATTAAACACATATCTGAAACGCACGTAATTAATTAAACAGTCAAAATATACACACATAATTATTAAGTCATGGTTCAAATATTTAATTATTCAATTATGCATCTTTTTTATCCAGGGCGCTACAGCATTGTGGTTAGAAAGATCGAGAGTTTTGTCAGGGATCTCAGCAGAGATTATCCTATCAATATCACTTGGTGTTTGATATTTATTCGCTGGATCAAGGAACAACAAAATATGTGCATACGGTAATCCACGCTTCTGAAATTCAACTGTGTATATCACTGCAAAAAGTAAAACATTAAAAATTAAAATTAACAACTATTATAGAAACATTTATATTAAAAATAAATAGTTAAATACAATATGTAAAACAAAAACAAACAAAACATGGAATACAACTAATACCAGCTCTCACAACACCAAATACTTTATTCTTACGAAGGTCCTTCACTAAGCCATCCAATTTCATCTTAAATACACGACACACAATATCAGGACGATCTTCAGCTTTTGATCCCCTACTATCGAGATATCTCACTATTTCGGGCCACTTCGGATTACATGTGAATGTTATAAAGAGATCTGGATAACCAATCCAACTACATATAGACATTGCATCCTGGTAGTTTTGAATCATGAAATGTGGCCCACCAGTGAAAGATAATGGGAGAATCACTCGACGTCCCAACATACATGGATTAGTCTCACCTCGTAGTAATGCTTCCGCTAAACCCTTATACATCTCACATCTTAACTCTTTCTGATGGGTACGAATATACATCAATCTTGAAGACTCTATCATTATAAAAGCATCGACCACAAATTGTTGAGTCAATCGTCTTGCATACAAAATTGTAGAAAACTGATCTTTCCGTTCATGGAGTCAATAACAAAACCACTCTCGAATACTAACTTTTTTTCTCGACTTAATCTCATAATTATCACCTACACAAAAAGAAATATCCTCCCTATATCCATCATCACCATATGGAAATAATAAGGGATATTGTAAAGGAAGATATGTCGCATTCAACTCATTTATTCTCTGCAACTGCCCTGTTCGAGTCTCAACTATTATATCTCTATCCCCTAAAGACTCATCGAAATCACCAACCAATAGAGCTGCAACTTCAGACACATCAGGCAGATTATATACTCTAGCATCTCGGCCCCGTCTACCAATCAACCTCAACTTCACATTGGAGATATCCCCTTCATTCAATCTATCTCTAGTCATTCGAAATGACCTCACCAATACATTGTGTTCATCCAGCATTGACTTTAAGCCTGAAACAATCTCAGTATGAAGAGTATTCATATTTTGACCAGACCTATGAATTAAAGGAATATAAACTATAACTTATTCAAATTACGTAATAAAAATGATCATATTTAAAAATTAAATTAAATTATATAATTGCCAAAACATTTAAAAAAAAATACCTGACACATTTAATTCGATTGCTAACTTCATTTTCAGTATCATATATATAGAGCTGTGCGAACTTTGGAGTTGATCCTTCCACCGGTAACAAACTACCCATCAAATGATAATTTTTACCATGCAACTTAAAAATGGGAGGACAATTGCCCACATTAGTAGAGTAATCAATCTTCCCCCCATCGATGTGAAAGAAAACATGCTATTGTATGACCTTATATTATCCATAAAATGATTACTTTTTTCATTCACTCCATGAAAAAGATCATACAACATGCTAGGTGGTTCTTGAAACGGAGGGAGTTGAATTTTTCCTTGTCCACAACATAATGAGTACTTTGGTTGCCTTGCATTAAAATGAGCTTGCAACCGCTCTTCATACCAGAATATTGCATTGCAGAAAATACACATATAATATGGATCCCCTATGTCCCAATAATCTGTAAGCTTGTAGTAAAAGGTTTAAGTTAACACAATGATATAAATAAAATAATAAATAAATACAAACGTAAAAAACATACCAATACTATTAAGAACTGTCTCAACGTCGTGCAAACTCAAACCTGTGACCAAATATATGTAATGTAAAATAACACCTTACACTGCAATAGTTGCAAATAATATTTTCAATTTTGAATTAATAATACCTTCTACAGGTGCACGATATAATTCGCAACCAGCTAATTCATCCAAAGGCGACATAGGTAGTGGATGACACATCACAGTTTTATTTAATAGACTTTCTTCGTCAGGCAAGTCAGTCACATTATATGAATTAATAGGAGATCGTTGTCTGTTCAAATCAAATACTGCATTGCTGTGAACTCCTCTAATTGACCCAATAAGACTCGTCGAACAAACTATACCAAAACAATGAAGACTTAATTAAAAATGGGTTATACACTTCCGCTTATTACATTAAATAAATTAACATTATTTAAAATAAATCACAAGTACACATATAATGATTTAAATTTAATATATTGAATAATTAAGATGTGTTTAGTAGTGAGTGAATGTCTATAACACCACTTATATAGAAATTATGATATGCAGTGTAGATCACATATAATATGATAACTAAAGTTACCATTAGTAATATCGCCGAATGGGGTCCCACGATAATGAACAGTTGACAATATAGACACATCAATTAAAGCATTCTCTGCGAAAAAGAAAAAAAAAATTGTCTTCAATCAATCAAAAATTAAAATTATACATAAAAAATGCAAATTCCAATATGCATATAAAATAAAAGCTACTTTGAAACTTTTACAGGTACGCACTAATATAGCACTAATATAAGAATATTCTAATACATATAAAGATAAAAACTACTTTGAAACTTTTACAGGTACACACTAATATATGAATATTCTACTTATTGAAATGGATAAGCTAATCATTCCAAATAAAATTATTAAGTACTCTCACTCAGCTTTATATAAAATTCATATCCAAGGGGATTCAAAATTAAGGTATTATTCTGAATTCATCATTGTACATATCAACTTATACATATCAAGTTTCTTCCACTAATTCATAAGATGAAGTTCATTTTTTTCATCTCTTCTTAATTATTTTCATTACAACTTTCCCCAACTCAATGTAAATTTGAAATTGGAAACTATCACCAACAAAATTTAAAAGTAGATCAATTGAGAAAATAAAATCAATAATTACAATGGAACCTAAAAAAACAAAAAATTAAGAGATAAGTGATAAGAAAACAACATACATATAAGAGCTAAATATTAAAAAAAAAAACAGAAATTTGAGATAGGGAAACATTATGAAAGCTCACATGTATAAATATTAAATGGATTAGATAAGCAACATTAAAACTAATACATCTTTTAGTGATTGGGTTGGAATAATTTTGAAAGAGAAATAACAAAACAATGGTAAAATAACACTTATTTTTGAATCAAATGAAGTGATTTATTTTCATACACTAAATTTAATATAACTATATAACTTACAAAGAAAATAATTTTTTTTTGGTCCAACAACTATAAACTGAAATTTAAATACCAATAAACAAAACAATAATACAACACACAATATTCTATAATAATTTTCCAAAATCATTTATTAATAACCAAAGCTAAGTGAATGATACCCATTTATTTAATTTACATACACACTAAAGCAATTTTAAATAAAACAAACGTCATTTAGTAACAGCAAATTTCATAGGAAAACTAACTTAAGTTCCAAATATTACTAATTAAGTTATATAGATAATTATGATAACAAATACGTTCTTAATAACATAATTAAATTGAATATTTCATCTCAAGCAAATCTAAAAAAATACTTTCAAGAGAATTTTTGGCCCCCTGCTCATCTGACCGGATCGATTAGCCGGAATGAAAGAGAGCCGAGGATTGAACCAGGCCAGCATCATTCTACCTTATGGTCGGGACCGACCAGGATAACGGACCCGAGCTGTAAGAACCACATCAGATCACTTGAGCCGACCAGAATAGGAGAATCCGACCAGAATTAATAAGGTGGACAAATTGACAATTCGGATGAGCAGAAAAGAGTTAATATTTCAAGGAGCCTTCATGAAAGGAAACAAATCTATGATCAAATCGTATCCTATCTAGATAGATTTTAACTAGATTTTTTCCTTATCTGTACCCTAAAATCAAGGGATTTATTCTTTACTTTCCAAGTTTTATATCCCAGGTCTAGCCTATAAATAGGGCCTCAATTATCATTCAAAGGGGGAATTTTTGGATCCGAAATTATTGTAATTAGAGAGTTTTTTACTCTCAATCTGATATATAAAACGTTATGTACGGCCAAAACTGACCGACCAGAACAAGCGTAGCAAATTTGCCCGAGCAGGCACTGGGCACAGTCTTTTTCTTATTTTATTCGATTTTCATATCATTTGATCGATTCGATTTACTTGAGCCGGATCGAGATTTTTGGTGTTAGGCTAGGATTTTGTACTCTACAAAATCTGACGTCAACATTTGGCGTTAGATGGAGGGGATTGAACCTTCGCACATCTTTATGACGACCAACACGTTCAACCAGGAAGACATGGGAATCTCACCAGATCCCCAAAAACTATTGCCTGACGGCTCTGGTCAACGCCAGCAATACGACACCCCTGGAGTCGTAAGCAACACTCCATAGGAAAGGATTCCCATGGGCATCCCATTAGTGACCGAGCCCAGGGGGATCGAAATGACTTCGGAGGAGATCAAGGTTATGATGTTTCAACTCAGTGAGAGATTAAAAGAAGCTGAGGCTAAGGAGAAGAGCCGAAGAATTCACGATCTTGAGGATACTCAATCCTCAAATGAGCCGCGGAACAAACGGAAGGACAAAGAAAAGGATGTAGTGACCGAGCAACGACCAGAAAGGACCCCGCCACCAGAAGAAAGTCGACAAGAAACCCAGTTCTACCTGACCCGATCTGCAGCACCAATCAAAACATGGAGCGTGTTTGACTGAATAGGCCCCGCCTCCGCTCGCGAGGCCAGGAAGTCTCAGAAGATGCTGGATTTCGGGAATGAATATCGACGAGACAAAAAACGGGCAGAGAGCAGGAACTCCGGGGACGAAGATGAAGAGCAGAGGCTCAGACAGAGGTTGGCTGAGATTGAATCCAAGAGACCAAGACCCGTACAGGAGAGGACGCGGAAGAAAAACTCATCTTTCATAGATCAGATTTCTAATCGGATTACTCCCACCAAATTCAAAGTATCCCCAATCGGTCTCTATAATGGCGAAACGGACCCGAGCTCACACATAGACAAGTACGCTTCGTGGATGGAGCTGCAAGGGGTCGGGGAGGAGCTCATGTGCAAAGCTTTCCCCTTGACGTTAGGAGACCGAGCTTAGAGATGGTTCTGATCACTACCAGATTCTTCCATCGGAGGATGGAAAGAGCTAACTGACCTTTTTCTCACACAATTCATGGGCTAGAAGACGAGGTCTACCCCGAAAGAAAGACTGGTGAATATCAAACAAGGCAGAGACGAATCGCTGAGATCCTACATGGACAGGTTCAACAAGCTCGTTTTGGAAATGGAACACGTTTCCGATGATGCGGTGCTCATGACGATCATGGCCGGCCTTCGTCCAAAAACAAGGCTCTGGTGGAATGTCCATGAACATGGCCCCAGGACATACCACGATTTCCTAAGCCGAGCAGAGAGATATATCGGAGCCGAAGAGGCTGTACCAGAGGAAAGACCAACCCAAGAAAGAGGGGAAGAGAAGGAGAAAAGGAAGAGCACAACACCCTTTAAGCCCCCAGGAGAGTTTAAAGTCTATAAAAACGAGGAGCTGGATCGGGTCAGACACATCCTGACAGTCAGTTCGGCCCAGGTACTTACTAAGCTGCAAGGCCAGAACATGCTGTCAGTCCCGAGACCAATGAAAGTCGATCATGCTCGGTTAAATCAGAACATGTATTATCAATACCACAAATCTCCGGGACATGATACAGACAGATGCAGGGCTCTTCTGATCGAGCTCATGAGGTTGATCGATTGGGGTCACCTCAAGGAATACGTTAAGAATCCCGAGCAGAGGCCACAACAACCTCCCCCGCCACCTCAGCTCGGAGCAATTCGAGAAATTCACACACTCGTGAATAATAACTTTGGTGAGCAGAGATTATCAAAGAGGATGAGGAGGGAGCAGATCAGAGAAGCAAGGAACGAGTATCAAAGATGTCACCCTCCAAGGTCAGAACCGATCCACGCACCTTTAATATTTACCGAGCAGGACATAGAAGGGAGAGTACAACCCCACATCGATGCCTTGGTGGTATCGCTAAACATCGGCCTTACAATGGTCCACAGAGTCCTGATCAACACAGGAAGCTACGCCAACATACTCCACCTAAACACCTTTAAAAGGATGGGACTTCATGAATCCGACCTCCAACCTTGCTCGGATTCGATCCAAGGGTTCGGAGGACAGATAACACGCACGATTGGAACGTGTGAGCTCAAGGTCGTATTCGGAGCCGGAGATAAGACAGTTCACACAACGACTGAGTTCAAAGTGGTGGACCTGAACTCGGTCTATAACGCAATCTGGGGACAACCACTCCTGGCTAAGATAAAAACAGTAATATCAATACATCATCTGGCCATCAAATTCCCGGTCGGAGATGAGGTATACGTAATCTGAGGCAATCAAATGGCTGCTCGAGAGTGTGAGTCAGGCTCGAAGCCGAGGGAGCTCAACATCATCGAGCAGGCTGAAATGGGACAGGAAATGACAGAAGTAGCAAATCAAGTCCCAGATTCGGGATTAGGAGTCGATCTTGAACTCATCGAGCTAGATTCCGAAGCCGAGCCAAAACTCAACCGAGCAGCGAAGAGGAGGCCAACCGACACCATGAAGGTTGGCACGACCACCATGCCGACCGACTAGAAGTTAGACGAGGAAATGGCCGACCAAAATGTTAAATGGGAGACTTTGGATCCCAGGATGGAGAAGCCCAAGAAAAGGGCAACGCCGGTGGAAGAACAGGATATGATCCAACTGGATAAAAGCAGACCAGAGATAAAGCTCAAAATTGGCAGAAATTTACGAGAACCGTTTAGGGGAGAGCCCATAGCTTTCCTGGCCAAGAATATGGATGTCTTCGCCTGGTGCCATAAGGACATGGTAGGCATCCAACCAGAAGATGCATGCCATCATCTGAATATAGACCCCAATGCCAAGCCGGTGGTATAAAAAAGATGGAGGCTTAGTCCGGATAGGTACGAGGGTTTAGAGTTGGAGGTTCAGAAGCTACTCAGAAATGGCTTCATTAGGGAATGTGAATACGCAGTTTGGGTAGCTAACCCAGTCCTGGTTAAAAAGGCTAATGGATCTTGGAGGTTGTGTGTAGACTTTACCGACCTCAATAAAGCATGCCCCAAGGACTGTTTCCCTCTGCCAAACATAGACCAGCTGGTAGATACAATAGCTGGACACGAAGTCATGAGCTTCATGGACGCATACTCGGGCTATCAGTAGATACCCATAGCCGAGCACGATCAAGAGCACACAATATTTGTTACGGACCGGGCCTAGTACTGTTACAAGATGATGTCTTTTAGCCTAAAAATGTTGGGGCTACCTACCAGAGATTGGTCAATAAAATGTTTGCAGCCCAGATCGGAAAAACCATGGAAGTGTACGTAGACGATATGCTGGTGAAATCAAAGAAAGTGGAGGACCACGTGGCCAACCTGGTGGAAATGTTCGACATATTAAGGAAATACAGGATGAAACTTAACCCGAAGAAATGCTCATTCGGGGTCGGCTCAGGAAAATTCCTGGGCTATATGGTGAGCCAGTGAGGAATCGAAGCCAATCCCGAGAAGATCGACGCGATCGTGAAGCTAACACCCCCAAGGATGGTGAAGGATGTCCAAAGCCTAACCGGGAAAGTGGTCGCACTGAACAGATTTATATAGCGTTCTACTGATAAATGCAAGCCTTTCTTCAACTTGATCAGAAAAGATGGTAAATTCGAGTGGAATAGTGAATGTGAAAAAGCCCTGGAGGAATTGAAAAAATCATTGATGGAGGCCCCAGTTGTAGCACCCCAGACCAAAACGAGCATAATTTATTAATTAAATATTTAAACTCATAATTGAATAATTATGTGCGTATGTTTTAACTGTTTAATTAATTATGTGTGTTTCAGATACATGTTTAATACACGAATTAAATCGATAATTTTCCTAGACGTGGAACATAGGATTTTATTATATCATTAGATACGCAATAGAAAAGCGAGAAGATAGAAATGAACTAGGGGTCAATCGGAGACCCATAGCTCAAATGATGACGAAAGGGGCAAACCCCGGAATTTCGGAACAGAAAATCGGAAAATATTATCGATGAATAGTAGCGTGGAAAAGTCAACGATGAACAATAACGTAGATATTTCTCGTGAATAGTAACCTTGGATTTTCTATAAATAGAGGTGATTTCGATTCAAAAATCACCGTTTCTTCGATCGAGCGAAAACCGACGAAAACACGTAAGTCCTTCCTTCTCTCTTTTCCCGTCCTTATGTTTTCCGGCGCACCGCCGCCGGCCGATGGTCGGAAAATTTCAAAGTTGTCGGTTTCGGTCGATTTTGGCACAAGATGTTCGTCTCGACGAGAAGATTCTAGAATAGGTCTCGGAATTCAATTTCGATTACTCGTTCGCCGGAAAACGACGAAAAATAGCCTTGAAACCCTAACCCTAACCCTTGCACCACCCTTTCTCTCTCCTCTGTGTTTTCTCTCTCCACCGCACCGGAGCTGCTGCCGGAGGCCGCCGGAGGTTGGGGTCAGTCGCTGGAGGGGTGGCGCTGCCGTGGGTGGCGGCACCGAAGATGGACAGTATATATATATGTGTATACGTACATGTGTGTGTATATATGTGTGCTAGTGTGTGTGTTTGGTTGCATGTTGTTGGGGGCGGTGCCGGGTGGCGCCGCCGTGTGGGGCAGAACAGCCGGCGATGGGAGGTCGACGGCGAGGGTTCGGGGGACGCAACCGGCGGCTAGTGGCCGCCGGCCAAGCAACAATAGTGGGTGTGTGTGTGTGTTTACACCCTACGCTATGTGTGTGTGTGTGTGCAAGCTGTGTGCGTGTGTGTGTGTGCGCGGCGGTGGTGGTGGCCGGCGACTAGGGATCGCCGGCCAAGGTCACTGAGGGCGGTGGTGGTCGCCGGCGGCAGGTGGTCGACGGCCAAGTCAGATAAGTGTGTGTGTGTGTGTCTCATGTGCGTGTATATATGGCTGTGTGTGTTTTGGGTTAGCCGGGAAAGGTTGCCGGCGACGAGGGGTCACCGGCGGAGGTATTGGGAGTGGTCGCCGGCGATAGGAAGTCGCCGGCCGGAGTTTTGAAGTTTTTGGATGAGTTCGAAAAACTGAGCATCAAAGGATTTTGCGGCGAGTTTCCGGGCACTATTCACTGCCGGAATCCGGCGAGGGATGGCCGGAGGTGGTAGCTGACGATGCGAGGTTTCCGGCGAACCTGGTGGCGACGGCGGAGGACGGCGCCACCGCGCCGGGTGGCGCTGGGAAGGTGGCATGTCGAGCAGCATTGACGCCGGTGACCTGGGAAGGGCTGGCCGAGAAAACTCGACCAGCCTAGTCGGGCCACGCGAGCTGCCGAGAAAACTCGGCAGCTGCCGAGTCTGCCGAGCCGAGCTACCGAGTCTGCCGAGACCCGCTGCCGAGCTGCCGAGAAAACTCGGCAGCTGCCGAGCCGCCGAGTACCAGGCGCGCCCGTCGCGAGCCGACGCGCACGCGACGCTGTGTTTTCAATCTGAACCCCTCTTTTTCCGCCATTCATCTTTTTCAAGTCATCGCCGATGAGACATCGTTGACCAGGTCTGTGGGCCCGGTCAAAGTCAACCATTTGACCAAAATTACAATTTTACTCCTAAACTTAAAATGCTCCGTTTGAGCTCGTTTTAACTCCGATCGAGCTCATTCTTTTTCCATCGTGACCCAAATTTCATTTCCTATCATCTCAGCCCTTTGTGTTGAACTTCCAGACTTGTCTCCAAAATTCCAATCTTTAGATCGTTCAATCTGTCGCGTCTTTAACGAACGATTTTCCGCCGGAACCCTTTACAGCTTTATTTATACTGTATTTAAGATCTAAGAAACACCGTAACTGTGTAGACTACTTGTTGGACTAAGCTTTGAGTTATCAAGTTATCAGACTTTCGGTTCTAGCGACTCACGTGGTAACCACTAAACGAGGTGGGGGTAATTTCTAACCTTTTATTTGTTTACTGTTTTCCCTATTTAAATGCATGATTGAGGAATACTAAATGTTGTGTATATACTTGTTATGCCATGATATTACTGTGAAAGGACTGAGGTCCTCTGATCATGCATTCTGTTCGTCTCCTAATATATTCTACTACTCTATTGAGGTTTGGTGGTCCTCTTGAAATGCACCAACGGTGTATACCGTTATATAGGATAAGACAGGGGAATCCCGCACCTATTCATCCCTTGTCATTTCTAATATCTGCTGTGCATTTTATGTGTTGTGACAACATGGCTGTAGTTTATTTTTTAGTATTTTATAACTGTTGTACGAGGCGGATGTTATCCCCACGAGTGTATTCTACGCACTCACCCCTTAATTTGTACTCACAATACAGGAGATGAGGAGACTGAGGAACCATAAATGGAGGGAGATGGTGATATCTGTGGGCCTTATGTGTAGAATGATGTAACTTAAACATTTTCAAACTAAGTTTCAAACAATTTATGTCTTTGTAATATTTTGGGTATTTGTAAGGATGTGAGATCCTGATGTATAGTTCCCGTTACGTATGATGTATATTATCGATGTGAGACCGATTGTTATCGGCTGAGGCCGATGGTTGTTATGAGATGGTTTCTCATTGTCCCTTACCTCTTTCTTCTGTTGTCTCCTACTTAATTCTTTCTGTGTGAGTTATGTGTCCCTTGCTTTTCTATCTTCACGCTCGGGTAAAACTCTGATATTTTATGAAAAGATTTTGGGGTGTGACACTGGTGCTCGTGAAACCCGAGACAAGAGAAAAGTTACAGCTTTACCTAGCATTATCATCCTATACGATCAGTGCGGTCCTTGTCCGAGCAGAGAAAGCCACCTAACAACCGGTGCATTACGTCAACCAATCCCTCCATGACGCTGAGCTCAAATACCCGGCCATGGAAAAACTGGCTTATGCTCTGGTCATCTCGGCCAGGAAATTACGACCATACTTCTTAGTCCACTAGGTCGAGGTACTAACAAATTTTCCTTTGAAACAGGTCCTCACCCGACTTGATTCATCTGGTCGTCTACTGAAATGATCCGTTGAGCTTGGACAATATGACATTCATTACTCACCAAGAACAACAATCAAGGGTTAGGCCCTAGCAGACTTTATCGCTGAATTCACTCCTACAATCATACTTGAGGAGGAAAAGGTCGAGAGGCCTTGGAAAATGTTTGTAGACGGGTCTTCCACGCAGACGGCAGCGGGAACCGACATCGTGCTCATCAGGCCCACAAACAAGTATTTCTGTTCAGCTTTGAGATTCAAATTCCCAGCAACGAACAACGAAGCAGAATACGAAGCTTTGTTGGCCGGGTTAGAGATGGCCAGACAATTCGGGATGGATGACCTCGAAGTTTTCAGTGATTCACTTCTGGTCGTCAACCAAATCTCAGGAGAATACACCGCAAGAGACGACAAGATGGCGAGATACCTAAGATCGGTAGAAATGGCCTTGGGAGAATTTAAAAAGATCCGAGCCGAACAAATTCCAAGAACAAAGAACACCCAAGCTGACGCCCTAGCCTGACTCGTAATAAGTGAAGGAGCAGAAGACATCGGGTCAGTTAACATCGGCATGATCGAAAGCTCGGTCCTGCACCAGAAGACGATATACACAACCAAGCAAAGTGGTAATTGGATGACTCCGATCATCTAATAGTTAGAAGGGGAAATGAGCCCGATGACCAGATCGAGGCTCGAAAACTGAGAATACGATCTGCCCGCTACACACTGCAGAAAGGAATTCTATACAAAAGGGGTTTTCCCCTACCTTTGTTAAGATGCTTAGATGAGCAAGAGGCTGATTACGCATTGAGGGAAGTTCATGATGAAGAGATTGGAGGAGAGAGAATATGGGGGAGAGATGAGAGAAAGTGCAAACTATTATCAGCCGATAGCCGGCGATCGGCACTGCCGATCGACGATCCGAGTCCGGATTCATGACGGTCTCGGCGAGGATTCGATTTGGGTATAAGATCGGCTCCGATCGGTGGCCGGATGAAGAGATTGGAGGAGAGAGAAAATGGGGGAGAGATGAGAGAAAGAGCGAACTGTTATCGGTCGATTGCCGGCGATCGGTACAGTCGATCGACGATCCGAGCCCGGTTTCATGACAGGCTCGGCGAGGGCTTCAATTTGGGTATAAGATCGGCTCCGATCGGTGGCCGGATGAAGAGATTGGAGGAGAGAGAATATGGGGGAGAGATAAGAGAAAGAGCGAACTGTTATCAGCCGATAGCCGGCGATCGGCACGGCCGATCGACGATCCGAGTCCGGATTCATGACGGACTCGGTGAGGGCATCGATTTGGGTATAAGATCGGCTTCGATCGGTTGTCGGATGAAGAGATTGGAGGAGAGAGAAAATGGGGGAGAGATAAGAGAAAGAGAGAACTGTTATCGGCCGATTGCCGGCGATCGGCACGGCTTATCGACGATCCGAGCCCAAATTCATGACGGGCTCGGCGAGGACTTCGATTTGGGTATAAGATCGGCTCCGATCGGTGGCCGGATGAAGAGATTGGAGGAGAGAGAAAATGGGGGAGAGATGAGAGAAAGAGCGAACTGTTATCGGCCGATAGCCGGCGATCGGCATGGCCGATCGACGATCCGAGCTCTGATTCATAACGGACTCGGCGAGGGCTTCGATTTGGGTATAAGATCGGCTCCGATCGGTGGCCGGATGAAGAGATTGGAGGAGAGAGAAAATGGGGGAGAGATGAGAGAAAGAGCAAACTGTTATCGGCCGATAGCCGGCGATAGGCACGGCCAATCGACGATCCGAGCCCGGATGCATGATGGGCTCGGCGAGGGCTTCGATTGGGGTATAAGATCGGCTCCGATCGGTGGCCGGATGAAGAGATTGGAGGAGAGATGAGAGAAAGAGCGAACTGTTATCGGCCGATTGCCGGCGATCGGCAAAGTCGATCGACGATCCGAGCCTGATTTCATGACGGGCTCGGCGAGGGCTTCGATTTGGTATAAGATCGGCTCCGATCGGTGGCCGGATGAAGAGATTGGAGGAGAGAGAATATGGGGGAGAGATGAGAGAAAGTGCAAACTGTTATCAGCCGATAGCCGGCGATCGGCACTTCTGATCAACGATCCGAGTTCGGATTCATGACGGTCTCGGCGAGGATTCGATTTGGGTGTAAGATCGGCTCCGATCGGTGGCCGGATGAAGAGATTGGAGGAGAGAGAAAATGGGGGAGAGATGAGAGAAAGAGCGAATTGTTATCGGTCGATTGCCGGCGATCAGTACGGTCGATCGACGATCCGAGCCCGGTTTCATGACGAGCTCGGCGAGGGCTTTGATTTGGTTATAAGATCGGCTCCGATCGGTGGCCGGATGAAGAGATTGGAGGAGAGAGAATATGGGGGAGAGATGAGAGAAAGAGCGAACTGTTATCAGCCGATAGCCGGCGATCGGCACGGCCGATCGACGATCCGAGTCCGGATTCATGACGGACTCGGTGAGGGCATCGATTTGGGTATAAGATCGGCTCCGATCGGTTGTCGGATGAAGAGATTGGAGGAGAGAGAAAATTGGGGAGAGATGAGAGAAAGAGAGAACTGTTATCGGCCGATTGTCGGTGATCGGCATGGCTTATCGACGATCCAAGCCCGAATTCATGACGGGCTCGGCGAGGACTTCAATTTGGGTATAAGATCGGCTCCGATCGGTGGCCGGATGAAGAGATTGGAGGAGAGAGAAAATGGGGGAGAGATGAGAGAAAGAGCGAACTGTTATCGGCCGATAGCCGGCGATCGGCACGGCCGATCGATGATCCGAGCTCTGATTCATGACGGGCTCGGCGAGGGCTTCGATTTGGGTATAAGATCGGCTCCGATCGGTGGCCGGATGAAGAGATTGGAGGAGAGAGAAAATGGGGGAGAGATGAGAGAAAGAGCGAACTGTTATCGGCCGATAGCCGGCGATTGGCACGGCCGATCGACGATCCGAACCCGGATGCATGACGGGCTCGGCGAGGGCTTCGATTTGGTTATAAGATCGGCTCCGATCGGTGGCCGGATGAAGAGATTGGAGGAGAGAGAAAATGGGGGAGAGATGAGAGAAAGAGCAAACTGTTATCTGCCGATTGCCGGCGATCGGCACGGCCTATCGACGATCCGAGCCCAGATTCATGATGGGCTCGGCGAGGACTTCGATTTGGGTAGAAGATCGGCTTCGATCGATGGCCGGATGAAGAGATTGGAGGAGAGAGAAAATGGGGAAGAGATGAGAGAAAGAGCGAACTGTTATCGGCCGATCGATGATCCGAGCCCGGATTCATGACGGGCTCGGCGAGGGCTTCGATTTGGGTATAAGATCGGCTCCGATCGGTGGCCGGATGAAGAGATTGGAGGAGAGAGAAAATGGGGGATAGATGAGAGAAATAGTGAACTGTTATCGGCCGATTGCCTGCGATCGGCACGGTCGATCGACGATCCGAGACCGGATTCATGACGGGCTCGGCGAGGGCTTCGATTTGGGTATAAGATCGGTCCGATCGGTGGCTGGATGAAGAGATTGGAGGAGAGAGAAAATGGGGGAGGAGAAACGAGTGGGAAAAACATTAAAATTGGGGGCGATTGTAATACAATCGCCGGAAAATGGACTAAAATTGGGACAAAAGGACCAAATAGTGACGATTTTTTGATTAAATGGACTAAAAGTGAAAAAAAAATTCATAGTGGACTATAATCGGACAGTAGCTTTTGCTTATGTTTGATCCTTTGCACTCATAAATGTCTCTGTAATACCACAGCATCGACTTGTATATACACGAAGTCACGATCAGATTCTATCTTATTATATTCGTGAATACAATTTCTTAGAAATTTCATCAACGAAATAAGAAATTTCCATTTCAAACTTGTACGAAAAGCTATATCTCTGAGGACATTTTTTCATTTCAAACTTGTAAGAAAATGTAAGAAATTTCCTTTTTTTCATTCAATTATTAATATGGGTCAAATACTTGTAAAGACGAACTAATAATGCCTACGGCTGTTGAAATACAGATCAATAATCAGAGGACTAAATGGAAAATTTAGTTCAACATAATTATGCCTCTTTTTTGCCACCGATGACTTAGCATTAGTTTCATTGTGAGGAGATAGCTAAAATTTTTATATATTTTTATTCATTTAGTTTTGCAATGAACTCCTAACTAGATACTATGTGAAAGAGTATAAATGATGATTTTCAACCCACCGTGAACATATTTTAAATGTCCATTGCTAATATGAAAAAATCTCATAAGTTTACATATTATAATTTGAAATTGATGATTTTCTTAAATTTATGACACATCAAATGTTCCCATGAATAAGATAACAAACCTCATGAAAAAATATATATATTTGGAATATTTTATATCCGTGAATGAACTTGACCAAATAAACTATTTATTAGGATTTAAACTAAAATCTCAACCTCAAACATCTAACTCTTAAATCATATTGGCTTACTTAGTATGATAGAAGAGGTGTTTTGAAGGTCTCCTTTTGACAAGCATTTTAATTTTATTTTTTTTAATAAAAACGTTTTACCTCCAAATAATGAATCTGACACATTTTATGTGCTTCATTCAATCCACGTGGCCAAGCTTAATTAGTAGACACATCATCCTTAATCATCTCTTTATCTCCTTTTTGCAGTGTATTTATTTTAATGACAATTAATTAAGAATTAATATTACTCCATCCAATCATAAATAAATATCATTTAGAAATTAAGGGGTGTGTTTGGCTAAGCACTTCATTACTAAGTTGTTGAGGACTTTGGATGAATAAGATGTGAAATTTATAAGATGTTAACAATGACAATTGTATGATTATTATCAAATATGAATTAATCAAAAATAAGATCTTCTTTTACAAATCAGATTTGAAATCATCTTACATAAATCTTAAAAGATAACGTATAAGTTCATTACATTTTCAAAATAGTGACGACATTGTTAAATTTATTTAATTTGATCCGCGTATTTATGATTGGAAAGGAGTATTAGCAAAAAAACTAGGCACCTTCTCGTACACGTCAAATCGTGACTTTCTAACATAAATCTATCTTTAAAAATTAAGCTGACATATTCAACTCTGGCCCATTTCCATCTTTTTGTTTCTTAATTAATTAGTTTTATGATATCAATCAATTATTTAAAGTGATTAGTTAGTTGATGTATCGATCATTCAACTACTTGAACATATTAATTAGTATTGTATATTTATTAAATCAGGATATGACAGAATGGCCAGAGATGACGACGTACCACTGCAGATATGGATAAAAAGTAAATATAAAAATATTGAATATTTTTCATGATTAATTTTTCCATTATCATTCATGCATGAGGATTTTTTTAATTTTATTTTGTTTGGAGAAAATTAATGAATGCTAGTTGAGACCCACATAACACTCCGGCTAAAATCGTAAAAAAAATTATAAAGTTATTTCAAAAAATATAATTTCATTTGATGAATTGTTTTATTATTAACAATTGAAATCAACTATTATTAGTCAATATCTATTTATTTGATTTAAGAATTGTTGATCGATATATCTCATGAAATTAAATTAATTTAATATACTAAAATGTAAGTAGAGGTAATAGTTTTATCGCCAAAGTCTATTTCATACTTTTCCGAATAGATGAAAATTGCGATAATGACACAATTACAGATCATTCACTTTTACCTTACTAGTTATTTTCAATATTTTATATACTAATGTATTTTTTTTTCTCTTATTTCAGTAATTTATCTTTGCATGTTTTTTTTTTTAAATGAGTTTGGGAGGAGTTTTTTGGAAATTTTACATCGATTCCTCCTCTGTTATCATAATGGCAATGCTTACACGTATAATTTAATAAATGTTGCATATTCTCCCCTTCCGTCAAATAATGTTAATGATGTTAACTTTTGTACTAAATTTCCAATTATACCCTTATACATTAAATATTCATATCTTTAGCGTTGCATTTCTTTTCTTAAGCTGCTTAATCAGCTGCCATGTCAGCACAATCTGTTAGGTTGATTAATTGTTAGTTTATTTTCTTGTTGGACCTGTTGTCAATTAGTTTTGATAAATCTAGAAGCTTCTCTATATATTGTGTAACTCATATTCCTTTCAAATCAATGGAAATATACTCTCTCTATATATATAGTAGATCATCTAAACACTGTGTTAGAAACAAAATTAATTTTTTCTTGTTTTCTTAAGATTGGTGTATATAATATATATATATATATTTAAATATGTTTTTGTAATTTAATAATAGATGAATGATGAATGCCAATGGTAAAATAAGGTCAAAAGAATATTACTAAAGTAAATCAATAGATTAATTATTTGATTTCAAAATTTATTAACATTTTTCTCTTTAATTTCAATTATGAGAATTGAGTATTATGTATAACATTTTGAAAAACTGTGTAATATAAAAATAGGCAAAATATATAATTAAATTTTTTATATTTTATTTTCTGTCAAAATTTTGTCAATATACGAGATTTATATTTCTTATTTTATTTTTGCAAAACTATCAACGGAAAATTTCATCGATATTTTTGTTGGTAATTGGATGGAAATTTTTTCACAAAATCATTACTCAATTATGTTGGTACCAATAGAAAATTTTGTCGGTAATCTGTAGATAAAATTTTATGGACGATAATATGAACACGGGAATTGCATGATAAAAATCTTCCACAAAAGTGATGCTAATTAAAGAACATTTGACTTGGATTGTGAGAAGAAATTTCATCGAAGTTTCTAAATGGATATTGTATGAAGACAACGTTAACACTTTCACAAAAACTCATGTGAGACGGTCTCACGGATAGTTTTCGTGAGACGGAGCCCCATCACCTACGAAAAACATATGAATTGTAGGGTTTGGGTGGTGAGTAATTGGGTTGTGGGTTGACCCGTCTCACGCAATGTATTAAAATTTCGTGAGACGGTCTCACAAGAGACTTACTCTAAGACTTTTTTTCCTAAGAAGAAAACAACGTTAGGCGTTGGCAGTTTGTAAATTAACGATACATTTTACACATTAAATCGAAGATAAGCTTTCATTATTGCGCAATTTCTCCTGTTCAGATTTATAAACACTAAAAAAAAAGAGATAAAATCAGTGTCTCTATCTAAATAAAAATTCATTAAAAAACAAAAAAAAAGTCGGTCTATCTAAGTTCTAACCATGCCCAAGATCATACGGAACCAACATGGACGGTTCATTACTTGGGAAAAATAAAATGTTTCTCAGTGATTCTCTAGAACTACATGTCGTAATATAATATATTTCGTATTTTATTAATATTTATATATTTTATGTATATATTTATTATATTATCATAATGCATATATATTGTGTAATGAATACAACAAAATATTTAAGATGAATATTAAATGGAAAAGAGATTGCATATATGTTGTATTAATCTTTAAATTGATATTACATATAATGACAAATCTGATATTGATGTTGATGATTTATTTTATGAATTGAAAGACTACAAACATGTTTACCAACAAAAAAAATAAAATCAGTTATTGATGTTCTTTAGTTTGTTAAGGTTTTAGATTGTTTTCCAAATATTTTCATTCCTTATTAGAGTTTTGCTAACTATACCAGTTAGTGTAGCATTAGCAGAAAGAGGTTTTATAAAACTAAAATTGATAACATCTTATATGCCTTCAACTATGAATCAAGAAAAATTAAATGGATTAGTAATTTTATGCATAGAATATGAGGTGTTGGAAAACTTGATCATGAGACATTATTGATGATTTTTCTTCTCAAAATGTTAGAAGATGTAGCGCCTAGAATATAACGATGCAAAACTTGGCGATTAAATAATTTAACCCTAATTGTGTGATTTAATTTCGTGCGTTTCAGATAAATCGAAATAATGCATAAAATAATTAATCGTATGTTTGATTAAAAATTATCGAAAGATTAATTAAATTGAAACTCTAGATGTATGTCATAAGGATGATCGCGTTCGAAAAACAAAGAAAAAGAAACGAGAATCGGGCCAATCGGAGGCCCGAGGCCCAAGTTAGGCCCAAAACAAAGCAAGAGATGAGTTTGAGTATATCATATGGGTGAAAAGGGTTTGTTACCACACTTGCTAAAATTTAACTAAGGTAAAAATGTTATTCTCTCTCCCTCCCTCTGATTTTTTTTCCGACGACCGGCGACCGGAGCATCGCCGTGTCACCTCCGCGCCGGAGGTGGCGTCGTCGCGGGAGCCGGCCATCTCTTCCCCCATTTTCACTTGTTTTATATCAAAACGTAGCCCTCGCCGAGCCCATTATGGATTCGGGCTCGGATCGTCAAGCCGCCGCCACCTCCGCCGGAAATCGGCCGGCAAAGGCGTGACCCTTTCTCTCTCCTCCCCCACTTTCTCTCTCTTCCTCTCCACTTCATTTCTTCTCCATTTTGGGTCGATTTATATATCAAGTTGAAGCTCTTGCTGAGCCCGTCACGAATCTGAGCTCGGATCGTCGATCGACCACCTCCTCCACCGGCAATGGCCGGTCAAAGCCCCAACCACTCTTTTCTCTTTCTCCTCTCTTTCCTCTCTCTCCCCGATTCTCTCTCTCTCCCCGATCCTCCTGCTGACGCCGCCGTTGGGTGTCGTGTGTGTGTTGGTTTGGGCGGCGCCTTGTCGCGCCGCCATGGTCGGAGTCACCGCAGCCGACGGTGTGCCGCTGCGGCTGTGCTATGAGTTGCGGTGGCCGGCGTAAGTTGCGCCGGCGTGTGTGCATGCGTTTGTGGGTGTTAGTGGTGACGTGGTGTCGCCGGCAGTGGTATGTAGCAGCGGCAAAGGGGGGCAATGGCGGGTGTGTGTTGGGGAAGCGAGGGCCTCCCTGCAATTTCCAAACTTCCGGGGGCCTTTTAGCAAACCCTAAAAAGTTTAGGATCCTTACATTTTAGTCCCCCAACTTTCGGTTTTTACGTTTTAGTCCTCCAACTTTTGAAAACTATATTTTCAGCCCCAGAAGTTTTCAAGTCTTTGTTTTTCACCCCCAAAACTTTTGGATATTACATTTCGACCCTCAGGGTTTCAGAAATTTCACTTTCACCCCTGGACTTCTCTGAAATTACAGATATACCCCTGGTCATAGTCCACCCTTACCAGAAATTACGATAATGCCCCTGTATCTTTAAAAGTTTCGTTTTAACTCGTTTCTCGTCTATTTAAGCTCATTCTTTTGCCTATCGTACCGTAATCGAACCCCCTTCGTTATGTGATCAAGTTCTAAGCTTTTGAATCATTTTTCCTTCCATCATCATTTCTTTTCCGAGAGAGTTCTTTAAAGGATTAAGTAACGATCATAACAAGGAACTAATAGATTACGTTTGCATGTGTAGACTATCGTGAGTAGGAGCGTTCATAATTTTCTTTAAAGCTTGCATCACACGAAGAGAAACACCACCTAATTAGGTAGGGGTAACTTCTAAACTCAAACTACTTTTACATTTCCGTACTTAATATATTTTGATATGTTGACGAAATGCTTCTATGTGAATCAATGTTATTATATATATTTGTATGCTATGTATTGCTGAACGTTACGTGCCTTGGATTATGTGTTGTGTTTTAAATGAACATGCATATGATAATAAATGTTATACGAGGACATAAGTCCACATTCATCACGGAGGGACTCATGGTTCGTAAATAACATCACGGAGGGACTCATGGTCCGTAAAAAACTTCATGAAGGGACTGGTGATCCGTAAAAAGTACCAATGGTGATGAAACCGTTCATAGGGTAAGACGGGAAATACCCGCACCTAAATGATTATGAGTGCAATGCATTTTTATGTGTTGTGATTACTTGATGTGTTGATAATTGTTTACGTAATTTAAATGTTTATATAATCCTGAAATGGAAATTACTTCCACGAGTGTATTCAAACACATTCACCCCTATCTGTACTCACACTATAGGAAATGATGAAAATTAAGACACGCAGCGAGGGAGGTGCCGTATCCAGTGTCTCTTCTGTTTCATATTAAGATGGATGTCGAACAATACTTTATATCTGTTTATGTTTTACAAAGTTGTTTGTTTCTTATGGTGGATCTTGTTATGTTCCGCTGCCAAGTTAAAGTGCTTTCTCCCGACGATGTGTTGATGTTTTTTTGAAAAATTAAAAAAATTATATGCTATAACTGAACACTGATGTTTCTAATTTGTAATTCAGGCCTTTGTTGTCTATGATCTGTTTGACATTCTTCAAAGATTTTCTTTTTACTCACTTATTTTACTCTAAACTTAAAAAAAAAGTATGTTTCTTTCTTTTTCCCGTACGCCCATAAGAAAACTCTGATATTTTAAAATATGAAAACGGGGCATGACAGTTTTGATATCAGAGCAAGGTCCTACCCTTTTTAGGGCCCTTCTTAAGCTTGTTTATCTTTTCAAGCATTTTTTTTATGAGAAAATCTTTTTCAAATAATGGATAAACACCTCTCCCTATGCGTTTTTCCCCCTAATCACGAAACATAATAAGAAATGAGTGTTTATGTGTTGTACGCTTGTTTGTATCTTATCTATATTTTTCTTGTGAATCTATTTCTCGCCTCTTTGCTCTCATCTATCTTGTTGCTGCTGTTGTCTTTTCATGAGTGTGTGGGGTAGTTCAGGTAGTCATGTTCTTTATCGGTACAGATGGCGAGGATAAGACTGACAATACGGAAGAGCACGGCCGGGAGGATCCCTCCAGTGGACTGGACACGAACCTTTCTTGCAACCCACCACTCAGTAGGTGAGTTGGCAGGGTAGTTTATGGCTCGACTTTTTGCCCTATAGAGGAGAATGGAGGGCGGTGTGTCACACGATCAGGCATGCCAACACGTCATGGAGGTGTTGCCTGACCACTAGACAACCTTTGCCCGCAGGACATACCACAACGAGGTGGTATACTTGATCTTCAGCGGCTTGCCGATCATCTCGTTTATTCCTTTCTGGGTATCCTGCTAGATGCGTGGGTGCGCGAGGGACAACCCACATTGCTAGAGCCGGGGTCTTTCGACCTCTCGAGTAGTGATGGAGACTCTAAGGAGGACCCAGAGCCTCCTCACTGCCAATACCGGGGACCGTCGCTACCACCACCGCCAGCAGCTGGAGCCGCTGCCATAGTAGTGTAGATGTTGTTTGTTTGTAGTTTTGACGATGTGTGATGTTACGTTTTGTTTTGTTTGAGCTTGTGATCTTTATGGATTTTATGTTTATGTTATCTCCTTCTTTTCTCTCTCTCCATTTTACGATGCGTTTGACTTCTATTCTCCCTCTATTTCTCGTTGTGCTCAGTTTCTCTATGAATCGTTGATTTGAGATCTTTTATAGTATCTTTTTATGACGCGTAAATCGTGTTCTTACCAAAACAATATGCCACATGGCCGCCCAAGAAGGGACCAACCACCCAAGGACAACCAACCGCCAGAGGGAAACCCACTGGAGCACAACGTGGACACCACGATAGGAGATCTGGTGTCGGTATTGAAGGGCCTGACCCGATATTTTGAGACACCACAACCAACACCAGCAGCCTCAGTGAGAAATGATATGAATTTGGTGATCGAGCAATTCCAGTGGTTCAACCCGCCAACTTTCAATGGAAGGGGAGAGCCCTCTGAGGTAGAGGAATGACTGAGGGCATTGGACCGTTTATTCGGACACCTGACCTGCACTGAGGAGCAGAAGATTTTCTGCGCCGTATTCCAACTTACGGATGAGGCCAGTCATTGGTGGGAGTCACGTGTAAGAACGATGATGCTAGAACAGATAGGTGCTTTGAACTGGGAAGCCTTTAAAGAGGTAGTCATGTATATCTTTGTGCCCCAATCTTACCGCGATCGAAAGGAGATGGAATTCCTGCACCTCCGACAAGAGCCATCTATTATGGGTGAATATAAGGGAAGATTCAATCAGCTAAGCCGATATGTGCCCCACCTGGTGGACACGGACGCCAAGAGGGCCCGATGCTTCGAGAGGGTCCTTCGTCCGGAGATCAGCCGCATTCTGGCTAGACAGGGTGCAATGACCTATGCTGCGGTCGTAGAAAGGGCTCAAGAGATCACCTCTCAACTACGTTTGGACGTGGCACCACCTAAGAGAGTATAGATGGTGACAGGAAAGAGGAAGTGAAACGGATCCAAACGGAATTTCAACCAGAGCAAGCCTCCACAACCCACTGTTCACTAATTTCTTTTAGCTACTCCCGCAAGTGTACGGTGTAGGGTGTAGAAGTGGTGAGCAAGGTCGATCCCACAGAGACTGGTTATCTAGGCACTAACTAATTACTCAAATTCAATTTTCAGCTTTATCTAGGAAATCAAATCACCAGTTGCAAATTAATTCAATAGAAAAGTAACTACGCAGATAAATTCACTCAAGAATAACAGATATCTAAGATAGGTTCTAGGACATGCTTTCATCTAATTCTCATCAAAACATCACTTTAACTAATTCAAGTTCATTAATCAATCATCCTATATGAGCAATCACCTATGTCGAATTAACAGCTCTCCCGAGTCAGTTAACTGATTGATTATTATGCCACCAGAGGTATCCCTACACAATCTGATTGAAACATAACAACTCTACCTAAGATTGATTTCTCATTACATAAATTCCTTAATCTCCCGATCTAAGTCTTTTTATGTATCATGTGTTTATTCTTCCATAATTAAATCTCATCTCCCGAATTTTGATCTAATTACTAAAACATGCTCAATTACAGGCTGAATAACCAAACAAGCAATCAACTCATAAACACACAAATAGGATAAACAATCATGAACTTTGAATTGAAATTAAAGACCATCTAGATTCGAATCAAATTACTAACAAACCCTAGAAACCCTAGAAAATTAGCTAGACATGATGATAAACAAACTCATAGACAAGATTGGAAATATCATATCTACTAATATCTAACAAAAGAAGAAAAGATTAAAAACTCTATTAGACGATCTCACGATTCCTCGATCTCTTGAATTCTTCTTCAAATATTCTCGTTGCTTCTCAGACTATCGTATTTTTTTCTATGAATCTCTCTTTTTTCCGCTCTCTATATGCTTTTTCTCTCTCTTCATGTTGAGTATTTATATTGTTGTGAGAATCTTCCAAGTGAAGTAACATGTGAAGATTATCCAAGAAAACCAAATTTCTACGAGTTCCTGTTAACCCGGGCACGGTCGTGCCCAAGGACAAAAATATCGATATCGGTAGAAATATCGCTACCTTGATTTTACGGAAATATCGACGGATATATCGATTTCGGTGGAAATATCGGTTTTTTACGCAAAAAATATAAAAACTTGGTAAAAAAAATTGAAAAATATATCTAGTACTTTACATAATATTATAAGTAACATTAATACATATATTGAACTTAAATTTCAAATAAAATGATATATTTACAATAAATATAGAAATACATTAATATTATATACATCATAATCCTTTTATTAAATTTCAAAAAATTAACTAAACTTAATTAAATTATGAGAGAACCTAAATGCTAGTGTACTAATTTATTTTAAACAATTTAACTAAATTTGTTTAAAGTAATTGTTTGCTCTACTAATCACTCATATACAAAAATATAGATATATAAAAAGAGAGATAAATAACTCGATTTTAATAGACATCCTCCAAATACACCATAAAAAGATTCATAATAAAAAAAAATCACTTAAATTGAATTCACAATGAAAAGGGAAAAAAAAAGGAAAAGAAATTAGGAAGAAAAGAAAAGGAAAAAAGAAACAGAAAAAAGGAAAAGAAATCAGCAGGAAAAAAAGAAAAGAAAAAAAAAGGAAATCAGGCTCGTGGCAGCCACGCGTGAATAGTACTCCAAAATATTGCGATATTTTAATCGAAAATGATTTTTTGCCGAAAAATCGCTGATTTTTCATCGATTTTTCATGATTTTTTGATGAAAAAAATATGTCAGTGCATTTCTATATCGGCTGTGCAATTTTGGCGATATTTCGGTGATAAATTGCCGAAATATCGTGATTTTTTTGACATTGGTCGTGCCCCATCATCAAGCACTTCTCCGTACATTGGCGCACGATCATGCTATATGGCACAGTCGTGCCCCACCAGCTCTTCCATGCAATCTTTTATTTCAACTCCTATTCTTCCTCGTTTTTCTATGATTCATTCCTTGATCATCAATTACACTTGAAACTTGCACTTTTCTCACCAAAATCATGAAACTAAGCACAAACACGTCAAACGCAACTTATACAATATAATATTAGAAATCACCATAAAAACGTAACTAAATATATTCAAATGAATATATAAACACATGCAAAAATACATGAAAAACGACACTTATCACCTACCAACGCTCCGCTCTTCCCAACTCCAAGTCTCGGGAACTCCTGCACCAAGTGCGGGAAGACACATATGGGACCCTGTCTCCAAGGAACCCGAAATTGCTACCGATGTGGAGAGCCGGGCCACATAGCAAGCAATTACTAGAAGTCCCGAAATCCAGGAGCTGCCACCCCAAGACTGAGGCCAGGAGTAGGCTAGGCACGAGCTTTCGCCCTCACTCGTTCGCAAGCCGCGGAGGGATCAGAGACCATGACAGGTATGTTGACAATATCTGATATCCCTGCTCTCGTCCTGTTTGATACCGGGGCAACCCATTCTTTCGTCTATGTTGGATTTTGTGACATACTGAAGCCTGTGAACGGTAGGGTAGTCGCTGAAATACTAGATGTTAGTATCCCGTTGGGAAAAACCGTAAGAACAAAACACCTCTGTCAGGGACTGAGAGTCACATTCGGAGATAGAACTCTGCTAGCTGATCTACATGTGCTGGAAATGAGAGATTTTGACGTTATATTGGGAATGGACTGGCTCAAGGCGAACCACGCAATAATCAACTGCAACGCAAGAGAGATCACTTTCCAGATTCCAGGGAATGACGAGTTCACATTCCACGGGACGCGTGTTGGAGTTAACCCAAGGGTCGTATCGGTTATGAAGGCGACCAAAATGCTCAGCAAAGGAGATTGCCAAGTTGGTTGGTAAACATGGTGGACTTCAAGCAAGAGCTGAGCCCTGTTGAGAAGGTACCAATCGTAAAGGAGTTTGTGGATATATTTTTGGAAGACCTGCCCGGTTCTCCGCCAGATCGATAGATCGCTTTTGAGATTGATCTCATCCCAGGGTTGGCACTGGTATCTAAAGCGACATATCGAATGGTACCAAAAGAGCTGCAAGAGTTGAAGGTCCAACTACAGGAGCTTCTGGACAAGGGATTTATTCGGCCAAGCGTATCGCCTTGGGGAGCCCCAGTACTCTTTGTGAAGAAAAATGACGGAAGTTTTCTGATGTGCATCGACTATCGGGAGCTGAATAAGCGGACCGTCAAGAATAAGTATCTTTTACCCCAAATTGAAGATCTGTTTGATCAGTTAAGAGGAGCGAGCGTGTTTTCAAAGATCGACTTGAGGTCCGGATATCACCAAGTGAAAGTCAAGGATGCAGATATACCAAAGATAACCTTCATGACAAGGTACGACCACTATGAGTTTGTAGTGATGCTGTTTGGATTCAGTAATGCACCAGCAGTTTTCATGGATCTAATGAATCGAGTCTTTTACCCATACCTCGATAGTTTTATTATAGTATTCATCGATGACATCCTGATCTTTTCATGCGACAAGGCACACCACGAGCAGCATCTACGAATCGCATTGGAAACTTTGTGGAAAAAGAAGCTTTATGCAAAGTTTAAGAAGCGTGAGTTCTGGCTCGACAAGGTTGCTTTTCTCGGACACATTATATCATCAAAAGGAATTGAAGTGGACCCTGCCAAGGTGGAAGCCGTCAGCAATTGGAAAGCTCTAACAAACGTTAATGAAATATGGAGTTTTCTTGGATTGGCTAGATATTACAGGAGGTTTATCGAAGGGTTTTCGAAGATTACCACTCCCATGACCCGTCTAACCAGGAAGAATGTGAAGTTTCAATGGACTGAACAGTGCGAATGTAGCTTCCAAGAGCTGAAGGAGAAACTGACAAAGGCCCTAGTGCTCACAGTGCCAGATGTGACTAAAGAGTTTGTGATCTATACTGACGCGTCCAAACTAGGCTTGGGATGTGTCTTGATGCAGTAGGGGAAGGTAATAGCATATGCATCAAGACAGTTGAAGACTCACGAGTAGGATTACACAACACACGACCTGGAGTTGGCCGTAGTTGTACACGCTCTCAAGGTATGGAGACACTACCTCTATAGCGGAAAGTGCGAGATCTACACCGATCACAAGAGTCTGAAGTATTTCTTCGAATAGAAGGAACTCAATATGAGGCAGAGAATGTGGTTAGAATTGGTGAAAGACTACGATTGCATGATTCTCTATCACCCAGGAAAAGCGAACGTGGTGGCAGACGCTCTGATCAGAAAGGAAAAGGGGATTGCGACATCCTTGATCACAGAACAGGACCAACTAATAGAAGAGATAACGAAGTTGAATTTGGAAGTGGTAACGCCCCCAAGTAGCATCAAGGCCCAAGTCACAGCTTGTTTCGTAAGGCCCACTCTTCGAGAGCGTATTATCGAGACACAAGGAAAGGACAAGGTTCTGACAAAGATGAAGGCTCAAATGGAAAGAGGGAAAGCGGAAGGGTTCACCTTGTCATCGGATGGTGCCCTAATATTTAGAGGAAGATTATGCGTACCCAAAGACGAAGAGCTGAGAAGAGAAATTCTAGAAGAAGCTCACTGCTCGCCATTATCTGCACACCCTAGCAGAACGAAGATGTATAAGGACTTGAAAGAGAGTTTTTGGTGGAGAAACATGAAAGGAAGCATTGGACTCTTCATCAAAAGGTGTCTGACCTGTCAACAAGTAAAGACTGGAAGTGGGAGCACGTCGCCATGGACTTCGTCGTGGGATTACCGAGGACCAAGCAAGAAAATCATGTTGTATGGGTGATCGTGGACAGATTGACTAAGTCAGCTCACTTCCTGCCGATCAAGATAATCTACAGTCTAGATAAGCTAGCTCGGATCTATCTAGAAGAGATTGTCAGATTGCACAGCGTGCTAGTTTCCATCGTATCGGATAGAGACCCGTGTTTCACCTCCAGATTCAAGCAGAGCTTATAGAAGGAGTTAGGAACTAAGCTAGCTTTCAGTATCGCTTTCCACCCTCAGACAAATGGGCAGTCAGAAAGGACGATCCAGATTCTGGAAGATATGTTAAGAGCGTGCGTCCTAGATCTTCATGGAAACTGGGAAGATCATATATACTTGGTGGAGTTTACTTACAACAACAACTACCAGTCGACGATCGGAATGACGTCATACGAGGCTTTGTATGGGAGGAAGTGTCGTTCACCTCTATATTGGGGCGAGGTGGGTGAGAAGAATATTTTGGGACCTGACCTAGTCGAGCAAGCAGTAGGAGTGATAAGAAAGATTCGGGAAAGGATCAAGGTGGCACAGGACAGACAGAAGGTTTATGCAGATAAGAGGCACAGAGAGTTGAAGTTTGATGTGGGAGACAAGGTCTTTCTGAAGGTGTCGCCGACTAAAGGAGTTTCATCATTTTGGCAAAAGAGGAAAGCTGAGGCCGAGATATGTAGGGCCATTTGAGATCTTGGATCGGGTAGGGGTAGTTGCATACCGTTTAGCCTTGCCGTCAGACTTCACAGGTATACACAACGTCTTCCATGTATCCATGCTGCGAAAGTACATCTTTGATCCGAGCCACGTAATTGATCAGGAAGACATTGAGATTGAGAAAGATCTGACTTATGAGGAAGTCCCGGTAGCTATCCTGGAAAGAAAGACTCGACAGCTGAGGAATTGAGAGATGACCTTGGTGACAGTCCAATGGAGCCGCCATGGAAAAGAAGAAGCGACTTGGGAACAAGAAGATGAGATTCTGGCAAAATATCTGGATCTACCGTTTCTAGGTACGTTTTCAAATTTCCAGGATGAAATTTCTTTTAAGGGGGAAGGGATGTAGCGCCTAGAATAAAATGATGCATAACTTGACGATTAAATAATTTAACCCTAATTGTGTGATTTAATTTCGTGCATTTCAGATAAGTCGAAATAATGTATAAAATAATTAATCGTATGTTTGATTAAAAATTATCGAAAGATTAATTAAATCGAAACTCTAGATGTATATTATAAGGATGATCGCGTTTGAAAAATGAAGAAAAAAAACTGAGAATCGGGCCAATCGAAGGCCAGATGCCTAAGTTAGGCCCAAAACAAAGCATGAGATGAGTTTGAGTATATCATATGGGTGAAAAAGATTTGTTACCACACTTGCTAAAATTTTAACTAAGGTAAAAATGCTATTCTCTGTCCCTCCCTCTCTCTGATTTTTTTTCCGGCGACCGGTGGTCGGGGCACCGCCGTGTCGCCGCCGTGCTGAAGGTGGCGCCGCCGCCAGAGCCGACCATCTCCTTCCCCATTTTCACTCGTTTTATATCAAAATGTAGCCCTCACTGAGCCCATCATGGATTCGGGCTCGGATCGTCGAGCTGCCGCCGTCTCCACCGGAAATCGACCGGCAAAGACGCGACCCTTTCTCTATCCTCCCCCACTTTCACTCTCTTTCTCTCCACCTCCTTTCTTCTCTGTTTTGGGTCGATTTATACATCAAGTTGAAGCTCTCACCGAGCCCGTCACGAATCCGGGCTCGGATCGTCGATCAACCACCTCCTACGCCTACAATGGCCGATCAAAGCCCCGACCACTCTCTTCTCTCTCTCCTTTCTTTTCTCTTTCTCTCTCTCCCCGATTCTCTCTCTCTCTCACCGATCCTCCTACTGCAGCCGCCGTTGGGTGTTGTGTGTGTGTGTGTTGCTTAGGGCGGTGCCTCGTCGCGCCGCCGTGGTCGGAGTTGCCGCTACCGGTGATGTGCCGCCGCGACTGTGTTGTGTGTGTGTGTGGTATTGGGTGTGTGTGTGGACGGCGATTCCAATGCCGTCATGAGTCACGATGGCCGGCGCAAGGTGCGTCGGCATATGTGCGTGCGTTTGAGGGTGTTGGCCGGTGACGTAGTGTCGCTGGCGGTGGTCTGTAGCGGCGGTGAAGGGGGGCAGTAGCGGGCGGTGTGTTGGGGAGGCGGGGGCCTTCCTGTAATTTCCAAACTCCCGGGGGCCTTTTCGCAAATGTTAGAAAGTTTAGGATCCTTATATTTTAGTCCCCCAACTTTCGGTTTTTATGTTTTAGTCCTCCACCTTTTGGAAACTATATTTTCACCCCCAGAAGTTTTCAAGACTTTGTTTTTCACACCCAAAACTTTCGGATATTACATTTCGACCCCTAGGGTTCTAGAAATTTCACTTTCACCCCAGGACTTCTCTGAAATTATAGATATACTCCTGGTCGAAGTCAACCCTTAACAGAAATTATGATAATGACCCTATATCTTTTAAAGCTCCGTTTTAACTCGTTTTTCGTCCGTTTAAGCTCATTATTTCGCCTATCGAACCCCCTTTGTTATGTGATCAAGTTCTAAGCTTTTGAATCATTTATCCTTCCATCATCATTTATTTTCCGAGAGAGTTCTTTAAAGGATTAAGTAACGATCATAACAAGGAACTAATAGATTACATTTGCATGTGTAGGCTATCGCGATTAGGAGCGTTCGTAATTTTCTTTAAATCTTGCATCACATGAAGAGAAACACCACCTAATTAGGTGGGGATAACTTCTAAACTCAAACTACTTTTACGTTTCCGTATTTAATATGTTTTAATATGTTGACGAAATGCTTATATGTGAATCAATATTATTATATATATTTGTATGCTATGTATTGCTAAACGTTACGTGCCTTAGATTATGTAATGTGTTTTAAATGAATATGCATACGATAATATATGTTATACGAGGACAGAAGTCCACGTTCATCACGGAGAGACTTATGGTTCGTAAAAAACATCACGGAGGGACTCATGGTCCGTAAAAAACTTCATGGAGGGACTGGTGATCTATAAAAAATACCAACGGTGATGAAACCGTTCATAGGGTAAGACGGGAAATACCCGTACCTAAATGATTATGAGTGCAATGCATTTTTACGTGCTGTGATTACTTGATGTGTTGATAATTGTTTACGTAATTTAAATGTTTATATAATCTTGAAAATGGAAATTACTTCCACGAGTGTATTCAAATGCACTCATCCCTATCTGTACTCGCACTACAGGAAATGATGAAAATTAAGACACGCAACGAGGGAGGTGCTGTATCCAGTGTCTCTTCTATTTCAGATTAAGATGGATGTGGAACAATACTTTATATCTGTTTATGTTTTGTAAAGCTGTTTATTTCTTATGACGGATCCTGTTATGTTCCACTGCTAAGTTAAAGTGCTTTCTCCCGGCGATGTGCTGATGTGTTTTTGAAAAATGAAAAAAATTATATGCTATACCTGAACACCGCTGTTTCTAATTTGTAATTCAGGCCTTTGCTATCTATGATCTATTTGACGTTCTTCAAAGATTTTCTTTTTACTCACTTATTTTACTCTAAACTTAAAAAAAAAAAAGTATGTTTCTTTCCTTTTCCTGTACGCCCATAAGCAAACTCTGATATTTTAATGTATGAAAACAGGGAGTGACAGAAGATCTAGATATTTTCAATGATAATTTGAAACTTATTTTTATTTTGGCAAAAACTTTTGTGCATCAGGGGCACATAAGCCTTTTCTTTTGCTTTATGTAGTAGGTGTTGCATTTTTTAAATATTTTAGATGGACAAATGAGCATATTGAAACTTGATATATGTTCTCAATTTTTTTAATGAGAGAATTTTTATTCTTAATTTCAGGTTTTTTTAGTTATATTTATCGTTTAAGTAAAAATATATTTTTTTCTCTGTAGAACCTATTTTTCCTATTTCGTTATTGGCCCCAAAAATGCCAGGACTAACTTTACATCTTTATCAGCGCATTAATATATTTTATATATAACAGAATAGAAAAGTTTTTGCTATAAATTTGGTATATTATATACTAAATTATCTTTGGTATAATTTTGTAAAAGCTTAATACTTACCTTTTATATTTAAGGTATATCCTTACTTGCCACTTCTACAAGTTAGTTGAGGTAAGAAGGTAATATTTAATTTTACGTGCCTCGACAACAGGTGTCAAAAGTAAAATAAAAATCTCCATAGCCTCTACAGCTTACTGGATCATGTCGTTTTGGTGGTAATTTCATCTGAAGAATGACTGACACACTTTTCCTCATTGTCACTGTTGTGTCATCTGTGTTTAGATTTTGATGAGACAAAACCAAGGATATAATAGGAAGTTTGAGTACCCCATTCTTCACGATGTTTAATTGAAAACATAGACTAGGTTTGAGTCTTGTTATGGAAGCTGAAAAATGGAGGAACACATGCATACAATGCTGCATTGAAAATTTCAGAATAATGCTGCTGTAAGAAAGCAGATACAACAACACTGCAAGAAGGCAGTTACAGCATAGCAGCAAAGTATGTAGGAACGGCATGCAGCATCGCTGCAAGAAAAAGTTACAGGAAGACTGCAAGAAGACCAAGGATACAATGCAAAGCTTAATGCTCAAACTCTTAACAGCGCCAACGACAGAAAGAACAAGTATCCTGCTATCCAAGGAAGGATAAATGCAGTACGAGGATTAGAGTCGTTCGAGAGAAGATCAAAGTTGCAGACACGGAGCCAATACCAAGACACCACGTGGACTGACGTGCCTGCAGATAGCTGTGAGCCGCATCCATAGCATTAAATGCTCCAAAAAGATACGTCAAGTCGCATTAAATGCGAGCCATGCCTTTGATCAGAAGATCTAAAATTCAAAATGGAAGATATCTCCTTCAACGAATATCTTCCTTACAAGTACAAATAGAGGATGAGCGGAACTGAAACAACTACTGAACTACTGAAGAACTGAAAAATTGAAAAGCTGAACATTTGAAAAAGAGAGAACAACTGAACCAAAATCTCGTGCATAAAAGTTCTCAAGCATTCAAGCTACACGCTCAGTTTCAGTCACTCAACCTCAGAGAAGTGGAGCAAGTTCAAAGCAGAAAAGATCCTTTGGAGGATTCAGAAGCTCACTTCATCGCACTAGTTGAAGAACAAACATATACTTTCAACCTTGTTGCCTGTGTGCGTAGGTTGTTTTAGGTGTCGAATAGTTGATAAGAGAGATCCATGCTGTTTGTATAGTTGTCTAGGTGCTAGGCAGCTTCCCTGTGTGGGAGTGTGGAACCCTGTGTGGGTTAGCCTTTAGAGTTTGCAGTGCTATGTGATCTCTGGACTCTAGTTGGCGGGCCTTTAGAGTTTACAGTGTTGTGTGATCTCTGGACTCTAGTTGGCGTTTGCTTTGTAAGTTGATAGATTGTTAGGAAGGGTCCTGTAAACCAATCTTGCTTGACAAAGTTCCTGCTCGAGGTAGCAGTAGAGTGGACGTAGAAGGCTTACACCACCTTCGAACCACTATAAGCCATAAGTGTTTTATTGCTTTCTTATCTGCGCTTTATCTTTCCATATCTCTATCTGTCATATGTATAAAACATTTTGAAAAGGTGCATATTTGAGAAAACCAGTCAGCCTTGTGTCATAAAATCGTTTACTTTCCGCTGCGCTTAAAACTCAAGTTACAGCGAGCAGCACTGCATCCTAGTGCTGTAAGCAGTAACTGACTGGCACTGCAAGTTCTAGCAGCTTGCAGAACAGTTTGTTTTAAAAGATTTTCAAAATAGACCAAGGTTCATTCACCCCCCTCTGAACCTCGGACACCACTTGGGACCCAACAAGTGGTATCAGAGCAGGTTGGGTTAAAAACCAACTTGTTTGGTCGCCAACCCAGATCCACCTTTGCCTCGCTGTTTTTCTCTGCATCTTAAAATCTCATTCTTTTAGCATATCATGGATTCCTCGAATCATAAGTTACCCATGTTTTCCATAGAGGAATATGACGATTGGAAGATAATAATACAGACACATCTTTTAGCTATGAATGATGAGATGTGGACAATCCTCACCGAAGGACCGATCATCCCTATGAAGGTGAATCCCATATTCGGAAGAGATATGGAAGAAGGAGCACCGCCACCACCCAACTTCCTAGTCAAGCCAAGACAAGAATGAAACAATGAAGACAGGAAGAGAGCCAATCTAGACAACATGGCCAAGAATGCTCTATTCATCACCTTGGATAAAAGCACATTCAGCAAAGTCAAAGCTTGCAGAACGTCCAAGGAAATTTGGGAAAAGTTGGAACAAATATGTGAAGGGACCGAGCTCACTAAAGACAATAAGATCTCCAACGCCACCCAACTCTTTGAGCTCTTCGAGATGAAGAGTGAGGAAACTCTTGAGCAACTAGACTTAAGATTCACATCCATTGTGAATGAACTAGAAGCTCTGGGCAACCACTACACTCAGAAAGAAAAGAACATGAAAGTGCTGAGAGCCCTGCCTGCCGAATGGGATATCAAGATTACTGCCATGAGAGTGTCTATGGATTTGAAATCCATGAGTACATTTGATCTGTTCTCTGACCTCAAAGCATTCGAATATGATATCAACCGATGGAGAAAGGAGATAGAAGAAACGAGCTCTAAAATAACAGCGCTAACTGCCAGAGGACCTAAAGATACAACAACCACAAGCTGCAGCAAGCAAATAGAGGCTGCCGCAGAAGACGCTGAAGAGGACATGACCCTTCTTCTAAAGAAATTTAGAAGATTCATGAAGAACAACAACACCAATTTCAATAAGAGAAATGACTTCAGAAGAAGTCAACCACCTCTCCAGGTATCCTCCTCTCCCCATTCAAATACGACTGATCTTGATTTGTGTTATAACTGCAGAAAGCCTGGACATTATGCTAAAAGCTGTCCACACCCAACCCTGCACAAATATCCAGAAGGAGAGCGAGAATAGAGAAAAGTAAAGAAAAGAGAGGACAGACACAAGCTTCGAGCTCTCATTGGAGAATTGGAGAAAGCCAAGGATACAGTAATCTCAAAGGAGATACTGAAGGCTGCAGAATCCTCTGACAGCGACACTGAAACCTCATCGTCTGATGAAGAAGTGCTGATATGCCTGATGACAAATGAATATGAGGACAGTGATGAAGATGAGGTAACTTCCCAACCACTGTCCATACCTGAAATAGAGGAGCTGAACATGATCCACTCTCTGAACATGAGTGATTTTGAGCAGATTAACTCAACTCATGAGGAGCTAAAAATTGAGAATGAAAATCTAAGAATCGACAATGAGATCCTCAGAAGCAAAAACATTGATATTGCTGAAAAGCTTGCTGCATGTGAGTCTGATAACTTAAGGTGCAGTAAGTTACAAAAGGAGGTCTCAAGGCTAAGTCTGCTGGTCACTAAGCTAGAAACTGAGAAGGAGAACTTGCAATCCACGATCAGAACTTTTAGCAAATCAACTAAGGACGCAAGGGAGTGCATAAGTCAAAGTAGAAGCTCCTTTGAAAAATCGGGCATAGGTTACAACACTCATACCTCTCAGGATATAGCAAGCACATCCAAAGCTGTGAAATTTGTTCAAGCTGAAACTTCAATGGAGAATGAGTTATCTTGTAACTCAGAAAGAATCTTGAACAAACCAGCATTGATGGATAAGGAGAAGAAACCTAATGCTCAGCTGCAGGAAGTAAGCCTGCATCTAAGAGTTGGCTGCAGCAGAAGCTATCTGCTGTAAGCAGCAAGAAGATACAACAACCCACAAAGTTGCAGCATAAGAAGATATTTCCCACCTATACTAAGACTTACATGTCTAAACCTCAAAGAGGATATACTCAAGGGAAGTGTGGTGGAAGGCCACACTACAAGAGTGTTGGTAACATATATTTGATTTCTGCACACACAACTTTTAAGCAGTTTAATCACAAAACTGCATACATTCAGAGATCCAACAAATCTTACAGCAAAACAGTGACTGTTAAAAAAATATGGATCCCCAAAGTAACTAACCCCAAAGGACCCTTACAGAAATGGGTACCTAAATCTGCTTAAGTTTGTTGCAGGTTTCAGTGCCAGGTTGTAGCAGCGATGTATGGTACATAGACAGTGGCTGCTCAAGGCACATGACAGGCAGTAAAGAAGTTCTAAGAGACTTCCAAAAATGCAAATGACCAAAAGTTATCTTTGGAGATGATTCCAAAGGAAGCACTAAAGGAAGTGGATGCTTAGTCAAAGGAAATGTGAAGATCGAAGATGTATCCTATGTGAAAGGCCTCAGATACAATCTTCTGAGCATTAGTCAATTTTGTGACAAAGGATACTCAGTGGAATTCAACTTCAACAAGTGCTTAATCAAGGATAATGCATCAAGCTTACAGGAACAAGAAGAGGAAACATATATCTTGCGAATTGGAACTCTTCTAGTTATCCAACATGCTTCATTGTGAAAAGTCCACCAGAGCTAAGCTGGCTATAACACAAGAGATTGAGCCACCTGAACTTCAAGACAATCAACAGGCTAGCAAGAAAAGGTCTTGTAAGGGGATTGCCAGATGTAGCATATAAGAAGGAAAATGTATGTGGAGCTTGTCAGAAGGGAAAACAAGTGAAAAGCTCATTCAAGGACAAGTTGCAGAAGTCATCTCACAGAATCCTAGACCTTCTACATATGGACCTTTTTGGACCAGTAGAACCAGTAAGCATAAGTGGGAAGAAGTACTCACTTGTGGTAGTAGATGACTACTCCAGATACACATGGACCATATTCCTTGCCAAGAAATCAGAGACACAAAGCAAGCTACCTGACCTCATGAAGAAAATTCAAAATGAAAAGAGCTTGAGCATAGTGAAGATTAGATCAGACAGAGGAACTTAGTTTACGAACAAATTCATTGAAAAATTCTGTTCTGACAATGGTATTCGTCATGAATACTCTGCTGCAAGGACACCTCAATAGAATGGTGTAGCTGAAAGAAGAAACAAAACCCTCAAGGAAGCAACAAGAACAATGATAGCAGAAGCAGAGATACCCAAGAGATTTTGGGCCGAAGCAACCAACACTGCATGCTATACACAGAATAGATGTCTAATCAACAAGGATCTTGACAAAACCCCCTATGAAGTCTGGAATTGATATACACCGAATGTCTCACATCTACATATCTTTGGATGCAGGTGCTATATCCTCAACAATGGAAAAGAGCATCTAAAAACCTTCGATGCAAAATCAGACGAAGGAGTATTTTTAGGATACTCTGCTGTAAGTAGAGCTTTCAGAGTTTTTAACAAGAGAACCTTGGTGGTTGAAGAGTCAATCCATGTGTTGTTTGATGAACCACATTGTGACATAAAGAAACCAGAGGAACCCACTGAGGATACAGCTCCAAGGAAAGAAAGCGGTATTTCATATGTTAAAGAAGTTCTGCCTACCGGAGAAGAGAAAGAAGAAGAAGCTGCATCTCTAGATGCAACAAATAATCTTACAGCTATAGAACCTCCAATCTTACAGCAACATGAGGAGCAACTAAGACCTGTACATGCCTTTGAGCCTGACAGAACATGGTTGAGAAATCAACCTAGGGATCTTATCATTGGAGATCCATCCATAGGAGCAAGGATAAGAATGTTCATCCCTCATGAAGCAATGTTCGCATGCTTCATATCTCAAATAGAGGCCCAGAATGTTGAAGAAGCCCTACAAGATAGCAACTGGGTGCAAGCTATGCAAAAAGAGCTCAATGGATTTGAAAGAAACCAAGTTTGACAATTAGTTGGAAGACCAACTCATCAAAGAGTCATTGGAACAAAATGGGTCTTCAAGAACAAGCTAGATGAATCTGGATATGTTGTGAGAAACAAAGCAATATTAGTTGCTAAAGGATATTGCCAGGAAGAAGGAATTGATTTTGATGAGACTTTTGCCCCTGTAGCAAGGCTGCAAGCCATAAGGATTTTTCTGGCATATGCAGCTCACATGAGTTTCAAGGTATACCAGATGGATGTGAAAAGTGCATTTCTTAATGGTATTCTTACAGAGGAAGTGTATGTAGAGCAACCTCCAGGTTTTGAAGATCGAGCAGAAGAGAAGGTGTTCAGGTTACACAAAGCCCTATATGGACTCAAGCAAGCACCAAGAGCCTGGTATGACACCCTATCTATCTATCTACTGGAAAAGGGGTTTAAGAAAGGAACAGTAGACAAAACCTTGTTCAGGATACAGGATGGAGATAGCATACTTCTTGTACAGATATATATGGATGATATCATCTTCGGATCCTCCAACAAAGAATTATGTGAGAAGTTCTCCAATCTGATGCAATCAAAGTTCAAGATGAGTATGATGGGAGAATTAAGTTTCTTCCTAGGGCTACAAGTAAAGCAGTTGACTGCAGGAACCTTCATAAGCCAGGTCAAATATACAAATGAGCTCATCAAGAAGTTTGGTATGGAGAAAGGGTCAGCAACATATGTTCCTATGTCCACATCCATAAGCCTCGACAAAGATGAAGATGGTAAAGATGTAGATATCACGAAATACAGACGACTCATAGGATCCTTGCTGTATCTTACAACAAGCAGGCCAGACATCATGTTTGCAGTTGGAGTCTGTGCAAGATTCCAAGCAGCACCAAAGGAGTCACATCTTTCAGCTGTCAAAAGGATCATCAAATATCTGAAAGGAACTCAGGAAGTAGGCCTATGGTACCCCAAGGAAGGAGGTTTCAAACTCAAAGCATATTTTGACTCAAATTATGCAGGCTGCAAAATTGATAGAAAAAGCACCAGTGGGACCTGTCAATTTCTTGGAAATAGACTTGTCTCATGGTTCTGCAGGAAACAAACATCTATTGCAACATCTACAACAGAAGCAGAATATGTTGCGGCAGGAAGTTGCTGTGCGCAAATTCTCTGGATACAACATCAACTAATAGATTATGGGATTGAAGAGAAGGAGACTCCAATTCTCTGTGACAACACGAGTGCAATTGCCATTACCCTTAATCCCGTATTTCACTTAAGAACAAAGCATATCGAGATACGACATCACTTTATCAGAGATCACGTTGAAAAGAAGGATGTCTTGCTTGAGAAAGTTCATACGGATTTTCAGCTTGCAGATATATTCACTAAGCCATTGAGTGAATCGAGGTTTTCCATGCTTAGAAATGAGCTAGGAATTCTAAATTTATAAAGAGGAAAAAAAGAATGCAGAAGCCCAGGGGGAACATCTGCATGCTTATGAGAAGCTGCAAGTTCAGTGTTGTAAGATGCATGTGTCTACAACGTTGAGTCCAAACAGCGCTGCATTTTTTATTCTTACAGCAGTGCAAGAAGATGAGAGAACAAGCAGCACGAGGTTACAACATTTATTTCAAAGAGTATTTATTACTCGGTAACCTCGTACCCAGGATGCTGCAACCTTAAAAGGGCAATCAATTGTGCGGCAAATCAAGTTAGCATTAAATGCAAATCTGCTCTGTCAGAAGACGAAGAGGCACGATCAGAGTCCACGTCTGCACAAGTCATGATTATTTACGATTTGACCCCTCCATCTTTTTCTAGGGACCGTAAGATCATACTCATTCTTTTAATCTCAATCGCTGATCTTACTACACGTCCCCTGATGTTCTCCACAAACCCTTAACCTCCTCTTTTCGAAATTCATCCTCGTCTTCCTCACAAAGAGAAGTTTCTTTCCTTCACAAGCACTCCCAGTTTAAGATATCTCAAATCTCTCACGAATTTGTATCAATGGCGGCTTGACAAACTATAGTGGTGGAAGAACGCCTGATCGATCAGGAGCATGTTTACGCTTCTGGATTGTACGATGATGTAGTCATCTGAAGGATATTTGATGCCCTTGATCAGACCCAAATCCTAGGGCTTTTAACCACCATCTACACTGGTTTCTCTGTAGAATCAGTCCAAAAGTTCCAGACTTTCTGAAAAGAGGAACCGCATCTTGTTCAAGATGGGTGCAGATGGAGAAGAAAAGTCTCTATCCATCAAAGACATAGCCACCACTTTCAGCATCTCGTCGGAAGGCCTAACCCCAGTCAACTTGCATCATATGGGGAAGGCAACGCTCAAGAGATGTGGGATCTCTTTCAAGTGAAAAATGTAGGGGCAGAAATCAAGAGAAGTGCCCCGAAAAAACTCTTCAAACCGGAGTTCGAATTGCTCCATGATATCTGTACGTACTCCATTGAAGGGAGAATAGAGAGTTACGATAAATGCACAGATCTCTGGTTCCGAATCATGTCTGCCATTATGGCCGGAGTAAAAGTGAACTGGGCTAGGTTCATCATGAAGAGACTATGGGAAGAAGTAGAGAAGGGCACACCGAGGAGAAGCTATGGAATCACCATTTGCTCTCTGCTCTGCAAGCTAGGCGTTCAGTTTGCAGCTCCCATTCCCATTCCTGTTGGGAAATATCTTGGAGAAAAGAAAAAGGACAAGACCCAACCAAAAACAGCTGCTGCTGGGGTTGCACGATGAAGATACATGCAACCTTGGCACTGCAAGATGAAGATACAGGCAGCAGGGGTGAAGATGATGATAATTATAATGATGAAAATCCTCTTCTCGTCATCAAAAAGACACCAAGGAGGACAGAACCTGAACCTGAGTCCTCATCCTCCGATGATGACGCACCTTTGGCCAAGAGGGCCCCGCGCAGCAAGAAGAAGACTGCTGCAGCTGCTAATTCCCAACTCTTTACTGCAAGTTTGTCAGTAGGTGCTGGTGCGAATGAGTCACATCAGCAAAGGATTCAGCCAGATGAAGAAGTTGTTCAGTCTGTGCTCGACCCAACCTTTCCAGCTGCTAGAGATATGGAGCAGCAATACAGTCTTTGGAGGGAGATGAGACTGTCCAAAGGGGAAATCTTGATGCAATGGAAGGATTTCCTCACTGTGGAAAAAACAGTCTTGGAGTGGGCCAATTCAGAAGATATTTTGGCACTCCTACAACCTGAGTATGCAGCAAGAGTGCAAGATCGATCGAGAGACACTGCTGCTCAAGGAGCCCTGGACAAAGGGGAGGGAAAAGCTCTTGCAGAATCCCACTCTGCAGAGATGCCAATGAATGCAGCAACGGAAGATGCTCAAATCCTCCTAGCCCCGGCTGCAGAGGCTGTAAGAAGGAGCGATGATGTTGCATTTGCTCAAGAGCAAATCGACACTCTAGGAGTGGAACAGGCTGAGGAAGCCATGCTACAACAAGCGCTGCAAGCAAGTGTCAAGGAGACAAGGATGCAACACACTCCTTAGAGAATGCGGGGAGAAGGAAGCTCAAGTCCTCACAACTCAAACTCCCCTGCATTTGAGCAAATAGTTGAAGGCCTCTCCAATATCGTCATGCTTGATTCTATGGAGGAGGACGAGCCTCAATTTGTGGACTACGAAGATTCCCCCATGCACACCATTCCTGAAGCTGTAGCAGACATTCAGGGGGAACAAGACACCATCATTAGAGACTTTCTCTCTGATATTGCTGAAGTTGCCGATGAAGCAACCATGGAGGAAGTTGCAGAGGTGGTACTCCCTGTACTGGTAGAGACAGCAGTACAGCAAGCAGCCACCCTATCAGAAGCTGCAGAAGATACACGACGGGTGGATGCTGAGATTCTTACAGAAATCAAGCTTTCAGTCATACATACAGTGGAAGCTGCAAGAAACCAACGAGAGCTGCAAGAACCCATTCTTGCAGCGGAGACTGTTGAAGTTGCATGACCAGCCGAGGAGACAGGGTCCTTGTCGACGACCTCAGGTGAGGTTGTTGTTCAGACAACACTCTCTAAGGGTGAGAAGACCTCTAAAGGAACGACTGTTGAGACAACACCTTCAGAGGATGTTCCAATAGAAGCTGAGGTAACCCCTACACAGCTAGAGTCACCTCATGAGGAGGTTGATGTTGTTACTGCAGCACGATTACCAGCACCTATCCAGGCCATAGTAGCAGAGGTTACTGCGGAAGCTCAGATGGCTGAATTCCTCCGAAGAATGGTTGAACGCAACAGAGCCAGATATGGAGATATTGGTGAAGTGTCAATCCCAATATCATCGGATGAGGAGGAAGAAGTCATTGAAGAAAAGCCCGCATCAAGCCTACATGAGGATGCGGATAACCAAGTTGAACCGGAGACTCCAAGGTAGGATGCAGCACAGCCACAATGATTATTGATTCCTTATATTGCACCAGCTGCCGCCTCACAACAACGGAACACTGGCTCAAACCATAATCCATCGATTGATAGAATAGCTGCTGCTATTATGCACCTTATTCATGCCCTTCAGGATCATGAATCTGACATGCTGCAGAACATGACAGTACAAGCCAAGTTCCATGCTGAAACCATGTCCAGCTTCAAGAAAGACATTAAAGCACTTCCTGCAATGCTCCAGAAAACTGTGAATGATAATGCTAACAGGATGTACAAGGACAGGGTTAGAATGGAGGGAGAACTGAAGAAAGATGCTGCAAAAACCCGAGCTGAAGTTCAACTCTGTAAGGAACATATAGAAAAAGCATCAGATAGACTTCAAACTCACTCCTTGGTGCTATCGACACTTTTGGACCATATAACCAAAAGAACCAAGAGTGTCGACGATCGATTGGCAAACCTGGAAATGATTGTTGGAGAATTGGCACATATGATAATGCAAGCATATCCTCAGTATGCCGAAAGATCCAGGGTTGCCCCAGCACCCCCGAGAGGACTACGTTCAAAAGTAGTTCCAAATGTCCCTGCTCCACCCCCGGCTTTTGATGATGCCAAAAAGGGAGAAGGTACTGAAGGTTTCAAGGATAGATACCAGAGCTCCAGGGAGAAAGAAGATGAGGAAGAAGAAGAAGAAGATGACCAACCTCTAAGCAAAAGGAAGAGGTCTGGATCATCTACTGCTGCTGAAGCCCCCCTCCAAAAAGATGGAGAAAAGATGATGAAGGAGGAGCTGGCGGTACAGCTGCTGCAAATAGGCCAGCAGCAGGCGCTGCACACAGCAGTGCTGCAAGGAAAGATGCAACACCTCCCTCTGATCATCATACAAAGAGAGGGAGAGAAAGCCAACAACAAAGCTCAAGAAAGAGGGTACGCAAAACCGAGGCTGAAAGGCTTTACAATGAGAAAATGACTGCTCAGAGGGCGGAAAGAGCCAGAGCAGAACAAGAAGAAAATGCCTGGATGCAAAGGCTTGGAGTAATTGGTGAGAGGAGAATCTTTGACAGGAACCTTCACCAATACCCTCCTCAAGAGATTCCACGTCTCGACACAAACAACATATCTGCTGAAGTTTCAATATTGATGGATCAGAAGCCCGTAGGAGTAAACATGGCCTGGACTCTAAACATCTTCAAGGCAATCAAGTTGCCTATAGATAGAAATCCATCCTTTGAAGCAATCACGATGTACAAGAGATCCGAGTATCTTAGAAACTTCAGATTTCTGTGCAAAAAGGGCAAATTCAGTAGATTTCAAACCTGTCAAAATGCACTGATAAGATATGAAGAGCTTGCTAGGTCTGGAGAGCTTGAAATTCAGAATTACTACATAGACCTAGTGAAGAAATGCTACACAGTGCCCTACTGTGAGGACTTCTGGCTGAGATGGATTCAGATCCCAAAGATTAAGGAGAAACTTGAAGAATCCTATTAGGAGTCCATTCGAGACTGGTGGAAAGGTTTAAGAGAAAAAACAGAGCAAGAAAGAAGGACTGCTGAAAGAAGACCAGATGAATCGTCTACAAGAAGGTCTTTTTTCAGTAATCTTTATTTTGTACATATCTGATACATCCAGGGTTATTTTCTTTTATGATTATCTCATATGTAATCCTGATGTAATTTGTTATGATGTAATGAAAAACTTCCTTCATGAATGTTTCTGTATAATGGTTTTGTCATCATCAAAAAGGGGGAAATTGTTGTGTCATCTGTGTTTAGATTTTGATGAGACAAACCAAGGATGTAATAGGAAGTTTGAGTACCCCATTCTTCACGATGTTTAAGTGAAAACATAGACTAGGTTTGAGTCTTGTTACGGAAGCTGGAAAATGGAGGAACACATGTATACAATGCTGCATTGAAAATTTTAGAATAACGTTGCTGCAAGAAAGCAGATACAACAACACTGCAAGAAGGTAATTACAGCATAGCAGCAAAGTATGTAGGAATGGCATGCAACATCGCTGCAAGAAAAAGTTACAGGAAGACTGCAAGAAGACCAAGGATACAGCGCAAAGCTTAATGCTCAAACTCTTAACAGCGCCAACGACAGAAAGAACAAGTATCCTGCTATCTAAGGAAGGATAAATGCAGTACGAGGATTAGAGCCGTTCGAGAGAAGATCAAACTTGCAGACACGGAGCCAATACCAAGACGCCACGTGGACTGACGCGCCTGCAGATAGCTATTAGCCACAGCCATAACATTAAATGCTCCAAAAAGATACATCAAGTCGCATTAAATGTGGCCTTGCACATTGGATGAGACAATGTGATCTTTTGCATTCGATGATTCGATGTGGCCTTGAACATTGGATGATGCAATGTGATTCTTTGCATTAGATGATTCAATGTAACTTTGCGCATTGGAAGATTCAATGTATATATCTTCATCATCTTTATCCCCACTGTTGTGCTCAAATGCTTCACTGGGTTTTTCAAGCCCATCAAGTTGTTTTCCACTCTGAAAGGTAATACCACTCACACTCTGAAGACTGATCTCAGGTTGGGAACACAATTTCTCACTATTATATGTCTCGAACCAACTGAACACCATCGCCAACTGACTGAATTGTGTTTTAAGATTCTTAATACTCAATTGATTATCATTTTGAAATTGGATGTTGGCTGTCATAGTCTTCAATTATATCTTTTAGTGATGGTTGAGGGTTTTGTTCTGAGTATTGCTCTTCTTAATAAAATTGCCCTCTTGATGGTGGCGATGGTGGATTATGCTCAACTTGGTGCACTCTTTGCTGATTTCTCCATCTCAAGTTAGGATGGTTAGGCCACCCCGGATTATAACTGTTGAAGTAGGGGTCAAATATGCATCCTTGGAAATTTCCAGCATCAACATCACTTGCATGCACCTCTATCCCATCTAACACCCAACAATCATCTGTTGTATGAGCTGCGGTTGCGTAAATACGACATGCTTTAACTTGGGGTATACCTCTTATTGCAAGTTTCCTGATAAAACAGGTGAGTTCATCTAACTTATTTGACAATGAAGAATCACCTTCCCCTTTTACCAATTCGAATGGTGTATCCCTAATACCAAACTGCTGAGAATATGCTTTCATTGGAAATTAGAGTTTTGGACTGGGTTAACCAATGTATTATCCCTAGCCAATGCATGTGAAACTTGGAAGTAGAGAAGAATCAGAGTATCAATATTTTTTTCTATTTTTTTATAAGAGTCGTCCACAAAGAATCAATAAAATAAAAGAAGAAATAAACAAAAATTAACACCAATAAACTCGATTAATTACACACAGTTCACCGGTAACGACGTCAAAATTTTGACACATGTTGTCGAGGCATGCAAAATTAAATATTACCTTCTTACCTTCAACTAACTTGTAGAAGCAGCAAGTAAGATCGATCCCACAGAGAACAGGAAATTAATTAAATTCACTGGTGCTAAAGACTTAACAAATAAACAAGATAAAAGGGGGGTTGGTTGAAAATTATCTAATTAAACTAAACATCTATCAAAGTACTAAGCAACAAAGATGAAAACAAATAAATAAACAAGAACCAATAAATAAGACATTAGTTCTTAATTCAGTATCACATTCTATTCTTGATCGAGTAGATTAATTAATAACGTTTCTCTCAATCTATCTCTCAAACCCCATGCCTAGATTAGCAAGTCTGCTTTGTTAACCTAAATCGTCTCTTAAGTTTAGTCTATTAAAACAAGCTCTTTAATAAACATTATTCAATTAGACAATCTAATAGGTAGACCTTTAGATTTAGTGTGACAAACACAATTAATCGCTAAGACAATAGGACGAACTAGACTCCAAATTCACAAGTTCAATCTAGATAATTTAGGATGTATTGTCCCTAACGAATCAAGCATTATTTGCTACTAAGGAATATAAATTCATAACAATTACGAATTACGGTTTATACTCTAGCAATAGATATGACAACAATTCAATCTAACGGGCCCTATTAAATCAAATCTTGCAATATCATAAATTAATAAACCAAGCAACACAAATCATTCAAGAGATATAAATCAAGAAAACGTTACTAATCATCCAGAGTAAATCAAAAATATAGGTTCAACATCCTTTCGAACTAGTGTACAGAATTTAGCCTCGTATCTTGAGAAAATAAAAAGTAAAACCTAAACTAAAAATCATCATAGCCTTTACGGCTCTGTGTTCTATCGCTCTCCAGCCGAATTCTGAATTTCACCCACTTGTTGGAATATATATGTCTGTTCACATTATGGGCTAAGGGCTTCACTAGGTGGTCTTATGGGCTCTCGTTAGCCACTGACTCTTACTGAGCTTTTGCTTGCACATTTGATCATTCGATATGATAACCATGAATCCAATATGTGTCTTCCTGCAGCTTCAATTATCCAGCAACAACTTCTCTCCTCTTTGTTCATTAGCAAGTTCATCTTTCATCTTTAAAATTACTCCTAAATCACTAGATAAATCAAGAAAATAACTAATTAGAGTTTTTGAGACAAATAGTGAAGATATGTAGAAAAATATCAAGTGCAAGCATATAAAATGCATTAGAACTACATTCTAAACCAATTAAAATATGCATATTTTCTACATATCACCAACGATCTTCAGGGCCCAACCTTCAGGGTTAAACAAGTACAACCATTGCTCTCCAGGACTCAACCTTCAGGGTTGTTTTGAAGTTATCGACCCCCCTGAAGACAACAGTCTTCTAAGCCTATGCATTTTGATCCCATGAAGATATTTTTCTAAAACAGATATAGGAGGAGATTTAATGAACAAATCTGCAAGATTGTCACTAGAACACACTTTTTGTATAATAATTTCACAAGTCTTCTAGAAACTCATGCGAGTAAAAGAATTTAGGGACTATGTGTTTAGTTATATTTCCTTTAACATACCCACTACTCATTTGTGCAACACTATTTTACTCATAAAGGATGGTGGGGGATACATCATCTTTAGTAATAACATTTAACTCACTAATGTGTTTTATTAAAGATTTTAGTCATACACATTCTCGTGAGGTTTCATATAAAACAATACTCTTTGTGTGGTTTGAGGAAGTGGTAATCATAGTTTGTTTGACAGACTTCCATGAGATTGTAGTACCACCATAGAGACAACATTATTAGTGAGGGACTAGAAATATAGGGATCAAATATATAACCAGCATTCGAGTAACATACGAATGACTTACTTTGATTTCTAGTGTAATGTAAACCAAGACCTTGGGGACCTTAAAGATACTGAAAAATATGTTTAATTTCATTACAATTTCTCCTTGAAGGAGAAACACTAAACCTTGCTAGTAGATTTACTCCAAAAGCAATATCAGGTCTAGTGCAATTTGTTAGATAAAATAATTCATCAATTGAACTTAAGTAAGGAACTTCAGGTCCTGATATATATGTAGTATCTTCTTTAGGTCTCAATGGGTCTTTGTCTACTTCAAGGGACCAAACAACCTTTGGAGTACTTAGCGGATGATATTTATCCATGTATAATTTCTCCAAAACCTTTTTCAAGTAGGTTGACTAGTGTACGAAAATTCCTTCAAGGGGATGCTCGATCTATAGGCCGAGACAATACTTGATTTTACCCAAAATTTTTATTTCAAATTTAAATTTTAAGATCAAAACTAGTTTCTTTAATTTCTTTATGTGTTCCAATAATATTTACATCATCAACATATACGAAGATGATACAAAATCCATCTAAAGATTTCTTTATAAAGATGAAAGGAAATGCATCATTTTTTATATATTCCTTCTTTAGGAGTAATTCACTTATTCGATTGTACCATATTCTACACAATTATGTTAGATCATACAATGATCTTTATAATTTAATATATTATACATATTACGATTTTCGTTATTCCTCATTAGGGGAATGTAAAATCCATTGGGGATTGTTATATAAATTTTCACATTTAAAAATTCATATAGATATGCAGTAACTATATCCATTAACTGCATTTATAAAATCTTATTTGCTGCCAGTGATATTAAGTAGCGGAACGTTATATATTCCGTAACAGGAGAATATGTTTGACTATAATCAATACAGGTCTCTACGGGAACCCTTGAGCTACCAAACTCATTTTCTACCTCACCACCTCATTATTCCCAATTCTGTTACGCACAAATACCCATTCATATTCTACAGGAATGACCGCATTATCGCGACACGATAAAATTAATTATTTCCTTCCTAACCTAACTAACTAGTAGCTAGGGCAAGTCGGAGTCGATCCCACGAGGAGTAATGATTAAACTATGCCACCTATGTTCAATTCAATCAAATAACAAATTATGGGGGGTCTTTGAGATTGATTAACTATCACTAAATTAAATAAAAAAAAACCTAGAAAGCAAATTAAACAAGAAATCAATATATACAAGTATTCCATTTAACAGTTTAATTATCCCTTGATATCAATTATTCCCTAATCAATGTATTACCCCTCTCTCAGATTATCAGGGAATTATCACCCCTAATCTAACAACAAGCTCTGTTAAACCTAATCATCTCTTAAGATTAGTTAAATTAAGATAAGATCTCTAATTAACCCTATTTAATTGAATAACCTAGAATAAGCTCTCTAGATTTAATTCATTAAATGCATTAATCACCAAAATGAAAGGATGAACTAGACTCCGAATACACAAGCTTGATTCGATAATCTAGGATTATGCTACCCTAGAGATGTAGTGTAGCGCCCAGGACAAAACGAAGCATAATTGGATAATTAAATAATTAAACCCTTAATTGAAATGTTTCAATGTGTGTTAATTTTGGGTGTTTAGATTAATTATGTGCGTTACAGATATGTGTGTTTGATGCCGGTTTAGAGGGACGTAATTTTTAGACATGGAATTTAAAAGATTTTTGTATATAATCGGATGCGTAACGGAAAAATGAGAAAATAGAAACGAACTAGGGTTCGATAGGAGTTATGTAGCTCAAGTAGTGAAGAAAACAGGAAAAACGAAGAATACGACGTATACGAGACGTATACGAAGGGTGGCATACGAGATATTAATGTGTAAAGCAAGTCTTTTTGGGAAGTATATATATAGCTTGTTTTAAGTCGAAAAGTCACACGAGCTCATAAACGAAAAACACGTAAGTTTTCTCTCTCTCTTCTCTTTCTTTATCCGATAGCCGACGCCACCGTCGCCGGTGACCAGAAAAGTCAATGGGCTCGGTTTTGAACAGTTTTCGCATAGGTTGTAGCTCTTGTCGAGGCGAGTCTAGTGACGGTCTTGTTTTTCCATTTCGACGGTTAGATCGCCGGCAAATCACCGGTCAACCGCCGGAAAAACCTAAGGCTTGAGTTCATCACCTTTTCTCTCTCCTCGTTTCTTGCTTTCTCTCTCTCATCTTCCTCGCCGGAGTGGTAGATAGCCATTTCCGAAGTGTGTGACCACGGGTTGGGGATGGTGGAGCCGCCGGTTGGTGTGGCCAGAGTTGTGTGTGTGTGTGTGTGGTTTTGGGTTGAGCTTGGGTTTTGTGTGTATGTTTTGATTGTTGTTCTTGTTGGGTTGTGTGTTGTATGTTGTTGGGTGTAGCCGGCGACGGGAGGTCGCTGGCCATAGTGGAAGAAGGGTTGCCGGCGACGGGAGTCGCCGGCTGGAGCTAAAAGTCTGGAAAGTGCTGGTGGCGCAGCTGGGTGGGTTGTTGCGTGCAGGACCGTGCGCCAGGGCACGGCCGTGCGTGAGGCATGAGCGACCGTGCGCGGCCACTAGGAGGTGGCCACGATCGAGTGCTGTTGGGCATGGTCGTGTGTGGTTTTGCACGACGTGCGAGAGGAGTGTGTATGGGGTTTTTGCCGAGTGCGTCGTGTACGCACCGACGAGTGTTTTTGCGGGTCGTTTTATGTCATTTGTTTCCGTCATTTAGTCGGGAGCCGAGGGTGTCGGTCGAGTCAACCCTTTTACCAAGTTTACCTTTCACACTCTTCTCGAAATCCTTAATTTTTGAGTCTTCCTTAACCGTACCGCCTTCTCGATCGTTCTTTTCTTTATTATATCCGTCTTTTAATCTTTTGAGGATCTAAGATATCACGGTACTTTTGTAGGCTATCTGTTGGATCGTACGCATTAGGCTTGACTCTTTAAGACTTGTCAGATCACGTGATAACCTTTTATCGAGGTGGGGGTAATTTCTAATTCTTAATCTGTTTACTGCTTTCCCTATTCTGATGCTCGTTTGAGCAATGCTAAATGCTGTGTTTTATATGTGTTGTGTCATACTTTATACTTTGCATGGGCTGCGGTCCACCTCTGAACATGCATTCGTCCCCTACCCCTTTTCTACTACTCTTGAAGGATTGGTGGTCTTGGAAATGCACCAACGGTGATGAGACCGTTTTATAGGATAAAACGGGAAATACCCACACCTATTCATCCCTTACCATTTCTAATGCCGCTGTGAATTTTACGTGCTATGATAACGTGCCTCTTTGTTGTGTACTTTCGGTTTACTTTATTTATTTTCTTATTCGGATGTTATAAGATGCAGAGTTATCTCCACAAGTGTATTCCATGCACTTACCCCTTAATCTCTCCCTAAACACTCCCTCACGTGAACTGTGATGATCCTCCCTTTTTTTCTTTGGGGTGAAGTTTCTTCGAATAAAAAAATTCAGAAAAGTTGACAACCAACCCTCCAAAATAGGCGTGAACAATGTCTTGGAGATTAAGTCTCTCAAGTCATGGGCCATGGCCTCTTGCCTCATCTCTCTTCCTAATTAATTAAACCCAATTCTTTTTTTTCAATTTCCTTCTTGATCTTTAAGCCCAAAGATGGCCCACTCCTCTTTCTAAGCCTAAATTCGATTCCCTTAGTCCATGATTATCTTTTTTCGGTTCCAAAACACTTCAAAACTCCTAAAATAATCAAGAAAATAATATATGAAGTAGTTGACGAAAACATATATAGGTACAAAAACGGTGCATTCAATTATCTAAAAGATTATAAAATTACAATATATCCACAATAAAATGCACCTATTTCCTACCTATCAAGGAATAACATTCTCAAGGTACGTACGATACATTCAAAAACTTTTATTTTATCAAGCGAGTCTAGCTCAACCTCAATTGTATCTTTCTATCTGACCCAATCTGAGTGCTTTTGACACTCATATTGTCACGCCCCTCTTTACAACGTCATAAAATAAAAGAGTTTAATAAATTTTCATTGGACGTCCATCAACTCATTAAAACATAGGTTCAAAAGATAAACTTAAATTTACAAGAAAAGAAAAGACATCTCAACTAGCCATGTAATATAAAACGTATATCATAAACAACAGAAGAAATATTTTATTTTGTTGTTACAAAGCTAAAACTGTACATACTTTACGAACTAAGTTTTCCAAAAGATTTCAAATAACTTATTCTGTACAATCAAAAGAATACGACATCTATTTCATTCCCATTCCGAATGACTGCAACCTGTAAAGTAAAATCACTTAAGGGGGTGATCGCATAAGGACACTTAGTGGGGTTGGACTTGTGAGCAGGTAGAACATAAAAGAAACATAAACATATAAGTCATTGAGCATAGAGTTGGGGGTCTTAACCGCCATGTAAATATTTTGTGGGTCTTAGCTGCCATATAAATATTTTGTTAACATAAACACATTCATTCACTTTGTAAATACCACACATTCGATTGCATCGTACAGTACAATATATAATACGATGCTTAGATTAAAGGACATATTATTCACATAGGTACATAACTTCACGTCAAAATCATAGGGAACGTAAATGTGGAAGCAAGTAATTTAACCCAACCTTAGCCAAAAAACATCTTCAGAAGCTTCTACGTGTTAAGCGAGACTAACTGTGTCCTTCATTTATGTCTCCTACAAGACACAAAAATTCATTTTAGCGGCTAAATAAGACTATTTATAACTCAAATTAGAACTTTAATTGAAAAATATTCTTAAGTAAGGGGTCGTTGGAACAGGTTCGTGAAAAGGACTTTTGAGGGGAAAGGGTGATAATTTGTATCATTTGGAAAATGAGCATTGATAACAAGTGGTGGCTTATAAGGAAAAAATGAGGACTTTAAATATAACGTTAGAAAGTTCGACTCTTGCAATTAGGGCTTATGTAGCCCTAAAGGTTGAAACTAGGGCTTCATAACCAAGTTTAAAAAGTAAAGGGACTAAATTACAAAATTTCAGAATTTATGTCAAACCCTAGGGGGTGAACATGTAAAGTATATCTTATCTTTATAGTCATTGTGCCATATTATTAAGTTTAGGGGCTAAATCAGAATTTTCTAAAGTTATGGGCGCAATGCTCAATTGTTTAAGACTTAGGGGATTTGCAACCAAGGGCCTGCACTTAGGGCTGATCAAAAAAATTAAAAAACCACCCCAACCGCCCATACCGTACCACACCATATCGGATATCTCAATTTATTAGAAAATCACAATTTAAAATTGTAAAAGAAAACCACACCGCTATTAGTGATTGTTTCAATTCCTTTATAACCGAACCACCACCGTACCGTATATATTCTTAATATATATATATAATATCAACAAATTTAATTATATTTTAGTCTTTAAATATATCAATTGAGATTTGACCATAGATAGAATATTCAAAATGGTATTCATAAAATTTAGTAAAGAAACTAAATCATGTTTATATTCTTCCATGTATAGATTCTGTTGGGATATTTCAATTGTTATCTTGATAAGACAAAACACTAACTCAATAAGGAAAGAACAGTTTGCTTAAGGTATTGATACCTAGTTTCCACATCACATGATCAAGGAAAGATCATGTAATGGTTTTCCAAGACGCAAGGAAAACCAACCTTAGAAGAAGTAAGAACACTTCTAAGGGCTAGCATGTTGTAGGGAACAACAAGCTAGAAGAAGTATCCTTAGTAGAAAGGAGTTAGGATACTGGAGGAAGCAGTCAGCAGGCTGTGAGAAAGTTGTTCTGAAAAGAGAATTCAGAAAGCTAGTAGCTGCTGCAAGAAACCAACAAGGGCTGCAAGAACCCATACTTGCAGCAAGGGTTGTTGAGGTTACATGACCAGTTGAAGATGGGGTCCTTATTGAAGGGGCGACTGTTGAGACAGTACCCTTAGAGGATGTTCGAGGAAAAGCTGAGGTAATCGCTAAACAGCTAGAGACACCTCATGAGGAGGTTGATGTTGCTGCTGCTGCAAGCTCACAAGAACCTATCTAGGTTACAGCAGCAGAGGTTACTGAAGAAAGCTGCTGAAAGAAAACATATACAGCAGGATTGCAAGAAGACAGTTACAGCATTGCAGTAGAGTAAGTAAGAATGACATGCAGCATCGCTGCAAGAAGAAGATACAGGAGTACTGCAAGAAAGGTTACAATAGTATTGTATGAAGATATTGTAAGAAGGTCTAAGTTACAACAGCGCTGTAAAGACCTAACAGCTGCAAACAGACCTAGGATACAGCGTAAACGACAAACAGTCAACTGAAGAAGTATCCTGCAATCCGAGGAAAGGTAAATGCAGTATGAGGAAGGAAGATCCAAGCAGGATTAAAAAGAGCTATTCGAGAAAAGCTCAAAGTTACAGAAACGGAGCCAATACCGAGACGCCACGTGGACTGACGCACAGTAGAAAGCTGCGAGCCGCAATCACCGCATTAAATGCTCCGGAGAGAAAAGTCAAGTCGCATTAAATGCAAGCCATGCCTTTGGTCAAGAAGCTCAGATGCATTTAATGCGACCACAAAGAAGATCTTGGAGATCAGAGCTTGATTTCAAAGAAGGTAAAGTATCTCTCTTCAACGGATACTTCCCAACGGATAAAAAACTCTCAAGATCTATAAATAGAAGGTGTGGCTGATTGAAGAGATTGTTGGACTGAGTCGAGAGGAAACTCATATATCATCCAAAGGTTTTAAGCTTTCACATGTTCAGCCACTCAACCTTCTAGGAGCAGGTCTACAACAACAAATGAGCTTTCAAAGACCAAGACTGCTCCTCACTAGTTGAAGATCTTTATTTTCTTTTTAACCTTGAAGCTGTGTTCGTAGGTTGTTTTAGGTGTCGAACAGTTTATAGGAGAGATCCTTGTTGTTTGTATAGTTGTCTAAGAGATAGACAACTTCCTTGTGTGGGAGTGTGGAACCCTGTGTGGGTTAACCTTTAGAGTTTGCAGTTGTTGTGTGTACGCTAGACTCTAGTAGGTGTTTAGCTTTGTAAGTTGATAGATTGTTAGGAGTGTCCTGTAAACCAATCTTGCTTAACAAAGTTTCTGCTTGAGGTAGCAGTAGAGTGGACGTAGAAGGCTTACACCACCTTCGAATCACTATAAGCCATAAGTGTTTTATCGCTTTATTATATGTGTTTTATCTTTTATATCTATCTCTGTCATAAGCATAAAATGTCTTGAAAACGATAATATTTGAGAAAACCAGCCTTGAGTCTTAAAACCGTTTATTTTCTGCTGCGTATAAAACTCAAGTTATAGCGTGCAGCACTGCATCCTAGTGCTGTAAGCAGTGACTGACTGGTGCTGCAAGTTCAAGTAACTTACAGAACAGTTTGTTTTAAAAAGATTTTCAAAATCGACCAAGGTTCATTCACCCCCCCTCTGAACCTCGGACACCACTCGGGACTCAACCCTAACAAGTGGTATCATACCACCTGGGACCCAACAAGTGGTATCAGAGCAGGTTGGGTTAACTGCCAACGTATCGGGCTACATAGCCAGATCCAACCGTTTTATACTGGTTAAATTGTTCTATCATTTTCTTTTGACCAAAATCATGTCTTCTAACATGCATAACTTCAAATCCAAGTTCTCATTCCTAATCAATATATCTTGTTTATGCGAGGAACAAACATCTGAGGAAATTAATGACTATCCATGACAAAATCTGATCAATAAGAAGACAAGGAGGAAGCAAGAGTATCCATGTTCGAAGAGCTGAGGATTCTAAAAGCACAGATTCACCACACATGAAGTCTCACAACAAGATACTAGGGAAGTTGCTGAAGTAATCAAGGCTACACTTTTTATAGTAACTGAGATCACTAAGGAAGCAACTAGGGAAGTTGTTGGAGTAATCTAAGCTACACCTTTTATAGTAGCTAAAGCTACCAAGAAGGCAACTACGAAGGCTGTTGAAAGAAAAAGAAGCAAGCACCACCAATAAGTGGTATAGTCAACAAGCGCCTTCATCAACAAGTAATGTCAACAACATGCATTATCTACCTGATGAGACAGCACGTGGTATCTACCTGATGAAACTAGACACAAATCTGAGGCAAGATTAAAGAAACCCAAAGAGGGCACATACTGATTCAAACAGGTGGAATGATCAAAGAAATCAGACAGCCCAGAAACCTATACCAATTTTCATTATTCCATGAGTCCATGACAACAAATACAATGAAAATTAAATAAGATATGTACATAATCATAAAAATAAAAAAGTTTTCTTTCTTTACATTCTTCATTGATTCACTTACAATTTTGTTAGAATGTTTTGAATTAATTGTAGTTCATTTATTCAATATTGCATGTATAAAAAAAAACTTATAATTATATAGAGATGGACAACACCAATAATGAATAGTAAGTCAACTCTGTAATTGATAATCTCTTTATATTAATTTGAATCTCTCAAATATTTATAAAGTCAAATATTAACAATCTTCCATTACAATCTAGACTGTTAGTCAAGTCACCATGAGTAATTTATTTGCTAATTTTTAATCAACATCATTTACTCCACCTTGAATTATTTTAAAATAAGAATGATTTGTAGATTTTTGTGTGTGTTTCGTAACAATTTTTTTGCTTCATTTATATTAACTACTTATTTAAATGATTAATTTTTTTAACTATCATGATATAACACCCCAAATTAATTAACTAAGATGTACAAACTAATTAATTAAATAAGGTGCAGTATTATATATATTATGTTAATTAATTAATTATGAATAAGAATTAATTGCCTAAGAATTAATTAAATAAATGATAATCTTGGTTGAGTATAAGAAATTAATTAGTTAAGTATTAAGAAATTATTTAATAAATTAAGTAAGCAATTGGCTAATCATCACTTCAGCCACTCTTTTCCCCCCAAGTTCACGCCAACTATCTCTTTCTCAATCCACCATAACTTGACACCAATCAACCACTTGGTTTGGGTTCACACCAAGCTAGACAAGAAAACAGAGAATAAAAGAAAATAAAAGAAAAGAACACGGATACGTACACAACGCCAAATTCTTTTTCTCTCTCTCCCCCTCACGGTCTTTTCTCGCTCTCTCTCTCTCTCCATTTCTCCCTGCTGCTCCGTTGCTGCTGTTGTCTCCGTTCCACTGCTGCTGTTCGCTGCTGGACCATGTGGGCATGTGCAGTTTTGCCACCTCCAAGAGCGGCGGTGGGTGCAGGTGTGTGTGCGGGGGCCAGCGCCGGGGGCGCCTGGTCTTGTCCAGCTGTTGTGTGTGCTACTGTGTGCGTCGGGAGCGTTGGGGTGCACTGCAGGTGGGCGTTGGGAGAGTTGGGGTGCGCTGCAGTGGGCGTCGGGTGTGCTGGGGCGCATAGACAAGCACCGGGGTGCGCGTGCGCCGGGAGCCGGCGCCGGGAATGGGAGCAGCACCAGGTTTGGGTGTGTGTCTGTGTGGGCGCGCCAAGAGGGCAAGCCGTGTTTTGGTGCCTGCGTGCGTCTGTTTGGGCATGCCAGGAGCAGGACGCCGGGGACGGGTGTTGTTGGGCCAACACCGGGAGTTGGGCGCCAGGGACAGGTACTGCTGGGCCAATGCTGCGAGCTGGGCACCGGGGACGGGTACTATTAGGTCAATGCCGGGGGTTTTTACTGTTGCGCATAGACAACGCTCGACACGCCATTTGAGGTACTTACTAGAGTGTATGGAGAAGGTCTCCATCAAGTTTTGTGGCCATCCGAGGTCGGATGATCGAGGAATAATTTTTCGAAGTCGAAGTTGCGTTTCTACATCCGAATTGGAAATAGTTGCGAGACAGAAGGTCCAAACGAAAGTCTTTCTAAGAACTGTTCATATGGGGTGTTCTTTAATGAGTTGAGAACATTCCCACCAAGTATCGCCTTGAGCCGAGTCCATTTAAGGAGTATACGGCATGCCAAGGCCAAGAGTGGCAGTGCAGTGGCAACAAGTTTGGGCTAAGTGTGAAGGAGTATGCTTTACAAGTTTAATTAAGAAACGTCAATGAAGGACCCCGTTATTTCCTTGAAACGTAGCAGTTTCCCCAAGATACCACTTAATTGAGGTGAAAGAACAAACTTAGGATTTAAAGAATCGAGTTTCACGAGGGTTACCACCGAACAAGATGGGGGTAAATTACTTGCTTCCACATTTATGTTTCCTTGTGAGTTAACGTGAAATTATATGCCTACATGAAATATATATGATTATTCTATGAACGTGTTTATAGTTTCAAGTGAGTTTGAAGTGAAGTCATGTACCTACATGAAACGTATGTGGTTATTAAAGTAAAGTCATGTGCCTACATGAAACGTATGTGGTTATTGAAGTAAAGTTATGTGCCTAAGTTAAACGTATATGATTATTCTATGAAGATTGCATGCTTTACTACGAGGTGCAAACGACGGTGTATTATTTGCAAAGTGAATGAAAGTATTTATATTGATGAAATGTTTTCAAGTGACTAATAAACCACAAAATGTTACCAAAGTGGCTAATGAACCATATGTTTTCAAGTGGCTAAAGAACCACATCCAAGCGGCTAATGAACCGCACCAAAGTGGCTAATGAACCACATATTTTCAAGGGGCTAAAGAACCACATTAAAGCGGCTAATGAACTGCACTAAAATGGCTAATGAACCATATATTTTCAAGTGGCTAAAGAACCACATTAGAGGGGCTAAAGAATCGCACCAAAGTGGCTAAAGAACCACACCAAAGTGGCTAAAGAACCACATCAAAGCTGCTAAAGAACCGCACCAAAGCGGCTAAAGAACCACATCAAAACGGCTAACAAACCGCACTAAAGTGGCTAAAAAACCATATGTTTTCTAGTGGTTAAAGAAACACAAAAAGAAGCAGCTAAAGAACCGCAATACAGTGGCTCAGAACCACAAAATGTTTTCACGGCGGCTTAGAACCGCAAAGTTTTTCCAAGGTGGCTCAGACCCGCAACTATGTGCTTGATGAATTATATGTCTATGTTGTGCTTTTCTACGTGACGCAATCGAATGTGAGATGAACATGTTTACGTTAATTAAAGTGAATAAATGTGTTTAAGATGCACCCATTGTGTGTTATTTGCAATGTGAATGAATGAGTTTGTATTAATGAAATGTTTATCAAAGTGGCTAAAGAACCATATGTTTACGAAAGTGGCTAAAGAACCACATATTTATGGAAGTGGCTGAGAACCACAAAAATATTTTCATAGCGGCTCAGAATCGCAATACGGTGGCTTAGAACCACATGTTTTCCAAAACGGCTCAGACCCGCAACTATGAGCTTGATGAATTATATGTCTATGTTTTCTTTTATGTTTTAATTGCTCACAAGTCCCACCCCACTGAGTGTCTTCATGCACTCACCCCTTTATGTCAAAAATGTTTTCAGCTTAAGAAATCCTTGAGCGTAGTGTGCAAGTTGTGGATGCTGGTAGCCGATGTTTTAAAGATTGTAAAAGAGTTCTATTGGAAGTGAAAAAAGTGTTATATTATTTATTTGTATAGGAGATGATCTTGAAATCTTTTAGGAAAGCTTAGTTTGCAAAGTTGTACAGTTTAGCTGTATAATTATAAAGAAAAATATTTTTCTTCTGCTGTGTATGATTCGTGTTTTATAAAATGGGGATGTTTGAACCGACTTATCTTTATTTGCAAGTTTAAATTACCTAGGAAATGCATGTTTTATCGAGTATCTGGACGCCTAAATGAAAAATTTATTAAACTCTGATATTCTACAGTAACGTAAAAGAAACGGGGCGTTGCGCATGATAAATATGGGAAGATAGAAATTTCAAAAGAAGTTTGTGATACAGAGAGTCAAGTTGAAATGTTAACTTCAAGTAAGGAACAAGAACAAGAATCTTGCTTAGTAAATAAAAGTTCATCAATTCTACCACCCAAGAATAAACAAAGAACTAAAACTGTTCAAGTTGCAAACGAAGGTACAAAGAACATTTCTGAGATATGGGGCCACTTTACTAGATTGGAAGATAGTAATCCTCCAAAGGTTGTGTATAATTATTTTGGCACCAATTATGCTACTCATTCTAGATTGAATGAAACTACTAGTTTGTGGAAACATTTGGAGTCTTTGTGCAAAAAATATCCATTCAGATTGGATAAAAAAAAAGACTATGCATGATGTCAAAGGTGTGGGTGGAAATCAAAATAATAGATCAACAACTAAATGAAATACTTTAGATCATGAAGATATTAGGACAAGGCTTGCAAAAATGATAATTATTGATGGATTACCTTTTCGGGGTGTAGAAGGAGAAGGTTTAAAAAGTTATAGTGAAGGTTTGGAACCAAGGTTTGAGGTACCTTCTAAGCATATTGTTGCTAGGGATTGCATGAGAATTTTTGTTGAAGAAAAAAAGAAATTGAAAAAGGTTTTGAAAAGTCAAAGGGTATGCTTGACCACCGATACTTGGACATCATTGCAAAACCTAAATTATATGTGTCTTATTGCACATTGAATATATAGTGATTGGAAGTTGCAAAAAAGAATCATAAATTTTTGCATTGTTGAGAACCACAAAGGGGAAACAATAGCTAAACAAGTAGAAGAATGCTTGATTAATTGAGGGATTGATAAAATTCTTACAATTACAGTAGATAATGTCAGCTCTAATGATAGAGCAATCTATCATCTGAAAAGAAAATGCAAGTGGAAAGATGTTATTTTAAATAATGATTACATACACGTTCGGTGTTCTGCCCACATTGTTAATTTGATTGTCAAAGAGGGCTTAGAGGAGCGAAATGAGGTCATAATGCGGGTTAGAAATGTTGTTAAATATGTTAGATCTTCTCAAGCTAGGTTAAAGATTTTCAAGAAGTGTGTAGAGAAGGAAAAAATTGATTTTAAGAGTCTTGTTTGTTTGGATGTGGAAACTCGATGGAATTCCACTTATATAATGTTGGAGGCTACTAAGAAATTTGAAAAAACTTTTGAGAGGCTAGGGGATGAGGATCAAAAGTTCATGAACTACTTTGATTGTTATGAATTGAATCAGGATGAAGAATGTGAAATGAGAAAGACAAAAATGAAAGTGAATAAGACAATTGGCCCTCCAATGGACATTGACTGGATTAGTGCCAGAAGCTTTGTGAAGTTCTTGAAAATATTCTACAATGGGACTCTAAAATTTTCTGGTTCATTGTATAGCACTTCAAATGTGTTTTTTCGTGAACTTGCAACAATGCATGTTTGTTTGTCTAATATGATCAGTAAGAGTGATACTCATATGATTTATATGGCTACTAGAATGAAATAGAAGTTGAATAAATATTGGGGAAACATTGATAACATCAATTGGTTGTTATTTGTTGCTATTCTTTTAGACCCTAAGTATAAGCTGAAATATGTTACTTTTTCCTTTGCAACAATATATGAAAGAGATGCTTCTTTTGCAAAAAGAATGACTGAGAAAATAGAAGAGATATTGAGTTTGTAAATACGAGCATTATGCAGATTCTAAATGTCGGCAAAAAGATAAAAATGATCATACAATGCAAGATTGTGATAATATTCAATTAGATGGAGAAGATGATGCAAGTGAACTGCTAGAATCTCAATTTGCTAAGCATCTGGAAGAAGAACAATGTGTTGAGAGCAAATCAGAAGTAGCTAAATATTTGATTGAAGGTTGTGAAAAATCGGATAAGAAGTTTGATGTGTTAAATTGGTGGAAAGTGAACACTCCAAAATATCCTATTCTTTCCAAAGTTGCAAGAGAAGTGTTGGCTATTCCGATCTCTACTATTGTTTCAGAATCTGCTTTTAGTACAAGTGGTCGTATGATTGACCCATTTAGAAGTTCTTTATCTCCAAAGATGGTAGAGGCTCTCATTTGTTCTCAAGATTGGCTACGTGCTATGCCTTCTCCAATTGATCTTAGAGGAGCAATGGAAGATATTGAACAATTTGATAAGTTGGAAGAAGGTAAATAATTTTTTTTGTCTATTTCAAGATCATACTTTGGAGTACTTTGTCGTTTTATTGATAATTTTTTGTTCATTTAATAGAATTTGATGGAAGAATCTCGTCTTTGAGCTTAGATGAATAATGCAAAGGAACAAACACTAGCTTTTATGGTTTGTATCTCAACAAAATATTTCTATTTAGTTATTTATGTATTTACTTACATTACAAACGTTTTGTTTATCTTACAATGCAATATGAGTTTATTTGTTGAATTACACCGAATATATTATTCTAAGGTGGTTAGTGGTTACTTTATTCTAAATTGATGAATTATTTGATGATTATTGTTTTCTTCAATTCTATTGTCATGCTCAGTAAAACATGGTGTGGATACAACACTCAGGTGAAACAGTTGTTAGCTCAGTTTAAAGCAATTGTCAAAGTGGTTGAACTTGATGAGAGAAATGATGGTGATGCAATTCAGACAACTCTTCATGAGTGTTCATCAATGGCAAACACATTGGTGGCAGTGATGTTGTCCTCGTAAAATGTCATCAGGGCAAAACTTGTTCAATTGTTGTTTGAAGCTTGTGCAATAAAAAAATAAATTGCTAAGCATTGAACTTCATTTTCACTAGTAGATGGAAATATTATTATGTAATAAATCCTAAGACAAAAGCATTATTCTGTTGAAGTTGATGTTATGAATTTGTGGTTTTTTATTATTGATTTCTTTTGCCAGATTCAAGAATGGTTAATATTCTTGCAATGATAAGAATTATGAAGACGTTAGTTTAATTGCTATAGAAAAACCAATGGTCAGTTCTTTTAGCATCTTGGTGGTTCTATTTTGTTGTTGATAATTGAATTGAATTTTTTGTAACTTAATATATATATATATAATTGTTTGATTAAAAAATAAAAACCGCAAACCCACATTGCAACCACACCAAATCGCTTCAAACCGTACTTGTGATTTTATTTAATCAAACCGTAATTCAATTTTTTTTAAAGAAAAACCCGCATATAAGAATTTGGTTTAAAAACATTGAATATAACCGTAAAACCGCACCACGATCACCCCTACCTGTACTTAATCAAATTTCAAGAAAGAGCCCCCTACCCATCCAACCCAAACTAGCCACCACCAGCCCTCTCCCACCGCTGCTTCCGTTGCTGCCGGCAACACCCCGTCATTGGCGACTCATACACGCACATGACCTTGCACACACACACACAAACACCAACACACACACACAGAACACACGCACACACACACTATTTAACACACACACTGATCGGAGCCGCCGCTCATGGTGGTGCTCGCACAAGCATAAGCCAGTACAACCATCGCACCGGCTACCCACACCCGAGGCTCCAAGCCTCACGACCTGACACAACGCGTGCTCTCAATCGTGCACACAGCACCCGCCACCGCTCTCGGCGGTGGCCAATACTTCACACGGCAGCCACAGCGGTGGAAAGAAGGTGGGGGGCAGAGAGGGAGAGGGAGAGAGAGGGAGAGGAAGAGAGGTGGAGAGAGGTTGCGCTTCTCTGGCGATGTACGCACCAGCGGTGGCGATAAGTTGGGAATTCAAGCCCGTACCCGTGACGAGCTCGATGAATTGTATCTTTTGGTCCAAATCTTTTGCCGGAAAAAAGACAGTCGATGCCGGTGAGGCAGTGGTCGGTAGCAGTTTAGATGTGGGAATGAGAGAGAGAGAAAAATTCTTTTTACCTTTTCCAATTCTTTTGTTTTCCACCCTTGATTTCTTTGCCCTTGTTACCATAAGTGATAAATCAAGGTTGATTTAGGAGATGTGATATGTGTCCTTTTTCTACGGATTAAGAGATGATGTGTCACCTCCTTAGATGGAGTAAAAAATGAGGTGTCATCTTATGGTAACACCATTCTTATCACATTTATTTCAATTCATTTGGTTATAATAAAAGAAGAAAAATAATATCCTAATTAACCCTTAATTAGGGTGTTATACATACATTGATTCAGGTTTTGGATCTAATTTATCATTTGAGATATGAAGAACAATTATAGAGGTAAAAATGTTGTCGACAATAAGAATATTTATGTAGTAAATTTCTCTTGTATCTATAAAATAAATAGTAATTTTGATATTTATATTAACCAGATCCTTATCATTTTTCAAAATATTTAATTTGATCTGGCCGTTCCGCAACCCTAGTATTTTGATTATTTCGTGCACGTGCAATGTTACCAAGGTTATCGTCTTCGAGATAAATCTTTTCAGGAGATATTTGGAGTGGCTGAATATTCTTATTAGATTTTATTTTCCACGGATTTATATCTTTTATATTCAATGGCCATTTATGCTTCAGACACGTAGAAACATCAATATCAGTTGATTTGATTTTTAGGAACTTCTACTCTTAGTTGTACATTGATAATAGGTATATATGATTTAGTCGCTCCTTTATGATCAGTAAACACATCTGGCAGATTACTTGCTAAATACTGCAAGTTAATTGTCATCTAAACTTTCAGTTCAGTTTGACTAGTGCGTGGATCTAATAATTGAAGATTGTCTACATTCTATGAAATTTCTCAACATTCTTTTAATTTTGACTCTTATCTCACCCTAATGCTGAGAAATAATCTTCATCAAATGTGTAGTTAGCAGAATAAGCTGTAAATTGATCTCCTGTCATGGGCTCTAGGTATTTCAAAATAGATGGAGATTCAAAATCAATATAAATATCTATTTTTCTTTAGGGGCCCATGGAGTTACGTTTTAGTAGTGATATTGGAACATACATTGCACATCCTAAAATTCATAGATGAGAAATGTTTGGTTGTTTCCCACGCACTAGTTGCAGAGGGGAGTAGTCATGATATGCAGTTGGACATATTTGAATTAGAGCAGTTGCATGCAAAAATGCATGACCCCAACATGAAATTGGTAAGTTGGAGTTTGTAGAAAAGGTCTAGCAATTAATTTGATATGTTTAATCAATGATTCAGCTAGACCATTCTGAATATGGACGTAAGGAACCGAATGCTCCACTTTAATTCCTAATGACATACAATAGTCATTAAATGCTTTCGATGTGAATTCACTGGCATTATCCATTTTGATGGATTTAATTGGAGAATTGGTAAATTGAGCCCAAAGTTCATTAATTTTGGTAATGAACTTTGAAAAGACATTATTTCTAGTGGATAATAGACACACATGGGTCCACCTAGTGAAGGCATCAATCAAAACCATGAAATATCAAAATGATCCTGATGCTAGATGAATTGGTCCACATATATATCTCTCCATGAATCTGTTTAAGGGAAATAAGTGATTCATGTTCATTTTAGTACAAAAATGTCATACTATAAGTTATTCTTTTGAAGAAGTCTTGCAAGTAAATTTATTTACAACACGAATTCTAATTTGATATAGTATATCAAATAAATTTAGATAAAATTTGATACATCAGATTGTGCCATGTCAAGGTTGACCCAATCGTTCATGTTATAATTTGAACGAATTTTGATCATGAAAATTTTCACTCATAAAAAAATAAAGATTAGAAGGTTGCATATATGTATAATACAATCCCAATAAAGAATGAAGTTTTTTAACGTCAACATGTTGCTGACATTCTAGATTTCAACATTATTCTCAGTGTCGGTTTCAATATGGAGAACTAGTAAAGCTCTACCGGAGCTTACTATCAAAAAATTATCATTTGCAATTGTAGCAACACTTTCTTTCTTCTCAGTCAAAGTTTGAAAGAATTTTCTATTGTTAAGAATAGTGTGAGTGGTAGCACTATCAACCAAACATAAAGTTTTTCTCGTTCTCCATATACCAAAAATTCAACGACGCACTATGATAATGTAGTAAACTGTAAACTTTAATATTAAAGTAAGCATGATAGTACATTTACAATAAAATATAGATCATAACATACTGAAAAACACATAAAATCACACTTAAAACACTAAATTGTCTGACATAAAATAAATTATTCATTTCTCATAGGCTCATTCATTATAATCTCCAAAACCTTCAACTTTAACCTTTAAGAAATTATCATTTGCAATATTCAAGTTCATCTTTACTTTAGGCAAATTAGCATAATGAGATTTGAAGAAAGATCAAATCTTTTACCTTCAATGCGGAAGTGGAATGAGAACTATGTATAATTATTTCATTTAAATTAAAGAATTTCAACCTACAAAGCTCATGTCAAGTAATTGTAGCACCCCAGACCAAAACGAGCATAATTTATTAATTAAATATTTAAACTCATAATTGAATAATTATGTGCGTATAATTTAACTGTTTAATTTATTTCGTGAGTTTCAGATATGTGTTTAATGCATGTTTAAGATGGAAATATTTTCTAGACGTGGAACATAGAATTTTACTTTATCATTAGATGCGTAATAGAAAAACGAGAAGATAGAAATGAATTAGGGGTCAATCGGAGACCCGAAGCCCGAACGACGATGAAAGGGGCAAAACTCGGAGTTTCGGAATAGAAAATTGAAAGATATTAACGATGAATAGTAACGAGATTTTTATGATGAATAGTAACCCAAAAAAGTCAACTATGAACAGTAAAATAGATATTTCACGTGAATAGTAACTTTCGGATTTCTATAAATAGAGGTGATTTCGATTCAAAAATCACTGTTTCTTCGATCGAGCAGAACCCGACGAAAACACGTAAGTCCTTCTTTCTCATCTTTTATTTTTCCGATATTCTGGTTTCCGGCACGCCATCGGCACGGCGACGCCGCCGGCTGGTCGCCGGAAAATTTTAAAGTTGTCGGTCTGGGCCGATTTTCGCACACGATGTTCGTCTCGACGAGACGATTCTAGAATAGGTCTCGGAATTCAATTCCGAGTTTTTGTTCATCGTAAAATGATGAAAAATAGCCTTGAAACCCTAACCCAAACCCTTCAACCACCCTTTCTCTCTCCTCTGAGTTTTCTCTCTCCACCGCGCCGGAGCTGCTGCCGGAGGCCGCCGGAGGTCGTGGCCAGTCGCTGGAGTGTCGGCGCCGCCACCCACGGTGGTGTCGGAGAAGGACAATGGCTATATATATATGTATGCATGCATGTGGGTGTTGTATGGTGTATGAGTGTGTGTGGATGTGCATGTTGTTGGAGGTGGAGACGGGGGGCGCCGCCGTGAGGGAAAGAACGGCCGGCGACGGGAGATCGCCGGCGAGGTGTCGGAGGAGGCAGCCGGCGGCTGGTGGCCGCCGGCCAGGCTTGGCAGTAGGTGTGTGTGTGTAAACACACCTTACATTGTGTGTGTGTATGTATGCTACTGTGTGCGTGTGTGTGTGTGCAAGGCGGTGGTGGTGGCCGGCGCCTGGTGGTCGCCGGCCAAGGTCGCGGCGAGTGGACGGTGGTGGTCGTCGGCGGCAGGTGGCCGTCGGTAGGAGCTGGGAAAATCAGTGTGTGTGTGTATGGAAATGGGTGTGTGTTTGTGCTCATGCATAGGTATATAGGATGTGTTGGTGGTTGGGCTTGGCCAGAACGGGTTGCCGGCGACGGGAAGTCGCCGACGAAGGAGCTAGGGATGGTCACCGGCGACTGGGTCGCCGGCCGGAGGAGTTTTGGTGAAGGTTGATTTTTGGAAAAACTGTGTATTGAAGGGTTTTGCGGCGTAATTTTCAGGCACTATTCATGCCAGAATCCGGCGATGGACGGCCGGAGGTTGTAGCCGGCGGTGCAAGGAATCCGGTGAGGTAGAGGGTGGCGGCAGGAGGCGGCGCCGCCGCACTGGGTGATGCCGGGAAGGTGGCGCGTTGATTAGCCATGGCGCCGGCAACCTGGGAAGGTGCTGGCCGAGAAAACTCGGCCAGCTTGGTTGAGCCACACAAGGCTGCCGAGAAAACTCGGCAGCCGCCGAGCCTACACGCGCCCGTTTTTTCGATCTGAACTCTGTTTTCTCTGCCGTTCGTCTTTTTTGAGTTATCACCGATGAGACGTCGTTGACCCGGGTTTGTGGGCCAGGTCAAAGTCAACCCTTTGACCAAAATTACCATTTTACCCTTAAACCTAAAATGCTCCGTTTGAGCTCGTTTTAACTCCGATTGAGCTCATTCTTTTTGCATTGCGATCCTTATTTCAATTCCTATCATCTCAGCCCCTTGGGTTGAACTTTCAGCCTTGTCTCCAAAATTCCAATCTTTAGATCGTTCGATCCGTCGTGTCGCTAACGAACATTTTTCCGTCGGAACCCTTTACAACTTTAATTATATTGTATTTAATATCTAAGAAACACCATAACTGTGTAGGCTATTTGTTGAGTTGAGCTTCGAGTTGAGCTTTGAGGTTTTGGGGTTATCAGACTTACTATTCTAGCTACTCACGCGGTAACCACTATACGAGGTGGGGGTACATTCTAACCTCTTATCTGTTTACTGTTTTCCCTAGTATATGTATGATTGCGGAATACTAAGTGTTGTGTTTATACTTTCTATGCCATGTTATAACTGTGAAAGGTCCGAGGTCCTCGGATCATGCATTCTGTTCGTCCCTTGCTATTTTTCTACTACTCTGTGGAGGTGTCGTGAGCCTCTTGAAATTCACTAACGGTGAGATACTGTTATAGGGTAAGACGGGGGAATCCCGCATCTATTCGTCCCTTGCCATTTCTAATATATGCTTTGCATATATATGTGATGTGACAACGTGACTGTAAGTTAGCTTTTCGGTATTTAATTCTGTCAAGTGTCTTATAAGGCGGATGTTATTCCCACAAGTGTATTCCACGCACTCACCCCTTAATCTGTACTCACAATACAGGAGATGAGGAGGCTGATGAACCTTAGATGGAGGGAGTTGGTGCTGACTGTAGGTTTCCTATGCTAGAATGTTGTAGTTAAAAAATTTCCAAATACATTTTCAAACAATTTATTTATTGTATATATTTTTGAGTACTTGTGAGGATGGGAGATCCTGATGAATAGTTTCCGCTGTATATGATGTATATTATCGGTATGAGACCGAATGATATCAGCTGAGGCCGATTGTTGTTATGAGATGGATTTTCTTCGTCCCTTACCTCTATCTTCTATTGTCCTCTACTTAATTTTTTCTGTATATGTTAAGCGTCCCTTGCTTTTCTATCTTCACGCCCGGGTAAAACTCTGATTTTTAACAAAAATTTTCGGGGCATGACAGGTGGTATCAGAGCAGTTCTAATGTTGAGAGCTGGCTCGAACTTGATTTAAAAATGGAAAAAAAATGTGATTTTGAAAGTGTGTTTTTAAAATGTGAACGGGTTTTCAGAAAAGTATAAGATAGGCACTAGACTCCCTCTATAGGTGACCCTCCCTGATATGTGACTTGCTGAATTAGCATGATTGTTTGCTCTGTGTTATTTTGCCTCACACCGTTTGGTTTAGGGGGAAACGTATCAGATATGGATATATGATATTAGAAACTTGTGTAAATTAATTGACAGGTGAATAGGATTTACCAAGCGGGTAGGGAAAGGGGGAGAACCCCGGAGATAGAGACTAGGCAGGAGCGACTGCGACGTTTATTCTTTCAAAGTAGGGTTATCGATGACATATCGGTAGGTGAGCACGTAGCCCGGCTCCTCCACTGTTGGAGGGAGAACGGGAGAGTGTGGGGCCCGATTACCGGGATGGAGGCGTGTCTGCATTTGATTCACACTCTACCCCTGGAATGGCAGGAGAGGGCGCATACCCTCTATCGTGATGAGTTAGTATTCTCGTCAGTTGACTTAGTGTCCATTGCCAACTTTGGCAATGTGGCTAGGGGGATGTTAGAGTTGTGGGGCCGACATGGCCTTCCGACTACCCCGAAGCCGTCGCCCTACGACCCTGTTAGTTGTAGCTCCGAGTCGGAGCAGGATCCGGTGGAGGATCCGGAAGAGGACCCGGAGGAGGATCCGGAGGAGGAGCCCGAGGAGATTGATATTGAGGGGGATGACTCTCAGGATGGACCAGCACCTCCGTCGCCTCCTGCTGATATAGATTAGATGATTCTAGAAGACGTGTTATATGTATATATTATGATACTCGGGATACAGTATTCTATATGTATATGTTTCTACGCGCTTATGATAGGGTAGTTCATGCTTCATAGGTAGTGTACATACACCCTTTTGTTATGGTGTAGTACTACCCTTATTTTGTATTATGTATGTATATACATACATCCTTTTGCTTATCTTATGATGTTATGATTATGTTTTATCACGAGAAGCATTGTCTGATCTATTTATCGTATTATTATATAATCACAACGACTTATACATATATACTTATCGTAACAGAAACATGTCAAGAGGCAGACCGAGGATGGAACAACCGCAACCACTGGTTAACCCACCTGAGCGGGAAGAGAACGCTAGCATCGGCGATCTGTTAACTATGCTAAGAGGATTAGCACAGCATTTCGAGACCAATCGGGCCATCCCTCAGCCAGCTAGGGTTGACCCGAATCTGATATATGACCAATTCAGATGGTTCAATCCACCGATGTTTGACAGACGAGGGGAATCGATTGTGGCAGAGGAGTGGCTGAGGTCACTTGACAGGCTGTTCGGGCATCTTACATGCTCTAAGGAGCAGATGGTTAGCTGTGTTATCTTCCAGCTAACAGATGAGGCGAGTCATTGGTGGGACTCGTACGAACGGACTCTTCTGCCGACTCAGAGAGAACGAATGACATGGAAGAAGTTCAAGGAGGTAGTTTCTCGCCATTTCATTCCTCAGTCGTATAGGGATCAGAATGAGACAGAATTCCTTCAGCTCAAGCAAGAGAGTATGACTGTAGAGGACTATGAATGACGGTTCAATCATTTGAGCCGTTATACCCCCCATCTGGTTGATACTGATCAGAAGAAGGCTCGAAGGTTCGAGAAGGGCCTTCGCTCAGAGATCAGTTCGATCCTCACTGGGCAGGGGACGATGACATATGCCAGTGTCATCAAAAGGGCCCAAGAGATCGCTTCCCGGATGGGATTAGATACAGTGCCCCTTAGGAGAGTTTTCTCTGTTCCCGCCAAGAGAAAGTGGACTGGCCCAAGCCAGAGCTTCGCCCCTAATAAGTTTCCCAGGGCAAGCAACGCTCCACTTCCTCCTGTTTCCCGACCCGGAAATCCATGCCCGAGATGCAGAAAGGTGCACACAGGGCCGTGTCAGCCAGAGACACAGAATTGTTACAACTGTGGGGCACCGGGGCACATTGCGGCGAATTGCTGGAAGGCGAGGAGTACTCCAGCTACAGGGCCGAACTCGAGGTCGGTAGCAGGTAGAGCGAGAGCTTTTGCTCTGACTCGTTCGGAGGCCGCAGAGGGATCGGAGATGATGGCAGGTATGTTATCAATATCTGATATACCTGCATTCATCTTATTTGATACTGGAGCGATACACTCCTTCATATCTGTCAACTTCTGTAAACTGCTGAAGCATGTTGACGGTAGGATAGTCGCTCAAACTCTAGAAGTTAGTATCCCCTCAGGGGAGACGGTAAAGATAAAATACTTGTACGTCATCTTAAGATTGCCTTCGAGGATAGGATACTTCCAGCCGATCTCCACGCTCTGGAGATGAAAGATTTCAACGTAATCTTGGGAATGGCTAGAGTCCAATTATGCGGTAATCAAGTGTCGTGAGAGGGCGATAGTTTTCCAAGCACCAGGAGAGCCGGAGTTTATCTTCCACGGGACACGAGTTAAAGTCGACTCAAGGATTGTCTCGGCCATGAAAGTGTTAGGATGTATACTATAAGCTTAGCTTTTGTATGAACATCTTTTATGGAATGAGAATCACTTTGGTCATATGTTTGCATTTTTTATATTTGTTATATATGTTTATGCAATGTCCAATTAATTTATATTATAGATAACTTGGTGTGTGGTGCCACACAGAAGATCATGTTATCAGTTTCTTATAAATTATAAATAGTAGCTCACAACCAAGATGGATTTGGACAAATCATCGGAATGGTTGTAGTATAGTTTGGTATTAGTTTGTCTTGACTATAAAACTACACTAGTACACTTTGTGTGTATTGAGCAGGACCATTTGAGGTTGTTCGTTTTATACTGACTATATAATAGAACAAGACCTCTGTTATTATGGATGTGCATTCTCTTAATCCCCATATAATAACAGCCACGTATACACAATATTTGTTTCTTTAATTTGCCAATGAGTGAGATTTATTTATTAAATCAATAAACTCGGTGAATTGGGAAATAATATTGTCTATATGGTGTACTGTTGATTATAGAAGGAATCTGTGTCCTAATTATTTAGGATGATGATGTCCCCTTGAGGAGCTCATAAGGATTATCATGTAAACCCTGCAGGTGGATTTAATCCGACATGATAATAAAGTTGAGTGGTACTACTCTTGGAATTAGATGTTAATTAATTAAGTTGTCAGTAACTTATTTAATTAACGGATATTCGATATCTTAAACACAGGGAGATAAACGTGCACATAATAAGAAGGAGCCCATATTAAATATGGGATTGAGACGGTATTTCAATAATAATTCTTTAGTGGACTGAATTATTATTGATGGATTTAAGTTATGTGTTCGGGCCGAACACAGGATACTTAAGCCCATCAGGAGGCCCAACCCAATTCCTCCTCTAGGTCCCTGGTGTAGCCTATTTATAGCCTTTTTCCATCAGCGCCTCAGAATACACAGATCACAGAAAATAGGTGATAGTGAGAGAGAGAGCAGAATTGAGATTTCTCGAAGGATTGTTGGCCACGCAACGTTCGAGAAAGGCTGTAGGAATACATCAGAAGATCAAAGAGGTCCAGAGTTACGAAAGATCAATCTTTGGCCCATTTTCTTCTAGATTGATCAAAAGATATAACTCTTTTATTCTGTTGCGTTTGTTATATCTAGCATGGAACCCGATTAATTAATTGCATAGAGCCGGCGATCCGTCGGTTCCAACAGAAAGCAACCCAGATGCTGAATAAAGGAGAATGTGAAGTATGGTTGGTTAACATGGTAAACTCCGAGAAGGAACCGATTACTATCGAGGAGGTACCGGTGATAAAGGAATTCACAGATGTATTTCCAGAGGATTTACCAGGTCCTCCACCGGATCGACAAGTAACCTTCGAGATAGATCTCATCCCCGGATCAGCGCCAGTGTCGAAGGCTCCTTATCGGATGGCACCGAAAGAGTTGCAGGAGTTGAAGGTCCAACTACAGGAACTGTTGGACAAAGGTTTTATCAGGCCGAGTGTGTCACCTTGGGGAGCACCTATGCTGTTCGTAAAGAAGAAGGATGGCAGCTTTTGGATGTGCATTGATTACTGAGAGCTGAATAAGAGAACAATAAAGAACAAGTATCCACTACCTCGGATTGAAGATCTCTTTGATCAATTAAGAGGTGCCAGTGTGTTCTCAAAGATTGACTTAAGATCTGGGTTTCACCAGATGAAAGTCAAAGACGCTGATATATCCAAGACAGCATTCAGAACGAGATATGGCCACTACGAGTTTGTAGTAATGCCATTCAGATTGAGTAATGCTCCGGCTGTCTTCATGGATTTAATGAATCGCGTCTTCCATCCTTATCTTGACCTTTTTATCATAGTGTTCATTGATGATATTCTCATCTACTCGTGCGACAGAGCGTACCATGAACAACATCTCAGAATCGCACTGGAAGTACTGAGAAAAGAAAGACTTTATGCTAAATTCAAGAAGTGCGAGTTCTGGATGGACAAAGTTGGTTTTCTGGGCCACACTGTTTCTGCACAAGGGATCGAGGTAGATCTTGAAAAGGTGGCAACTGTCAGTAATTGGGAAACTCCAACAAATGTGAAGGAAGTTCGGAGTTTCATCGGCCTACCTAGATACTACCGAAGATTCATAGAAGGATTTTTTAAGATCGTCACTCCAATGACATGCTTGACGAGAAAAGATGTGAAGTTTCAGTGGAGTGAGCGGTGCGAGCGTAGTTTCCAGGAACTAAAGAAAAAGTTGACAGAAGCACCGGTCTTAGTAGTTCCAGATGTATCCAAGGAGTTCGTGATCTACAGTGACGCATCCAAACAAGGTTTAGGGTGTGTATTGATGCAGGAAGGAAAAGTGGTGGCGTATGCATCACGCCAGCTGAAGATCCACGAAAAAAACTATCCGACGCATGATCTGGAACTGGCAGCAGTGGTACACACCCTAAAGATCTGGAGACATTATCTTTACTACGTTAAGTGTGAAATCTACACCGACCACAAAAGCCTGAAGTACTTCTTTGAGCAGAAAGAACTCAACATGAGACAAAGAAGATGGCTAGAGTTGGTGAAGGATTATGATATCACAATCCACTATCATCCTGGAAAGGCGAATGTGGTGGATGACGCCCTTAGTAGAAAAGGGAAATGAGTGGTGACATCAATGATCACCAATCAGCACCAACTGGTCGAGGAGATGTCGAGGCTTAATTTGGAAATAGTCTCGTCTCCGATCAGTTTTGAATCCAGGATGGCAACATTGTTTGTAACACCCACGCTGCGAGACCGAATTGTGGAGGCTCAGAAGAAGGATAAGTTTCTAAGGAAGATGAAAGCTCTGATGGATAACGGAAGAGCCGAAGGTTTTTCTTTGGCTACGGATAGAGCTCTAATCTTCAGAGGAAGATTGTGCATGCCTAAGAATGAGGAATTAAAAGAAGAATTTCTCAAAGAGACGCATTGTATACCCCTGGCTGCACACCCTGGAGGTACAAAGATGTACCGAGACCTGAGGGTGAATTTCTGGTGGAGGAATATGAAACGAGACATAGGAATGTTCGTCAAGAAGTACCTCATCTGCCAACAAGTGAAAGCAGAACATCAACGACCGGCTGGGATGCTAACTCCATTAGAAATACTGGAATGGAAGTGGGAACATATAACCATGGACTTTGTGGTTGGTCTGCCGACAACCAGACGAGAAAACCACATCGTGTGGGTAATCGTTGACAGATTAACGAAATCTACCCATTTCTTACCAATCAAGATGTATTTTGGACTAGACAAGTTGGCACGGATATATCTTGAAGAGATAGTCCGATTACACGGTGTACCAGTTTCTATCGTATCTGATAGAGATCCACGGTTCACTTCCCGATTCTGGCAGAGCCTACAGAAGGAGTTAGGGACCAAGTTATCATTCAGCACCGCTTTCCATCCACAAACTGATGAACAATCGGAGAGGACCATACAGATTTTAGAGGATATGTTGCGGGCCTGCGTTCTAGATTTTCCTGGGAATTGGGAAGATCATCTGTGCCTAGTAGAATTTGCCTACAACAACAACTATCAATCAACCATCGGTATGACGCCTTACGAAGCTCTCTACGGAAGGAGATGTCGATCACCAATATGCTGGGATGAAGTGGGTGAAAAGAAAATTCTGGGACCCGAATTAGTGGAGCAAACGGTTGAAGTAATAAAGAAGATTCGGGACCGGATACGAGTAGCCCAATATCGATAGAAATCGTATGCAGACAAGAGACGAAGAGAGCTGAAGTTTGAGGTAGGGGACAAAGTTTTCCTCAAAGTGTCTCCTACTAAAGGAGTTCACCATTTTGGAAAGAGGGGAAAACTGAAACCAAGATACGTGGGACCATTTGAGATCTTGGATCAAGTTGGGGAGGTCACGTATCGACTGGCTCTACCACCGGACTTCGCCGGAGTGCACAATGTCTTCCATGTGTCTATGCTACGGAAATACATCTTCAATCCAGATCATATCATTGAACAAGAGGACATAGAACTGGAAAAGGATCTGACATACGAGGAAGTCCCGATAGCGATCTTGGACAGGAAGAAACGACAACTAAGGAATAGAGAGATGGTTATAGTGAAGGTTCAGTGGAGCCGTCACGGGAGAAAAGAGGCGACCTGGGAATTGGAGGACGAGATTTTGAGAAAGTACCCCGACATACCTTTCCTAGTTACCCGTTTCCTTATCTTTCTAAGTACGCGTTCCATTTCGGGGACGAAATTATTTTCAAGGGTAAGGGATGTAGCACCCCGGACCAAAACGAGCATAATTTATTAATTAAATATTTAAACTCATAATTGAATAATTATGTGCGTATAATTTAACTGTTTAATTTATTTCGTGTGTTTCAGATATGTGTTTAATGCATGTTTAAGATGGAAATATTTTCTAGACGTGGAACATAGAATTTTATTTTATCATTAGATGCGTAATAGAAAAACCAGAAGATAGAAACGAATTAGGGGTTAATCGGAGACCCGTAGCCCGAACGACGACGAAAGGGGCAAAACTCAGAGTTTTAGAACAGAAAATCGAAAGATATTAACGATGAATACTAACGAGATTTTTATGATGAATAGTAACCCGAAAGAGTTAACTATGAACAGTAAAATAGATATTTCACGTGAATAGTAACTTCCAGATTTCTATAAATAGAGGTGATTTCGATTCAAAAATCACTGTTTCTTCGATCGAGCCGAACCCGACGAAAACACGTAAGTCCTTCTTTCTCGTCTTTTATTTTTCCGATATTCTGGTTTCCGGCGCGGCTCCACCGTCGCGGGCCGGTCGTCGAAAAATTTTAAAGTTGTCGGTTTCAGCCGATTTTCACACACGACATTCGTCTCGACAAGACGATTCTAGAATAGGTCTCGGAATTCAATTCCGAGTTTTCGTTCGCCGGAAAACGGCGAAAAACAGCCTTGAAATCCTAACCCAAACCCTTGAACCACCCTTTCTCTCTCCTCTGAGTTTTCTCTCTCGACCGCGCTGGAGCTACTACCAGAGACCGCCAGAGGTCGTGGCCAGTCGCTGGAGTGTCGGCGCCGCCGTGGGTGGCGGCACCGGAGAAGGACAGTGGCTATATATATATGTATGCATGCATGTGTGTGTGTTGTATGGTGTATGTGAGGGAAAGAATGGCCGGTGACGGGAGGTCGCCGGCGAGGTGTCGGAGGAGGCAGCCGGCGACTGGTGGCCGCCGGCCAGGCTTGGCAGTAGGTGTGTGTGTGTAAACACACCTTACGTTATGTGTGTATGTATGCTACTGTGTGCGTGTGTGTGTGTGCAAGGCGGTGGTGGTGGCCGGCGCCTGGTGGTCGCCGACCAAGGTCGCGGCGAGTGGACGGTGGTGGTCACCGGCGGCAGGTGGCCGCCGGCTGGAGTTGGGAAAATCAGTGTGTGTGTGTGTATGGAAACGGGTGTGTGTGTGTGTGCTCATGCATAGGTATATAGGATGTGTTGGTGGTTGGGTTTGGCCGGAGGAGTTTTGGTGAAGGTTGATTTTTGGAAAAACTGTGTATTGAAGGGTTTTGCGGCGTAATTTTCAGGCACTATTCATGTCGGAATCCGGCGATGGACGGCTGGAGGTGGTAGCCGGCAGGGCAACGAATCCGGCGAGGTAGGTGGTGGCGGCAGGAGGCGGCGCCGCCGTGCCGAGCGACACCGCCGCATCGGGAGGCGCCGGGAAGGTGGCATGTTGATCAGCCACGGCACCGGCAACCTAGGAAGGTGCTGGCAGAGAAAACTCGGCTAGCTTGGTTGAGCCACACAAGGCTGCCGAGAAAACTCGGCAGCCGCCGAGCCGACGCGCGCCCGTCGCATGCCGACCCACATGCGACGCCGTTTTTTCGATCCAAACTTCGTTTTCTCCGCCGTTCATCTTTTTCTAGTTCTCGCCGACGAGACGTCGTTGACCCGGGTCCGTGGGCCCGGTCAAAGTCAACCTTTTGACCAAAATTACCATTTTACCCTTAAACCTAAAATGCTCCATTTGAGCTCGTTTTAACTCTGATTGAGCTCATTCTTTTTGCGTTGCGATCTTTATTTCAATTCCTATCATCTCAGCCCCTTGGGTTGAACTTTCAGCCTTGTCTCCAAAATTCCAATCTTTAGATCGTTCGATCCGTCATGTCGCTAACGAACATTTTTCCGCCGGAACCCTTTATAGCTTTAATTATACTGTATTTAATATCTAAGAAACACCGTAACTGTGTAGGCTATTTGTTGAGTTGAGCTTTGAGGTTTCGGGGTTATCAGACTTACTGTTCTAGCTACTCACGCGGTAACCACTATACGAGGTGGGGGTACATTCTAACCTCTTATCTGTTTACTGTTTTCCCTAGTATATGCATGATTGCGGAATACTAAGTGTTGTGTTTATACTTGATGTGCCATGTTATAACTGTGAAAGGACCGAGGTCCTCGGATCATGCATTTTGTTTGTCCCCTGTTATTTTTCTACTACTCTGTGGAGGTGTTGTGAGCCTCTTGAAATGCACTAACGGTGAGATACCGTTATAGGGTAAGACGGGGGAATCCCGCACCTATTCGTCCCTTGCCATTTCTAATATCTGCTTTGCATATATATGTGTTGTGACAACGTGACTGTAAGTTAGCTTTTCGGTATTTAATTCTGTCAAGTGTCTTATGAGGCGGATGTTATTCCCACGAGTGTATTCCACGCACTCACCCCTTAATCTGTACTCACAATACAGGAGATGAGGAGGCTGATGAACCTTAGACAGAGGGAGTTGGTGCTGACTGTGGGTTTCCTATGCTAGAATGTTGTAGTTAAAACATTTCCAAACACATTTTCAAACAATTTATGTATTGTATATATTTTTGAGTACTTGTGAGGATGGGAGATCCTGATGAATAGTTTCTGCTGTATATGATGTATATTATCGGTGTGAGACCGAATGATATCGGCTGAGGCCGATTGTTGTTATGAGATGGATTCTCTTCGTCCCTTACCTCTATCTTCTATTGTCCTCTGCTTAATTCTTTCTGTATATGTTAAGCGTCCCTTGCTTTTCTATCTTCACGCCCGGGTAAAACTCTGATTTTTAACAAAAGATTTCGGGGCGTGACAGTAATTGTTCTAGCCTATCCTTGTCCTACCAAATCTCTAAAATGAGATGACTTCAACAAATTGCAACAAGGGACCAAGCTCGAACATAACTAATAACTATTATAGTCATCACTATCATATGATTTTCAAATTGTTGTAGCTTCTATTCTTGTATTCTCTATTTGTATTTTAGCACTCATGGACTTGACATTTTCTAAATGGGTAAAATATTTTTTAAGTCTCGTAACTTAGATCTTGTCTAAAAAATATCTCATAAATTCGACATGTTCAATTTTGGTCCTGTATGTATAATAAAATATCCAATTTAAGGACTCTGGCTATCGTCGACCACTTAAGTTGCCGAATTTTGCATGTGAGTCCTTAAATTGGACATTTTATTATACATACAGGATCAAAATTGGACATGTCAAACTTATGGGATATTTTCTGAACAAGCCTAAGTTACAGGACTTTAAAAAATTTCTAAGAAATTTGTATATTTCTAAGAAGATTAAATAAAGTTCTCATTTTTAAACCTTAACTACAAGAAAAATGCAGAAAGACGATGGACTTTATCTGTTGTCATTCCTAGAAAAAGAGGGTTGTTGTATCCAGGGTTGTTAAAGATATGCACTAATAGACAACCATTTTTACAATGCACTAAAAATGGTTGTCTTTTTCAGATACGACAACGCATAAAAACCGTTGCACAAAAGGGTTATCTTTTCGGATTTTGTGTAACTATATATGCAATGCTTAAAAAGTGTTGTCTTTCTCAATAATAACAACACGAATATATGCAACACTTATAACCGTTGTCTCAATTGCATACAATTACATTTATGCAATGCTTTTTTAGGGTTGTCGTTTTTTAGAATAACAACGCTAATGCAACACTTTTTAGGGTGTAGTCATTTCTTTATGACAACCCTTTTTTGTGTTGTCTTTTTTGTTTACATATTTTTTACAATATTTCATATTTTGCTATCCTATAATAGTATAATAATTCTCAATAATTATATAAACTAAAAAATGCATTAGAAGAACATATAAACATTGTCAATATCAAACATAACATTTATAAATCCGCCCAACATTATGTCTTATCATAACACTTCAAATCATAAAATATTACGTCTATAAATTTAAACTCCAACAGTAACAAAATGATTGTATTTATTTGAATAACATCATGAACTTCACATGTACTCTCTACGTCCCCACAATCTGTCAAATGTAAGAACAAAGTTAACATGAACACCTAAAAATCATAACGTGATCATATTAAATATGTATATATATTTAAAAGAAAGCATTGCAAATTAAAATATAATAGTCACCTTGTTCTACCCATTTATATATTCTTGAATGCATTCAGCCCATTCAACACGAACTTCATCAATATCAACTCTAGTGCACTTAAAATCCGTAAACTTTGAAAAAAGAATACATAGAATAATCAACTTCATTTCATTTTGGTGAAGTATACAATATGCAAACTAAATAGGAATTAGTTACTCACAATTGAACGCAATGAAACCATGTCCACAGTTGCATCCTTATCAACAAGTTGTCTCATGTACCATAACATAAAAAAACCGCATTGTTTGGAATTAGGTTGCAAAGGAGCCTACATTACAATATATAAGTATCAACTTACATACATATCTTGACTACTCACATATGCTTGGTGATGATAAAATAAATATATACATGAGTATCAACGTATTAGTTACATCTTCACCATACATATCTTGACTATTTCCCATGTAGGTTGTTTTTTTCCATTCTTTCCAATTTCTATATTGAACATTCTCAAGGCCCTTCATGACAAAAAAAAATTATTAATCATCGTACATGCAACATAAAATAAGCGAAAAAAATGTACTAAACTTATTAAATTGAAACTTACAAATCAACAATTTTTTTCCAAGTTTGATCATGCAAGCGATGATGAAGAGGGTCCAACAAATGACAAGTTTCCTTGTGGGGGTTGATGACAGTTAGAATCCAATGGAATCTGTGGAATTAATAATTAACACAAATCAGTATCATCTTCAAACTTGAAGTCAACAAAACAAAAGGCTGCAAACTACATACTCATCTAAAGAGAGTTATCTGATCTTTTCTAGAAATTTTTGTACAATCAAGGCATGTGACCAAGATAATTAATAAAGAATTCACAATTCTAAGTTTTTTTATTTGCTAATCCTAGTCTCTCATTACCCAAACATAAGCCTTATAATGCATATACCACCCATACAATGCAAAAGACAATCAAAACCGAAACTCTCCAAATCAGCCACTCGAAGTCATATTTACTATAATTATCTTGTTAATAAGCACATAAGATCAATAGGAAACTATCTATCATGCAATTTACTACTTATCTTGTCTCATTTTCAATCTTCACTCATATAATTATAACATCTTTGAAGTAAATTATTCACAAATAAATAGTGTGAGCAAAACGTCAAGTTATCATAATATGGAGTACAAGAAAGCAAATCATAACTTACCCTACATTACAAGGTGCCAAAACTAATTGGCTAGGCAATATACCACTCAACCTTTTTGCTAGAGCACATGCCCTTCATTCCATCTCATTCTCATGAAAATCTTGATCACCTTTTGTTGATGGCAAATGTCCTATTTCATATGGATCCACAAATCTGAAATTTTGAAGCTTGTTTTCTTTTACCAACCTTTTGTAGAGATGTCTAACCATCATTTTTAAAATGAAAAAAAAAAACCACAATGTTAAATATAATAATAATAATAATAGTGATAATAATAATAATAATAATAGTAATGATAACAATAATAATTGACCGGAATACTTACCACATATAAACAACCACACATACGTATAAGATTGGCTCCAACTGACTGAATGGAACCATATCTTCAATGTTAACAAAGATGTTCAACTCACGGCCAAATACTTCATGATCAAACTCTATCTGTACATTGCCTCTATTCTGAATAACAAGCTTAATATAGCAATATAACATATGTAATGGCTTTGGCACACTTGATAGATCAACAGTAAGCAAGTCTTTGTGCATGATTTTCTTCTTTCCAGGTTTCTAAAAGTAGTATTAGCATGATGTGTAAGTAGACATGCTATATTTACGTAGCTAATAAAAAATTAATTTAATATAAGATGATGTATAAAAGTATTACCTTCACTTTGGGTTTTATCAAATGCGATGGCCAAGCAACATGAGATCCTACCGTCTCACCAATATTATTACATTCCCCAGGAATTGGCAAAGGGGCATCGTGATCCAATGCTTGATAAATGGATACACTCATGCAATTTTTCAGGTAAAAGATTACCATGAAGAAATTGATTAGCTCCACCCACTTTGATAATTGTGCCATAAGCAGCAATATTTGCTTGTGATTCCAATGTACCCTACAATGTAGATTAGGTTAGAGATAATTCATATATATTTACAGAAATATTGTTTGTGTAACATGATACAAAATTTTACCTTTGATGGCCAATTATCATCAACAATTTTGAGATCATCATCCGAGTCTTCATTTTGATGGTGGTTCTTTTGAATTTGTAGTTTATCATCTTTGACTCACTCAACCTCCATCATTAAGGGACTTGAGATTTTAATTGAACAACTGTCCTTCTCTTCTCTATCAACTTCATGTGTAGGTGCATTCTTCAAAATCATTGCTTCTAGTTTTTTTACTCGTGCATCGAGTTCTGAATTTATCTTTTTTTACTCTTCTAAAAGCAAATCTTTATCCACCATATTACTAGATGAAACATGACAATAAGTCGAGGGAGTGACATGACCTCCGGTCCCCCTCAAACGTCCAGTGTGTTCTTGTAAATTAAGAGCTTTTGCAAGGATGCCATCTTTTTTTCCTTCCACACTGACTTACCCTCCTTTTTTGTTGTATGTACTCATCATTTGAAGTAAATTAGTAACAACATAACAATAAATGGGATGGGTAAGTAAGAGAGAGAGTGTCAGCTTAAAAAATAATTAAGAATAAAAAAACTCACAATCTTCGTAATTGTTTCTTTTAAACTCTCTTCTTGTATTTCCCCTTCTTTAGGCAATCGTGCTTTCATCCATAAAATAGCTCTATTGATTTCATCACCATTGCCCAATTCATCAGCCTACAACCAATAACATATTATATAAAATGATTGTTAAATATGAGAATGATGATACAAATAATAAATAATAAAAAATCAAAGACTTACAATCTCTTCAGCCAAACATGCATATCCTTTACGAGAAAACTTATGAGGATATTGCAATTAACTTCTTTGCTTCTTTTGTTCCTCACTCTTTGTCTACATCAATTGATTAACAATCATAATACACCAATGATGAGAAATATCAATTAAGCATCATAAGTTGAATCTTACCTTGAACTCTTTTGATAAGCGATTGATCACAAAATTACTTCAATCAACTTGCTCAATACCAAACTTAATGGGTGGAGCATTCAACTTTACAGGCTCATGGATTCTGCTAAAAACATACTTATTCGTGAGTCTTGTCTTGTATTGACGCCATTTGTGGTTAGCCGAAGACAAACACCCCTTCTTCCATGAGGGAGAAACAACAAACAACAACTATAATACCAACAATTAGAACCATGAAAGCAAAATATTCTTATTTTAATTAAAAAACACAATAAAAGAAGCACACTTACATTAATAGATTCCCATATCGAGTCCTTGACATTAGTCTGCACCTCCCTCCAATCATCAATTGTTATTTTGATCTTTTCCCGAGCTAACACTCCAATGTAACTCTGCATTTCAGCACCATAAGGCCCAATGGGCTGACCTTTGTGATTGAACAAGACTTTTTTTTGAAACATTAAGCTCTTTGTATCGCAAGAGCATGCATATGAGTAGGACCCCTCGACATTCTTGATGTGCGTGTACTCTTCCCTTTCGACATAGAGTTGCCCTCATCATCCTCACTTCCCAAATCACAATCAACTTCATTTGAACTAATTACATTTTTATCCTTTTGCAGTTTATTCTTACTCTTCTCAATTGTCTCATCTTCTTTTGCTAAAGCCCTTGTATGATACACCATGATTCGAACCTACAAAATAAATAAGATTAGTTTAGTTAGCAAATATTTAAGAAATAAGTAGAATATCTTAAGAGAAAAGTAATAAGTTCATTATATATACCAAAAAGATAATTACAGAATTAGGAAGTGCAATTATCAATCCAAATCCCATCACAATCTTCACGCACACATGATGTTTCGTTCTCATCTATACCATCAACTTCTAATGGGGGCATCCCTATTGTAAAACATTGATGGTAGATGTTACATTCTTCTAAATCATCACCATTAATGTGATCAAAATACTCTCTACTAGGGGTTGAAAGTACAACATGCCATGTAGGATCTCGAGAGTCTTCAATGTAGAAAACTTGTTTAGCTTGACTACCCAATATAAACCGATCTGATTTGAATCCAATTCTATTGAGGTTTACTGTTGTGAAACCAAGATCATCTATTTTAATTCCATTATTGTGCTCAACCCAATTACATTTGAACATTGGAATGCGAAAATTGTGGTAATCAAGTTCCCATATCTTTTCAATAACTCCATAATAAACCATGTCCGTCACAACTGGATTTTTATCATTTGCACTAGCCACTTACATAGTTTTTGCAACTAAACTGACTCCCGAGTTTTGAACAGCTCGTATACTATCACGCTCTCTCGTATGATAGGTAACTCCATCAATCATGTAACTAGAGTACTTCAACACATCTTTTTTGGGACCACTTGCAATCAACTTTAACTTCTCTGATACTTAACCATTGGAAATGATTAATTTCATTTGAAACCTATAATTCAACATGTCATAATTAACATTTTAATTAAAATTATAAACTTCAATAGGACAGGTTAGAGTTATAATACTTACTCGATCATGTATCCAATTAATAAACATCCTGTTATGTTCATCTAAGAGTTGTTTCTCCGACTTTCTTCCAAAAGTTACCTTTAGGTGAGCCATATGTTGACTAAAAAAGTTTAATGAGATCACTATAAGAATAATAACATATAAGGTTTAATGAGTTAGAAAGATCACCTTATATACGGGTCAATCTCAATGTCATTTATCAAAACATAGAGACGATCTTGTCTCAAATCATCAGGACTAGCTTGGAGCACTTGTGTAGCTGATAATGGCCTAGTCATGTTAACTTGTTGATGTTTTGATGGGATTCCAATTATCTGAACACTAGAAAGGTAGTCTGAACAAAATTCCACAGCCTCCTCGGTAATATAACATTCGGCTATACACCCTTCAGGCTGATTACGATTTCACACATAACCTTTTAAGACCTTTATGTATCTCTCAAATGGATACATCCATCTATACCAGACTGGTCCACACAATTTCACCTCCTGCACAAGATGAACAATTAGATAAACCATAATATCAAAGAACGAGGGAGGAAAATATTTTTCAAGTAAACACAAGGTTGTCACAATCTCCTTTTGAATTTCATCCAACTTTGAGACTTCTATAACTTTGTTGCATATCACATTAAAAAAGAAGCACAACCGAGTGATTGCATGTCTCACATTATCAGGCAAAACCCCACGTATAGCCACTGGAAGCAATTATTGCATTAAAATGTGGCAATCATGTGACTTCAAGCCAACAAGCTTCAAATCGTTCATTGAGACCAAATTTCTAACATTAGACGAGTAACTCGTAGGGACCTTCATTCCCATGAAAGAGTTACAAACATTTCTTTTCTCTTCTTTATGTAGTGTGTAACAAGCTGGTGGCAAGAAAGTTTTTTTGTCACCCACCTTTGGTGCCAACTCTGTTCTAGTCTAGTTGTTATTCCATCTTTCGTCTTACCTGGAGTGTTAAGTAATGTACCCACTAGACTTTCACACACATTCTTCTCAATATGCATCACATCCAGAACATGTCTCACATGTAAGTGTTGTCAATAATTTAGTTCAAAAAAAATTGATTTCTTCTTCCAACATGGTTTATCTTCATTGAGCTTTGACGGATTGTTACAACTTTTTTTACTCCATGTACATTGGATTTCTGTTACTCTTTTAAAAATATCACGACCACTCAATGGTATTGGGGCAGGGTCAAACTCTTGATTACCATCAAATGACTTCTTTTATCTTCGATAAGGATGACTAGCATGGAGAAACCTTCTGTGACCCATATACAACATTTTCCTACTATGTTTCAGCCTTTTTGCATAAGTTTTATCACCACAGATAGGACACGCATGATATCCTTTCATAATACAGCCTGATAAGTTTCTATAAGCTGGAAAGTCATTGATGGTCCATAACAACACTGCTCTAAGTAGGAAGCTTTCATCTCGAAAACTATCATAAGTTTCAATACCTACTTCCCATAGAAGTTTTAAGTCCTCAATTAAGGATGACAAATGAACATCAATGTCGTTCCCCGACTGTTTAGGACCACCAATTAACCTAGTGAGCATCATAAATTTTCGTTTCATACACAACCATGGAGGAAGATTATATGTGATCAACATTATTGGCCAATAACTGTATGTAGAAGTCATCATATCATAAGGATTGATCCCGTTTGTTGATAGAGCCAATCTGAGATTTCTTGACTCGGAAGAAAATTCAGGCCAATTATGGTCCACTACTTTCCAAGATAGTGCATCAGTTAGGTGACGTAAATAACCATCAACAACTCGATTATCAACATGCCAAGTCAAGTTCTTAGATATCTCATTATTTCGAAACATCCGTCGAAACCTTGGAATAGGTGGGAAGTACCAAAGGACCTTTGCTGGAATTTCTTCACAAATCTTGAAATTTTTTCCCACTTTCCATCTTGAGATACCACAATTAGGATAATTAGTAAGGTCCTTGTAATCCTTACGATACAAGACAGTCATTTGAACATGCATGAATTTTCTCATAATTTATCCCCAATACAACCAAGGTTTTCTTTGCATCATATAAAGATGAAGGCAATTCATTTTGGGGAGGAAGCATTTGCCCAACCAAACTAAGCGGCTCGGTAAAACTTTTATCACTCCAATCAAATTTTGCCTTTCAGTTGTACAATTTCACAACGACAGACAACTTTGTGAAATCAGTACATCCAGGATATAGAGGTTTCTCTGCATCCTCAAGCAATTTACCAAATTCATTTGGATTTTGATCAGTGTATTCATATCTAGCATGTACCATGTCGATAGGTTCTTCTGGACCAAAATTATATTCATTTCCCCTAAACTGATCACCAGCATACATAGACATTCCTGACTTAGAGTTCTCTCCATACCACATCCATGTATGATATGTTTTATCAATTCCCTTAGTCAACAAATGCAACCTAACAACGACATATTTCCATTTCCTAAGATTACCACAATCTGAACATGGACAAGACACTGCATTGACATCATCTATATTTTGAATTGCAAAATGCATAAAAGACTCAACCCCAGCCTTGTATTCATCTGAGAGTCTGTCCTTCAACATCCATTCCTTGTCCATCTCAAGTATGAAATAAACTAATTAATAAATAATCACATTTCAATAACCATTGATAAATTAACAATTACACTAATTTGTGTTGCTTAAAACAAACTAAATAAGAAAATTTCTGATTTTTTAGGGACATACAATAGCAAAAGGCTCCCACATACATCACATCACATTTGTAAACAACAACACTGAAACTCCAGATAAGATATGAACTTAAAAGGCCACATATAAAACTCAGTTATGCTCAATTTCCATCTCCACTTATTGATGAATGTGGAAGCTATATGATTACAAATTAGAACCCTAACATATTAACCCCATTACTCAAGACTTAGTCAAATGGTTCAAAATATTAGGGCATAGCAGTTGAGAATAAACTGAAGGAAGTTCAACAAATAACTGCAAATTTCAATCCATTGTTTTAGGAGCAATAGCATGTCCAATACATTGACAATAAACTACTTTATGCTTATTTGTTAATAGCAATTACTGGATTGACCTACATCCATCGATTATTGATATCTCTCACATAGTGAACATTACATAATTAAAAGTGGACCATTATTATTAACAAATCAAATATTACAAATTTCAACCACCACCAGAAAATAAAATCACTACAAATAAGAGAATGAATTAAACCATACCTAATAGGTCCACACCAAGTCAACAGCAAATGGCTCCAAATAATACTCAATGACAAATGGCAACGAAACAAAGTTTACTGAACAAAGATTTCACCTATGAAAGAATCTGACACAATTAATGTTAATTCCCCCAATCTCATAGCCAAGCTATATACTATCAACACTTTGGATTTAAGTAGTTAGACATATGTATTATAGATGTAATATAGAATCTGACTATATATAATATATATAAGAAAAAAAAGGAAAACTGACTATATATATGTGCAAGATTAATCATTGATTAACTATTACAAACTTCAATCGAACATGAATTCAACCGATAAATTAAAGCCATCATCATATAGTAATATCAAAGAAATTGAAGAGGCATTGGCAATCTTACCGAAAATAAGAAAAAGGAAACATACAAATCTTACTTCACCTTTGGAGCTTTACCAAGCCTTAGCTCAAGGTCCAGTTCATCCACACCTGCAACTGAACAGATCTTCAACACATCTGATTGAGGAAAACATCTTAGCATAGGTTTTACCTCGATTCTCCTCCTCTTGCAATTTGCCACTTTCCTCGTCGCTATCTGCTGCTAGTATATAGGAAATCAGGTATGTGATTGGGCATCAAATACGCCGACCTCTGCTCGTCCGTCAACCGCCGATTGCTCAAATACGCCTAGGATTGAAATTGGGGGAAAGTGATTATGGGCTAATTTGTTTTTACCAAGTGTAAAAGGGTGGGAGTAATATTTTAGGGGTAGTTTCTTAATTCAAAATATTTGTAATTAATAAAAATTTGGGTAAATAAAAACTAGTAAGTGGCAAAGTGGTTGCATACCTTCTAAAAGGTTTAGAGTTCGACTCTTGGGTTTGACTCTACCTTTATTGTTTTTTTTTGGACTCTTTATCATATTACATAGATTTATTTACATATTGTCATATTACATAGATTTATTTACATATATTTTTTTAATATATATTTTTTCTTAAAAATAATATACATCGAGACCTTTTTTTGGACTATTTGTCATATTACGTACATAGATTTATTTACATATATTTGTATTTATTTATATATATATTTCCTTAAACATAATATACACCGAGACCCCCGACCAGCTCTGCGTAGGGGGATCAAGGCATCTCAACAATAATATTACTATTTTTTTATTTAATATATTTTAAAATTTTTAAAATATTAATAATTGGAAGATTAATGATTAATACATTTATTAATGCATGTTTAAAATTTCAATCTAAGACTAAAATAATATCTACAAATGAGCATATTTTTAATATGCTCTCAAACAAAAAATATTTTTAATAATGAGTTAATTGATTCAAGATAATTATAATGCAAATAATGTAAGATCACAAAATATTTTTACTTGTGATGTTTAATTTAATTATAAAATAATATTAATATTACAAATTGAATCATTAATACATTTATATCGATCTTTTAATTAATATCAATTTAAAAATATTATAAAATTTACTAACGTTCATATTTTTAATACACCCTCCATTTTTGAATAATGAATTTATTAATACAAGATAATAATAATGCAAATAATATGTAAGATAAGATCATAAAATAATTTAACTTTTGAAATTTATTTTAATAACATTAATATTTACAAATTAAAAAACATGCATAAAGACAACATAATAAAGAGTGTTACACAAAGGGTTGTCTATTAGCAAAAAAATCCGCTGAAAGACAACCTACAAAAGAGCATTGCACAAAGGGTTGTCTATTAGCGAAAAAATCCGCTGACAGACAACCCACAAAAAAGTGTTGCACAAAAGGGTTGTCTATTAGTGAAAAAATCCGCTGAAAGACAACCCACACAAAAAGCGTTGCACAAAAGGGTTGTCTATTAGCGAGAAAATATGCTGAAAGACAACTCTTTATCATAAGCGTTATCTTTATGCTCATTTGTGTTGTCTTTCAGCGTTACTCTACACATAAAGACAACGCTTTTCGTAAAAAGGGTTGTAAATTTCAGAAAGACAACACAAATTAGTGAAAAGGGTTGTCTTTGGTAGGTTGTCTTTTTGCATTTTTCTTGTAGTGCTTATACGCATATGATTGTTTATCTTGTTCAATTATTTGTCAATGATTGAGTATGTTTGGTAATTTTAAAATTAATTATTAAAATTAATATATTTAGTTAATTTTAAAAAGCTAATTTCCAAAAGTGTTCAAGATAATCTTTTTTCTTTTCACAAACCTAGTACAATATCTCCTAATATATGCTAATTTGTGTTATATGATCATCAACTTTATATTTAGTGCATCTCTAACGTGTGGATGTATTATTAAAATTTTAAGATTTTTAACTCCAAGGGTACTTTAAAAATTCACTCTAAACTATATCAACCATTAATCTTACATTGGATCCAACGTAAGTCAAATCCTGTGTCGATTTGTTTTTTCATTTTCTTTTCTTTTGATCTTTTCCTTTTCATTCATTTTTTTCTTTCTAATTTGATTTCTTTAAATTTTGATTTTTATTATATTTCAAAATTATTCTATCAGTTATTAATGTCACGACCCGAAATCTTTTCATAAAATATCAGAGTTTTACCCGGGCGTGAAGATAGAAAAGCAAGGGACACATAACACACACAAAAAGAAATAAGCAAGAGACAACAGAAGAAAGAGGTAAGGGACGATGAGAAACCTTCTCATAACAACAATCAGCCTCAGCCGATATCATTCGGTCTCACACCGATAATATACACCATACGCAGCGGAACTATCCGTCAGGATCTCACATCCTTACAACTACCCAAAAATATTACAAATCATAAATTGTTTGAAACATAGTTTGAAAATGTTTGTGTTACATCTTTCTACACATAAAGGCCCACAAATAGCACCATCTCCCTCCATCTAGGGTTCCTCAGTCTTCTCATCTCCTGTATTGTGAGTACAGATTAAGGGGTGAGTGCGTGGAATACACTCGTGGGGATAACATCCGCCTCGTACAACAGATATAAAATACCGGAAAATAAACTACAGCCACGTTGTCACAGCACATAAAATGCAAAACAGATATTAGAAATGGCAAGGGACAAATAGGTGCAGGATTCCCCCGTCTTATCCTATAAAACGATCTCACACCGTTGGTGCATTTCAAGAGGACCATCAAACCTCAACAGAGTAGTAGAATATAACAGGGGACGAATGCATGATCAAAGTCGGACCGCAGCCCTTTCACAGTAATATTATGGCACAACAAATATATTCACAGCATTTAATATTCCTCAATCATGCATTCAAATAGGGAAAACAGTAAACAGATAAAAGGTTAGAAATTACCCCCAACTCATTTAGTAGTTACCACGTGAGTCGCTAGAACCGAAAGTCTATTACCTCGATATCTCAAAGCTCAGTCCAACAAGTAGCCTACACAGTTATGGTGTTTCTTAGATCTTAAATACAGTATAAATAAAGCTGTAAAGGGTTCCGGTGGAAAAACGTTCGTTAACGACGCAACGGATCGAACGATCTAAAGATTGGAATTTAGGAGACAAGGCTGAAAGTTCAACCCAAAGGGCTGAGATGATAGGACATGAAATTTGGGTCACGACAGAAAAAGAATGAGCTCGATCGGAGTTAAAACAAGCTCAAACGGAGCATTTTAAGTTTAGGGGTAAAATGGTAATTTTGGTCAAAGAGTTGACTTTGACCGGGCCCATGGACCCCGGTCAACGACGTCTCATCGGCGATGACTCGAAAAAAGACGAACGGCGGATAAAACAGGATTCGGATCGAAAATACGGCGTCGGCTCGCGATGGGCGCGCCCGGCACCCGGCGGCTCGGCAACTGCCGAGTTTTCTCGGCAGCAAGGCTCGACGTCTCGACAGCTGCCGAGTTTTCGCAACTGCCGAGTTTTCTCGGCAGCAAGGCTCGACGTCTCGGCAGCTGCCGAGTTTTCTCGGCAGCTCGGCAGCGGGTTCTCAGTAGCTGCCGAGTTTTCTTGGCAGCTATGCGTGGCTCGACGAGGCAGGTCGAGTTTTCTCAACCAGGCCCTTCCTAGGTCGCCGACGCCAGGCCTGCTCGACGCACCATCTTCCCGGCGCCACCCGGCGCGGTGGTGCCGCCCTCCGCCGCCGCCACCAGGTTCGCCGGAAACCTCGCACTGCCGGCTACCAACTTCGGCCATCCCTCACCGGATTCCGGTGGTGAATAGTGCCCGGAATCTTGCTGCAAAATCCTTCGATGCTCAGTTTTTCGAACACACCCCCAATTTTCAAAACTCCGGCCGGCGACTTCCCGTCGCCGGCGAACACTCCTAACACCTCCACCGGCGATCCCTCATCGCCGGCGACCTTTCCCGGCCAACCCGAGCCACACACACGGCCATATACATACATGCATATACACACACACTTACACATACACTCACACACACACTGTCCTCCTTCTTGGTCGACGGCCACCTGCCGCCGGCGACCACCACCACCCACCGTGTCCTTGGCCGGCGACCCCCAGTCGCAGGCCACCACTACCGCAGCGCACACACACACACAGAGCAGCTTGCACACACACACACATAGCGTAAGGTGTAAACACACACACACTCACTGTTGTTGCTTGGCCGGCGGACACCAGCCGCCGGCCGCCTCCCTCGGTTTTTCGCCGGCGACCTCCCGTCGTCGGCGCCACCCGGCGCTGCCCACAATAGTATACAACACACACACACTAACACACCTAAATACATACACACATGCACGTAACACATATATATACACTGTCCTTCTTCGGCGCCGCCGTGGGTAGTGCCGGCCCTCCAGCGACTAACCCCGACCTCCGACGGCCTCCGGCAGTAGCTCCGGCACGGTGGAGAGAGAAAACACAGAGAAGAGAAAGGGTGGTGCAAGGGTTAAGGTTAGGGTTTCGTTTCTATTTTCACCGTTTTCCGGTGAACGACAAATCAGAATTGAATTCCGAGACCTATTCTAGAATCGTATCGTCGAGACGAATGTTGTGTACAAAAATCGGCTAAAACCGAAAACTTTGAAATTTTCCGGCCATCGGCCGGCGGCGGGGCACCGGAAAACAAAAGGACGGGAAGAGAGAGAGAATGAAGAAGGACTTACGTGTTTTCGTCGATTTTCGCTCGATCGAATAAACGGTGATTTTTGAATCGAAATCACCTCTATTTATAGAAAATCCGAGGTTACTATTCACGAGAAAAATCTATTTTACTGTTCATCGTTGACTTTTTCCAAGTTACTGTTCATCGATAATATCTTCCGATTTTCTATTCCGAAACTCCGTGATTTGCCCCTTTCGTCACCGTTTGAGCTACAGGTCTCCAATTAACCCTTAGTTCATTTCTATCTTCTCATTTTTCTATTACGCATCTAATGATATAATAAAATTCTATGTTCCACATCTAGGAAAATTATCGATTTAATTCGTGCATTAAACATATATCTGAAACGCACGTAATTAATTAAACAGTTAAAACATACGCACATAATTATTCAATTATGAGTTTAAATATTTAATTAACAAATTATGCTCGTTTTGGTCCGGGGTTCTACATCCCTTACCCCTTAAAATAATTTCGTCCTCGAAATTGAACGCGTACTTAGAAAGTTAAATAAACGTGTACCTAGGAAAGGTATGTCGGGGTACTTTCTCAAAATTTCGTCCTCCAATTCCCAGGTTGCCTCTTCCCTTCCTTGACGGCTCCACTGGACTTTCACTATAGTCATCTCTCTATTCCTTAGTTGTCGTTTCTTTCTATCCAAGATGGCTATCGAGACTTCCTCATATGTCAGATCCTTTTCCAGTTCTATGCCCTCTTGTTCGATTATATGATTTAGATCGAATATATACTTCCGTAGCATAGACACATGGAAGACATTGTGCACTCCAGCGAAGTCCGGTGGTAGAGCTAGTCGGTACGTGACCTCCCAAACTTGATCCAAGATCTCAAATGGTCCCACGTACCTTGTTTCAGCTTTTCCCTCTTTCCAAAATGGTGAACTCCTTTAGTGGGAGACACTTTGAGGAAAACTTTGTCTCCTACCTCAAACTTCAGCTCTCTTCGTCTCTTGTCCGCATATGATTTATGTCGATCTTGGGCTACTCATATCCTGTCCCGAATCTTCTTTATTACTTCGACCGTTTGTTCCACTAATTCGGGTCCCAAAATTTTCTTTTCACCCATTTCATCCCAGCATATTGGTGATCGATACTTTCTTTCGTAGACAGCTTCGTAAGGCGTCATACCGATGGTTGATTGATAGCTATTGTTGTAGGCAAATTCTACTAAGCACAGATGATCTTCCCAGTTTCTAGAAAAATCTAGAACACAGGCCCGCAACATATCCTCTAAGATTTGTATAGTCCTTTTTGATTGTCCGTCAATTTGTGGATGGAAAGCGGTGCTGAAGGACAACTTGGTCCCTAACTCCTTCTGTAGGCTTTGCCAGAATCTGGAAGTGAACCGTGGATCTCTATCAGATACGATAGAAACTGGTACACCGTGCAATCGGACTATCTCTTCAAGATATATTCGCGCCAACTTGTCTAGTCCGAAAGTCATCTTGATTGGCAAGAAATGGGTAGATTTCGTTAATCTATCAATGATTACCCACACGGCGTGGTTTCCTCGTCTGGTTGTTGGCAGACCAACCACAAAGTCCATAGTTATGTGTTCCCACTTCCATTTCGGTATCTCTAATGGAGTTAGCATCCCAGCCGGTCGTTGATGCTCTGCTTTCACTTGTTGGCAGATGAGGCACTTCTTGACGAACAACCCTATGCCTCGCTTCATATTTTTCCACCAAAAATTCACCCTTAGGTCTCGGTACATCTTTGTACCTCCAGGGTGTGCAGCCATGGGTGTGCAATGCGCCTCTTTGAGAATTTCTTCTTTTAATTCTTCATTCTTAGGCACGCACAATCTTCCTCTGAAGATTAGAGCTCCATCCGTAGCCAAAGTAAAGCCTTCGGCTCTTCCATTATCCATCAGAGCTTTCATCTTCATTAGGAACTTATCTTTCTTCTGAGCCTCCATAGTTCGGTCTCGCAGCGTGGGTGTTACGAACAATGCTGTCATCCTGGATTCAATACTGATCGGAGACGAGACTATTTCCAAATTAAGCTTCGACATCTCCTTGATCAGTTGGTGCTGATTGGTGATCATCGACGTCACCACTCCCTTCCCTTTCCTACTAAGGACGTCAGCCACCACATTCGCTTTTCCAGGATGATAGTGGATTGTGATATCATAATCCTTCACCAACTCTAACCATCTTCTTTGTCTCATGTTGAGCTCTTTCTGCTCAAAGAAGTACTTCAGGTTCTTGTGGTCGGTGTAGATTTCACACTTCATACCGTAAAGATAATGCCTCCAGATCTTGAGGGTGTGTACCACAGCTGTTAGTTTCAGATCATGTGTCGGATAGTTCTGTTCGTGGATCTTCAGCTGGCGTGATGCATACGCCACCACTTTTTCTTCCTACATCAAAACACACCCCAAACCTTGGTTGGATGCGTCACTGTAGATCACGAACTCCTTAGATACATCTGGAACTACTAAGACTGGTACTTCTGTCAGCCTTTTCTTCAGTTCTTGGAAACTACGCTCGCACCGCTCACTCCACTAAAACTTCACATCTTTTCTTGTCAAACGAGTCATTGGAGTGGCGATCTTCAAAAATCCTTCTATGAATCTTCGGTAGTATCCAGCCAGGCCGATGAGACTACGAACTTCCTTCACATTCGTTGGAGTTTCCCAATTACTGACAATTGCCACCTTTTCAGGATCTACCTCGATCCTTTGTGCAGAAACGATGTGGCCCAGAAAACCAACTTTGTCCATCCAAAATTCATACTTCTTGAATTTGGCGTAAAGCTTTTCCTTCGTTAGTACCTCCAGTGCGATTCTGAGATGTTGTTCATGGTGCACTCTGTCGCACAAATAGATGAGAATATCATCAATGAACACTATGACAAAAAGGTCAAGATATGGATGGAAGACGCGATTCATTAAATCCATGAAGACAGCCGGAGCATTACTCAATCCGAATGGCATTACTACAAACTCGTAGTGGCCATATCTCGTAGATTAAGAAGGGGTAGCTGACCATTGGTTTGTAGATTATGTGGATGAGAGGGATAATATGACATGGAGTGAATTTACTAAGTTGGTGATGGAGAGGTTCCTGAATCCATCTGGTGGTAGTCTCACAACTCAATTCAACAGGTTAAGGCAAAATGGATCTATCCAAACCTACATCCAAGAGTTTGAGGAAATCAAGGCTCTTATGAAGGAGCACAACAGGGCATTAACCAATGAGTATTTTATTGAGAGCATCATTGGTGGTCTGAAAGAGGAGATAGGGAAACTGGTAGCCATCCAAAAACCTACCATTCTATTGTGTGCCACTCAGTAAGCACTGCAACATGAGGATATAGTGCACCTTCTGACTAAGGGACAAAGAACTTTCACTAAAATCACCCCTACTCCTACATCATCCGGAGGCAAAACTGACACTGTTGCTTTAAAGCCAAAGTTTCCACCAATCAAGAGGCTAACACCTGAGGAAATGAGGGCTAGAAGGGAGAAGAATCACTGCTTCAATTGTGATGAGGTGTTTCATATTGGTCATAAATACAAGAGACTATACTTAATCTTGGCAGAAGATGAGGATGATACACCTACTGAGACATGGAATTGGAAAAGCTTGATGTAGATCAGAAGGAGCCACAAGTTTCTCTGAATGTTGTGGCAGGACAAGCTCATGCTGATACTATAAAACTGCTTGGCAGAGCAGCTAACCAGGAGCTAATCATACTATTGGATTCAGGCAATACCCACAATTTCTTAGATCCTAATACAGCTACTAGACTGGGGTGTATCATAGAGTATACTAATCCTCATTCTGTTACTGTGGCTGATAGCAACAAAATTGAGTGTAGTTCTAAGTGTCCATAGTTTGAATGGGAGATGGGGAATTGTAGGTTCAGCACTCCAGTAAGATTATTGAAGTTAGGGGGTTGTGATATGGTAATTGGGTTTGATTTGTTAAGTCAGTTTGGGCAAATCTTGTTGGGTTTCAAGGAACATATTGTGCAGTTTAACATGAAGGGTAGAGTGATCAAGTTGTAAGGAATCCAGCCTAAACTCAAGTTAAATATGCTTACAGCAGAGCAGATTAGCAAAGAAGTCAAGAAGGATAAACAAGAAGTAGAAGCTTATCTGTGTTTAATCACTACCCTGAGGTAATTAAAGAAAAAGGCAATCATCATCAGATTACTCCACTATTAACTGAGTTTGCTCATGTGTTTGAAGTCCCAAAGGAGTTACCACCTGAGAGAAGCATGGATCACCAGATACCTATCAAACCAGGGATGGAACCAATCAAACAACACCGCTATAGGTATCCATTATTACAGAGGCAAAAAATTGAGAAGTTGGTTAAAGAGATGTTGCAAACAGGTATGATCAGACCTAGCAATAGTCCATATGCATCCCCTGTGTTATTAGTTAAGAAGAAGGATGGGAGTTGGAAGTTCTGTGTTGATTACAGGAAGTTGAATGAAGCTACAGTTAAGGATAGCTACCCAATTCCTCTCATCGATGATTTGTTGGATGAATTACATGGAACTCAAGTGTTCTCCAAGATTGACTTGAGAGTTGGGTTTCACCAAATCAAAGTTGATAAAAAGGATATATTCCTAAGACAGCCTTTGTAACTGTCTCTGGACTCTATGAATTTACAGTGATGCCTTTTGGTTTAACCAATGCTCCAGCTACTTTCCAAGCTGTGATGAACCAAGTATTCAGTGAATTTCTGGGGAATTTTGTGTTAGTCTTCTTTGATGATATACTAATCCATAGCAAAACTATGGAAGAACATCTACTCCATATAAGAGCTGTGTTTGATACATAAACTAAGCATACTCTATTTGTTAAAATGTCCAAGTGCGTCTTTAGGCAAGCAGAAGTGGAATACTTGGGCCATATAATTGATAGAGAATGGGTGAGAGCAGATCCAGGAAAGATTAAAGTCATGTCATTATGGCCACTGCCACAAACCATCAAGGCTCTAAGGGGATTTCTTGAACTCACTGGTTACTATAAGAAGTAATTGCAAAACCTTTTACTGATTTAACTAAAAAAGGGAAATTCCTTTGGAACTCAGAAGTAGAAGTAGCTTTTGGTGCTTTGAAACAAACTATGATAACTGCTCCAGTTCTCAAGTTACCTGACTTAGTAAACCTTTTGTTGTAGAGACTGATGCATGCTACATTGGACTGGGGGTTGTCTTTGTAGCACCCCAACCCATCATTGTATGATTGAGGCGCCACCTTAACCTTATATGCTCAAATGATTTTGTAAAAGGGATAATGATTTTTCTTTTAGAAAGATTTTCATAAATAAACTCAGCGGAAGACTTTATTAAACACGAGTACTCTTTTTTTGTTTTAAAATCGAAAAGCTTAGCATGCAAGAAACTAACTCGTGTTCTACCCACATTTGTAAATCAAAACCTCACCATTCATAAGATGTTTTAAAAGGTTTACTTAAGCTAACATCGGAAGTGTCAAAAGGGCATTAAGCATTTTAACTTCATACATATTAACATATATTAAAAACATATAATATATATGCTTCTAGAGAGGGGTCCGTACAACTGGCTACACATCCGCTTCGTCGTAAGGGGGTCCTGAAAACGTTTAAACATAGCAACATAAGATTTGAGAAATCTTAGTGGATAACGCTTATTAATTGTTACATTAAAGAGATTAACTGATACGCTTAATACGTCGTCTCCAAGGTCTGAGGACCTGGTATAATCTCCAAGGTCCGAAGACCTGGTATAAACTCCAAGGTCCGAAGACCTGGTATAATCTCCAAGGTTCGTCAACCTGGTACTTCACCCGAAGGTGTCATTTCATTTTATCATACTCAACATACGAGTTATTCTAATCAATGTAATTTTGTAAATAAATGTTACCCACTTTTGACGTTGATTCGTAAGCTGGGATAGCTCCTGAATTATCCGGTCGCTCGTACTGCACTCGGCACGTTCATAAATTCTTAGTCTTTATCTTACATTTCAATTGTATCATACTTATCTAACCTATCATGCGTATCGTACATATAACATATGTATATCACAAAAAAACATAGCTATTGATTTAGGAGAAATTTTAAAGTATATTTTCAAACAAGCATCGATTGTACCTTGAAGGGAATGAAAACCGTATATTACATTTTAACTCATAAAACTCTAATTCATATGCTAAAGACTTAAATTATTTAACACTTCACACATAAGCATACATTTAATCACATAATATCAGTTTTAAAATATAGTCACAATGCATTCTTAAAACATAGGTAAAATTTTGATCTTGAAGTTAGTAATATATAAGAAGAAAAGACACTCTTTACCACAACAATTTTCATAATTTAGATGATCATCCAAAATTCATGAAAATAAACATACATTTACATAAAAACCCTTAGTTATCCATGCTAAAATATCAGGGATAAATTCAAATCACAAAAGCTTTAATAAATTATTTAAGATAATCGAAAATTGTTCGAAAATGCTCTAAAATCAGTCTATGTTATAAAATTCACCGTAAATTGTATATTTACTGAAACCTTCTGAAATTAATAGTTTAGACCTCTAACATCATGTACTTAAACATGGTAAAACAGTTTTGAAAAATTATAATGGACCGATTTTATATAATTAATTTTCTAAGGTCTGAAACTGCATAAATCCAACTCAAACTGGACTATCTTTGAAAAATCATCATAATTCATAAAATACTCCAAAAATTACCAATTTTAACTATATGCTCACAATTGTATTTAGAATAACATACTAAAACATTTTTGAGAAACTCAAAGTGTACGATTTTATAAAAATAATTTTCTAGGGTCTGAAACTGCATAATTTTAACTCGGAACGGACTATCTTTGAAAAATCATCATAATTCATAGACTACTCCAAACATTACCAAATTTTAACCCTAGACTCAACACTTCATGTAGTATAACATAGCAAAACAGTTTTGAAAAATTCCAAGTATAAAAGTTTATAAAAATCGGCAAAGTGGACTGCCCCTTCTAAAGATTTTCACAACATGATTAAACTCACCTATTTTCATAATTAGAATGTAGATTCGACATTTATAACACTATCAACCTCAAATAAAATATCTTGACTCAATTTATCACACATTAAATGAGCTTAGACAAGATAATCAAACATGCAATGACTAAATCAACATGCAATTGAACAATCAACTCCCAAAAGTGACATATTTTAAAGATCAACCATACAAAACAAGACTGTGAACAAATTTCTTCACATTAGTAGAAAATCACCCTTGGATCATACATGCAATGTGTTTAGGTAAAGAAATCAAACATGCAAAGTTCAATCCAACATGCATTTGCTCAATCAACACTTAAAATGACATATTTTTGAAGATCCACTACATATTATCTCTTAGATCACACATGCAATGGGTTTAGGTGAGGGAAATTAAACAAACGTGCAATACTTTTTTCTACATGCATTTCAATATTAAGAACCTAACCATGACTCTAAAGAGAAGATTGTTGAGATTTAGCTAAAATACCTCTTGGGTTGCACACAAACTTAGGAGTTCTTGAGTGTTCTTTGAATGGAGACTATTTCTTGAGTTTAACTCTTCTCCTTGCTTTGAAAACTCCTTCTTTTTTGTTAGTTCTTGAATTTGCAGCTTGTTTTAAGGTGGGAAAGAAGGCTTTTGGAAGGGGAAAATGGTAGAGAGAAGGAAGAGAAATGAGCTTTACTAAGGAAGCTCAAAATAAAAGAGAGAGAGAGAGAGATCATCATATGAGGGGGTGTGGAGATTCAATAATGTTGCCCCTTAGCTATATATATGAGGTTCAATTATTCTTTGATATATGTATTATACAAGTAGATCATCTCTTGTAGTATTTGTCCACTAGAGGTGTGATGATTAGTGTCATTGAAACTTGGTTTGGATCTGATGGGGTATGGAAGAGATATAGTGTAGTTCTTACCTAATGTGACATGTAAAATAAATGAATCATGGTAATTATGCATAAACTTATTTTCAATTTAATACATCATATAAGTCACATGAGTATGTTTGAAATATATTTAATTTAACACATCATAATAGCCACATACTTTATTGCACATAAACCATATAATAAAAATCTACATAACTATAATTAAACACATAGGTCACATTTCTTATATTAATTATTTAATCATTTTTATGTGTAACTTATCTATTTTTCACTACAAGAAATTTGGGTTACGACAACCCCTAAAAGACAACCCTTTTTATGAATTTGTGTTGTCGTTTTGAATTAACAACCCTTTTTGCAACGCAAGCGTTGTCTTTGTTCAAAAAATTCGACCAAAGACAACGCTTTTTTTGGAAAAGACAACGCTTTTTTCATAGGGTTGTTAAATGACGTTTTTTTAAAAGACAACGCTTTTTTTGGAAACGACAACGCTTTTTTCATAGGGTTGTTAAATGGCGTTTTTTTTTTTAAAAAGACAACACTTTTGTGCAACGCTTTTTTCAAAGGGTTGTTAAATTGTGTTTTTTTTCTACGACAACACTTTTATGCAACACTTTTTTTATGTGTTGTGTTAATTATAAATTAATTGATTTTTAATTAAATTAAATTTAAAAAATTTAATTAATTTATAATCTTATCTTATATTATTTGCATTAATATTATCTTATATGAACAAACTCATAATTAAAAAAAATAGTATTTTTATAAAATACTATTTTGAATTAATTAAGAAACTACAACTAAAATATTACTCACCCTTTTATATAATAATACAAAATTTATATATTATTTTTAAACATAATTCGAAAATTATGTTTTATAATTCATATGTAATAATATTAATTTTTTTTAATTAAATTAAATTTGAAAAGTTTAATTATTATTTTTATGATGTTATATATCTTATATTATCTTATGTTAATTAGTCATTAATCTTCCAATTATATATATATATATTGTTAATCTTTTAAAATATATTAAAAATACAAATAATAAAAATTAACAAAAAATATATAATAATATTAATTGTTTTTTAATTAAATTAAATTTGAAAAGTTTAATTATTAATTTTATGATTTTATCTTATATTATTTGCATAAATATTATTTATATGAACAAACTCATAATTTAAAAAAATAGTATTTTCATAAAATATATTAAAATTATGCATTAGTATATTTTATAATTGTCTTAAAATGAAATTAGATTAAACATTACTAAACATATTAATTAGTCATTAAGCTTCCAATTATATATGTATATATATATTTAACTTTTTAAAATATATTAAAAATACAAATAATAAAAATTAACAAAAAATATGTAATAATATTAATTGTTTTTTAATTAAATTAAATTTGAAAAGTTTAATTATTAATTTTATGATTTTATCTTATATTATTTGCCTTAATATTATTTATATGAACAAACTCATAATTTAAAAAAATAGTATTTTCATAAAATATATTAAAAATATGCACTAGTATATTTTATAATTGTCTTAAAATGAAATTAGATTAAACATTACTAAACATATTAATTAGTCATTAAGCTTCCAATTATATATATATATATATTTATATATTTAACCTTTTAAAATATATTAAAAATACAAATAATAAAAATTAACAAAAAATATGTGATAATAGAAAATTGAAATAAAAGAAATGTATGTAGAATGTTACAACATAAAACACTAGTGGTCTGGTGGTTGGAGTACGACCACGACTCTTGGGTTCGAATCCCAGGCAATGCACATTATTTACAATGATGATGTGTCATCACTTGGATGACGTGGCACGATGACGTCAGCACTTTGGTGATGTGGCGTGATGATGTGTCGTCACTTTGGCAATGAGGCATAATGACGTGTCATCACTTTGATGACGTGGCATGATGATGTGTCAGCATTATGATGACGTCAGCATTTTATTTAATATTTAATTAAAAAATATTTAAAAAAGACAACCCTTTCGTGCAACGGTTAAAAAGCGTTGTCTTATCTAAATAAGACAACGCTTTTAGTGCGTTGTAAAATGGCGAAAAAAAAATTTGCAACCCTGGCTACAACAACGGGTTTTACCCGTTGTCGTAGCCCAAATTTCTTGTAGTGTTTGGTCATTCTTTTTCTCGTGCATGTTGAGGGCATCACGATCGAACCCGGTCTTTTCAGATAGCTATCCTGCAAGACTTTTAGACTTAAAGAAACATTAGCTCACCCATTCTTGATAAAAAGTAAAATTCGTCTTAAACTCGAAAAGATCATATGCTATAAATTATTTTATAAAGAGTGAAATTTATATATATAAAAATATATGCTATGCAATTTTTATGAAAAATGAGGTGTTACAACTCCTCCCCCCTTTTAAAAAATTTCGTCCTCGAAATTTGGGCTTACTAGGTAAAAAGTTCGGGGTAAGATCTCCGAATCTCGTCTTCGCGTTCCCATGTCGCTTCTTCTTTCTTGTGACTACCCCATTAAACTAAGACCAGTGGTATTTCTTTATTTCTCAGGGTTTTGGTCTTCCTCCCAAGAATGTTTATAGGTTGTTCTTCGTAGGTGAGATCCTTATTGATTTCAAATTCTTCAAATCTAATGAGGTGACTAGGGTCTGGTATGTATTTTCGAAGCATTGACACATGAAAGACGTTATGAACTGCGGATAATTCTGGAGTTAAGGCAAGTCGGTATGCAACATCCCCAATTCGCTCTAAGATTTCAAAAGGTCCTATGTACCTTGGTCTTAACTTCCCTCTTTTCCCAAAGCGAACTATTCATTTCATAGGTGCAACCTTTAGGAATACTTTATCTCTTATCTCAAAATGTAAATCTTTCCTTCGCAAATCGGCGTATGATTTCTGCCGGTTCTGAGAAGCTTTAATCCTTTCTTTGATCTTACTAACTACTTCCACAGATCTTTCCACTATCTCTGGACCAAGTACTTTCTTCACACCATCCTCGTCCCAATGGATTGGTGTTCGACATCTCTTCCCATAAAGTGCCTCATATGGTGCCATTCTAATGGTAGATTGACAACTGTTGTAAGCGAATTCTACTAAGGACAAATACTCTTCCCAATTTCCTCCAAAATCAAATACACATGTCCTAAGTAGATCTTCCAAAGTCCTATTTATTCTCTCCGATTGTCCATCTATTTGTGGGTGAAAGGCAGTGCTGAAGTTTAGTTTTGTGCCCATTGCCAACTGCAGACTCTTCCAAACTTTTGAGGTAAATTGTGGATCACGGTCAAACACAATTGAAACTGGTATTCCATGAAGCCGTACCACTCCATCAATATACAACTTTGTTAACTGATCCATGGAATATGTCATCTTAATCGAAATAAAATGAGCCACCTTGGTCAGTCTATCAACAATTACCTATATAGTTTCATGTTGTTTAGGATTTTTCGGTAGACCTGTAACGAAATCCATCGTTATGTGCTCCCACTTCCATTCCAGCACTTCCAACGGATTCAACAATCCAGCTGGTCATTGATGATCTGATTTGATTTTTTGGCAGGTGAGGCATCTGCTAACAAATTGTGCTATTGACCTTTTCATTTCCCTCCACTAGAAGTTTTGTCTGAGGTCTCTATACATCTTCATTTCTCCGGGATACACAGTGTAAGGTGTATTATGGGCTTTTCTCATTATCTCACTCTGTATCTCATCAGCCTTCGGTATGCAAATTCTACCTCTAAACATCAAAGCCCCATCTGAAGCTATTGAAAAATCCTTTGTTTTTCCTTCTTGGATTTTATACCGTATTAAATTGAGGAATTTATCATTCTTCTGAGCCTCCATCAACTGTTCTCTTAGGGTTGGTTTGACTGTTAGCGTGGCCAGCATTGTTGTTAATCGCATTGGTTCAACGAATGTTAGCTTCAACTTGTCAAAATCTTCAATTAATTGTTCCTGTTGAGTAGGCAATGATATCAAGTTAGTTTCCTCTTTCCTGCTGAGTGCGTCTGCCACGACGTTCGCCTAACCTAGATGGTAGTGGATGGTACAATCGTAATCCTTTACCAGTTCCAACCATCTTCTTTGACGCATGTTGAGTTCTTTCTGTGTGAAGAAATATTTTAGGCTTTTATGATCCGTGTAGATTTCACATCTTCCTCCATACAGGTAATGCCTCCAGATTTTCAACGCATGAACTATTGCAGTCAATTCTAAATCATGTGTTGGGTAGTTTTGTTCATGTATCTTCAACTGTCGTGACGCGTAAGCTACTACTTTCCCATGTTGCATCAAAACACATCCAAGTCCTGATTTGGAAGCATCTGTATAAATCACAAACCCTTCAGATCCGTCGGGTACTGTTAGGACAGGTGTTGAGGTCAGTTTCTGCTTTAATTCATGGAAATTGGACTCACATTCAAGGGTTCAAACGATTTTTTCATTTTTCTTCATAAGATGTGTGAGCGGTTTCGCAATACGTGAGAAGTTTTGGATGAATCTCCTGTAGTATCCTGCTAGACTAAGGAAGCTACGAACTTCATTTGCATTAGTCAGAGTTTTCCAGTTCAGAACTGCATCAACTTTTGCAAGATCGACCTCTATCCCTCTTGATGTGACCACTTGTCCCAAGAAGGCTACTCGATTCAACCAAAACTCACACTTCCTAAACTTGGCGTATAACTTCTCTCGTCGCAATACATCTAATACAATTCTGAGGTGTTCTTCATGTTGTTCACATCTTTCGAGTAAACCAAGATATCGTCGATAAACACAATGACAAATTTGTCGAGATACTCATGAAATACGCGGTTCATCATGTCCATAAACACTGCAGGTGCATTGGTCACCCCAAAAGGCATTACGGTAAACTCATAGTGGCCATATCGGGTTCTAAAAGTTATCTTTGGGATGTCACTTTCTTTTACTTTCAACTGGTGATATCTAGATCTAAGGTCAATCTTGGAAAATGTGCTTGCATTCTTCAACTGATCAAACAAGTCTTCAATTTTGGGTAGTGGATACTTGTTCTTGATCGTTAACCGATTGAGCTCTCGGTAATCAATGCACATTCTCATCGATCCATCCTTCTTCCTCACGAACAACACAAGTGCTCCCCATGGTGAAGCGCTCGGCCGGATAAACTTCTTATCCAAGAGTTCTTGTATTTGAACCTTCAACTCTTGTAGCTCCTTCGGTGCCATTTGGTATGGAGTTTTTGATACTGGTGCAGCTCCGGGAATCAGATCGATAGAGAATTCCACGGGTCGGTCAGGTGGTACTCCTGAAAGGTCTTTCGGAAAGACATCGGGAAATTTATTTACAACTAGAACGTCGGCTGGTGTCAACTGCTTTTCCGCAACCTTTATGATGTTCACTAGGTATGCTTCACATCCCTTTTTATTCCACAGCTTGACTGCCTCCATTGCAGATATAACTGGTATATGCCCTCGTGTCCTTGCACCGTAGAAGGTAAAACGATGACCATTTGGTGGTTCTAAATCCAATTCTTGTTCCGCACAACGAATCACGACTTTGTTCTTACACAACCAGTCCATTCCCAATATAACATCGAAACCCTTCATTTCTATCACATATAAGTCAGCTGCAAGATCATACTCGTCTAACGTCACCTTAATGTTCTTGGCTAAGTTCTTGATTTTGATGTTCTCCCCCGAGGGCAATCTAACTTCTAAATTCGTATTTCTCACGCAATCTAGTCTAAGTTCTTTCTTAAAGGCGTCAGATATAAAAGAATGTGATGCTCCTGTATCGAACAAAATATATGCTGGCATATCTGAAATGTACAACATACCTGTCATCGTCTCATTCGTCCCATTAGCTTCATCTGGTTGATCCTCGTATGGGTTCTCATTTTCTTCAGCAAACTCGATTTTTGGCAAAGCATTCAGTTTGGCCTTGCCTTTCAAGTTTGGGTTCTGAGGAATTCCTGGTCGTGGTCCTGGAGCACTGTCATCTCCAATTGGTGTGCTCATTCGATTAACACACTCGTTGGTCTTGTGACCTGGTTGATGACACTGGTAACAAATGCTCTTTCCCCATAAGCACTATCCTCGGTGATTCCTGTTACAAATTTGGCATAACAGTGGTGTTCTTGGGGGCCCTGCAATGTTGGGTCGAACACTTCTAACTGTGGTGTTACCTCTTGGTCCCGTAATTGGTGTTTTGTTCCTCTTCAATTGATTCACCATTGGCCTTTGCTCATTCTCCAACCCCAAACTCATTGAAACTATACGAGCCCTTTTAAACACATCCCTGAAATGTGGTAACCTCAATCCAGATACAATCCCTCCAATTTCTGGATGCAGGCCTCTTTCAAACCTACGCGTCTTCCGATCATCCGTGTTGACTAAATGTGGCGCGTATCGGGAGAGTGTTAAACTTGCGCTCATACTCAACGACAGTGTTAGTCTCTTGGCGAAGGTTCATGAATTCAATTTCCTTTTGGTCCCTCAATGCTTGTGGGAAATAGCGATTGAGAATAATTTCCTTGAATTCTTCCCACTCAAGTGTACGCCTTGCTTCTATCGTCATGGTTCTTTCGTGAGATTGCCACCACTGGCCAGCATCTTCGGTTAACTGAAACCTTGCACATGAGACTTTTTGAGTTTCCGACAATTCCATGTACTCAAAAATTCTTTCTAACTCAGCAATCCATTCTTCCGTAGCCATCGGCCCTTCTTTTTCTCTGAATCTAGGAGGTTGGAAACGCCTGAATTGTTCAATCACATGGTTCGGTTTGGGCTGGTGTTCCTCACGGTTATCCACAGCCAGTGCAGTCCGTTGTTGCATAAAATCTCGTAAGTGGGCGAAGAAGTCTCTTGCCATATCAGCGTTAGCATCTTGTCCGACATGTTGCTCTTCATTGTTATGTCTCTCTTCTACTTGCCTATTTACTTGGTGTCTAGGGGGTGAGTCCATCCTAAGTAAAGTTATCATCGAATGACAAGACAACTTTAAGTCAAACTCTAGTCTTATAATCTCGAGGGTACATTTGTAAAATAAGGTATGCATTTTAATAAAACCACTTTCTCATTCAAAATACAAAGATAAAGATGTAAAGAAAATAAATAAGCATTCCTAAACAATTTGAATGCAAGAGAACAATAACTATCATAAGGCATTAAAAGGAATCAATTTCATACTTGATTATATCATTCATCATTCATGCTTTCTTTTCTCATCTTTAACTCATGGTCATCGTACATATTCAACGTACAATTACTATGCTCATATTGTAATATGTGAAACATCATAGTCAATTCTTTCCATAAAACCTCATTCGTAAAGTCATTTTAATATCTTTACTCATGTGTTTATCTCAAAACGATTTAGATGTTTAGCTTCGTCGCGGACTCCCTATTATTAAATTCTTTAACATAATCATTTCAAAGAAACGTTTTGACTTACAGTCCGAGGAGGAAAAATTCCAACCTCGGCTCTGATACCACGCGGTAGCACCCCAACCCATCATTGTATGATTGAGGCGCCACCTTAACCTTATATACTCAAATGATTTTGTAAAAGGGATAATGATTTTTCTTTTTGAAAGATTTTCAAAAATAAACTCAGCGGAAGACTTTATTAAACACGAGTACTCTTTTTTTTGTTTTAAAATCGAAAAGCTTAGCATGCAAGAAACTAACTCGTGTTCTACCCACATTTGTAAATCAAAACCTCACCATTCATAAGATGTTTTAAAAGGTTTACTTAAGCTAACATCTGAAGTGTCAAAAGGGCATTAAGCATTTTAACTTCATACATATTAACATATATTAAAAACATATAATATATATGCTTCTAGAGAGGGGTCTGTACAGCTGGCTACACATCCGCTTCGTCGTAAGGGGGTCCTGAAAATGTTTAAACATAGCAACATAAGATTTGAGAAATCTTAGTGGATAACGCTTATTAACTGTTACATTAAAGAGATTAACTGATACGCTTAATACGTCGTCTCCAAGGTCTGAGGACCTGGTATAATCTCCAAAGTCCGAAGACCTGGTATAAACTCCAAGGTCCGAAGACCTGGTATAATCTCCAAGGTTCGTCAACCTGGTACTTCACCCGAAGGTGTCATTTCATTTTATCATACTCAACATATGAGTTATTCTAATCAATGTAATTTTGTAAATAAATGTTACCCACTTTTGACGTTGATTCGTAAGCTGGGATAGCTCCTGAAGTATCCGGTCGCTCGTACTGCACTCGGCACGTTCATAAATTCTTAGTCTTTATCTTACATTTCAATTGTATCATACTTATCTAACCTATCATGCGTATCGTACATATAACATATGTATATCACAAAAAAACATAGCTATTGATTTAGGAGAAATTTTAAAGTATATTTTCAAACAAGCATTGATTGTACCTTGACGGGAATGAAAACCGTATATTACATTTTAACTCATAAAACTCTAATTCATATGCTAAAGACTTAAATTATTTAACACTTCACACATAAGCATACATTTAATCACATAATATCAGTTTTAAAATATGGTCACAATGCATTCTTAAAACATAGGTAAAATTTTGATCTTGAAGTTAGTAATATATAAGAAGAAAAGACACTCTTTACCACAACAATTTTCATAATTTAGATGATCATCCAAAATTCATGAAAATAAACATACATTTACATAAAAACCCTTAGTTATCCATGCTAAAATATCAGGGATAAATTCAAATCACAAAAGCTTTAATAAATTATTTAAGATAATCGAAAATTGTTCGAAAATGCTCTAAAATCAGTCTATGTTATAAAATTCACCGTAAATTGTATATTTACTGAAACCTTCTGAAATTAATAGTTTAGACCTCTAACATCATGTACTTAAACATGGTAAAACAGTTTTGAAAAATTATAATGGACCGATTTTATATAATTAATTTTCTAAGGTCTGAAACTGCATAAATCCAACTCAAACTGGACTATCTTTGAAAAATCATCATAATTCATAAAATACTCCAACAATTACCAAATTTTAACTATATGCTCACAATTGTATTTAGAATAACATACTAAAACATTTTTGAGAAACTCAAAGTGTACGATTTTATAAAAATAATTTTCTAGGGTCTGAAACTGCATAATTTTAACTCGGAACGGACTATCTTTGAAAAATCATCATAATTCATAGACTACTCCAAACATTACCAAATTTTAACCCTAGACTCAACACTTCATGTAGTATAACATAGCAAAACAGTTTTGAAAAATTCCAAGTATAAAAGTTTATAAAAATCGGCAAAGTGGACTGCCCCTTCTAAAGATTTTCACAACATGATTAAACTCACCTATTTTCATAATTAGAATGTAGATTCGACATTTATAACACTATCAACCTCAAATAAAATATCTTGACTCAATTTATCACACATTAAATGAGCTTAGACAAGATAATCAAACATGCAATGACTAAATCAACATGCAATTGAACAATCAACTCCCAAAAGTGACATATTTTAAAGATCAACCATACAAAACAAGACTGTGAACAAATTTCTTCACATTAGTAGAAAATCACCCTTGGATCATACATGCAATGTGTTTAGGTAAAGAAATCAAACATGCAAAGTTCAATCCAACATGCATTTGCTCAATCAACACTTAAAATGACATATTTTTGAAGATCCACTACATATTATCTCTTAGATCACACATGCAATGGGTTTAGGTGAGGGAAATTAAACAAACGTGCAATACTTTTTTCTACATGCATTTCAATATTAAGAACCTAACCATGACTCTAAAGAGAAGATTGTTGAGATTTAGCTAAAATACCTCTTGGGTTGCACACAAACTTAGGAGTTCTTGAGTGTTCTTTGAATGGAGACTATTTCTTGAGCTTAACTCTTCTCCTTGCTTTGAAAACTCCTTCTTTTTTGTTAGTTCTTGAATTTGCAGCTTGTTTTAAGGTGGGAAAGAAGGCTTTTGGAAGGGGAAAATGGTAGAGAGAAGGAAGAGAAATGAGCTTTACTAAGGAAGCTCAAAATAAAAGAGAGAGAGAGAGAGAGATCATCATATGAGGGGGTGTGGAGATTCAATAATGTTGCCCCTTAGCTATATATATGAGGTTCAATTATTCTTTGATATATGTATTATACAAGTAGATCATCTCTTGTAGTATTTGTCCACTAGAGGTGTGATGATTAGTGTCATTGAAACTTGGTTTGGATTTGATGGGGTATGGAAGAGATATAGTGTAGTTCTTACCTAATGTGACATGTAAAATAAATGAATCATGGTAATTATGCATAAACTTATTTTCAGTTTAATACATCATATAAGTCACATGAGTATGTTTGAAATATATTTAATTTAACACATCATAATAGCCACATACTTTATTGCACATAAACTATATAATAAAAATCTACATAACTATAATTAAACATATAAGTCGCATTTCTTATATTAATTATTTAATCATTTTTATGTGTAACTTATCTATTTTTTGTCATTCTTTTTCTCGTGCATGTTGAGTGCATCACGATTGATCCCGGTCTCTTCGGATAGCTATCCTGCAAGACTTTTAGACTTAAAGAAACATTAGCTCACCCATTCTTGATAAAAAGTAAAATTTGTCTTAAACTCGAAAAGATCATATGCTATAAATTATTTTATAAAGAGTGAAATTTATATATATAAAAATATATGCTATGCAATTTTTATGAAAAATGGGGTGTTACAGTCTTAGTGCAAGAACATCATCCCTTGGCTTTTCTCAGTAAGGCTTTAGGTGTGAAGAACCTTGGTTTGTCAATATATGAGGAGTTCTTGGCCATCATTTTGGCAGTGGAGAAGTGGAGATCTTACCTTTTACATGTCCTTTTCATCATCAAAATTGATCAAAGAAGTCTCAAATACTTATTAGAACAGAAGATCTCCACACCACTGCAACACAAATACCTCACCAAGCTGTTAAGCTTTGATTACAGGATTGATTATAAGAAGAGAGTAGAAAATAAAGCAGTTGATGCTTTATCCAGGAGAGATATTATTGAAGGTGAATGCTCTCTTATTACTACCTTTACACCAGCCTGGATGGGAGAGATATTAAAGAGCTATCAGGGGGATTCTGAGGTACAAGCCATTATTGCTGAATGTGTGACTACACCATACAATGTCTCATTCTATAAATATTCTGATGGCTTACTTGAATACAAAGGGAAACTGCTGGTTGGGAAAGATCCTACTTTGAGACTTCAAATTCTTGTTTATATGCATGATTCCAGTGTTGGGGGACATTCAGGTATCACAACTACATTTCAGAGGCTCACTACTACCTTTTGGTGGTCAGGAATTAGGCAACAAGTCCATCAATATGTCACAAACTGCCACATTTGTCAAATTAGCAAGCATGAGAATGTCCATAATCCCGGGCTACTCCAACCTCTACCAGTTCCAATGCAAGCATGGACTCAAATCTCAATAGACTTCATTGAGTAACTACCACTATCTGCCACAAAGGATACTATATGGGTAATTGTTGACAGGATGACTAAGTACAATCACTTTATTGTCTTATCTCATCCTTTCACTGCCTCTAAATTGGCTTCATTATTCTTGGACACTATCTATAAGTTGCATGGGCTTCCTCATAGTGTGGTCTCTGATAGGGATAAGTTGTTCACTAGCTAATTCTGGCAACAACTATTCAAGTTGATTGGAGTGGAGTAACATTTGAGCACTGCCTATCATCCTCAAACGGATGGGCAAACAGAGAGGGTTAACCAATGTTTGGAAACTTATTTGAGGTGTATGTGCAACACTAATCCTAAGAATTGGACTGCTTGGTTACCTATGGCTGAGTTTTGGTACAATACTTCTCATCATACCTCACTAGGGGTCAGTCCTTTTGAAGCACTATGTGGGTTCAAGCCAGTAGCATTGTTTGGAGGACCTTATCTCCACACTAGTATAAAAGGAGTATCTGAAATTCTTAAGGACAAACAATTAGCTCAAAACCATTTGAAGGAGGCCCTCAGAACAGCTCAAGAGAGAATGAAACTTTATGTGGATAAGAAGAGAACAGCCAGGGAATTTCAGGTGGGAGATTGGGTCTATTTGAAATTGAAACCCTACAGACAAAGGTCCTTGCATAAAAGTAGAGTGTGGAAGCTTAGCCCTAAATATGCTGGTCCTTTCCAAATAAGTGCCAAGGTTGGCAACGCTGCTTATCGACTTATTCTTCCTCCTACTGCTAAGGTTCATCCGGTCTTTCATGTTTCAGTATTGAAAAGAAAAGTCGGTCCTGTCTCTACCATTGCTGATGTCTTACCAGAGTTTAATGATGATGGTAAGGTCATATTGAAGCCGTTCAAAGTTCTTGCTCGTCGGTTGGTTAAACGTGGCAACCACCCTACTACCCAGTTGCTTATTCGTTGGGCTCATTTGCCAGATAAGGAGACTACGTGGGAGTTTTATGAAGAGGTTGCAGCCAAATATCCTAATCTCTTGTCTTGAGGACAAGACAATGCAAAGGAGGGGGCAATGTCATGCATGAAGAAGTCCACTTCATTCTTTTTAACATTTCCGTTGGTTAAGAGTTGTGTTTTCACTCGTTAAGTCGTGTCTTTATTTTTGAGTCTAAACGTTGTCGTTTCAGTATCGGCAATACACCGTCGTTTTACATGTATTCGTTGTATGTAGTGCGTGGGGATATCATCACCTTCGCGCACTTGATTTCAATTATGCAAATTAACAAACTATCTGCAATTCTCTCTCTCCTCCCTTTTTCTCTCTCTTTCGCAATCCTTACAAGCCTAGCTCATTCATACGCTACGGGTTCGTAACAGAAGCCATAGGAGAAAAATAAGCCCTAGAATGGAAAATCTAGAAAATATAGAGTGTGTTTTAGATGGATACTAAACCCGACAACCTTGCTTGAGTTTTCAGACCGCCAATCGCCTTCGAGCTCACCGTCCATCCAGTCACCATTTTCGCCCCATCGATTGTAATTTCATGCTTAGTAGCGAATCTCTTTTTTTCACTGAGTGTGAAAACTGAAAGTCATATTTGGGGTAGTTTTTGAACGATCTTAATATTTTCAATTAATCCAAAATTGTGTAAAAAGAATACAATGTTGGTTAAATGGCTTAGTGGTTACATGCATCAAAAGTCTAGTGTTCGACTCTTGTATTAGTTATTTTATTTTTTGACTATATTTTATTATATTATGTAGCTTTTTTTTTCCTTACACACACATATATGTTTCAATATCTAAAATATTGAAGAATCATAATATTATTTGTATTTTTAATTTACTAATGTGCATATTTTTAAAATATTCTCAAAATATTATTTTTTTCTAATTATGAGTTAGTTCATACAAGATAATAATAATGCATATAATATAAGATAACATCATAAGATATTTTAACTTTTGAAATTTATTTTAATTATAAAATAACATTAATATTTACAAATTAACAACACCATGAAAAGCATTACACAAAAGGGTTGTTTATTAATTAAAAAAGATGCACAAAGACAATACACTAAAAGAGTGTTGCACAAAGGGCTATCCATTAGCAAAAAAAGTACGCTGAAAGATAACACACAAAAAAGTTTTGCACAAAAGGGTTGTCTATTAGCGAAAAAATCTGCTAAAAGACAATCCACAAAAAAAACGTTTCACAAAAGTGTTGTCTATCAGTGTAAAAATGCGCTGAAAGACAACCGCTAGTAAAAAGCGTTGTCTTTTGGCTCATTTTTGTTGTCTTTCAGTGCAACCCAATACATAAAGACAACGTTTTTCGCAAAAAGAGTTGTAAATTTCAGAAAGACAACACAAATTCATAAAAAATATTATCTTTAGTGGGTTGTCTTTCTACATTTTTCTTGTAGTGACTTTTCTATGTATTAGGTTAATATTTTTTATATGTGTTTTATGTAAAAAAGTTTATTAATTTAATAAATTATAATTTAACAAGTAATATTATGTAATATTTTCTTGTGTATTGTGTTAATATTTTTTTGTGTGTCATATAATATTTTTATAAATATCATGTAATACTATGGTCTCATAAATCCATGATTAATTTGAGAAATTATAATTTTACAAGTAATACTTAGTCTCATAATATAATATTTTTAAAAAAATCATAATTTAATAAAAGTACAGTAAAACCTCTATAAATTAATATTGTTGGGACCGGAGAATTTTATTAATTTATAGATATATTATAAAATCAATAAATTAATAATTTATTAATTTAGAGAGGTTTTAACTTATATACATAACTGACCTTCAAAATTACGGGGTTGTATAATCTACTTACAATGTACACTAGTTATTGATGACAATAAATTAAAACAGAAGTTTTAATTACCATTCAAAGAATGTGTACTCACATAATCATGTTAATTGGAAGTTTGAATGGTCTCATTCATTGTTTTTTGCCAAAGTAAAAGAATGGTTCATGGGCTTACGTATATATGTACATTATGTAGAAGTAGATCAATATATAATGATCCATTGTATTGTTTCTAAACCATACAAAACAATCACTTCTCATCTAAAAGGTGTTCAAAAATCAACCATGACTAACCTACAACGAAAAAAGTTATGTGAGTATAAGAGAGATCAGCCTGGGTGCACTCAAAAAGACTTGGTACAATGGGTTGAAAAATGTTCCAAAAGTTAGTCAAGCAACAATATCAAACACTCTCAAGCGATCAATGGAGATCCTATTGACTGACTTTGACAAATGCGGTTCTTCTAAGTGTAAAAAACCAGCCAAGTATCCGGACATGGAGAAGGTTGTTTATAAGTGGTTTCTCCAATATTAAGAACGTGTGAATATAACCGGAGAGCTAATCTTGGACAAGGCGAATGAGGCGCTGAAACTTTTACATCCTGAGAATCCTTCAAAGCATCACCTTTCGCAAGGTTGGCTTGAGAAATTCAATTTCAGGCACGGTATCAAATCATATCATCGTTTTGGAGAGAGCGACTCAGTCGACACACATGATATGGAGAAGAAATTGGAGAACATAAGGGAAAAGATCAATCAATTTCCAATGAAAGATGTTTTTAATATGGATGAAACTGGTTTGTTTTACAGGTTACAGGCTGATCATTCACTTGCAACAAAACAACTTGAGGGTAAAAAAACAGGACAAGGAAAGGTTTACAGTTGTTATTTGTTGCAATGAGGACGACTCGGAAAAAATTCCTCTATGGATTATTGGTAAGTATACAAAGCCACGTTGTTTTAATAATATCAATATGAATAGCCAGAATTATGAATATCGTGCCAACAAGAGAGCTTGGATGACTGGGTGTTTTTTGAAGAATATGTTCGTTGGTTGGATGAACAAATGCATGGTAGAAAAATTCTTTTGATAGTGGATAACTGCCTAGCCCATTCAAGCAATATTCAAGGGCTGCAAAATGTTGAGTTGTTTTTCCTACCACCAAACATGACTTCGAAAATCCAACCATGTGATGCCGGGATAATAAGAGCATTTAAAATATACTACCACAAAAGATTTTACCGTAAAATTTTGAAAGGCTATGAGTTGGACATATCTTCTCCAGAAAAGATCAATGTTCTAGATGCTATCAATATGACAGTCTCAGCTTGGACAACAAATGTTTAAGAAGAGGCAATAACAAATTGCTTTCGACATTGTAAAATTCATTTGGCGAATCAAACCGGATCAAGTAATTTAAATGATGCAGCTCCCGGAGAAGACATTCGTGAGCTTGAGAACATGTTCACTGGTATGCGTTATCAGAATAAAATGGATGTGAATCACTTGCTTAACTTTTCAGGTGAAAATTGTAATGAATGCTACGAAGTTCAGAATTTAGAAGAAATAGTGGTTGATGTCATTCAAAATCCGATAGATGATGAAGCGGATGATGATTCAATAGCTTTGCAATCGGTCACTCGAAAAGAAGCATTACAAGCGGCAACAACTCTTTATAACTTTTTATTTCAATACGAGAAGACAACGCTGTAACTCTTGGGTGCAATTGGAAGATTTAAAGATGAGATCAATACAGATTTGAAGTTCAACAAAAAGCAAGTAACAATAGATTCATATTTTACTAAATTGTCTTAGAATATTCAAGTGGATAACATATATATTGCATTTGAGAATTTTTTAATAATTATTAATTTATAGTTTCGTCGGGACCTTAAATATACACTAGGATTTCCAAAAAAAATATTATTTTATTATTTAATTGATTGGTGTCCAAATTTGAACTGGTCCTAAGTTGGGACAGGATAAATTATTATTTTTATCGAGGTTATTAATTTATCGAGTATTATTTTATGGAGGTTTTATTGTAATAGTATATAATACTTCCAATAAATGTTTAATTCAGGAAGTCATAATTTGACAAGTTTTTATACCATAATGTAATACTTTTATATATATCATGCATCTAATACTTTCAAATAGATTACATGATATATATAAAACTTTTACATGATACAAAATTATTAGATGGGGAAAATTGCGAATATAGGACACTATATTTAGGTCATTCATCAGTGAATGACACTAACTTTTTGGGCTCCGATAATAATAGATATTTTCTTTTATGGTTCATATTTCGAATTAGGTTCATTCCTGTAGTGATCAGATGAATAGAGATGTAGACATGAAAGTGTAGGAACTCAACAGTATTTGGGACACTAACTTTTCAATTTGTGTAATTTTAGGATAAAAAAGTTTGGAATGATGAATTTCGGGCCAAATATCATGCGATTTGGCCTGAAATTTGTGATTTTGGGTTTTTTTTGTCCTAAATGCCCAAATTGAAAAGTTAGTATCATTAATTGGTGAATAATCTAATGACTAATGATGATAGAACTGAGTTTGTAATTTTCCCTATTAGATGATACACATAAGTCATATCAGTTGATTTTGGGTACATATTAACCGGAATTTGACCCGACATGTTTTTAATATATTTTAATCGATTATGATTTTTGTGAGTTTATCTCACAAATCTAATTTCGTTAGATAAATCAATAAAAAAATTTAACCTACGTAATAGATATAACTCGTAAACATTAATTTCAGTTGTAAATAGTAGAATTCCAACCCAAAAATTATGCATATAGTCATACATTTTTTTTTTTATTTTAATCGTAGTAAGTAGACTCTTATGTGTCTCATGCATTCATAATTCATGATAATGGAAAAAATAATCTAGTTGTTGAAAGAAATTCAATGTTTTATTTTTATTTCTTATCCATTTGAAGTGGACAGTTATAGTACGTATCTCTGCAGTCATTGTGTAACGTCATTTTCTTACGTCATGCATGATATAATAAAGTAAGTAAGGGTTCCCGGCCCACTGTACACAATTTTTAAATAGTTGGAAAAAAAATACACTAAAATATAGGTTATTTAAAAAACTACACTAAAATATAGTGAATGTTACCAAAATACCACATTTTTTGACTAGTCTTCATGTAAATAGTGTATAGATGTGATTGTTTGTGTCAAAAAATGAGTGATACCCGAAATATATATTTTTGGATATTCGTTAAACCCTAAAAAATAAGGGTTTAACGAAGAATATGGGATCATTTTTGATATTTTCGTTAACCCCAAAAAAATGAGGGTTTAACGTAAATTAAACCATATTTTCGTTAATTTACAATTTTCGTTAAACCCTTATTTTGTCGGGTTAACGAAAATATCAAAAATTATAATTATTGTTCGTCAAACCCTTATTTTTTAGGGTTTATCGAAAATATCCAAAATATATATATATTTTCGTTAAACCCTATAAAAACTATAAAAAATAAGTATTTAACGACTTCTAAAATTACAATTATTGTTCGTTAAACCCTAAAAGTAGGGGTTTAATGAAAATTAACGGAAATTGTAAATAATTTTCGTTAAACCCTAATTTTTAGGGTTTAACGAAATATGATACGTAGTTTTAATTTTCGTTAAACCTTTAAAAATTAGGGTTTAACGAAAATATTGTACCTAGGTTTAATTTTCGTTAAACCCTTAAAAACAAGGGTTTAACGAAAATTAAACCCCTACTTACCTAATTTTAATTTATTTTACCCTACTTCAATTCCTATCATATATCTTATTGAAACTAAAAAAAAACCAAAAAATGAATTTCTTTATTTCTTTTTTATCATACATTATCATGCAATGGACTTATACTCGACCATAAAAGGAATATTATGGTCCCCACCACCCCCACAACCACCTATCACTATGCTACTTTAATTGACACTTTAATATGTATAGGACAAAATTTGTGTCATAGTCTTTAACGAAAATTTTGAAAAATTTCATCCCATTCTCCCCTACCCCTCTCTCTCGCGGCTCCTCTCTTCTCTTGGAGATTTTTTTTTTGTTTGGGTGTTTTTTTGTGAAAAGTTCGTGAAGTGCTTTGCCGGAAAAGTTCGTGAAATGGCCGAAGTAGAGGTTAGAATCTCAACCAATATACTTTATTTTTGTATATGTTGTAATTTAGAATTTATGTTCAAATACATGTTGGTTTATATATGATTGTTGTTTGTTTGTTGAATTTATGTATATATGTTATATATGTTATAGGGTTTGTGATATATTATTGTTCATTAATTAGGATATATGTGATTTATTTATAATGTTTTTGTGGTATATTACTGTTGATTAATTAGGACTATGTATATGAACGAGAATATATGAATTTGTGAATTAGGGTTGAAGTTGTTATATTTAATTAGATTAGGGTCGAATTATATAGATTAAGAAGAAGATTGTTCGTGAATTGAAGGTAATGTTCGTGAAACACATTAAAATCAAGATTTAACGAACAATAGGTAATTGTTCGTTAAACCCTATAATTATAGGGTTTAACGAACAATAGGTAATTGTTCGTTAAGCCTTGATTTTAATGTGTTTCACGAATATTGACATATTATTCGTGAAGCCTTTAAAATCAAGGCTTAACAAACAATACCCTATTGTTCGTTAAACCCTAATTATAGGGTTTAACGAACAATAGGGTATTGTTCGTTAAGCCTTGATTTTAAAGGCTTCACGAACAATTACATATTGTTCGTTCAATTCTTTGTTAAATAATTAAAAATGTTCGTGCATAATTAATTAATTTTTCGATTCTTTTTTAATTAACTATTCATTCTTTTTTAATCATGATGTATTCTTCGTTAAATAATTAATAATATCTTGCATAATTATTCACTTATTTGAATTAATTATTCATTCCCTACTAATAGGTATATGTATGTTAAATAATAAAAAAATATGGTGAATATCCATACATTCTTATTAAATTAATTATTTTCTTTTTTAATTATTTGGTATTGTTGGTTAAATAATGATATATATCACGCATAAGTAGCAGAAATAATTGTTTAGGGAGCCATAGGAGTTTAACACGTACCTTTGGTCAAATCATTTAAAATGCAAGCCAATTTTTTAGTTTTTTGCTGCCAAGCTTTATGTTTTTGAATTCTTGTTCGTATGTTTAATTATTTAATTATTTCGGTGTTTGTAAAATGTGCAGTTGGAATTGGAGAACGTTCGTGAGGCATGTCAGGGTATTGTCGCATACATCAATGGTTATGTTCGTCTCGCGGTGCTCGCTGAGATCAAGGAACGACTTCGATTGTTCGGCTAACTGTGTTTACGTGACTTTTGGAAGACTTCATTTGGACATTTTTTGGTTTGGAAGACCCAAAGCGAGTCTTGCAAGGCCTTTTTACACGTCCTCATATCATATGAGGTGTGTGGGCAGGTGATTCCTGTCCATGAGAGGTGGTTTGCTATTGGGCAGGACCGGCGTATTTGTCAGTTCGGGAGGAGAGAGTTTGCCCTCATAACTGGCTTGAAGTTCGGTGACTCGGCTTTCAACCCGGAATTGGATCACACCCCACCACAAGGAGCAGTGTACTGGAGGGTGCACGCCGAGTCAACTAAGGTCACCGTGTTTGAGCTCCGTGATTAATACACCTCCGGCGAGTTTGACGATAGTGAGGAGGATATGGTGAAGATTGCCAAGATTTTGATCCTCCACCTCATATTGCTCAGAGTGGACGCCGGCAAGTCGGTTGTCGATATGTGGATCTGGACGCTGGTGGAGCTAGAAGATATGTGGGAGAGCTATCCATAGGGGAAGATCCGCTTCCTCAGGCTTCTACGGTACATGGATAGGTTACCGACCACTATTCCCGTCTGGAGGGTGGATATCACTACCATTTTTACGGATTCTCGGTAGCCTTGCTGGTATGTCTCTACTAAATTATTACCATAAACTTTAGTTTATTTAATGTATTTTTCGTAATCTAATTAAAAATATGTCCTTTTTAGATATGGGCTTTTGAGGCGATCCCCATTTCCTCCTCATATGTCGGGGTCAGATTCGACACGGCGTTAGACATGCCCCGGTGTCTGAAGTGGGGTTTGAAGAGATCCGAATACGACGTTGCACCTTTACTACAGGGCCACGTATTTTCTATTCATTTATTTATTACCACATATTGCAATTAAATGGCTTTATCAATTCGTTTATATATTACTTCTGATATTTGTACGATTCAATCAATAGGTCGAGTGTTGTTTGACGCTCGTGCCCACGGATGATGAAAGACTTCAGAAATACTGGGAGGACATCAATGACGATATCTCTGAGGGGGTCCAGATGGTCCAGCAACGGCGTGGCCGTCGGGTTAATTCGTCTGCTCGTAGGGCACCCTCTACCTCCACTACTGATCCTACAGCTGCCGATCCATCTAGCACACGTGCGGTTCAAAGAAGCCGAGGATGGGCATCTGCTGTTCGGACAGGTCCGAGGAATGTGCAAGCAGATACCACTGCAGATGAGGGCGACGACAGGGGACCATCGATCAGACCATCCATCCCGTCGTTCGACGACGCTCCTATTGATCGTGGACAGAGCTCAGGGATGAGTGATGACCTGTTCACTCGATTGACAGGATGGATGGGGACTCGATTTGAGCAGGAGTACTCCAAATTATAAGAGGACATCACTTATGATCTGTCCCGACGAGTGGACGATGTCATGCCTACTTTGATCGAGGGTCGTGTTAGGGAGTATTTCACGTCGATTATGAGTGAGCGGCCACCACAACAGGCCTTCCAGACACCAGCAGCTCCCGATAGTGCCTTTCTAGAGGGCATGAGGACACCCTCGAGCACACCCTCGGTTGTGCCTATTGATTTCAGTGTTGTTGAAGAGACAGGATCAGTCCCACCTCATGTTGTCCTAGATATCGAGGTCGTTGGACCTATAGCGCGTCGCAGGGTTCCATACATTGAGGAGGACAGGACGACCTTGGATGTAGACCAACTAGCCGCACTTGAGGAATTCGAGACATACATTGAGAGAAGGAATTGGTTTATCCCAGTAATCCCACCGTTCGAGGAAACACGAAGTGCAGATTCCATAAATTTGCGCTCATCTAGTCACAATCTGTATAGAGGAGCCACTTTTTCAAGCAAACGTGAGCTACAGAACGCAGTTGGTTTTTATCACTTGGAGAACCAGGTCGATTATTGCATTGTCCACTCTGACAAACACAGATGGCATGTCCGATGCAGATTGTCGTCCTGTCCATTCATCCTACATTCGCACGAGAAATATGAAATTTGAAAAGTAACGAAGAGTGTGCTTCCACATCAATGCTCGAACGAATTGAACACCAGTACAAAACGACGAATTCCTTCACGATTGATAGGGGAGTATTTTGCTGAATCTGTTCGAAAGGAAGGTTCGGGTCTCGTCCCTCGGACAATTATTGAACAGATTAACGAACACCATGGCTTGAGGCTGAGTTATAGGGTTGCCTTGAGTGCGAGGTGTCATGCGATGAGAATTGCATACGGAGATCCAAACCAATCATTCGTTATGCTGCCACTATACTTGGAACAATTGAAGTTGGCAAATCCGGGTACAAAGACAGATTTGGAGACACATGAGAATGGAAAATTTAAATATGTGTTCTTCGCCTTAGCTGCATCTATTCAAGGATTTCATCAATATTCAAGACCAGTTATAGTGATAGATGGTTGTCACCTGAAAGGCCAATATAGAGGGATCGGGTTTGTCACTGTGACGGAAGATGGAAATGATCAGATTTTCCCTTTGGCCATTGGTATAGGTGACGTGGAAAACGACAGGTCGTGGACATGGTTTTTGACACGTTTGCGTTGGGCATTTGGATGTCCGGAGCAATTGCTTATCGTTTCCGACCAACACAAAAACATCACTAATGCGGTCGCCGAAGTGTACCCACACGCAACTCATGGACTCTGTTGCTTTCATTTGCAACAGAACTTAGCAAAATATGGATCACGGTTCGTCGATCTATTTCACAAAGCAGCATATACATATGAGTGCAACGAATTCGAGAGGTCAGTGTTTGAAAATCATATTTCTGAATTGTTATTATTGTTGTTGATTGTTTTAACTAAATTATGGTGCAAATATTATAGATACATGACCTCCATAGACGAATCGGGTGTAAAAGGTGCAATTGACGCCCTGACTACGGCGGGAACAAGTAGATGGAGTCGAGTAAAATGTCCCATTCGTAGATACAATTTCATGACATCAAATGCCGCCGAAAGCTGGAATGCTCGACTTAGATGGGCCAGAAAGCTACCTGTATGTTCTTTCTTGGAATCTGCTAGACGGATTACTGAAAGATGGTTTTACGAACGGAGGACAACCGCCCTGGAAAGACAAAACATTTTGACTAATACAGCACATGACAGATTGGTCGAAGCAATGAAGCTTTCTCGATGAATGACCGTGGAGCCACTCGCACGATATAAATACAAGGTGATAGACAGGAATAAGATTTACATTGTCGAACTATCTCGATACGAGTGCTCCTGTCTAGTTTTCCAAAGCAATCTGATACCGTGCTCACACGTATGTGCATCAATAAGGTCAGCGTCCTTGTGGAAATTTTAATTTATTGTTGACAAAATAATGATGTGAAATTGATTGATTAACGGTAACAATAACGTACCTTCCATGCATGTGCAGCTTTGCAAAGGCAGATGTAACTTCATTCGTCAGTCAGTATTACACAACAGAATCATTGAGGGGAATGTGGGGAGGAGAAGTCAACCCTGTGCCAGATCCGCAGGATTGGATTGTGGGAGAATCTGCCACAAAGGAAAAATGTATTCCGCCGGACAAACCTAAACAGGCGGGTCAGCCAAAAGCAAAACGAATACCCTCCACCGGTGAGCATGCCGGAACTTCACGCAAGGCCACATCCTGTAGTCGTAGAAAACCAGGGCATAATAAGTCTAGATGTACCGAATTCATGGCATTGGAGTATCAAGCAGTCGTAGACGAGGGTCAGGGTCACATAAGTGGAAGGAAGAAAAAACATTGCTCTGTGTGTGGGTCATCAGAACATACAAGAAGGAAATGTCCGGTTTATTTGGCATCGAACATGGGAAACTGATGGGACGACGCATTCAGGAAACAAATTTTGGGTGTCTTCGAAATTTCGTTTAATAGCTGAAACTATTCGTGTTATAGTATAAGAATTTCATTTAATAGTACAAGTTTTAGAGAACTTCGTGTAATAATATAAATTTGTCGAAGAGGTCACTATCTGTTTCCCTTTAATTTAAATTTTAGGTTGTCATTTTTTTCGTGTAATAATATAAATATATATATATATATTAAAAAAATATTATGAATAAACTAGAAGAGAAACAAATTACAAGTATTCTAGAATTATTAATTCAAACAATTACAAATATATTTAAAGTTATATTAATTTTCATAAATATAAATATACTAGAGAAATATAAATATAAATTCATATTTTTGGTTAAACCCTCAAACTAAGGGTTTAACGAAAATGAGACCATAATTTTCGTTAAACCCTAATAAATTAGGGTTTAACGAAAATTATGTATAGTTTATAATTTTCGTTAAACTCCTAAAAGTAGGGGTTTAACGAATAAGTGTAATAAGCTCATTAAACCTTAATTTTTTAGGGTTTAACGAAAATATATATATTTTGGATATTTTCGTTAAACCCTAAAAATAGGGGTTTAACGAACAATTATATAATTATCGTAATGGATATTTTCGTTAAACCCTAAAACTAAGGGTTTAACGAACAATAATATAATTTTTGTGGTTTAATAACTCATTTTGGATATTTTCGTTTAACGGTTTAACGAAAAATTATTTAACAAATTGGGTATTTTGGGGTATGACTTATAGACATGATTTTAATCACTGAGCCAACAATCACATCTCTACACTGTTAACACGAAGACTAGTCAAAAAATGTGGTATTTTGGTAACATTGACTATATTTAAGTGTAGTTTTTTAAATAATATATATTTTAGTGTATTTTTTTTCATTTTATTTCAAAATTATAATAAAATTATGTACAGTGGGGGATTTCCCCAAGTAATTAATATGTTAAGAAAGTGTCGTGCATTAACTACCTAACCGTTTTAAATAATTTATAAAATTAATTAATTAGTTAATTAGAAGCAAAAAGATAGGCTTGCAACAGAGTTGAATTTATGCAAGAAACCAATAGTTACCTGACAAAAGACATTAAAATATTAGATAAACTACACTGGTTTTCTTTCTTTCTCTTTATTTATTATAAAGTTGGGAAAATTCATTTTTGGTTTTACTCTCGAGTCCGATTTTTTATTTTACTTATTTTAATTTTTCAACTGTAGTCCAATATTTAAAATTTATGTCCGATTTTAATTATTTTTTCACCCGAATTCATATTTTATGGTGGATTTTCAACGATGAGTGAGATGCACACGTCCCCAATTTTAAAGAGATTTAATAGATAAGATCAAAATTAATAAATAATTTTCGAGGAAGTACATTTAGAAAAAGAAAAAGTGGCAAAGAACTAATACGACAGTTAATTTGAAATAAATTTTGAATTTCAAAGGGAAATTACGAATATAAGACATTTTTTTTAGGTCATTCGCCAATGAAGGACACTTACTTATTGGCTCCAATATTGAGACACTAATTTTTCAATTTGGACGATTTTGGGATAAAATACCCAAAATCATGAATTAATTTCGGATCCAATCACAAGTCTTTTTATGTGATACTGCCTAAAATCCTTGTTATTAGGCCCGAAAATTCATGATTTCGGGTTTTTGTTATTAAATCATCCGAATTGAAAAGTTATTGTCCCAATATAGGGGTAAAGTTAGTGTTCTTCATTGATAAATGAGGTAAAAATAGTGTTTTAAATATGCAATTTCCCCTTCAAAATAACGCTTACTTGAATCAGACAGAGTATTTCTTAATTTGTTAGGTTAATCAAACGACTACACGCTAAAAAATGAGATAACTGACTATGATTAAGGATGATGTGGCAACTAAAATTAGCAACGTCGATTGAATGTGCCAGATTCATTCTTTGGAAGAAAACCTCTGCTTTGTAATAATAAAGCAGTCATGCAAGGTCGGTCGGACTGAGTCTTATATAAGACTATTAAGCCCATAATTTTATCTCTCCGATATAATTTGTGGACTATTTTATGGAAATGAAGTTATCCAATGCATTACAATCAGACAATGTTTTCCTTTGTTAAAATAAAAAATAAAAATTAATAAATAAAAATAAAACCAGTTGGCATCTATATTGCTGAGGTGGCGAAAAATTGATCTAAATTTCAATTAGGAATTAGTTAATCCTTAGAAGTAATTGACCAAGATATAAATTTGATTATAGTTGAGTGAAAGAAGTTAACTATAGCTTTGGGTGCAAGTTCGAAATGAAATATGAAAGGAAATTTCCAAGATATTATATTGCATTGGCAAAATATAATAATAAAAAGCATTGAATAATAAATTCTCATAGACTTGGTATATATATACAGAGCTGGAGGTGTCTCTCTGTATCTTTTATCATAACATCTCCACAGTCTCATCGTGTTATTACAGAAATATTTTTCAATTTCATTTCTTAATACAGAGATTTATGAGTACAAATGCTCAAGCATAAGCACAGCTTTCTCTCTCCAATTCTTTTCTGCGAAGTAGGCTGAGTTACAATCCACTATCTTCAAAACCACCAATCAGGTATGTATTTCATAATTTTTATCTTCCAGTATTTGATGAATTATTTTATGTTAGTATCAATGGAAAATCAAGACCAGTATTAATGCATATACTATATAGCATCTTTCATTGAATTTGAATCTCCTTTCTCCTAAAAGACAAAGCTGTTCTCTGCAACGGATTTTACTTAAAACTGTTGTCTTTGAACCGTTGTCATTCAGCAAATTTCTCGTCATTAGATATTTTCCCATCTAACTAGTCTAGGTTTCCAGATCAGGTGGAATTCGAGAATCAATCAACATGTCGATTGTGAGACGAAACCATCACATTCACATCCACAGTTGCTTCGATCACTACGAGCTTAGAAACTACGAAAAGCTATTCAACTGCGATGGGTGCAAGATGAAAGGGTTCGGACAAAGATACCAATGCAGTCTGTGTGGGCATGAGTTGCACAGAGAGTGTAGATTCCCCCAACCCATCATTTCCCACGAGCATTTTGTAGGCTCTATCTTCACCTTTCGCGAAGAGCCCTTCACAAGAATGGACAAAAACAACCGCAAGGAGTACTCCAAATGCTGCGATGCTTGTGGCAAAGAAGTCTGTGGATTTAGCTACCATTGTGGGGAAGACAATATTGATTTGTACATATGTTGTCATAATCTTGCGAAGAAGCTCTGTGTGGACGAGACCGTCTTCAATCTACACACCAAGAGTTCTTCCAAGTGTGTTTGGTGTAAGAAGAGAAAGATCTCGGATGGGAAAAGAGATGTCCCGGGATGGACATACAAATCTACCTGCAAGAATAAGTACAATTTTCATGTTTTTTGCATGATGGAGATGATGCATGAAGCATGCATGAAGAATGGGGAGATGGGTTTGGAGAAAGTTGAGCTTGGAAAGGTGGTCAAGTACAGAAGAGGTGGAAGGAGTGGAAGTAGTAAGATCTTTGGCACATTCAAATGTCTTCTCAAAATCATACTTTCTGCTGTTTTGGGGGATCCTACTCTCCTCATTTCTAATGTCTTTATCGAATTAGTTTCGCGTGGACTTCAATGATCGTATTTTTTTTTCTGATCATAAGTTGGTTTGTTTGGTTTAGAATTTGGATCCTCTGATTTATATTTGGTGTTTGTTGCACTCAATGTTGGGTGGTCGAGGGTTGATATTGTGTGCATTTTTGTTGTAAAATATGTTTGGATTGTAATACTTTAAGTAATATTTTGTAGTTATATATTATTTTGTAACTTTTTTTAATGCACTTTTGTGTTTTGCGAATGAATTGTTGTGGGCTAAGTGTTAGAATACAAGGAATAACTTTTTACGATCATTTTGACAAATCTATTATCTGATCAGTTGTTCAGTAATTAAGTAGTGATTTAATATTCTTGATTAATGTACGCAATGGGTTCGGGAGTGCTTCATATATCCACTATGAATTAATTTACACAGAATATAGTTTAATATTCAATTTATAGGTGGTCTGCCAATTTATTAAATTATACTCTGTTAATTGAAAATTATCACCGTTGGGATAGAATAATCCTGAACTTGTTGTACCTTTAAGATACTTAAGCAAATGAATAGCAGCAGTCTAATGATTAACACAAAGGGCATGCACAAATTGACTTAGTTGTTGAATAGAATAAATAACATCTGGTCTTGAAAGATTCAAGTAGAGAAGCTTGCCAATCAACCTTATGTACTTATTAGAATTAAAAGAGCATTATCATTGTTAGCAAGTTTGAGTCCTTGTGGTAGAGGTGTAGAAGTATTCTTACAATTCTGAATATCACAGTCTGTAATAATAGATAAGATACATTTCTTTCAATATAAAGATGTATCTGAATTAGATCTAGATATCTCCATACCAAGAAACTATTTTGCTTCCCCAAGATCCTTGATAGTAAATTAATCATGAAGAAATTACTTGAGCTGTGATATCAAAGAGACAGAGCTTCTTGTTACTAAGACATCATCTACATAAACAACTAGAGCCATGAAATCATATCCTATTTTAAGAGTAAACAGACAGTGATCATGTAATGATTGAATAAATCCAAACTGCAACAATTTATAACAAAATTCATTATTCCATTGCCTGAAAGCTTGTAATCCATAAAAACTTCTTGTTAGTTTGCAGACCTGGTTAGGTGTAGCAATTTCATAACCCAGTGGAGGAGTCATGAACACCTCCTTGTCAATATAGCCATGTAAAAATGCATTATTGATATCAAGTTTAGCCAAGTGTCAATCTTTAACAGTTGTAAGGGCAACAATCATTCTTACTATGACTGGTTTGGCAACAGATGCAAAGTTTTCAATATTATCATCACCTTGCACTTGATGATATCATTTTGCCTCCAATCTGACCTTACATCTTTCAACTGTACCATAAGGGTTAAGTTTAGTTTTATATACCCACTTCCAGCCAATTACCTATTTGTTTGGTGGTAATATAATAAGTTCCTATGTATGATTCTCTTCCAAAGCTTATAGTTCCTTATTCATAGCTTCCACCCAATGTGGTTGAATATTAGCTAGACTATAAGATGTTGGTTTTTGTACTTCAGTGGTTAAAAATACTAGTTCTGGATGATATGTATCTGCAATGTGATCCAATGGTTGCACTGAATTTATAACAAAATCTTGAAGATAACCAGGCTGTTTTGAATAGTTCGTGTGCTTCTACTTGAAGGATGTGTTTCTTGTTTCTTTAGAAATTAAGGGAAATTGTACTCTGGTTTGTTTAGAAGCATGACATAAATCATAAGACTTATGAGAGAGTGATAATGAATTAGAGTAAATATGCTTCAAAAAATCTAGATGTTGAAGTGTGGATAGTGTAGCATAATCAAGCTTCTTATGTCAAGTATCAAAAACTGTTTGATAATGCTTAGCTGATATGTAACTTGTTTAACATTCTGAGCTTGATCTTCCTTTTGTAAAACAGACAATCTTCCAGCCAAAACACATGTTGCTAATATCATATTAGTATCTAAGCTTTGCAATTCACATTGAGTTGGAAGAAAGACAAGTTTAACTCTCAAAGATAAAGCTAATTGTGATATTGATAATAAGTTATATATATTTGAAGCTAGGTACCAGGAAAACGTCACTCAAGATGAGAGAATCTGATATTATCACCTAACCAAAATGTGTGACCATTCTTTGAGTGCCATCAGGGAGACAAACTGAAACATGTGACTTCATAAATTGTAAACATGTCATGAGCTTTGAATCTATACACATGTGCTTATTAGCACCTATATCAACTATCCATAATCCAACTAATAAATGTTCAGGTATAGTGAAGGCAAAATGTGACTCTAGCAAATCTGAACATTCAATAAAACCACCAAAAGAAGGGCTCTTATCTGCAGATGGAGATAAAGATGATTTGGCAGCCAAATCGTTGCAACTTCCCATTGCACTAAGGCTGAAATGGAAGAGTTGTAATCAGCTGGAGATAGTGAAGTAATGGAGTAGGTGAACCATTATCCACCATATTAGCAGAAGATTTATTATCCTTAAACTTGTAATACCTATCAGGATACCCATTGAGCTTGAAACAATCAGTTATAACATGTTCAGGTGCTCCACAATGATCACATATTAGTTTGGCATTTTCTTCATTGGTGAGATATCTCATTTGAGTACATCTACTTTTGCCATTGGAAATAGTATCTCTACTAGCAATAGAATGAACATTCCCCTTTCCAGAAAATGACCTTGAATTTCCAGATTCAGTGAATAAGGTTGAGTACACAATAGATAAACAACCTTGAGTAAAACTACTGATATATCGTTGCAACTAATACAATTGCAGTCCATTACAATCACAAAATGACGAACAAGAGTTTCCTAAAGACTACAAGTAGACATAGCATAGATAAAAGCATCAACAATCTCCTAAGATAGATAATTAAGTCCAGGAACAGACCATCCCATCTACATGTTCCCATTGTTCAATTAACATAAGATCATCAGGTTTCACAATAGTACAATTGATAAACTCTATTTGTTTTTAGCTAACAATGCAATTTGAATCGAATGACTCGGTAAAAAATTGTTGTCATCCAACTTCGTAGAGACCAGACACATACCTAGGAAACAAGAGGTGTTGAGTAAAAGTGGATCGTGCTCACGAGGCATAACATGCATGGAAGATGTGAGAGAATTGATATGTGATCACCAATTAGTAGTGATTGTAAAATTATACAATATATAGAGATATACATTGAGATATATATAGAAGATATGTTAGTTTTGATTGTACGTACCTTTGTTGTACCTTGAAATTCTTCGCTTAAGATATCCCAAGCTTCTTTAGCACTTGTAGCTTTGATTACTCTTGGAAATATTGTGTCTGCCAAAGCTTGTTGGATGATATGCAAGGCTTGCACGTTCTTTCGATCTTCTGAATTTCTTTTGTTCTGCAGCGGATAATATTGATATATTTTCTGGAATATTAATTCCGTCAATTACCACATCCCACGGCTCTTGGGATATGAATAATGTCTTCATTTTAATGCTCCAATAATCATAGTTTTCCCCATGGAAAACAGGTAGGGAGGAAGAGTTATTTGAGGAGGATATAGTTTATAATTTTGGGGTGGTTGATATCGTTTGTATGAATAAAAATTTGACGCCCTTTATCTACCTAGCTCTTGATACCACTGTTAGTTTTGATTTAATGGAAGATAGATATTTGAAAAAGTTTAATAAACAAATGGGTTGTAATGATGATGATGGATGGCAGCTTTTTTATGTTGAAGGTAGGAGATTGTTAACTATTTTTCCACTCACAAATTTGATACAATCATTTCTATTTATAGGCTCTCCACCGCCATTCTTCCATCTCTAGACCCTACTAAGACTAATTTTCTACTAGATTATTCTAGATGCTACATATTTTAATTATTATTATATATTCTAGATTATTCTGCAGAATCCTCATACTACATTCAATAAATTCCTCGTACTGCAATGAATGAGTTAAAGTAACTTACAGCTTACTACTCAGGTTGCAGTTACTGCTTACTGTCTTGCGTCAGCTTCCTGATCTGCGTTTGTTTCCTGATTCAGAACAGTTTCCCATTCCTAAATCCTACAGTCAACTTCCAGCTCTCCTTACTGCTTTCTATATGCTACTTACTGATCCAACTTGCTGATACTGCTTGCTAATTTTCCATGCTGAAAACAGTATCGGGGCATCCGATACTTCTTTTTATGCAGAAACCTGCTAACATCAGTATACTCCATCTTTTTAATATTTACATCTTTACAGAATACAACTCAGAGAAAGATAAACTTATCAAGCTAAAATCCACTCAAATAAAGTAGAAAAATGGGGTACTTTAACTTCCTATATAAAGCTATTTGTCTCATCAAAATCCTAACAGAAATATCCCAACATAGAGTACCCCAATTTTGCCTCACTAACTTTCAGAATTGCCTCATGTTGAGCAAAATTGCCTCATTGACTTTCAGAATTTCCTAAGGTTTGAACTTATGCTTGAGCTAGTACCGACACTTGGCTTGTAAGAGCTGCAATTTGTGCATTGAGTGTTGAAAATTGATCTTGATTTTGAATCTCTGCCACTTTTCTAAATGTATTCTTTTCCGACGACCAATGGTAACTGTTTGTTGTCATCTCCTCCAAGATATATATCGTATCCTCAGTACTTTTTACTAACAAAGCTCCTCTGCTGCTGCATCTATCATTGCTCTTGTTGAGCCAAACAATCCATTGTAAAAGAAACAGACTTGTTGATCATTAGAAAATCCATGTTGAGTACACCTTCTCAACATATCTCTGAATCTTTCTCAAGCTTTCCCCAAAAACTCCCCATCAAGTTGCTTGAATTATGTGATCTCACTTTTAAACTTCAGAGTCTTACTCGGTGGAAAATACTTCAAAAGAAATCTCTTGCTTAACTCATCTCAAATATTAATCGAGCCCGGTGGAAGTGATTTGAACATCAACTTCGATTTATCTTGAAGTGAGAATGAAAATAAACGAAGCTTGATTGCATCATCAAAGACCTCATTCAGTATGATAGTATCACAAACCTCTAGGAATTATGTCAGATGTGCATTGGGATTCGACCAAATTATTTTCACCAAACTGATTTTGTTGTACCATATGTATCAGGGCTCGTATCAGTTCAAAATTATTTGCCTCAATCGGTGGTTTCACCACTCCACTTCTGTTTTGTTGAGGCTGAAAATAATCTCGAATCGTCCTTTGTTGAGCAGCGATATTGGGCTGATTATTTCTCTCTATTTTCCCTACCAAACGATACTTGATTTCTTTGTTGATCGTCCACCATCTGATTCAATTACTACTTTTTCTTCACTTTGATACGTCTACAGGTGAACTCAATCTCATGATCAGGTGCTATCAGATTAGCTCTTTTGGAGCGTGTGATCATACACTATCTGAAAACAATCAATGAAAATGTATCAAATGTCGTCTAACTGGAGAAATAAAAAGGAATAAAACATTTTTTTATAAGAAAGCAAATAAAAGCCCTAGATTAAAATCAAGCTAAATTATTCAATTATTAACTATCCTAAATCTCTAGTCCCCGACAACGACGCCAAAAACTTGTTCGAAACCTATTTTTAGCTTACTTAACTGCAAGTACACAGTGTCAGTTATAGATAGGATGAGCAAGGTCAATCCCACAGAGATTATTGAATAAGAATTTAGTTAACTACCTAATTAATTTACCTAATTTTATCTAGGTGACCGAACTAAGAGAATTATTTTAATTAACATAAATCTAACACAAATCAACGAAATCAAAAATCAAATAAACAAATATCAAGAAATATCAATATTCAAACAAGGATCATAAGGCTACAATTTCATTCTACTTCAATTAAGTTTACTAATCTAGCAAAATCAAACTCAAATCCAATTATCTTATGTGAGCAATCACGATTGTAGTTTAACCTCTCTCTCGAGCAACTTAACTCGTAGATTGATTATTAATGATTGTATCTCTACCTCGCAGTTAATAACCAACTTCCAAAAGCTCCTAAGATCGTATTCTCACCTTAATTATTACCAATCTCTGGATCCAACAATTAATTGAATCATGCATTCTCAAATCTATAATTAGATATCTTCTCTCAATCTCAATCTAATTAATTAAAGCATGTACAAATTTGGTCAGAATTCATACATGGAATAAGCATGAATAAGATATAATGAATTTAGAGGAAAGATTAAAACTGAAAATCCCTAAGACCACAAGATCCCTAGCCAATAATCATGTTCGTAATGCAAAATAAATCACAAGACGACATGTAAAAACTAGAAATAAAATCAAAGAAAAATATAGTGAATTCGTGTTTGGATGCTTCCTTATTGATCTTGAATCTTCAATTTCTTATTTATTCTCAAGATGTATTTTGTGGATATGAGTGCTCGTAACCCTTGGATTATTTTCCTAGTCCCTATTTAGGGTTGGAAAATTCAAAATTAGATTTGGATAGAAATCCTAATCGAAAAATAGTCTGATTTGAGTAGAAAACTTGTGACACGACCACTTCCGACCCGGGTAGACATAAATCTCAACTTTCAGATGCCTTTTGGGCCTTTTATGGGTCGAATTGGTCTTTGGTGTAGCCCTTAAAGTTGAATATCCCATGCCACAAATGAAAGTTGTAGCCCTTAAAGTCAAATTGGACATAAATGAAAGTTGTAGCCCTTTAAGTAGAATATCCAATGCCATTAATTTCAGCCCAATATCAATTTCTTACACTAAGTTATAGCTAAATTACTCGAACCCTGTCAAGAAAAAAAATTGGATGATTTTTCACAACCTCCACTTTCTTATAATTTTCTGCTCTCTTGGAGGCAGAATTACGAAAAGCGTTGATCATGAAAGTTGTCAAATGTTTTCTTAGCTTTCCAACAAGATAAGAATCATCAAATTTGGACTTCTAGAGTTTGAGATATAATTTTTCTCCCAAAACTACGTGTTTTCAACTTCGTATCTCGACTCCAACTTGGTTTTTCAATTGATTGAGCTCACTTTGTACTAAAATCTATCAAATTCCTCTCAAATCAAGCAAATACGTGAAATATTAAAAAGATAATAAAATCTATATAGAATATCACAAATGCGTGTTTTTTAACACAAAATGATATGAAATTAAGCCCCAAAGTGCATCAAATAACGCAAGTTATCAGACAGTGCGGTCAAATTTTAGCACCGTTGTTGGGGAATGATTTGAATTTATTTTGTCATCTTGTGTCTTTTGTTGTTTATTTCGATTTAAAAAACAAAATATATATTAAGGCCCAATTAATCCATTATATATATATATATAATATGTGCATAATGTAGCAAACCCTAGACAACCCCTTTCCCCATTTGCCGCCCCCATCGTCTCCTCCTATCATGCCTCCTACATCATTGTCCTCCTCTCATTCCCGCCACCCTCCACTACCACCTCTTCTCTTCACCGTTCTTCTTTGTTTCCACCCACTATTGTCGTCTCATACTCTATTTGTCGTTGTCGCCTCTTCATCCTCTTCGCCACCACCTGCCTTCTTCTCTCTATGACCAGCTCTTCATCATCCGGTTTTCTCTCGATGGCCACGGCCAGCCGCCTCCTCTTCATCGTCGTGTTCTTAGTCCGTGTCTTCTGCCACCACAGACCAAAACCCCTCTTCCATCCTCTTCTCATTCCCTCATCCCTCATCTATTTTCTTCATTGGATAATGGCATGGTATAATTCCCCGAAACTGTCCTACTTTTATATTAGTATATATTTCAAATTAGTTTGAATTTTTTCGATGATTTTTACATCAGATGATGGAATTGGTTAAGTAATTTCTATTGAAGGATTGTTGGATCTGGATAATCGAGCTGATGACAATCAGATTAATGTTAAGATATTATTGAATCCTGAAAAACTTCTATACCTTCTTCCATCTTTAATTTTTCTTTCTTCTTTTTACATTTTTAAGCCTCCATGAACTTTCTTCCTAGTCACATGCTCATCTATAGTATTTTTTGTGAAATGAGAGTTGTTGACTATACATTCTAATCAACCACCCATAACTTTGCTTATATATTTCAATGGCTTGGAGAGGAAGTTTGATTAAAAAGGTTTGGAGAGGAAACTTGATTTAAAATTAAGCCTATACTTTAGAAAACCAAAATGAAATCTTGAAAAAAAATCCAAAAGAAGATGTTTTAGACAGGAAAATGGCAAATCAATAATTTTCGTCAACTTCTTTATTTTTTTTATAAGTATCGATATCCATAGTGGCCAATTATGGTATCTTTGTATCACAATTTGTGGAATCAAATTGGACCGATCAGTTCAACCGCGAATTGATCATTGGTCTAGTCCAATTAGCCACATAAAACTGTTTTTACGGTTGAACTAGTCGAACTGATCATCAAAACCAGTTAAAAACAAAAAAAAAACAATTTGACCTTTTTTTTTTCTTTTTTCAAAATTTGAACTTTTTTTTACCTCAATGATAGTAATTAAGATATTGTGGAATGAATTTGTTACTAGGCATTAGCATTATTATATTTATAATGCAATTTTAGTAACTAATCAATGTGAGACAAATTCACCGCACTACATTATTTATAGTGCATAGAAACAATCTCATTTTAGTTTGTTCATCAATGTAGACAAACTCATATACAATCCTCTATTTTTTCTTTGAGTTTCTTCAATGTCTAACAACTTATGATACTATAATATGTATAAATTGTAAACAATTGATAATATATTAATATTTTTTAAGAGAAATTCACATTTTTAAGGGAAAACTCATATACTTATATTTAACGATCTTTTAAAAAGAATTTGAGGAGATATGGTGTTGATAATTCTCTTAAATTTATATATGAAGTTTTATGTGCTATTTTGTGAATTTATTGTTATTGTAAGCTATTTTAAAACTGATTTTGGGATTTTTTTTTTATTATTTTATTATATATTTATATGTACCAATTTTCTAAATATTACATAACACTAGTATTTCTTCCGTTTGATGCACGAATTGTCATATATATATATATATATATATAGTTAGTTAGTTAGTTTTTAATTATTATATTAAAATTTTCTTTATAACTTTTTCTCAAATAATCTAAAAGTTTTATATAAATTGTACTATTTATTATTTTTCTAATTTATGATTTAATTTACTGTCATTTCACTTCATATTGTTAAATTTTTATAGTATTATTTTTACTTTAAACACGTATTTTAGTAACTCCAATATTTTAGTTTACTATCGGACACTACTATTTAAAATAGGGGGTTACAATTTTTATTTCTTGTGTACATTTTTCAAATCTAAACATGTTTTTTTATAAATAGTACGATTTAAAAAAATGAAGGATATTTTTTAATTATTTCTCAAATAATTTAAATTTTTTTATTAAGAAACATATTTTATTAATTTACTTATATGTATTTTTTTTCATTGCCATTTTTATTCCATATTTGTATTTGTTTTAGTATAATATTTACTTAGAACAAAAAAAAATCAACTTCCACATTTTAGTGTACTACTATAATTGTTAGTTGAAACTACTACAATATTTAAATAAAAATGTATCAAATGCACCAAAATTTAAAATTTTAAGATTTGATTTTTCACTTTTCTATATGCAATATATATATATATATATATAATAAATTAAAATTGTAATAAAATTTAATTTCTATATCATGTACTAAAAAGGAATTTGAAATGAAAAAAAATATTTAATTTGAAATTATTGATTTATAAACACCAAATAAAAATTATTATATTTATATTTAATGTGATTTTATGAAAAACAATAGATCAAATATTTTATTAATTTTCATAATTATAGATAAATATGTTGATTATTATTGAAATTTCCGATTCAAACAACACAAAAGTATCAATTATTCTACTTGTCATCAATGAAAAAGATATTTTACTTTTCTATATGAATTAATATAATAAATTAAACATTATATAAAAATAATGGTTTGGCTGTTGGTTTAGATGGTATTGTTAGGGATGCTAAACGTTGTTTTGTTTTTGAATATTATGCATATATAGGAGTTGTTGATAATATTTTTGTTGAGTTAAAAGCCATTGCTGAAGAGCTGATTTTTTGTAATTCTTAAGGTATTCAAAACTTATGGTTAGAAGTGGATGTTCTCACTGTTGTGTATATTTTAATGCGCAGGGAGTGGGAATTATCAACATTTGATCTCAAAATTCGTTGAGCTTAAGAATATTTTTAAATCCATCTTGAAGGCAACCGAGCAGCAGATCATCTTGCAAATATTATTGTACAAATGCAAAATTGTGCTTCATTCTCTGATTTGTCTTTTTGTAAAAGTTTGAAAGTTCATGTAATTGTTGATAATTGGCAAATGCTAAATTTCAAATTTTATAAATGAGGTTGTTTGTTGCTTATTTTGTTTAGGTTCTTGAAATGTAAATCTTCTCTTTGGATGTCACTCCTTTTAGGTTGCTTGGTTGTAAATCTTAAAATGTGGATATGAGAAATATAAAGGTTGAGGATCTCCTTAATCCTCCCCTCATGAATTATTTTGTTTAAAAAAATGAAAAAGTGATTTTTAAATTGCAAAAAAATTGAATTTGAATTTATTATTAAAAAACAAAATTCTAACCCAACCCAACACTAATCCCAACCGGCCCCATCCCCAATACAACTCTTTTGCATCTTTTTTCTGTTATTTAGAAAGTATAATTTAGTTTTTAAAAAAAAATTAATGATGATATTTTATTGCAGAAGTTTGGGTCGAAAAATGATAATATTGTAATTTTTTTAAAAAAAATCTTTACATATATATATAAATAATAAAACATTTTCTTTTTTTGAGAAGATTGATGATAAAACTTAAGAAAATATTATTAAATTCTTTTAACCGGTGGTCAGGATCACTGACCGGTTCCAGAAACAATGTTCTGCCGCCATTCTCTAACGTCATTTTCTTACGTCATGATATAATCTATACTTATATTATAGCAGGAAAGTTGACAAAAATTACAAGATTGTCACTTTCCCGCCTAAAAATGTCATGTCAATACAAATAAAATAATAATAAAATTGTAAATCTTACTTGATAAGCTATTCTTTAATAATAAAAAAAAATATCTTATTTGATAAGCTATTCTTTAATAAATAAATAAATAAGATTAATCTTATAGAAGTTATTCTATAATCTATATAAAGTTAAGAGATGAAGAGAGAGTTGCAATGATTTCTCAAATTTATGTAAAACTATAAACTATATAAAGTTAAGAGATGAAGAGAGAGTTACATTGATTTCTTAAATCTATGTAAAACTAAAAAATGGAGAAAAATATAGTGATTTCTCAACAAAAGATAGATGCATAGAGAATGAAAAACAAAAAATAAGATATACAAAGAATGAAAAACAAAAAACAAGATATACAAAGAATGAAGAAAAAAAACAAAAAAAAAACAATAAATATAATTATTTCTCAAATCTATATAAAACTAAAAAAAAAAAAAAGAATACAAGATTTGCTAAACATTCAAAGATATAAAAATTCTTCCAGATCTTATTGTCTAAAGAAAAAAAGAACAATAAAAATCGTAATTATTATGATTTCTCAAATCTATATAAAGCTAAAAAAATGAAAGAATACAAGATTTGCTAAACATTCAAAGGTACAAAAAAGTTCTTTCAAATCTTATTATTTTATATCTTCATCTAAGGAGATCCCACCAAATTGTCTTTGTACACTAAACACAAATTTAACAAATAATTTTGTGAGAGAGACATGAAGAAATGACGTAAACAAACCATATATGATGATTCAAGTATGAGAGTGAAATATACAAATTATAAAAAATATAAAAGGAAAGATTAATTATTATGACTGAAGGAAATATTATTGTATATAATAATTTCAATTTGACGGAAATATAAATCAACAAATAAAATAAAAATGTTAAAAAATAAAATTAACAATTACAATTATTAAAGTTATATGATAATTCGTGCAACGCACATGAATAATATGAAAAATCATTTGTATATGATACATGTTTTTAATTAAAATAATAAAAGATGTTATAAATAATCTGTTAGTTTATACAACTTCATTATATTATTACACATTGTTAAATATTAACACAATAAATAATAAATCGCGCATCGTGCGGGTGGACTGCTAGTAAATATACAATAGTAATTAATATGTAGGGTCGATGCATTAACTAACTAATCGTTTTAAATAATTGATTGAGATTGTAAAATTAATTAATTAGTTAAGAAGCAAAAATGTCACGCCCCGAAACTTAACCATATTTTATTACAAAAGATTAATAAATTTAGGAAAAACATTTTTTAATTATCAGAGTAACCCCGACAGGCGTGCAGGAAAGAAGAAAAAAAAAGAAAAGAGAAACGAAGATGATATATATATATATATAACGAACTTTGAAAGTTAACTATATACAGCAGCGGATCTTAAAATACGTGTTTAAACCCAACAGAAAACGTAAATGTACGTTGTTTCGAAACAGTTTAACAAAATATCGAAATTAACAAAAGGGAAACTTTAGCAGACAGGGCACATCTCTCCCTTCAACTTCTCCCAACAAAATCATCACCTGTAACGAATACGTAAGCGGGGTGAGTGCATAGAAATACACCCCGTGGAGGCAAGTTCATAAATTAACATAAAACTTTAAATCAGATAAGCAGTTAATCACAGCAAGTACAATGCACAGCAAGTAAATGACTTGGGCGCAGGTATATCCCGCCTTACCCCACCACCTTATCCTCCTGGTGATTATTTGGTTAGGGGGACTTCACCAATCCTCCGTTTTCCAGTTAGGACTTAATCCCAACCTGTCTTCCCAAAGACCGTGCACATGAACACACATCTTATCTTAATCCCAACAAAGGATTCAATTCACAGCACGTAGACAAAGCACATATAACGGACATGCATAACAATTAATAGCATGCTGATATCATCAATTACATTTCATGCTCATAATCTCAAATCGTATATCATATAACGTTCATCATCATATCGAAAACCCTAACATGCGTCTATACAAAATAAACGTAAAGTTAAACGTTAATTCAGAAATTACCCCCACCTCAGCCTGGGCGGTGCGATTATCACGTTCTTATCCTTTTAATTTGGTGATGAGTTCGATGCGTTTGGGCCTACAAACACACAACATAAAATTATTAGATTATGTAATTATTTAAGCGTTTATAATTAAATGCTCGAAAGAAACTACGAATTGAAAATAGAACAGAACTCGACCCGATTAGGTCTAGAAATATAGAGGATTCAAAAAGGAAGGTTTAGAGACGAGAACAGATTAAAACGGATAAGAAACGAAGCTAAACGAAGCATTTTAGGGTTTGGAGGGTCTGAGGGGAAAAACTGTAATTACAGATAAAGTTTGGGGTCGAAACGAGGTTTCAAGAATCTGGAGGGGTCGAATTGCAATATCGGAAAGTCTTGGGGTGAAAATCCAAGCCTTGAGAAGTTTTGGGGGTGGAAATATAATTTCCAAAACTTCAAGGACCAAAATGTAGATGTTAGAAGGTTAAGGACCAAGTTGAAAATCAACACAACTTTGGGGAATTGCAAAGAAGCCCCTAGAGATTATCTAATTCTCAAAACCCACCCCAACCCCCAAACCACCCCTGCTTCCGCCACCTCCACTGCCAAACCCAGATTCCGGCGCCGGCGGCCCCTGCCGCCGGCGAACCCCACCCCAACATACCCTCCTCGCCGGCGCACCAAGCGCCGGCCTTCTTCCGACCACGGCGGTGCTTGGAAAGCCGCCGCCAAACACCACCTCACCACCACCCAAAACATCCAAACACAGCCCCATCTCCACTCCAAACACCAACCATCGCCGGCGCTCCTTGCGCCGGCCAATTATCTCCACGGCGGCGCTGCATGCGCCGCCTCCACCGCCGATCCAGAGGGAGAGAGAGAGAGAGAGAGAGAGCTGAGCGAGAGAGAGAGAGATGATCGGGGAGAGAGAGAGTGAGGGGAGGAGAGAGAAAGTGACATGCAGAAACTTTGACCGGCCACCACCGGAGTTTGGCCGGTCCGATCAACGATCCGAGCCCAGAATTGAGACGGGCTCGGCAAGAACTTCACTTTAGGCACGAGAATCACCCCGATCGGTGGCCGGATGGCCGAGAAATGAAGAGAGAGAAAACGGGGTTTTTAGAGAGAGAAAGCCGTGTCTTCTCCGGCGAATTGCCGGCGAACGCGGCGGCGGATGACGATTCCGAGCCCGGGGTTGGAACGGGCTCGACGAGAGCTTCAAGATGGTGTAGGTTACGATACGTTTCGGTTCGATGAAATTCCGGCGACGGTGGTCGCCGGCGACGGCGACGGCGACGGCGGCGCTCCGGCCGGCCGGCCGCCGGAGAGGATGAGAGAAGGAGGAGCTTTTCATGAAATTCTTACCTTATCTTAAAATTACTGTATGGTATTTACTTAGGTTAGAAAGTGAGTTATATACTTTGCTTAATTATATAATTAAAAATATTATAATCTTAAACTTTATACTAACCATTCTTATGATATTAATTAATTTGGGATATCAAACGAACTCCGATTTGATCCATTCTTTTTGCGTTTTGTTCGATTTTTCATTCTCGTTCATCTCATCCCACTTATGAATTATTTTGTTGACTTTGTATTTTTACGAAATAAATCTCTCAAACGTTAAACTTAATTAAAGTTTGTCTATAAATAAATTTTCTGAAACGCACGTAAAATAAATCAAATAATTAGGGGTTTAGATAGTTAATTATCAAATTATGCATCGGTAAAATCCTAGTCGTCACAAAAAAGGTTGGCATGGGACAGAGTTGAATTTATGCAAGAAACTTATTTGGCCCAATATACCATCAAACATATAATCTATTACTCATTCTACATAAATTATAACTTTTATACCCTTTATACCACAAAATATAGTTTTAAGTCTTTTTCTACCATTTTTTTGGTCCAAATCCAATTAAATAATAGCTGAAATGACAAGTGATGTAAAGAGTGTCATTTTTCTTTTTTGCAGGTGATGAGATTTGGCTATGCAACTCTTACACGATTTTTTTTTTTTTATTATTTACTGTGAATGAACATGTAATATTCCTGTTTATTCACTTTATTCATGTATATAAGGTTGATAATTACAGTAAGAAATTTTCATACAATATTTTAAAGAATAAATTCTCTCAAAAATCATCGTTCTTGGATGTAATAAATATTCGTGGATTGGCACTTTGAAGGTTTGAAGAATTATCGTGGAAATTTGAAAGGTATGTTTAATAGTTAAATTTTCGTGTAACATTGTTTAAGTTAATTTTCACTTAACATTGTTCAAGTTAATTGTTGAAGTTCAAGTTAAACGAACATTTATTTAATTTTACAAAAGTTCGTGTAAGATAGATATAACATTTCTGTGATTTAATAATTTTATTTTCGATTATATATAATGTTCGAGTAAGTTAACATTTCATTGTTGTTATTTATTAATTATTAATTATTAGTAATTATATTTAAAAGGTTGGTGTAGGGTTAAACGAATATTTTGAAAAATGTTCATTTAACCCTTACATGTTTTAAAAGATTTTAGATTTTTTTTTTGTATATAAAGGGTTCTTAGTTAATGTTAGGGTTAAATGAGTATAAAAAATGAAATTTCTGGAAAAAAAAATTCAATATAAGGTTAAACGAACATTTTGGAAAATATATAGGGTTAAAAGGGGATTTGCAGGGAAGCCTTGGCTTTTTTTTACTAGGCAAGGCTTACACGAACATTTAAAAATAAACTTAAACGAACATTAAAAACAAACTTACATGAAAATTAAATAAAACATTTTTAATATATAGTTAAGGCTTACACGAACATTTAAAAATAATATTTAAACGCACATTCAAAAAACATATTTATTAAATTATATTTGAAACGAACATTTAAAAAATCTAATGTTAAACGAACATTTAACCATTATATGTTAAACGAAAATTAAAACATGTAAGGGTTAAACGAACATTTTCCAAAATGTTCGTTTAACCCCTAAACCAATCTTTTTAAACAAAACTAATATTATTACTAATAATTAATAATTATTAATTATTAATTATTAATTATTAATTAATTATTAATTAATTATTAATAATTAATAATTATTAATTATTAATTAATAAATAATAAATTAAATGGTTATTTAATATAATAATTATATAATGGATAACATCAACAACAACAGTGAAATATTAACTTACACGAACATTATATATAATCATAAACAAATATATAGAGATTAAAAACAAACAATCATACACGAACATTAAAAAAGGAACAAACATATACGGTTAAACGAAAAATCATAAACAAATAATTTGATATATTTAAAAAAATGAACTTAATCATACACAAACATTATGCAAAAAAATTATTAAAAAATAAATCAAATCATTCACGAACAATCATAGACAAACATTCATTAAAATTATAAACCTTCAACAAACAAACATTTAAACTAAGATTATAAACCTTAAACGAACATTTACACTAATATTCATTAAAGTACATTATTTTCTATAATTGATATAATTAAAAACATTACACGATACTTGAACCCTTCGTTTTTTGTTGGGTTGTAAATAGTTCATGATGGAGCTTGAATAGAAAGTATTAATTCATTTCTCGGGGGCAAGGATCTAGGGTTAATGCCAATCATTATTAATAAATGAAATTTTCGTTTAATGCTTAAATCCTCGACTACATATTTGTGCAAACCTATCATATGAAATTAAAGTTTAAGGTTGTAATTTCTAAAAAATTAAATATAAGCTTACACTAAAATTTGAAAATAAAATAACATAGGTTTTAGTTAATGGTATGTTTGATGGTATATTTTGCAAAATCCTCTTTTAACCCTATTTTGTGCAAATTAACCAAGATTTTTAACAAAATTCTAAAATGTAGGGTTAAACGGGAATTTCGCAAAATCCCCGTTTAACCCTATTTTCTGCAAATTAAACAAACATTTTTCAAAATATTCGTTGAACCCAAAAAATATTCGTTTAATGCGGCCATAATGTTCGTTTATTGTGGCCATAATATTATATTATTAATGTTCGTTTAAATTGCAATATTTTTATTTTTATTAATAAGAGATTAATTTTCATTTAAATTGTAATATTTTTAGTAATGTTCGTTTACTATGGTTACATACATTAGTAAATTCAATCATAATATTTTTCATTATTAATGTTCCTTTAGTAATCATCAATTTTCTATGAAATAATTAGTTTATTATTTATGGGGTAAATCTTCGTGTATATATTAGTTAGTTATAATAATATAACAATTATTAACTAGTATAGATTAACATATTAAATATTAGTGTGTAGATTAATGTACACATAAATTAAACAAACACTATTCATTATTTATTTTGTCAATAAGGAAAATTATTATGTAGTTATTATTTAATTACAGTAGTTATAATCTTCGTGTGTAGATTAAATTATGTTGTTTTACAATGTTACAGAACGATTTCATGACGAATTATTATTTAGTTATAATCTTTGTGTATTTATTATTATGTAGTTATATTAGTTATTGAGAATTATTAGTTATACGAACATTATAAGTTAAACGAACATTAGTTAAAAATTATTAGTTATATGAACATTAATTAATTTTTGGTGGAGTGTCACTTTATTAATCACTTGAATAATGTGATGCACAGTAGTTCTTAAGTCAAATTTTATTCAGTATATTAAGATTAATTGAAATTCGATTTATTGTTGTTAGACTTTAGTAGTTTATTATTGAAATTGGATTTATTATTTTAATAATTTATTGTTTTATGAGTTGAAATAATTAATGTAATTTTTTTTATTTATTTGATTTGTTATTTATTATTGGATTAATAATACTCACAATTTTCTTTGTTTTTTTTAACAGTATCAACAAAAAAGATGATTTTTCAAGTAATTGTTTGGTTTGGAGGCTACTGTGAAGGTTTAGAATACACAAATGATTTTGAAGAGGTGATTCATCTTCCTATAATCACATATTATGATTTATTGTACTCAATTCATGGACTTGTGGGTGCCGACCTGAATTGTTGGGGATATGTGATTGACTCACTAGTTGAGATTGAAAGAAGTGTGAAGAGGATAAAAATTAAGAATGGTTTAGATTTGGAACGAATATTGTCAATGATCGATGAGCTTTCTGTTGTTTTTGTTTCTCAGAAGAGGATTGATGTTGGAGTATCCGATGTTGTCATGTCTCCAGATACACAAAATACATGCCCTGGAGGTGGATCCTCTTATCCCGAACATTCTGAACAATACAACACTATAGATGAGCATAATCGATGTGGTGAAAGTGTTTTTCCGTTTACATCTACATATGAGGAACCAAACTCAAATGTGAATACCGAATATGGTCGTGTAACTTAAAATGTACGTTTAACCATATATATATATAAAATAAGGTTAAATAGGGATAGTTGTTTAAACTCTCTTGTTCGTGATAGAACTTTTTTTTCAACAACAAAACATTAACAAACATATATTTCAAGCATAAGGACATAAATATAGGAAAAATGGGTTTCTCAATAACATTACTCAAAAGGAGTGCAAAATACAAGTGAAACACTCTCACAAAATAAATCAAGTATGGGTCCGAAATATAATACTAATCTCCCAACATATCAAGCGCAATCGTGTCTGGATCAGTACTCCATCTATATATCATAAAACTCATCCATTGCCTAATATTACCTATGTCGTTGCGGAGATATGGTCTAGGCCAAGCACCACTCAAAGAGCTCTCAACTGTCATCAAGGTAAATATACCACAAGAACTGTCATCCTCCTGTACGTAACACTTTGATGACTCCACGGTACATATCTTGAACTCATCACAAGTAGAAAACTCAACAAGACCCTTATCTCGTCTTTTATCGTAGAATGTCGTGTATTCTAGAAGGGCTAGTAGTACACGTTAGAGCGGCAATGTCTGTTTCAAGTGCCTTTGGGCCTTGAATTTGTTCCAAGTGTGTCTCAAGCTATCGAAAAGAATAATGCAACCAAAGTTGAGCTATATCTCACAGGCCATCCTATGTTTGTCAACGTGCAACACTGTCAGTAACTGCGTGAAACATGATAAGAAATATTATTAATATATGCAAAACCTACATATGATCAAATACTAAAACAATCTAAACATTAAAGTAAAAATTAACTTACACTATCAATGCCCTTCCACCATGGTTTCACACATCCCCATTTTGGATGTGCACCGTCGACGTAGGCAGTCAATAAATCTAGAGACGATCCCGAAAAATAGGATTATTACAAAGAAGTGTGTCTACTATCTGGAACTTTGTATGATGCTCTTGAGTGGGTTTAATATCGAGAAACTTTGGTGTCGTCTGAAGAATTCCGAGATATGCATCAATCGCCTACAACACAACAACAATCATCATTAGACTCACAATGTAATAATAGAACTTATTATTTGAGTTAACTTATTTTCATCACAATACCTACTTCAAAATTGACGTCCTCGTTCGGTGTTATAAAGGTAGTGAAGAAATCAGGACCAACTGAAAAGTCTAACCCAACGTTATGCCTGAAAGGAGGATTACAAATAGGGAGCTATTTTTTACATTAAAAATAAATTATTATAAAGATTTTTTGAGAACGAAACTCACATCTATGCAGAATCTCCGCTTGCAAGGTACGCATCGAACTCAGCCATCTCTGTGAGCAACCGTGAATGGATCTCACCACGTATAAACGGACTTCAGATATATTGACTCGGTGCTCTTTATCGCACGTTTTGGAGGCCGGCACTCATCTTAGGGATATCAAATGAGGAACTCGAATGTGGTGATTCCCCTCGACCATGGGTTGGTGTGTGTGTGGATTGTGCATCACCAGCCGGATAAGTGCCCATCTCAAAATGTATAGCCGAATGTTGTCTGTGATGGGCACTAGTGATCGGTCGCTCTATGGGAGTACACAAATTATCTCCACCCTGATATGTTGGCAAATCCTGCCAATCCTACTCTACTAGAGAAAAGTAGTACTCATGATATGAGGGTCTCTGGTCAAATTAGTGTGTGAGCTTAGCTCGAATTAAGTTTTGAATCTCCAACTCCAAACATTAGGTCTCGTCCCGTATCATATCTTCCATGTAGTGCCGCAGATCAGAGTACTGTTGTCCAACGTAAGTCCTCTTGTCCTTTAAGTTTGTATTAATCTGTTGGAAGCCTATGTTAAACATGTTGTTGAGGCGCCCGAAAAGATAGTTACCCCGATCACCATGTTTGTGGCTCGTGTATGATGGACTCGGTCGATCGGTGAAAGAGGACTGATGTGGCTGATACCCCGGCATCTCATCATGATAGGACTGATGTACTAGAATCTCAATTTGATAGGTCGGTAGCTCATACTCGTGGATCGAAATCTCATGCATGCTCGACGGGACCTGTGATAGCTCGTACACCCTATCCTCGTCTCCCATGTCGATTTGCAGCATCAGAGAATGATATGTACTCTGATCAGCATCCATTGAGGTTGGCTGACTTGTAGGCCGAGAACTCCTACGTGTCGTCCGGGTTGACCTTCGAGCTCGACTAGGATATTCAGTTTCCCCGACCGATGGACCACCAACATCTATATCAGCAGGCCCTCCACGTGACAAACTCGGTGGACAACCCCATCGAGGTATAGCAAGCTAAACCCCTTTGGAGAGGTCCTGATCGATGAACTGTCAATACTGTTGACAAGTCTCACCAAATGAAGGGATGAGATTCTCAAGACATACAATACCCTACAGTAGACACAGTTAAAAAGTGACGAAGTCATAAATATCTAAATTGTAAGTACATCTTAAGAATGAGATTATCGGGATTTATTTTTGCATATCAATATACCTCCTCATCCAGCTTCTCTGCAACGTCTTCTTCGGGAATCATTGTTGACCACTTCAAACACCTTGACCATATGAGTTCAGTCTCCAAATAATATCCAACATATGTGTCGGTAGCCGGAATCACCTCGAAAGTCCATATCTAGAAAATTGCAAGCACAATTCATGTTATAAGTAAATTTAATAAAAACTCAAAATCTAAAACATTAAAATCACATTTAATACTAACCATTAGGGTTAATGAGAATCCGTAGAAGTGGTATGTTGGGACCCTGTTTCCTACTTGTTCCGGCATACTTGTTGGGAGCCTGTTCATGTATCGCAATAAGGTAAGATAAGATATTTTACCCCATGGAAAGCTCTCTCATCGCTCCTCCTAGTCAATCAAGTCCCACACCCACAAATCAATAGTAGTGGATCTTAGGTCGACTCCCAATAAAATGTTATACAGGATGAGAATCTTGGCAATCTTCATCCTATCATCCCAACTAGCTCGGAACTCCCCAGTGAGAAATCTACAACGAAGATCCTTCACAGTTATCCAAGGTGATTCGACATAAATTCGATAATATACACCGTCTTGAAGTGGATGGTAAACCCCAGTCGGGCTGAAATTAGAGTCGTCAAACCTTAAACCGGTCACCAGGGCGAGCTCTCTATTTGAGAACCGACAAAGATGACGGTTTCGACTAATAACAAACCATCTCTCATCCTCAGGGATATCGGGCCCACGCACCTCATGTGGCATAAGGGCATGCAGAAAGCCCTTGCAACTATCATGCTCGATCTCCCAGCTCAGGAAATGGCAAAAACATGTCCTCTTAAAATCATCCTCACAATCCGATGAAATACTCTATAAGATAAGCTTTATTTCGTCTAGTACTCTAAGACGAGTATACCCGTTAATATATATCTGCCGACCCTGACAAGTCGGGTGTACCCACTTGATCTAAAATATGGGATTAAACAAGGATTTTGCATAATTCCTGTTTAACCCTATCACATGTATCTTAAACTTCAAAAATAAAACATATGTAATAGGGTTAAACGTGGATTTCGCATAATCTCCGTTTAACCTTATAACGGCAGATTACTTAACAATATAGGGTTAAACGAGGATTTTGCATAATCCCCATTTAACCCTATCACATGCAATTTAACAAATACAAAATAATACTTGTTTTGCATAATCCTCATTTTGCATAATCCGCGTTTTGCATAATACCCGTTTAAAATCTCCGTTTAACCCTTCATATCAGGGATTCAAACAAATTTAAACTAATTTAGGGTTAAACGGGGATTTTAATCCCTATTTCAAATCCCCATTTAACCCTCCATGGTTTCGATTTCAATTTCAATAATTTTGATTTCAAAAAAATTCGACAGTGAGAAATCACTAACCTGTCCACTACGGTTTGACATCTTGGTGATTAAATGGGGATTTTCCTCTGATTTTACTCTTCAATTCGATGGATAGTGTGCAATGCTTTTTTTTTTTACTTGAGAGAATGGGATAAATAGTGAGTTGTAAAAAAAAATTATCGTGTTGAGTTAAAAAATAACAAAGAGTCGCTCTTAATTCATGTTTGACCATTCAAATAGTGAGTTACAAGTAATTGGATGGTAGGTTGTTGTAGGCAAGGACAAAAATATCGGTATCGGTGGATATATCGGTACCTTGATTTTACGGATATATCGATATCGGTGGATATATCGGTTTTTGTGCAAAAAATTGAAAAAAATTGAAAAAAAATTGAAAAATATATCTAGTACTTTATATAATATTATAAGTAACATTAATACATATATTGAACTTAAATTTCAAATAAAAAGTTATGTTTACAACAAATTTAGAGATAAACTATTATATAAACGTTGTCTCTTATAATAACATTTTCGTCACTGGTTATGATAACATGACAAATTTTGAATTCAAATACATATTTCATTGTTTAACACACTAGCCATGATAATTTATGATAGGAACCTAAATTCAAATACTTTACTAAATATAAGTTTACTAATTATTTAATTAAAACTATTAGTTGAATTCAAATACGTATTTCATTGTTTAACACACTAGCCTAATTAATTTATATGAGGAACCTAAATTCAAATACTTTACTAAATATAAGTTTACTAATTATTTAATTAAAACTATTAGTTGAATTCAAATACGTATTTCATTGTTTAACACACTAGCCTAATTAATTTATATGAGGAACCTAAATTCAAATAATTTACTAAATATAAGTTTACTAATTAATTAATTAAAAATATAGTTGAATTCAAATATGTATTTCATTGTTTAACACACTAGCCTAATTAATTTACCATTAAAAAAAAAATCAAAAAAAATCAAAAAAAAAAAAAATTCCACCGACAACCGATAAATTGGCGATATTTTGCCAAATTTGTGCATAACTTGACCGATATCGATATATCGCCGATATTTTGCCAAAAAAATTCGTCCGTGCATATCGATATCGGTTGCCAATTTTTCGCGATATATCGCCGATTTATCGCGATATTTTCGTCCTTGGTTGTAGGGCAATTAATGTCTCCATCAAATCAATGATACTTTGGTGGTATTTTTAAACATTTTGTTATATTTAAATATAAAAAATATTTTAATTTTATATTATATAATATAAAAGATCCCAATTTTATTTAGTGCGGTAAAATTGGATCACACTATATTTGTTATGGTATTTTGGGTGCTACCCCCAACTAATAAACTACCTGACACAGCAATTAAAATATTAGGGGTAACTGCACTGTTTTTATTTCTTTCTCTTTTTTTATTTATTACAAAACCCCATAAAGTTTCATTGAACTTTTGTCGGCTTAATATTTTAAGAGAGATTTAAGTTAGACAGCCAATTAGCATTTGACAGGTACAAGAAAGTAATATGTCAGCTTTATATAAGATTTTGCCAACTCCTTCCAGTCATAAATAAATGCATGCAGTTTTAAAATTTCATACTTCAATTATAATTATAAATGTTTTTTTTTTTAAGTCTTAAATAATATATCTCCATTTATTACTTATTACTACAACCAAAATGAGTATTTACGATGAGTTTTTTGCAACAACAAAAATTATTTCGAAAAATCTATTTTTTACAATAATATATTATCGTAAAAATTAATAATATAAATTGACAACAAATTGTCACATAAAGCAATTTAAAAATAATTAAATATTATTCATAAAAAAATGATTGTTATTGTTAATGTATTAGAGACAACAAAAAATGTTGACAACAAAAATTATTAGAAGGCTTTTGGAATAATAACAACAAAAAATGTGGGCGCAAAATGTATTTATAACAATTATCAATGTTTTTGTGATTATTAATTTTTTTGTTGTGGTATAATATGTAGTTGGGTATATGCAGAAGACAAGAGAGAATGAAATAACTTTGAGTAATTGAGGATTTGGGATTAGGTATTGAGCTTATCAAATTTGTAGACTGGAAAATAAGAAATCTTTTTGAGATAGAAATTAGGGGTAAATTTGAAAGAAAAGTTTAAATATCATTGTTGGAAAATGTAATTTGTTAAAATTAAATCTTTAAAAGACATTTATTTATTTATGATGGGATGGATTACTACTATATGTGATTCAAAATAAATACTTCGTTCTGCAGTGTTAGTCATAAATTAATGAACCTGAAAATTGGATAAAACTGTTTTTAACAATATCAATCTCTTCACATACATTCCTGAATTAACAAAAGATAAGATAATATGAAAGAAAGATATAATGGAGAATTGAGATGAAGATTAAAGAAATATTAAATAGAATCTTGTGTGGATAAGTTTTAAAGAGATTTAATAGGCAAGATCAATTAAGAAATCTTTTTCAGGTATCTATGACTAGGGTAAACTTGGAAAAAAAAAGTGATAAAATAATTAATACGATACTTAAATTTGAAATAAATCTTAACCTCCAAAATGACATTTCTTTAAAATCAGATAGAGTATTTCTTTAAATTAATTGGGGTCCCAACTTTAGATTCTAGCTGTTATATCTTTAGATTCATGTATATTTTGTAAATTTCTTTATGGGTATCTTAACATACAGTTAGAGAGAGGATCTCGTTGTTAATCCTCCCATCTTTGCATGATTTAATTAAAAAAAAAAAAAAAAAAGTTAATCGAACGAATACACGCTACAAGAGGAGATAAAACGATGATTAAGGATGATGTGGCATCTAAAATTAGCAACGTGGATTATTCGTGCCAGATTCATTCTTTGGATAAGATGTCGGTCGGACTGTCTTTATATAAGATTAATTAAGCCCCTAGTTTTATCTCTTCAATATAATTTGTGGACTATGGTATGGAAATTAAGTTATTCCTTCAAACTAGTAATAAAAGGCATTTAACTAGGTTATAATCTGAATCTCATGAGTTGGAAGTAGTATATAAAGAGCAGGTGTACCTCTGTATCTTTGTCACAACATCTCCAACATTCCAATCGTGTTGTATTACACAGAGATTTTTCAATTTCATTTCTAAAGGCAGAAATATTTATGAATACAAATGCTCAAACATAAACACAGCTTTCTCTCTCCAATTCTCTTTTCAGCGAAGTAGGTGGAGTTACAATCCACCATCTTCAACACTACCAATTAATCAGGTACTCCCTCCATCCCAACTCAACTTGCCTACTTTGACAGGACATAGAGGTTAAAAAAATGCAGTTGACTCAAATGGATATGTTCACTTTTTGCTTTTAAGACTTTATTTAAGGTTTGGATTAGTGCTTTTTGCTCACTTTTTTTTGCCATTTATGGGCTGACAAATTCAGCTGGGACAAACTGAAATGACAAGTAGGCAAGTTCAGGTGGGACGGAGAGAGTATTTCATAATTTTCATCTTCCATTAATATTTCATGAATTAGTATCAATGGAAAATAAAGACCAGTATTAATGCATAATATATATATATAGCGTCTTTAATTAAAATTGAATCTCCTTTGTCCTAAAAGACAACATGATTTTTTTTCTACAACGTTCTTACTTAAAAGTGTTGTTTTTGAACCGTTGTCATTCAGAAATTTTCTCGTAATGAGATATTTGTCATTACTTTCCCATCTGACTTGTATAGATTTCCAGATCAGGTGGAACTCAAGAATCAATGAGCATGTCAATTGTGAAACAAGGCAACCACATTCACATCCATAGCTGCTACGATCACTACGAGCTTAGAAACTACGAAAAGTTATTCAATTGCGATGGGTGCAAGATGAAAGGGGTTCGAACAAAGATACCAATGCAGTCTGTGTGGGCATGAGTTGCACAAAGAGTGTAGATTTCCCCAACCCACCATTTCCCATGAGCATTTTGTAGGCTCTATCTTCACCTTTCGCAAAGAGCCCTTCACAAGAATGGACAAAAACAACAAGAAGGAGTACTCCAAATGTTGTGATGCTTGTGGCAAAGAAGTCTTTGGGTTCAACTACTATTGTGGGGAAGATAATCTTGATTTGTACATATGTTGTCGTAATCTTGAGAAGAAGCTTTGCATGGACGAGACCATCTTCAATCTACACACCTAGAGTTCTTCCAAGTGTGTTTGGTGTACGAAGAGAAAGATCTTGGATGGGAATAGAGATGTCCCGGGGTGGACATACAAATCCACTTGCAAGAATAAGTACAATTTTCATGGTTTTTGCATAATGGAGATGATGCATAAGGTGATCTAGCTCCGATCCAACGTTCTTCTTTTCCCCGCCAAAACTCGAAACTTCGGATCCAAATACCTGCAAAATAAACATCGGGAGGGTTTCCCGGCGATGGGACTCCGACGCTCAAGTCAGTAAAATGGCTAAACTGTTTGTAATGAAAGTGTGTGTATGTGTTTTTATGATATAATTGTGCTTAAAAAATGAAGGAAATGAGTATTATAAGTTTATATACTCCCCTTGAAACGTGGCGGTTAGCAACATCCGATAAATATGGTAAGTGGGTGATTGATCCACGAAAATGATGGTTATTTGAATTTAAACTTGTTCGCTCTGTTACTTCAGTTAGTCACTCTTGTTCAACACACTTCATCATTAATCAATTCGTCATCATATCTCAAGACTTAATTAGTAGTTTGCCAATAACGTCATAAAACAGTTCGCTCTTCATGAAGTAACCTTTGTTCGCTTCCCTAAGTTGTTCATGCGTGTTGACTTTGACCCTGATTCAGTTTAAAGGAAAGAGTCTGGTTCGCATCAGTTCGACCATATCAAATACTCTCTCCCTTTCGAAGTGCGTGTTTACACGCACTAATGCAGTTCGCTAATTATGCTGGCCGAACAGTTAATGCTCCTTCTCGAGGTAAAACGTCTTTTCAACCAACTTTATCCCATGTAAGCGACGCGTGGCAAAGTGAGCGTCTTTTCATCTCTCATCGTCTGATTTTGTTACATCTAATGGTCAAAAAATCGCGTCTTTTCAACTTTTCCCCCCAAAACGTCGCCTCTCTACGAAGCGTCATCTTCTCCTATATATATCACCTTCTTCCTCCAAGAAATTCTTCTGTAAAAATTTACTAAAAATCCCCAATCAGCAAGGCCTATTCTTCTTCAAACTCTAAGATTCTCCAAATTCAGGTACCATCTTCTTTCCTCTTCTTATTACCTTTCAATGGCATCTTTCGATTCTTTGATTCAACTTAGGAATGAAAGTGAGTCAGAAGAGGGTTTCGATCAGTTCCCTCTGTATCCTGATTCCAGGCTCGCGAATCCTAAACCTTCCTCCTCGAGCCATCGAAAACCATCAAATCTTCCCAAAAAATCCCGTCGAAAAACTATAGATACAGTGTTTTCTTCCAAAAAAGCCACCCAGACCCATACCATATTACTCAGTTCGTTCCTAGTAAGAGGTTACTCTGTAGTAATCCCTGGTCTAGAGGATCGACCTCACCGAGCTCCAGCCGGCTACCAAACGTGGTTCTTAAAACATGTAACATTAGGCTTAGTTCCCCCTATTCATCATTTCTTCCTTGAAATTGGTTCGACCTTCGGGGTATGTCCAAACCAATTACATCCAAACTCTATAAGTTATATAGTGTCCTTTTACATGATTTGTAAATGGATGGGGGTCGAACCCACACCTGATCGGTTTCGATCTTGCTTCGTCCTTAAAAATACTAACCCTTTCCATTTTTATCTAAGCCCTCACAGTGGCGAGAGGCGAGCTTTTTTTTTATCTCCTGGGGATGACAAAGTCAGTTCTTTGGAAAAATACTATGTTTTCATTCGCAAACCAGCAAATCAACCCTTTTGTTCGCCTCCTTGGGCTCAAACCTCTCCCCAAACAGATCCTGCACCCCCAACTGATTTCCAAATCTCCCTTTTAAACAAAATATTTGACAAGGGGTGGTTCAACATAGTGAGACTGGGCTCCTGCGAATCACTGCTATCGTTCTGGGGATTCTACCCAAATAGCCAGATCCCCTCCAGATTCAATTTAGGTTATTCTTTAATTCTCGTAATTTCTTCATGTTAACTCAAACTACTTTGTCGAACTGTGATTTAATTCCATTTATTCCTTTTTGCAGATAGAACAATGAATCAATTCTTCAGTTTCATGAAGGAGGTCCCTATTGAAGACCGAACTCCATTTTCGACCTCTCAACATGGAGTGGATATCGGCTTAGCTGGAGCTTCCAAGCAGATAGAGGAGATTCGTCTTGCAGAACTGGCCAGCAAGACTTCTAGCTCGACTGTGAATATTACACAAGAGGAGAGAGGTATCCTTCCGGCGAGCTCGAAACCTGCTATTACGATCCCATCTTCCTCAGGAAAACAACTGAGTTCGCTCCCGCATGCTGCCATTATTTCCGAATCAATTGATCTGTCCGAGGATGCCAGTGAGAACCCAGAGAATGACTCTTTCTGCTAAGAAAAGAGGGTCTTTCAGCTCGTGAAAATCCGCGGGCAAAAAACAGAAAACCGCTGAAGAGCCAAGGGTTAGCTCGGAAACTCCGAAGGAGGTAGTGGTTCGTAGCGAAAAAACAGCAGAGGAAGAAGAAGATACGGAGGAGAAGGAACTGAGGATGAACCTTACTCGTTTGGTGAATGCAAGAAAATTCTTTGAAGGCTTTGCTAGGAAGGCCCTCTGCCGGTGGGCTCAAGTGTAGAAACATCAGCAGCGGGTGCAGGAAGTAGAGGATGAAAAGAAAACCTTACAGAGCGATCTGACTGTTCAGGCCGGCAAGGTTGACGAGTTATTTGCTCAGCTAGAGCAGTACGAGGTAGAGCTTGTTGTAGCTCGGTCGGAAGTGTCTAAGAAGGAGAAACTGTTGTTAGCGAAAGAGAAATTTGCTATGGAAAAACAAGAAGCTTTTCTTGCCATTGAGATAGAGAACCGAAGACTGCGGGAGGAACTAGAAGGAGAGAAGAGGTCGAGAGCCCAATTCGGTGAAGATATAAAGATGGAAGGCTTCCGAGCTGGAATCAATGAGGGTTTTCACCAATTCACCAGGAGTGCAGAGATGGAGCTGATAACTGAGGAGTATCAAGCAAGGATTTTTCACCATCTTTGGAACTTTGTTCTGTTTCTTTCCAAAGCAGCTCCTATGGCCGAGGCTTACTTCCGAGAAAGAGTTCGACTGTGCCAAGAAGAAGTAAAAGAAGCCATACAGCAGTATCAGGAAGAGTCTGGACACATGTTGCCAGAATCTATATTTCAATTTCGTCTCTCTTCTCTCGGCAAGAAATTAGTTCAATCATTTCCCACTCCTCCTGGCTGGCAAGGGGATCCTAGCGAATCCGTTGATGCCAAGTGGTTGGAAGGGTACTTAAAGCAGGCTGTTTCAGAAATACTTCATCCACCACCAAGTACCAGTCCGCATCACTTGCAGATCGGAGAGGCGAACCAACCACAGATCGGAGAAGGAAATTCAAGTTTGGTTGTTGACCTGCCTGAAGAGATGTTCGATTCTATGCCGCCGACCTCGTCCACTGATCCTCCTCCTCATCCAGCCCCCTTCGAAGAAACTTGACGAGATTTTACTGTATTTTTTAGAAAACATGGCTTGTTCTTCTTTTCTGTAACTAATCTTTTTAGAATTCTGAACACTGTCTAATATTTTCCTTATCTGTAAATTTTCTTCTGGAATTTTGAATGCTACCTGAATCTTCACTTTGTATTCATTCAAAACTCTTCAATTTGCAAATCTAACAGTAGTTTACTCAATCATGGCATTCCGAATGAATGTTTTAATTCGCTTAATCAGGACATTCTGAGAGAATGTTTTAGTTCGCTTAATCCGGACATTTCGAGGGAATGTTTCAATTCGCTTAATCAAGACATTCCGAGGGAATGTTTCAATTCGCTTAATCAAGACATTTCGAGGGAATGTTTCAGTTTGCTTAATCCGGACATTCCGAGGGAATGTTTCAATTCGCTTAATCAAGACATTCCGAGGGAATGTTTTAGTTCGCTTAATCCGGACATTCCGAGGGAATGTTTCAATTCGCTTAATTAGGACATTCCGAGAGAATGTTTTAATTCGCTTAATCAGGACATTCCGACGGAATGTTTCAATTCCCTTAATTAGGATATTCCGAGGGAATGTTTTAGTTCGCTTAATCCGGACATTCCGAGGAAATGTTTCAATTCGCTTAATCAGGACATTCCGAGAGAATGTTTCAATTCACTTAATCAGGACATTCCGAGGGAATGTTTTAGTTTGCTTGATCAGGACATTTCGAGGGAATGTTTTAGTTCGTTTAATCCTCAAACATAATGGCAACCATATAAAATTAAACAGAAAAGAAAAGACACAACAATATAACGTGGTTCGGCTAAATTAGCCTACGTCCACGGGGAGTAAGTATTTCTCATTTTATTCAGGTAAAGTAAATTGGAAAAAGCAGCAGGGAACATACAGAAATGTGGTACTTCAAGTATAGAATTTCTTCAAATGACTCACATGCCATGGTCTTGGTAACATCTTCCCATTTTTATCTTTCAGCTCGTAAGATCCTCCTAGAAGAATTTTTGAAACAACATACGGTCCTTCCCAAGTAGCATCTAACTTCCCAATTTCAACTAAGGCATCTGACTGCCTTAACACCATATCTCCCACTTGGAACTCCCTCTTTCGGACCTTCTTGTGGAACATTGCTTGAATGCGCCTCTTGTAGAGTTCGTGACAAACTCTAGCCTCATCCTTCAGTTCATCTAAAAACATCAAGTCAGTTCTTACCAAGTCCTCATTCTCTTGAGGTTCGAAATTGGTAATTCTTAAAGTTTCTCCTTGGATTTCCGCTGGACTACTGCTTTCATTCCAAACGCAAGACTAAAAGAGCTTTCCCCTGTTGTCGATCTAGCTGTTGTTCGATAAGCCCACAACACTGATGGCAGTTCGTCCACCCAATTTGATTTTTCATACTCCAGTCGTTTTTTCAGTCCATCCAATATGATCCGGTTCACTACCTCGACCTGCCCATTTGCTTAGGGATGAGCAACAGCTGTGAATACTTGCAGAATTTTCATCTTCTTACATCATTCGGTAATTTTCTTTCCCCGAAACTGAGCTCCATTATCCGGCACTAAGATCCTCGGCAAACCAAATCTGCAACAAATATTCTTCCAAACAAAATTGATCATATCGGCCTCAGTAATTTTGACTAAGGGTTCAGTTTCAACCCATGTAGTGAAATAGTCCACCGCTACTACCAAGAACTGTTTATTCCACCTAGTTTTGACAAACGGACCAACAATGTCAATTCCCCACCTAGTAAAAGGATAAGGCGAACAGACAGTTAGCATATCAGTAGCTGGTGTGTGAATCCGCCACCCATACTTCTGGCAAGACTCACACTTTCAAACTATATCCTCAGCATCTTTCTTCATTATTGGCCAATAGAAACCAGCTCGCACTACCTTTCGAGCTAGAGCCCTTGCCCCTGCATGTTCGACACATCCTCCTTCATGAGCTTCCCTTAACACCTTGATCCCTTCTTCTTGAGATAGACATCTCGCATCTATTGGCAAAAAAGTTTTTTGATACAAAGATCCATCAAGAATATAATAGAACCGAACTTGTCTTTCCAACCTTTTCAATTCTTGTGTTGTCCCTTCCCTTTTACCTTCTAAAAAATGTAAAAACAGAGTTCTCCAATCAGACTCTGTCTTCTCTATATTCAATATCTCATTTTCTCTTCCCACACCCATAACAGTTATACTCCGTTGAGAACAATCTTTCAGCGAACTGCCTATTTTTGATAAAAAAATCTGTCTTTTGATTTGCACTTCGGGGAATCTGTTCGATCTGAAGCTTCTCAAACCTGCTTTCCATATCTTTTATTTTTTCCACATAAGAAATCATACGATCTTCCTTTACCTCACACTGGTTTTGAAGCTGTTGAGTTACCAACTATGAGTCCAACTTGACTGTTATACGACGAGCTCCTGCCTATCCGGCTATCTTCAAACCCTGCAAAAAAGCTTCATACTCTGCCTCGTTGTTAGATGTTTTAAACAAGAATTTTATAGCGAACTGTAACTCATCTTTCTCTGGACTGACTAATAATATCCCAGCTCCAGATCCTTGATGAGATGAAGATCCATCTACAAATAATTCTCATTCTTTCTTTTCCTACATTCTGGTCGTCTCTTGAATAAAATCCACCAAGGCTTGGCCTTTAACAGTTGTTCAAGGCTCATATCTGATATCGAATTATCCCAATTCAACAGCCCATTTGACTAACCTTCCTGATGCATCAGGCTTTCCCAGAACAACACTTAATGGATGATTGGTTCGTACTGTTATTGCATACCCCAAAAAATATGGCCGCAACCTCCTGGCCATGGTGACTAATGCATAAACCACCTTTTCAATCTCAGTATAGCGTGTTTCAGCTCCTTGCGAAATCTTACTGACAAAGTATACAGGGAACTGATCCCTACCTTCTTCCCGGATAAGAACCGAACTGACTGATTCTTTACCAGTAGCTAAATATACAATCAACGTGCCTCCCTAAATCGGTTGCTTTAATAAAGGCAATGAAGAGGGAAAAGTTTTCAGGTCCTCAAATGCTTTCTAACGTTGTTCATTCCAGCCGAACTGGCCACTTTTTCTCAGAATTTTGAAGAAAGGTAAACATCTATCTGCTAATCTTGATATAAACCTGCTCAGAGCAACAATATGACCAGTTAGAATTTGTACCTCTTTTATAGTTTGGGGAGGAGACATCCCTTATATAGCTCGGATCTTGATGGGATTGACTTCTATTCCTCTCTCAGTAACCATATACCCCAAAAATTTCCCTGCTCTCACTCCAAACGAACATTTAGATGGATTCAAGCGCATTTCATGTTTTCGAATAGTTGCCAAAGTTTTCCTCAAATCAGCTACATGAGTGTTTGCTTGAATACTCTTCACCAACATATCATCCACATATGCCTCCATATTTCTCCCTAGTTGATGTTTAAACATCTTATCCACCATCCTCTAATAAGTAGCTCCTGCATTCTTTAATCCAAATGGCATCACCGTGTAACAGTATGTTCCAGATAAGGTGATGAAAATAACAATAGGTTTATCTTCCGGGTGTAATAAAATCTGATGATATCCTTGTGCAGCATCCATCATATTGAGTAGTTCGCACCCCACAGTCGAATCCACCAACTTATCAATTCGGGGAAGTGGGTAATGATCCTTAGGACAGGCTTTGTTCAGATCCCGGAAGTCGATGCACATACGCCACTTGTTTCCCGGTTTGGGCACCAAGACCACATTAGCTAACCATCGAGGGTACTGGATCCTTTCAATGTGCCCGATCTCCAGCAACTTCCCAATCTCCTTCTCTATGATCTCAATCTGTTGATCTCCAAAATGCCTAAGCTTTTGTTTGACTGGTCGGACTTCAGGCTTGATATTCAGTCTGTGAATTGCTATATCTGGGTTTATACCCTTCATATCCTCTGGTTTCCATGCAAACAAATCTACATTTTCCTTTAAAACTTGTACTATTTCATTTCGGATTTGTTCGGAACAATGATTGCTAAGACGAACTAGATGCCCAGGTTGCTTTGGAATCAATTCGATGCTCATCAGTTCCCCTTCTTCGAACTCAGTTGTGTTCGTCTCTCTTTCTTTTTTCCGACTATGAACCCTTTCCCTATCAGCTTCATCTCTTTGCTCAACATTGCGCTTTCCGGACTCCGAATGACGAACTGCGGCAACATAACAACGTTGAGTTGTCTGCTGATCACCATGAACTACTCCCACCTCTACTATCCTTCCTTCTTCGTTCTCCACAGGAAACTTCATCATCAAGTGTGCAGGAGAGATGATCGTCGCATAAGTACTCAAAGATGGACGACCTAAAATCACATTGTACTGTGAAGGTGCGTCCACTAACAAAAAAGTCATTGTCTTATTCTGCCTCCATTCTCCTTCCCCTAACATCATTGGCAATTGCAATTTGTCGAACACTGTCACAGCTTCTCCTGCAAAACCATAAAGAGAAGTTTCTACAGATTTTACCTCAACTGACGATCTCATCTTTCTGAAACAGTCCATGAACATGATATCGACTGAACTGCCTATATCAACGAATACTCGTTCAACATTAAAGCCTCCTATCTCGGCCGCAATCACCATAGCATCGAATTGCTGGCTCTGGATTGCACTCTGTCACGAGCTCCAAACTCTACACCACTTCATCAAAAATCGTCTGAACCTCACCTCTTTTTTGTCGAACTAAGTTCAACCTTACTTTACGAGCTCTGTTCGAATCTCCGTCCGTTGGCCCCCCTATAATCATGTGTATGGTAGGTCTTTCTTCCCTTTCAGGCCTGTTTCGTGGTGGTAGTGGCGGAGGTAGAGGTAATTCAGGCCGTTCTTGTCTCTTTTCTCATCCTAGCTCTTCCCAAACATTTCTCTATTCTCTATTATCTGGTCAGTTTCGACGAACATACCGAGCTAATATGTTCTCCCTAATCAATCTCTCTAGTTCATCCCTCAGATGTAAACACTCATCAGTACCATGTCCATATTCATTATGAAAATGGCATAGTTTGTCATTCCCAAAGGTAGATGGTTTCTTGGGATTTGAGCTCCAGGTCACTGGCCATTTCAGTCGAGGCAAGTTTCAAATCTCCATTAACACTTGTCCGGGAGGAAGAGTCAATAGCGTGTATTGGTCATATCTCTGACCTACCATATTCTCTCGTAATGGTGGGGGTGTGAACTTTGATCGAGACTCTCCTGTCTCTTTCTTTCTTACTAGGTCTTGCTCATGTGACCTGTTCGCTCGACTTGAGCTCTCTCCCTTCTTAATCTGAAATGCCTCTTCCAAATTGATGTATTTGGTCGCTCTTTGTAATAAATCGTCAAAATTCCTAGACGTCTTCTTAACCAAGGAGGTATGAAGGTCACCCTCTCTTAAGCCTTGTATAAAGACATTTACTACCAGATCATCTGAAGCCTCAGGAGCTTCCAAAGTTGCAGCCGTAAATTTTTTGACATACTCTCTCAACGTTTCCTCCATCTTCTGTTTAACCCCAAACAAGGTCTGAGTAGTTCGCCGCTACCTTCTAGCACTGGCGAACTGATGTAGGAACAAATCTGATAATTATTCAAAATCGTGAATTACCCCATCACTCAACTGGCTGAACCAGGTCTGAGCAGCCTTAGTGAGGGTAGTAGCGAACACCCTACACTTAATACCATCTGAATATCGGTGCAAAAGGGCGGTATTTTCAAATCGGCACAAATGGTCCCATGGATCAGTAGTACCGTCATAATCAAAATTCACCGACCGAAAAAAAGCCGGTAGTTCATCCTCTATTACCCTCTCAGAAAAGGGGTTTCCTCTCGAACGCCTCGAAACTCGTCGAATGTTCTTCTGAACCTCTCGCAACTCTCTCTTCAGGCCATCCACCTTCTCCGATAACTCTTCATGTTCCCATTTTTTGCCACGAGGATGATTAAACTGGTTTTCTCGCTCATCTGTTTAGGATTTATCATCTCTTTGCTCTCTTCTCACATGAACATCAATGTTATCTTGTTGTGATTCAACCCTCTGTTTACCCAAAGCCTTCTGAACAGCAGCCTCTATCAAATTTGAAAGTTCCTCCGGCGTCAAAGTGACAGTACCTAGAGGATTTATCGGGACAGAACTCCGACTATCTCCTTCATCTTCTCATCCTCCTGATGGTCCGCCTACCTCCACTCTTCTCTTTGATCCTCTAGTATTCACCATATCCATTATCTCAACGTCTTAACAACTCAAACTTTCCCACAGACGACGCCAATTGATCTAGCTTCGATCCAACATTCTTCTTTACCCCACCAAAACTCGAAACTTCAGATCCAAATACCTGCAAAATAAACACCGGGAGGGTTTCCCGGTGATGGGACTCCGACGCTCAAGTCAGTAAAATGGCTAAGCTGTTTGTAATGAAAGTGTGTGTATGTGTTTTTGTGATATAATTGTGCTTAAAAAATGAAGGAAATGAGTATTATAAGTTTATATACTCCCCTTGAAACTTGGCGGTTGGCAATATCCGATAAATATGAGAAGTGGATGATTGATCCACGAAAATGGCGATTATTTAAATTTAAACTTGTTCGCTCTGTTACTTCAGTTCGTCACTCTTGTTCGACACACTTCATCATTAATCAATTCATCATCATATCTCGAGACTTAATTAGTAGTTCGCCAATAAAGTCATAAAACAGTTCGCTCTTCATGAAGTAACCTTTTATTCACTTCCCTAAGTTGTTCATGTGTGTTGACTTTGACCCTGATTCGGTTTAAAGGAAAGAGTTTGGTTCACATCAGTTCGTCCATATCATGAGGCATACATGAAGAATGGGGAGATGGGTTTGGAGAAAGTTGAGCTTCGAAAGGTGGCTAAGTCCAGAAGAGGTAGAAGGAGTGGAAGTAGTAAAATCTTTGATACAATCATATGTCTTCTCAAAATCATATTTTCTGCTATTTTGGGGGATCCTACTCTCCTCATTTCTAATCTCATTGTCGAGTTAGTTTTGTGTGGCTTCCAATGATCATTTTTTTTCCTACAAATTGGTTTGGCCGTTTACAATTCGAATCCTCTGATTTATATCTGGTGTTTGTTTCATTACACTTAACATAAGTTATGTATTAATCAGCGATAATCATATGGCGGTGTGAATATTAAGTGTTAATGTATTTCCCATGCAAATAAATGTATATGCATGAATGTCTCTTAAGATTCATGTATTTGTGGTCAAAGTATTCATTAAATATATATGCATGTATTGTGTACGTTCATCAATCTAATAGATGGCTACACCAGTATAAATAGGTGAAGTCTTTGTAATCACATCTATCAAGTTTTCAACAAGAATTCTCTATATAAAGGAGAGAAGGAAATTACTCCAAATATTTTCTTATTGTTCTTGTTCATTATTATCACTAAAATACCAACAAATGGTATCAGAGCCATGTCGTTCTAAAATCGGGATGCAAAGATATGGCAAATATTGGAGTAGCTCATCCACTTCCAATCATAGCTGGTGAAAACTATGATTTTTGGAGTATCAAAATGAAAACCTTTTTTCTATCAAAAGATCTATGGGATGTGATAGAAAAAGGTGTTCAAATTCCTCCAGAAAGCACTTCTGATGTGGAGAAAAGAGAACAAAAAGATGCGACGGCGTTGTTTTTCCTTCAACAAGCAGTAAATGATGCCATCTTCCCCAAACTGATGAGAGCCACTTCTTCCAAGCAAGCATGAGAGATCCTGCAGCAACAATTCCAGGGGAGTTTGAAGGTCAAAACCATTAAGCTTCAAAGCTTGAGAAGGGAAATGAAAAATCTCAAAATGAAAGATACTGAGAATGCTATGCAATATAGCACCAAGGTCATTGATCTTGTAAATCAAATGAGATCATATGGAGAGACCATTGAAGAATCAGGAATTGTTCAAAAATTCTTGATTAGCCTCACTAAAAAGTATGACCATGTTGTCGCAGCTATTGAAGAATCCAAAGATTTATCTATACTAACTCTTGCAGAACTTATGGGATCATTGCAAGCACATGAGCAACAATTGAGTAGAAGAAGTGGAGAATCTCTGGAAAATGCTTTCCAAACCAAAGTCAACCTGAGTAATCAGAAGTCAGGTGATGATAAAAGAAAAGGTAAATTCCATGGTGGTTTCTCTCAAAATAAAGACAAATGGAAGACCAAAAGGAATGATTATCCTCCTTGTGGTATTTGCAAAAGAAAAAATCACTTGGAGAATGATTGTTACTTTAAGGAAAAGTCTCCCCAAAATACAAACTCTAAAAAGTTTGGAAATAAAACAGAGAATGACAGAAATAAGGAGAAAAGTCACCAAACAAACTATTCTGAAGAAGATAAGGAGCATTTGTTCTATGTTTCACAAAGTGCAGATGAACAAATCAATGACACATGGTTCATCGACAGTGGTTGCAGCAATCATATGACTGCAAATGAAAGCATCTTCACCAAAATTGATCGTTCTATCAACACTAAAGTCAAGATGGGAAACGGTGTATTGGTTGAATCGAAGGGCAAAGGCACGGTGGCTGTCCAGATAAAGAAAGGTACTCGATTCATTAATGAAGTTCTTTTAGTACCTTCTTTGTATCAAAATTTGTTAAGTGTTGGTCAAATGATGCAACATGAATATTCTCTACACTTTGAGGGTAACTCATGTAAAATCTTTGATGAGAAAAATAATGTGGAGATAGCTGAAGTAAAAATGGGAAATAACCGGAATTTTCCTATATTCTGGCACTATCTAAAAGTTATGTTGGCTATTGAGGATGATTCGGAACTTTGGCATCAAAGATTTGGGCACTTCCATTATAATGTTTTGAGACTCCTTCATCAAAAAGGTATGATCTCAAATTTGCCTCTTATAAAAACCTCAAATTATGTGTGTCAAGGATGCATGGTTGGCAAACAACATAGACAATCTTTTCCGATTGGTAATGCATGGAGAGCCACTAAACCTCTTGAACTTGTTCATACGGATGTGTGTGGTCCTATGAGAACACTTTCATTAAATGATAGCAAATATTTCTTGCTATTCATAGATGATTATACCAGAATGACATGGGTTTACTTCTTGAAAGAAAAATCTGAAGTTTTTGGTATGTTTAAGAAATTCAAGCAGCTTGTGGAAATTCAAAGTGGACACAAGTTGAAAACTCTTCGAAGTGATAGAGGGACTGAATACAATTCCCATCACTTTGATAAATTCTGTGAAGGAGAAGAAGTAGAACACCAGTTGACTGTGGCTTATACTCCACAACAGAATGGAGTCTCGGAAATGAAGAATAGAATAGTTATGGAGATGGCACGATCCATGCTTTACGAAAAGAAATTGCCGATGATGTTTTGGGCTGAAGCTGTAAATACCGCTGTTTATTTGCTGAACAGGTGTTCTACGAAGGTCGTTCCTGATCAAACACCGATCCAAGCTTGGAGTGGCAGCCAACCTTCTGCCGGATACCTTAAAGTTTTTGGTTGTGCGTGCTACATTCATGTACCAGATCCGAAGAGAACCAAGTTGGAGGAGAAATCAGATAAAGGAATTTTTCTTGGCTACAGTACTCTCTCCACAAGTTATAGAATTTATAACCTTGAAACAAAGAAGTTAATTACAAGCAGAAATGTTGTGTTTGATGAACAAGCCACTTGGAATTGGGATGAAAAGAAAATCACACATCCAAACATCATTATTTCAGAAGAAAATTCTGAAATTGATCGGAATGACATAGACGAAAATCCCGAAACTGATTGCGGTGATGCAGAAGAAGAACCTTCTTCACCAGAATCACCACCGAGAAGAATGAGGTCATTAAATGAGATTTATGAAAGCTGCACATCCATTAGTTTGTAAGGGATTCAACGCGGATTTTGATGAGGATCAAATGGCTGTTCATGTACCTCTTTAAGCTTCTATTGAATCGAGAAATCAAATAGGTTTGATTGGCCATCTTTTTGATATATACATAAGGCATTCTCCGGATAATTCAAATCGAAGCAATTGGATGTCCAACTCGGGCCTATATGACCGATCAATAGAAATACTCCACCCTTGTCATATATTCCATACATCACACTAGATAGATATCATATTCATGGAATAAGATGCACTTTCAAGATGCCTTGGTGGTGAAATGGTAGACACGCGAGACTCAAAATCTCGTGCTAAAGAGCGTGGAGGTTCGAGTCCTCTTCAAGGCATAATATTGAGAATGCTCATTGATAAGCAATTCAATAAGAGAGCTCGGATCGGTATTGATATACCGACCTGCACCCACCCCAGAGTATATGATTCAACAGGAATCACACAAGGGTAGATTAGAGACCTCTGGTAAAATGTCCGCCCGTCACCCAGCGGATAAAGTACATTACATAGTCCAGGGATTGGCGACTTACCCATTCAGTGACTTTGACACTGGACGTTCCCAAAACGGGTACTATCGGGTCAATTCAATAATAGACGTCTGTTGGCATTCCACCCTTCCTTCTCCTTTCAGGGCCTATCCGAAAGAGAATCCAGTACTTCTGGGTCGTGAATATCTGAACTGGTTGTTCGTTGTTCAAGAATTCTTGTTTGGGCAGTTCATACCATTCATACATAGTGTTTTGATCTAAGATTTCAATTCTTCTGTGTTTCAGCAGTAACATATTGTTCCATGGAGCTAAGGTCCAAAATATGGAAGAAAGAAGCGTTTCCACCACTCTACCACCCAGTCAATTCTGTTCCACTAAACCCCCCTTTCATAGCCACATATCTTTCCGACTAAGGAATGGGAAATCTTTCTCCTGTTACATGAATCCAATTTTCATTTCATCCAGGAAAAGCCATCTTTTTCTTAACAATGTCTTTGTCATTTGATCTAATAGCGTTCCGTTAGATAGGAACAGAGTTGATAAATACTGATAACTCTCGGATAGAGTATTAGAACGGAAAGATCCATTAGATAATGAACTATTGGTTCTAAGCCATCTCTGACGATTAATCAACAATTCGAAGTGCTTTTCTTGTGTATTCTTGATAAACCAGCATTTATATATAGATGTAGGAGGATCTGTTTGGGAAGTAAGAAGCCCTTTTGACATCTCTTCATCTGTAAATAATTCTCGATGTGAAAACACAGAGCCAGGGGGCTGATCTTTGAATAGGAAAAAGAGCGGATCCGCAGGGTCCCAAATGAATTGGCTTATTCGAAAAAGGCCTTGTTCTTTGGAAGATCTATCTCGTGTCTGGTACTGCATGGTTCCACTCTGCAAGAACTCCGAATCATTCTCTTGAAGCTCATCCTCTTCATCATAAATGAAATTTTTCTTTCCTTGAACCTAACAATTTTGCAGAAGCATCTAAAGAGCCTATGTGTGGATTAAAGCCATGGAGGAGGAGATCCAGATGATCGAGGAAAATAATACTTGGGAGCTGGTGAATCGTCCTTCAAACAAAGATGTAATTGGGGTGAAATGGATACTCAAAACCAAGTTGAATTCAGACAAAGCAATTCAGAAGTACAAGGCAAGGCTTGTAGCCAAGGGCTATGCTCAATAATTTGGAGTGGATTATAATGAAACATTTGCTCTCGTTGCACGACTAGACACCATTCGTACCCTCGTAGCACTTGCGGCTCAGAAAAGTTGGAAATTTACCAACTTGATGTCAAGTCTGCGTTTTTGAATAGAGAGCTCAAGAATGAAGTTTATGTTGAGCAACCCGAAGGCTTCATGAAAGAGTATGGGAAAGTATACCGACTAAGAAAAACCTTGTATGGGCTCAAACAAGCTCCAAGAGCTTGGTATGGGAAAATCAATGGCTACTTTGAAGATCAAGGCTTTGTTAAAAGCAAAAGTGAGCATACACTTTACATAAAAGTTCATGGTGATGACATACTTATTATCTCCTTGTATGTCGATGATCTTATTGTTACAGGAAGCAATGAAGCCATGATAAAGAAATTCAAAGATGACATGATGCTGGCCTTTAAAATGAATGATTTGGCATTCATGCATTACTTTCTTGGAATGGAGGTTTCTCAAGATAAAGGAGGCATCTTCATTTCTCAAAAGAAGTATATTGAAGATATTCTATCAAAATTTAAGATGCTTGGTTGCAAAGCTGTTGCAACTCCACTAGTTCCAGGTGAAAAACTAAAAGCTGAAGATGGGGCCAAGAAGGTGGATGTTGCAACTTATCGAAGTCTAGTCGGTAGCTTACTCTACTTGACTGCTACTAGATCCGATGTATCATTTGCCACAAGTTTGCTTGCCAGATTTATGAAGAGTCCAAGTCAAATCCATTTTGGAACTGCAAAAAGGGTACTTAGATACTTGCAGGGAACAATTGACTATGGCATTTGGTACCAAGCTAGCCCCCATGCCAAGTTAGTGGGCTTTACAGATAGTGATTGGGCAGGATGCTTGGATGATATGAGGAGCAGGCTTTACAGATAGTGATTGGGCAGGATGCTTGGATGATATGAGGAGCACTTCTGGATATTGTTTCATTTTGGGGTCGGGTATAACCTCATGGATGTCGAAGAAACAAGATAATGTGGCACAATCTATTGCGGAAGCCGAATACGTGGTGGCTGCTGAGGCAACAAATCAAGCTCTTTGGTTGAAAAGAATTCTGGATAACATGGGAGAGGAGCAAGGTTTGATTGAGTTATATTGTGACAATAAATCAGCAATTGCTATCACAAAGAATCTAGTGTATCATAGTTGAACTAAGCACATCTCGATTAAATATCACCATATAAGAGAAATGGATGCAAGTGGTGAAATCCAGCTTAAGTACTGCAGCATGGAAGAGCAGTTAGCGGACATATTCACTAAAGCACTTCCAAAATCAAAATTTCAACTACTGAGAGAGAAACTTGGAGTTACTGGGAAAAACATTAAGGAGGAGTATTAAGTGTTAATGTATTTCCCATGCAAATAAATGTATGTGCATGAATGTCTCTTACGATTCATGTATTTGTGGTCAAAGTATTCATTAAATATATATGCATGTATTGTGTACGTTCATCAATCTAATTGATGGCTACACCAGTATAAATAGGTGAAGTCTTCGTAATCACATCTATAAAGGTTTCAACAAGAATTCTCTATATAAAGGAGAGAAGGAAATTACTCCAAATTTTTTCTTGTTGTTTTTGTTCATTATTATCACTAAAATACCAATAGTGAAACATAAATACAGAATCTTGTATCGTTGGGTTGTTAGTTTGTTTTTCTCTCAATGTTGGGTGATGGAGGACTGATTTAAAATATGTTTGGATTGTAATACTTTAAGCAGTTTGAAATTATATTATATTTTGTAACGTTTTTGAAATGCATTTTTGTCGTAGATATAGAAGATGTATTTGCTATGATAGAGTACAAGTATAAATACTATAAGGAAATATTTACAAAAGGTAATGAATTACAATCCATGTTGTGGATCGGTCCAGATACAAAGAACAGATATAACTATTACACTGAGTATAGTTGAGATACATGATTACAAGAACAAATCTAAAACCAAAATAAACACCAAGAGATAAGCAAAGAGAGCACCAGAAGATCCAACACATGGATATGAGGGAGAGTTCAGATCAGCTCTCAAGACTTCGGTTCAGTCCCCTTATCTTCCACAGACCACGACACACAAAGCACCACTTTTGGCAGTGGCTCCAAGGAGCCCAATGGAACACCCCAGATCGAAGCTCACCATTCCCCAGATCTAAGCTCACCCAAACCCCAGGTAACCACCACACTCAAGAAGGAACAAGCAAGCATTCAACACATGAATCTCTCACTTGAAGAGGCTCAAAGATCTCACAAAACAACGGCTAGTTCCTCACTCAGAGAAAAGACCAGGAGAACCTTACTTTTCACTCTCTTCACACTTACCTCTCTCTCTACAAAACACCCTTATATAAGGAACAAACCCCGACCAAGGACAGCCAGCACAGGGCCAAGGACAGCGCCGGAGGAGGTGCGTGGCCATTGCAGGTCAGAGTACTATCATTGTACTGGAGAGAGAGAGAGAGGGGGGGAAGGGGGCGCCGCAGTTTAAAGAGAGAGGGGAGTTTAGGGTTTGTGAGCAGAGACAAGGGGGGGGAATATATATGGACGAGTCAAAGGTCAGGATCAAGGATCAAGAATGGATGGCTAAGATCAAGAGTCAGCTTAAGTGATGGGAGCTGGGCCTGGTCTTCCTTCGAGCTTCAACTTGGGCCGCCAAGGATTAAAGTAATGGCCCAGATAAAAAAACTCAATAGAGCTGGCCCAATAACTTACAATCTATTCCTATTTTAGTGTTCGTCAATGATTCCCGCTAATCAAGGATTCTTTAGAAGGATCCTTAATACGTCCCGCTAAATTGACTTGCCGTCAAAACGCATACGAGGAAGATATTTGGTCAACAAATTAGCAAGTTGGTCAAGAGTATTAACATAGGAGATCGAACAAAGTGTACGTAGATAGTAGTATGTTAATTTCATCCTAAAATGTTGAATAGGATGATGTGCTAAGCGCGTGGCACCCATATTATCACAAAGCACTCGAGCAGAAACTTTGATGGGGAGATCAAGATCATGTAATAGGTGATTTATCCAACAAACTTCAGAGGCCACCGAGGCAAAGGCTGATGGGTGTCGAATTCAACAAATAATAAAATGTATCTAAAGATATAAATTTGAGATAGTAGAGTAAGGTTGAATCCACAAAGATTGATAAAAAAGTTATTTTTTTTGCAAACTTGTTAAAAATAAATAATTGGGGGTTTAGATTTTTGTTTGTAGTTAATAAAATTAAAACAACTAAAATTAACTAAGATGAATTCAATGAAATAAAAATACCTAGCCAAGAAATAAATTAAAGAATGGTTCAAATGTTGATCATCTAGATGCAAGAATTCTATCTTTCTTTCTAAGTTAAATTGGTTGTAGTCGTTGGTACGACCTAATCCTTCCTTAAGGTTTGATAATTAGGATGATCTCTAATTACTATCCTAATTAGAACAATCCTAGATACCATCTTAGAATTTAATTTACTAATTGCATTAAGACTTAGACCCAATTCTAGCAAACAAACACACATGTAGATTTATTTAGACAAGATCGCATATCTTAAAAATAGGAAACTGAAAACCTTTATATAAACAACTGTGCTAATTGCCAGAAGAATCAGAACAATTAAACAGTTACGTATTTAACGTTTCAATTGATGATATGTTATCTTGATAAATTGACAAATGATCTTTTTTGAACAATTTACCAAAACAATAATAAACGATATGCACAAAAGATATATGAATAACAAAAAGAAAAAGAAAGAAAGAACAAGGAAATTAAATTAGATCTCACAATAATATAAGAACCAAAAGTCTTGATTATCTATTGGATAGGAAAATAGAGTTTAGCCCTCCATGGAAAATTGAAATCTTAAAGTTTGAAGCGTAGAATGAAAGTTGAGAATGAAAAGAGGGAATTGAAATCATTTTATCTCAATCTAATAACTACTCCTAATATAATACTAATTGGAAGTTTAAAATATAACTTCTCCAGTCTTTATCCACGACTTCTCCTTTTTGCAATGTTCAGGTGTTAAGCGTGTCCACGCTTATTGTTATTAATGTTGTAGTCTTCGAGAATTGGTTTTTACGAATCAGACTTGAATGTCTAGACATGCCCACACTTAAAGTTAAAACCGACGCAATATTTGCAATCTTTGAGGACTTCACCAAATTTCTTCCAAATAAATTCAAAATGCCTCCAACTTCAATTAAATCATTATCTTACCCTACAAAACACAAAATTTGATCAAATTCAAGGATAAAGGATTAATTGACATCTAAAATGAGGGGAAAAACATCATACTCATAATATACAAAATAAAATATTATCAAAAGCTCGATATTCAACTTCAGTAGAAGACCGTGCAACACCATTCTATTTTCTAAAACGTCATGAGATCGGGTTCGAACCAAGAAAGACAATATAGGCAAAAGTGGAGTTCTCATCCCATGTAGGAGAAGGATATATCGTTAATACTAGATAGCTAGGAGCGCATTTTTTCCTAACCCCACGACAACGATAGTTACCACAGCACAAATCTTTAGATATGATAATGGTTAATTATTGTTGTCTATCTACATTTCTTTTTTAGTGGTTAAGTTTTAGAAAATAATTGGTAATGCTAGTCAATGATTCTCGCTAATCAAGGATTCTCTAGAAGGCTCGTTAAGGGAATGCTTTTAACAATCATTTTGTCAAATCTGTTATCTCTTTTGTGAAGTAATTAAGTAGCGATTTAATGTTTGTGGTTAATGCAATGGGTTCAAGAGTGCTTCATAGATCTACTATGAATATACACAAAAAAGATTAATATCAATTTTACCTATTAACTTAGGTGGTTTGGCAATTTATGATATTAGCATTTTGAGCTTGCAATTTAGGATAATAATTTACGAAACGTAATTGGTTCAAGAGTGTCATGGATCCACTATGAATATACACATATAGAGATTAATATCAAATTTACCCAATAAATTAGATAGTTTGGCAATTTAGGATATTAACTATTTAGGCTCGCAATTTTGGATAAAAACTTGGGAAATTTCATAAATTTAGACAAATTTAAACCCAAAAGCACTAATTGGGACCAAATTGTAATTTAGTAGTACCAATTGTGAAAAACAGAATTTTAAGTTAAAATTAAAATAAATGTAAATTAATATTTTTTTTTATTTAAAATAAATTTTAATAATAGATTTTCAAAAATTTTAATATTCATTTCTACTTTAGATTTTAACCTAAATTGATGTTCATTTTGTATTTTAATTTTTAAATATAATAATTTTGTTTTAATATTAATATTAATTTATTATAAATGTAAATTAATATTATATGTTTTTTAATGAATGTTTTATTAAAAAAATTCTGAAAATTATAAGACACATACATATAATATGAAATATTTAAAATATGTTTCTATAACTTTATTTTCTTAGTCATTCATTTATTTAAAATAACCTTTTAATTTTTCATAAATTTATTATAAGTCTTTCAAGTAATATTAGATTTATTTAATTATTATTTCAAATTTATTATTTTAAATTAATTTGTTAAATTTTCACAGTTTTATGTAATTTTTTCAAATTTTCTATGAATAATCTAAGATGTATTTTCGTAATACAATGGTGGAAAATTATATGAACTTCATCTAATGATCTAAATTGAATATGAATACAATTTCCCCAAGTGCACTGCAGTAAGACTAAAAAATTTGATCTAATCAAAGTATAAGAAAACTATTTTATAGTCAAATTGAGTGAAATACTCTTAATGGAATGGATCTCAATTCATACATGACAACTAAAAATGGCACATGCTCTCATACAACATGGTGGTTCAAGGCGCAGCCATACTCGATTCATGCATTGCACGAACCATACAAAAACACACACACACATGGTTCGTTACCACACAAACACACACCGTTAGTGCATAGCACGAACCACACAAACGAAATTCAATTTGTTTTATATTATTTTCTTAATTTAATTAGGGGTGTGCATTACTCAGTTAAAATAAAATAATTGAACCGAATAAAAAAAAAAAATTCGATTAAAAAATCTGATTCGATTTCAGTTATGAATTATATAAATTTTAATTATTTCGATTTAGTTCGGTCTTAAGAAGAAAAAAAACACCAAAATAATCTCACTTAACCAAATATTAAGGTGTGCATTGGGCTTTGGTTTTATACATGTATACTAAAGTTGTGGGCTCAGAAATAAGACTTGGGCTTGGGAGTTGGGTAACAAAAGAAAAACTTTAGCAATGAGCCCAAAAGAAAAATTTAACAATTCAACATTAATTCACAATTTATAATTCATAAATCTAAGTCAAAATTTCCTAAAATTTGAATTCTAAAATCTGATCAGTTCTTAATTTCTCCTTAAAGACTCAAACTCTAGCTCGCAACAACAGTAGCGACGCAACTCTCTTTAATCACTTAGGCCGATAAATGGACATTGAGGACTCAGGACAAACAACAAAGCAAGTCCAAGATTTCTTCTCCCCTATTCCGAAGTATTTGTTTTGGGAAGCTATTAACACTCTTATATGATTTTTCAGGACGGCTTATGAAGGCTTTCTCACGTAATATCATTTCGTTCAATTGTTTATTGGGATTTCTGTTATTTTCGACTAGAATTTGAAATTGGTAGACAACTTACACTTTAAACATCTTGTATTTCCAACTTTGTTAGTAAGTTTGAAGTTGTTGTTTTAGTTTCAAGAGGAAAAATATGATTTGAAATAATTAACACTTTTATAAAAATATTCAGAAATTTCAGTTAAAATCAAACCGAACCGAATAATTCGATTAGGTTGGTATTCGTTTTATACATCTCTTCGATTCGGTTCAATTTTTAAGAATAATGTAATTCGTTTTAAGTTGTTTTGGTTCGAACCGAACGATGCACACTCCTAGACCCTAAATTTAATGGTGAAAAATTAAATGAACTTCATCTAATGGTCTACATTAATTGAATATGGATACAAATGTCATAGGTGCACTGCAGTTAGACTAAATATTTGATCCAGTCAAAACATAAGAAAATAGTTTTATGTCAAATTGAATGAAATGTCTTGATGAAATGTATCTCAATTCTCATATAGTAATAAAAAATTGGCACATGCATACACACAACATAGTGGTTCATGGCTCACGAACCGATTTATGGCGCACGAACCACACAAGCACACACTAAGACATGGTTCGGTACCACACAAACACACACAGTTCGACATTACATGAACCACACAAACACAATTCGTGCAACAAACCACACAATTGTGCATTATGCGAATCTCACAAATATAGAAACAAAGATCCCTGCATTTTTGTAAAGGATATTTTGTAAAATAACCATTTTGTTTTTTTTTTCCTAGAAAAATGTATTTATTCGAATTTGCCACTTTATATTATCTTATTTCACTATATTATTCATTATCACAAAAAGATTATATATCATACAATAATGGCGATATACACTTTAGTTTTTTTTTTTAATAAAACGAAATACAATACAATATCTAAAAAATTTGCACACTACTACATGTGCACACCTTTATTTTACAAATATTTCAGTTCTATAATCACTGTTATTCCCAAAAGAAAGACAAAAAAAAATAAAAAATCAACTAAAAACAGTCGTGTAAATGTGAATAAATATTTTATAAAAGGTCTATGGACAGAAAACAACCCTGTAATTGGTACCCCCTGGGCAAATGAAAGTGCTGGTGGGATCATCCTCAGGATACGTGAACACATCCCGACACCTCTCCTTAAAAAACCTCGACATATTCGTGGGCCGGCACAGCCCGGACCCGCAGCAATACTGCGTCGTTCTGTAAACCTCGCACGGGTTATGGCAACCCCCGGTCACCCTCAGCTGGGCCGGGCACTCAGCCGTGATGTCGGCGGAGCATCTAATGGGGCGGGTGCAGCCATTGCTGATCGGGGTGAACTCCATGGGCACGTTGAAGCCATGCATGACGGAGATGTCGTAGTAGTCTTCGCGGCTGAAGCTGTTGAGCCCGTACTCGGCCCGGGTGTGGGGTGGGGCCCCGTACGATCGGCACTGGAGCTGCCCGTTGCAGTCGCCGGTCAGGCACGTGCCCCGGCCCGCTGCGTTGAAGGTGCAGTTGGTTCGGGCCCAGATTTTGGCGAGGTTCGGGCCGTCGCGGAAGTTGAGGGTCCACGTCTGGCCGCTCTCGAGGCGGCGCCCTCCGCCGGGGACGGCGGCGGCCCAGAGTGTTTGGGAGCAGTTGTTGTGGATGTTGAAGAGGATGGCGTGGGTGTGGAGGATGAAGAAGAAGGGGAGGAGAATGAGGATGGGTTTGGTGAAGCTCTTCATCTTGTTGGGTTGGGGTGGGTGGGGTGTTTTGGGGGTGGGGGGATGGGGTGTTTTATAGAAAGAGATGGCGTGCTGAAATTTGGTTGGAAAATTCAATTATTTTTATATTTGATGCTATCGTTTTGGATTTGTTCAAGATTTGGCAAACATGGACTTAGCTATCATAGAAGGAGAACCTTCTCAATTTTTACCTTCCCGTTCACACATAACAAGCTTTTGAATCGCGTCAATTTTCTCTTCTAAGAATATCATATAAATCTTCATTTAATTAATGAGAAATACTATTACTTTATTTTATTTTTCTTTGTGGTGGAACGTTGACTATATAATGGAGGGAGGGTCCGGGGCATGCAAATGTTATTTTAATATTATTATTAATAATGTTGTTTTATTTATTTATTTTTGAAATTTCGATAAGAGTACATACATTTTGAATCGTACAAGTTTGTTATTTGGTTTTATAAAGTTTTACCTCTCTTTCTTTGTATACGTTGTAGCCCAAAAACTTATAAATTTTAGAAGTGTTCCTAACTATAAAGTTACTTTTGTTCTTCGTTTTTTTGCAAGATTTCTTCTAGATCTCATGATATGATATTTAATAGTTAGATTGATTAATAGGTTCGGTGATGATAATACCATAAGTGATATAAGAGATTCACATTTTATTATAGATGATAGTTTTGTTACCTTTCTACCACAAATCTATAAATTTGACAAAATTATCCTTTTGAAAAAAATCAAAAATTACTGAGTGATTTATACAATTTTCGTGTAACTCTATGATTTTATAGGGTTACATGAAAATAAATTAAAATTCGTGCAACTCTTATCTATTCTGATTTTATTTTAAAATTAAAAGTCACTAAGTACGCACTGATTTCTGACTTTGTTCAAATGACAATTTTGTTCATTTTCATGATTTGTGGTAGAAAGTAACAAAACTATCTTTGGTGGTAGAAAAATAACACACTATTTGATTTTGTGGTATTTAAGGGCTATAATATGGATTTTTTTAATAATATAACTATTCTAGTTAATATGAATGCAATATAGTCAATATTACTTATAATTAAAATATATATGTATAGTTGATTAAATTATCTCCTAATATTTTTAGGAAACGATGTGTATAGTTCTGATTTTATTTCAACCCAAAAATAGGAAAACGAAATGAAATCGAGATTAAAACAAATAATAGTCAATTATAGTTACTAATTAAAAAAATAAAAAGTCAAACGCATAGCCTCATAGTCTTGCATGCAGCCTCTTTCGTTGTACTTCTAGTACGGACATGTTTCTTCTCGAAGATATTTATTTGAAATAATAATTGAATTAAATAATTGCATTGGTTTAATTGATCAGTTTACCACCACCGTAAGGATTTATCAAATACACGGAAAAACATCAAATACCTCATAACTTCATATTAATTAACAAAAATATCCTGTGGATGTGAGTTTTATTCAAATACAATGAAGGATGAAAATTTCGATTTCGATGGAAATATCGGTATCGGTGGAAATATCACTACATATATTTATCGATATTTTTTCGATAATTACCAATATTTTCCCGACATTCCATTGATATTTACTGATATTTCCATGATATTTCACCGATTTTTCTATAATTTGTACCATGAAACCACATATCGAAATCGATATCTATATTTTGCCAATATTTATCTATATTTTTCGGATATTTCTTTATCATGTGAAAAAATGAAAATATCGGAAATATATCAATTGCACCCCATTTTTTATATCGGTCGCATGAAAAAATGGAAAAATGGAAAAAATATTGAAGATATTTTCGGATATTTTCATCCTTGAATATAATCATTGTTCATTTTCTTTCAAATTACATTAATGTGCTTAAATTAACTAAGGTTTCTATACATTCAGATTATTAGATAAATTTGATTCTGCCATATTAATATCTTTCTCAAAAGAACAAAATTTGCTTTCATGATTTCAATAATTAAGTTCAATCTAAACTGAGGTTCCTATTATCTAATTAACTTCAAGTTTTAGAGTAGCTCTCTCATGTACCAGTTGCATGGATTTAGGATTCATGCATAATTGGTATCCGACCTGAATTCATGCATTTTATATATTATTTTTTTATTTTATTTTTCGATTGAAATCTCGCTACATAAAGGTAACACTAGTTATACATAAAGTATTATTACATCTACATAAATATATTAGCTCATTTTAATTGAAATTCGGATCCATGCAACTTATATATAAGTTTTTTGTTTGTTTGTTTTCACTGAAATCTTGCTACATAAAGGTATCACAAATATTAAATAAAAATATCACTAGTTGTACATAAAGGTATGACTACATCTACATAAAGGTATTACCTCATTTTAATTGAAATATAACGTAAAAGTATTACTTGTATTAGATAAATGTATTAAGAAAATAACATAAAATATATATTAACACATCAACTTAAAGGTATTAATACATAACTAAAAGGTATTACATGTCTATTTAATATAATGTAAAAGTACAATTAACTTAACATAAATGTATCACTATCATAACTAAAAGACATTACATGTCTGTGTAATATAATGTATATAGGGGTACAACTAACATAACAATAAAAGTATTGCTAGTATAACAAAATAGTTCTGTTACCCTACCCGCCGTGGGCACATTAATATATGTGCCCACGACTAACTTGTCAGATATCTAGTAAACTTATTAATTTTACTTTTCATATAATCAGGGGATGAGATCATTACACATAATCGTCGTCATTTAAAAGTTGCCCACAATGAGCATTTTATCATTTTTCTTATAACTAAAATGTATGACTAACATAATTGAAAGGTTTTACATATTTGTTAGAATACGAATACACAAAAACGAATTGGATGTGGACACCTGGGCGTTTGGAGGTGTGTGTGAGCGTATTAGAGTGCATGCAGACACATATATAATAAATGGTTTGGATCGAATTGACCTGGATTGCATGGATTTAGAATACATGCATTAGACGTATTTATTTGTGGAGGTTTTAATACTTTGTCATATATATAGATGGTTTATTTGATAGTTTTTCATATATATATATATATATATATATATATATAGATGGTTTATATTGAAATTTTATTAAAATATACATAATGATAATGCACAATCTATAAAGATTCTTTTAGAGTTAATTAATTTAGTATTGTAGAAGAGAGAGGGTAACTGCTGCTGAGGAGACTTACTAAGGATGGAGGAGCAAACCAACAATCTCTGAGCTAAGCAGTCTGAGAGATTTTCAAAGATACAAGTCCAGATGGAAGCTCAAGCTCACGAGCAAGAGAGGATGAATCAGCGCCTTCAACGAGCACTTACCATGTTCGGAGGTGGCACCTTCACGAGTTCTTCAAGCACAGGGATCAGCAGCTCCAATTAACCTTTGAAATCAGGATGACGAGAAGGACATCGAAGGGTCGGATGAGGCCACTGATTAGACTTTTTTTTTATTATTATAAACAATTTTTTTTTGTAAACAAATTTTAATGTTCTTGTATTTTATTTTTATAATTTTTCATTTCATATTGTTCTTAATTTTTAGTAATAATACATATTTAGAATATTTTTTGTATTTTAGAATTAAATAAAAAATAATATCCAAATATTACTGATTGATTCATGTCCATCGATAATTTTTTTTCAAGAATTACCAACATATCGGTATTTGTGTGGAATGTTTTTAGTAGTGAAAAAAATATATCGGTATTTGTGTGGAATTTTTCACGGAAATTTTCCACATTCCGAGTTTATTTCCATCGATAAATACATTGTCGACGGAAGTTTCTAAAGGCAAATTACCGACGGAATATTTTTTCCGTCAACAAAATGTTACCAATAAAAATTTTCATCGTTAAATATGTCAATTATATGATTAGCAGTGGAATTTCCCGAATTGCGGACCGAAAGTTTTGTAATGCGACTCAAACATGAAAGACTACCTATATTTGGATACAAAATTATATTTTGTACCCACACACAATTGCAAAGTAATGAACTTGTAAATCAAAGATTACCAAGTTTTCGATCAACTCATGTCCATTGGAGAACTCAAATATTTCATTCCTTCAATCGTGTGTGTCAATTTTCACACTTTACCAACACCTACTCCAACAAAATATATATTTACAAGGACTATGTTATATAAATGTGTGTGTCAATTTTACATACCGTTTCTCGACTATGGAAAATATAATTTACTGAGTCGTATAACACTAAACATATATACCCCAAACTTTTTACTCAAAACAAAACCGCAATTCTGTTTTGTTTTTGTTTTTTTTTTCCTTTCACTTTATAATATTAAAATCTATCTATATATAATAATAGAACTATCTATAAATATATGCTAAATGATTTTCACGTCTATGAGTTGTTATATTTGGAAACCTGGAATTAACTACCTTTGGAATCTTAAGGTTGTGCTTTTTTGAGAACATATTTAATGGAAAGATATTAGTTAGAAAATAAAGAAAATCAAAAATTTTGATTTTTAATCTTTTCAAAGCAAAAAGTTCTTTCTTTTTTCTTGGGTGAAGGGCGTGTTTTGGGAGATGGATCGGTTGCAAGAATTAAGAAAGGAAGATGATGATTTTTTTAACTAAATTTCTTCATTTAATTTTGTTATTAATGTAGTATGATGTATTAGTTTTATGAGTTGCACTCATGTGCACTTGATGCATTCATACACGCGGGTTAGGTCCGGGTCAACTCGGATCCGAGCCTTTTTTATTAATTTTTTATCTTTACATTTATACTATGTTAGTCATATCTTTATGTTATATTATCATATGTTTATGTTATTTTATTCCTATCTTTATGTACAAATATCATACATTTATCTAATACTTTGACTTCAAAAAAAAAAAAAACCAATTTCACCACATACATATATACATTTATGTGATATCACTTATACCTTTATATCAACATAGTCATACATTTACGTAATATATAAAGGTACAACTAGCATAACTAAAAGATATATATAACATAATTAAAAGGGTATGAAAGATTAATATGTCTGTCTAAAAAATATGTTAAGATACAACTACCATTACTAAATGTATGACTAACATAACTAAAATATATGACTAACACTACTAAAAGGTATGACTAATGTAAATGTATGACACCTAGGAGCATGTTTGGGTGAATTTGTGTGTGACCTAGTGGCTACTAAAAGGTATGACTAACATAACATAAATGTAGGACACCTAGTAGCATGTTTGGGCTAATTTGTGTTCAATCTGGTGGCACATGTGGGCGCATGGCAGCGCGTGGTGGGCCGGGTCAACTCGAGTGCACAAACCCTAATCCGTGCATCAGGTGCACAGGAGTTTTTAACTAGTTTTCTCTTTTTTATTTGTAATTTTAATTATAATTATTGGTCTCAAGTGGTTCAGAGGTTCATTCACCCCCCTTTGAACCTCTGTCGATTTTTGAAAATTTGTTCGAACTTGCGGCACTGTATTTTATCACAAAATAAAAGACAGAATATAGTACAACATGCTGGGCGAGAGTGCAACTCAGTTTACTATACCCGAGTTCTTATGCAGCAAAAACAAATTTTTTTGACAGAGTTTCTTTTAAAAACCTTTTCTAAAGGATGATTTTTTGGAAGCTTTGAATGTAGAATGATATGATATAGAATGCAGCACAAAATAATCACAGAGATGCTAAGAGCAAAAGATAAACACACAAGGTTTACAGTGATTCGAATGTAGTGTAATCTTTCTACATCCACTCTACTCCTTCTTTGAGGAGGAACTTCCTTAAACATGATTGATTTACAGGACTCGATCGACCTTACAATCTATCAACCTAACAAGTTTTTCACTTACTAGGATTCAGCTTCCACACAGGTTGCTTGAATCAAACAGATTGACCCATACAGGATCCTATTAACTCACATAGAGTTATCGTCTTAACAACTTAAGACAAAACACTCAACAAGGATCTAAATCCTATCAACTGAGGACTTCACTAAAACAACCTAAGCACATAATACAAAGGTTAAAAGTATATTGGTTTTTCTTCAACTGGTGCTTAAAGCAACCTTGATGACTCTTGAACTTGATGGTTTGAAGGTTTGACTACTTCACTTGGAGGTTAAGTGACTGAAAAATTAGAGAGTAGGGAACTTGAGAACTTGTTCTTGTGAGAGCGTATGAATTCAGAGTATCAGTTTTTCAGTACTTGCTTCAGTCGACCCTTCCTCTATTTATAGATGCAAAAAATATGTTTGTTGAAGAGAGACACATTTCATTTGAATTTGAATCCTCTTCAATTGTCTTTGAGCTTGCATTAATTGTCTCTGAAATTCCGAGAATGATTTTCTTGTCTTGTTCTTCAGGCCATTTAATACGGTTGTACTAAGCTGCAGGGTTGTTGCAGACTGTCGGTCTACGTGTCAGCATAACACTTGTTCTTGGTATTGCTCAATCACTTTGTCTCTACTAGCTATTTTTTACAAGATCTTTTCTCGGACAGCAGTGATCTTTCTCGTACTGCATTGTTGTGCATGAATGTCTATTCTTGCTTCTAGTCTTCTTTCAGCTTTAGAATATTGTGCCAGTTTACTGCAACCTGCCACTGTAATGCAGTTTTTTGTTCGTCTTGTTGTATCCATTGTGTTTGTTGTCTGCTACATTAGACTGCTTACAATATGCAAATAATATAATATACTATTGTATCCAGTAGTAGCTTTCCTGCTACATCCGACTGCCAACAGAAACTTCATTGTACTGAATTTTAGAAATTCTTCATTCTTCAGCTTCGATTTTTAGGACTCAAAACTATTCTAAACTTTCCCTTAAACAAAGAGAAAAATGGGGTATTCTAATTTCCTATTACAATACTATATATTTTATCTCATCAAAATCTAAACATAAATTTCCTAATAATTTTCCCATTTTTTATGATGACAAAACATTTACATTATCAAAGGATTGAGAGGATACCTCATCATCTTCATCTTCACAATCTTTAACCATCAGACATAGTAATGCTTCTTCATCAAAGGTAGAGTTGTCACTGTCACTCTCCAATGAGCTTTGTTCTTTTGACTCTTCTTTGGATCAGCTTGTTGCTTTTAGTATTTCAGCTTCACCAAGAAGTGCTCTCAGCTTTTGTTTCCTATCTTTCCTCTTTTCTCTCATATGCTTTTTTTCTTCTTCTGGATATTTGTGCACTTAAGGATAAGGAAAGTTTCTTGCATAGTGACCTGGTTTCCTGCAGTTGTAACATAGGTCAAAAGAGACTATATTAGATTGTGCTCCTTTATTTACCTGTGGGGTAGGGGATTCTTCTTGAAATTTTTTCCTCTTTTGTTGATTTTTAGAAACTTCTTGAACTTCTTCAAGAGAAGTGTCATTTCTTCTTCTAAATCTTCTGCATGCAAGTCCTTCTGCTTGCTGCTACTTGAAGTTGTTGTATCTTTGGATCTTGCAGTGAGTGTAGTGACTTTAGTGTTTGATTTTTCAGCCTCTAACTTTCTTCTGTTGATGTTGAACTCAAATGGTTTGAGGTCTGAGAATAGGTCAAAGGTACTCATTGTCTTCAGATCCATTGATACTCTCATGGATGTGGTTTTGCTATCCCATTCACCAGGTAGTGCCCTAAGTACTTTGAGATTTTTCTCCTTCTGGTTGTAGTATTTTCCCAGAGATTCTAGCTCATTCACAATAGATGTAAATCTTAAGTCTAGTTCTTCTAGAGATTCTTTGGGCTTCATCTTAAACAATTCGAATAGTTGGATTGCGGTGGATATTTTGTTATCCTTTACCAGTTCAGTTCATTTACAAATATGTTCTAGCTTTTCCCAAATTTCTGTGGCAGTTTTGCATGTCTTTACTTTGCTAAACGTTCTTTTGTCCAACATGAGAAACAATACATTCTTGGTAACATTGTCTAGATTGGCTCTTTTTCTATCTTCAGTAGTATACTCATGTCTTAGCTTAATCAAGTACTCAGCAGGTGGTGGTGTTCTCCTATAATCAGGTATTCCAATTCTAGTTGTTGCTGCAGGTGGTGCACGTGCAAGAGGAGGTCTAGGGCCAGCTCCATCACCACTTTTATTGATTACTACTCCTTCAATTGTTGTTTTTACCTCAACAATTATTGTCACTGATGTGTTGTAACTGTTTCAGCTTCAGCTCTTTCTCTTTCTCTTTGTTCTCTTTCAAGAGTTGGATTGGGCTTAGTGATGATTAGTGGTCCTTTAGTATGACATACCACATTTCGTCATGCATAGTAGTGACATGTGTCTTTATTCTAATCTTTCAGTTGTCATATTCCTCTATGGAAAACATAGGTAGCTTGTGATGTGAGAGATCCATGTTATGTTACAGAATGAGTTTTGGAAAGTAGAGAATGGAAATAGTTTCACAAAAAAAATGGGTAAATCTGTGTAGGTGACCAGATAAGTTGGCTTTGAACCCAACTCCCTCTGATACAACTTATTGGTCCCAAGTGGTTCAGAGGTTCCGAGGGGTGTAAATGAACCTCAATCAATTTTTGAAAATTTGTTCAAACTTGTGGTGCTGTATTCTATCACAGAATAAAGGACAGAATGCAGTACAACATGCTGAGTGAGAGTGTAGCTCAGCTTACTGTACCAGAGTTCTTATGCAGTGGAAACAAAAACTTTTGACAGAGTTTCTTTTGAAACCTTTTCTAAAGGATGATTTTTGGGAAGCTTTGAATGCAGAATGATATGATATAGAATGCAGCACAAAATAATCACAGAGATGCTAAGAGCAAAAGATAAACACACAAGGCTTATAGTGGTTCGAAGGTGGTGTAATCCTTCTACGTCCACTCTACTCCTTCTTTGAGGAGAAACTTCGTTAAGAATGATTGATTTACAGGACTCGACCTTACAATCTATAAACCTAACGAGTTTTTTACCTACTAGGATTCAGCTTCCATACAGGTTGCTTGAATCAAACAGGCTGACCCATACATGATCCTACTAACTCATACAGAGTTATCGCCTTAACAAATTAAGATAAAACACTCAGCAAGGATCTAAATCTTATCAACTGAGGACCTCACTAAAACAACTTAAGCACACAACACAAAGGTTAAAAGTATATAAGTTTTTCTTCAACTGGTGTTTGAAACAACCTTGATGATTCGAATGCTTGACTGCTTCACTTGGAGGTTGAGTGACTGAAAACTTAGAGAGTAGGGAAATTGAGAACTTGTTCTTATTAGAGCGTATGAATTCAGAGTTTCAGTTTTTCAGTACTTGCTTCAGTCGACCCTTCATTTATTTATAGATGCAAAAAATATGTCAGTTGAAGAGAGACACATTGCATTTGAATTTGAATTCTCTTCAATTGTCCTTGAGCTTGCATTAATTGTCTCTGAAATTTCGAGAATGATTTTCTTATCTTGTTCTTTAGGCCATTTAATGCGGTTGTACTAAGCTACAGGGTTGTTGCAGACTGTCGGTCAACGTGTCAGCAGAACACTAGTTTTTGGTACTGCTCAATCCCTTTGTCTTTACTACCTATTTTAATATAATAAAAAAAATTCAAAATTAAAAAAGGAAAAGAGTGAGATCTTTTGAGAAAATAATTTAAAAAAAAACCCTTTCGATATAATTGTTTGCTCTACAAGTGGATTGAATACAAGATTACGTATTTTAATAATTTTATTTAGAATTTAGATAGAAAGAGATTTTAAGTGTTTGATAAGCAGATATATTTTTACTTGAATTTGAGATAATTAAGTTATTTGCGTTGGTTAGACCAAAAATTTATATATCTATCTATAGTTATGAGTACTAATAAAATATTTACTCATTACTATTTTTTAATAAATTACATATTATATATATAACCTTACAAAAAAATTATATTTATTAATCTTAGTACTTAAATTTATATCGATTTCAATACACATAACATATTTTTAGGATTTAAAATATTTTTAAAAAATTGCTACTATTTAATATTATGATACAATAAGTTTTTTATGGCACTAAATTTAATTTATGATGTTTTTTTATATAATTAATGAGTGTACCAAAGTTGTAAAATTGGTCACTTCTATTTGCCTCATATTTTGATTATAGACTGTTCAGTTTGTTGTTTAACATATTTGTGCAGTTGTTTATATTCTTTTGAATTTGAAAATTATAATATTATCAAATTCAGTTTTTTAGAATGATATGAATATAAGATTAAAATATCTTAATAATTTAAATATTTAAAATATTATAAATTCATGTCATTACATTATATTATCAAAAATTTTGAAATATTAAATATTATATAACAAATCATGCAACTCAGGATCCAGCTGGTAATTAAAAACAAAATGGTGCATTAAGAAAAAAACCAGGGCGGTGGTAGTTGGATTAAACTATAGTTTTTTCGAAGGCAATTATTTCCATAATCTTGACTGAATTAAATTCTATTTTCATACATGGGGTTACAATTTTCCATGAAAAAGACCACGATGGTGGTAGATGAAGGTTTACTTTTCTCTATTCAAAATTTCAACTATGCAAATTATATATAATCAAGAATTCAAACAAATATTGGTGTTCAAGTTAACAAAAAAATTTATATGAAACAATTTCTATCAACCACAACTTAAACTCAATTTTACAAATTAATCTTTAATTATCTTGTGAATTATAAATTGTGTATTGACACATCTTATATGATCAAATTGTGAAATAGTCGCCCAAAAGTTTTTCTTTAGAATTAATAAAAAATGGATCCAAAAGTTTTACTATATGAGAGCGAAATCAAATTCTTAAAAAATATTTTTTTATTTTTTTACATATTATTATTGATTTATGGCGATACATGATTTCTCTCTCTCCCCGAATTCAACGCGCATGGAAAAAGAGCACCACAAATAGTAAAGATAAAATATAAAATGTATACTAGATAGAATTTTAAGCAAATACATACATAAATTTTCAAAACAAAAATAACTTTTGAATTGAAATGATGAGCTACAATTAGAACATTAAGGTAACATTTTGAAAAAAAAAAAATTATATATATATATATATATATATATATATATTCATTGGACAAAGACAATTAAATACAAAAAAAAATAAAAAAAAATTGAATATTTGGCTGAGAATCGAATATGTGAGTGGAAAATATTTTATAAAATAATGAAATCCCTAGTTAATTTATTGAAAGAAAAACTTATTATATAGTTTTTCAGCTTTTTTGTTTCATGAAAATTCGTAAATCTTGGGCCAAAAGTCTAACGGTAGACTGGTTAGGGCTTTATAATTTCGCTTCTTGGGCCAAGCCTGTATAAGATGATAGCTAAATACATCATGGACCCAATACTAATGTCATCCAGCCCAATCAATGTATCAGAACGACAAATTTTTTTTTTTTGGATCCTAATTTCATCCAGCCCAATCAATGTATCAGAACGACAAGTTTTTTTTTTTTTTTAAATTAAGAAATTGCTACATGATTTCACTATTTTTTGGGTTACTTTACAAAAACACAATTTTTTTTTCCAATGGCAATTATAATAAAATTTTCTAAAAATGCAAAGAATACACGAATTTTTGGATGTCTTGTAAATTGAAGCCCAAATAGTTTTTTGACGGTAAAATTTTCAACCGCCAATTTATTTTTTTAATTTTTTAATAAGCTATTTGGTGCTCAGACAGTGAGACACGCAAAAACTTGTAACCGTCAAAAACTCAATTCATACTTTGAGGTTTTTTTTTTTTTTTTTTTTTTTCAGGATTTAGTTTTTTTTTTTAGTTACGACTACGTAGGGGAACTTGAACCCGATGTGGATTATTCAAGAATCGAAGTTGATTTGCTTTATAAAAAGAAGATATCAATGAACTTCTATGAAATGGTTTAAAAAAATTTCAGTTGCTATAAAGATATGACTGATTTAGCATATCTTAGTGACGGATCTTGTATGTGTTCTTAAGAAAAGGAAGAAAATCAGGAGAGAGAAAGTGTGTTTGACTTTTTCTCTCTTTTGTTTTGATTTATCTCCCCCAAAATCATACATTAACCAAGGAGTGTGTTTATTATTATTTAATTTAAATATTTATTCATTGAGATTTTGTAGTGTGTCTATTAATTTATTACTACAAATTATCTCTATTTAATTAATTTTTTCAAAATAAATATCTTTTTTTTAAAAATTAATATTATATATATATACACATATAATATTACCTTTCGAATATATAAAATTATGAATACATGTCATATATTAAGTGGTGTTGATACACAATATGAGAAAGTATTATAGAATTTCATAAATTTGAGACTTAATCAAATATTTTATTTTATTATTATATATATTAGTACAACAATTCAATAAATATATCTTTTTATTTGAAATTTAAGTTCAATATATGTATTATTGTTACTTATAATATTATATAAAGTACTAGATATTTTTTTCAATTTTTTTTACAAATTTTTAAATTTTTTTGCGTAAAAACCGATATATCCACCGATATCGATATATCCGTCGATATCAAGGTACCGATATATCCGTCGATACCGATATTTTAGTCCTTGCATTAGACTAATTACAATGAAGGGATTTTCTTTTATGCTTTACAACTTGTAACTTGTTCATTGAGGGTTACCCTCCATATCATTTACAGTATCCATTGTAAAATTTCGGATTTGCCCTCAAAACCATACATGAATTTACAGTTCTACCCCCAAAATTCTACAAAATTTCTGATTTGTCACTTTATATGTCATTTGAGATCAATAAATCTAAAATAAAATTAGAATATGCTAGTTCGTTTGGATGTTCGGTATAACTCAATCTTAAGCAACTACATCAATGTTCTTAGACAATGTATTAACCATTTTTTATTATTAAAACTATAAAAGGTATGTTCTTGACACAAGCTCCAATGCATTTGTTCTCCTTCAAGAACATCACTCTTAGATTAAAAAAAGCATTTCCTATAAACAAGAACTCATAGCACTAATAATAATTATTAATATTTTATAACTAAAAACAAAAATATGAAATGTTAATTGATGTGAGTGTGTGCTTTTAAAATGAATATGTGTCATGTGGACACATAATTGATATTTTAGGATTTGTAGTCGTTGATTATTTGTAAAATAACTTTTGTAATTAACCTTTGTTGGCAAATACAAATGATAATTACGTAGTACTTCAATCAATCTGTAGTGTTTGAATATTGCAAGCAGTTTATTGTTAATTGTTAGATTTTTGCAGAGTCGATTTTTGGAAGAATTTACAGTTCAATTTCACCATTGTTTGCTCCAGCATAACATTTGCGACTGCATTTCTAGGTAATTTTTTAACCAAGGATGGGTAATGCATTTTTTATTATTTTGATTCCACGCATTTTGATCCACTATTTGGTTTGTTTTTAAAATGATTTGGTGCATATCCGAAAATTCCTAGGTGACCAATTCTCAGGTAAAGTCTTTTAACTTTTTATTAAAATTCTTTTCTTTTTTCTGCTTCATTATTTGTTACTTATTCTACATATCAAAACTGATTGTAATTCAATTTGCATTACTCATAATGTTGTTTGTTTGTTACAAAAAAATTTCTTTGCTTATTTGCTTGTTTCAAAATCAACTTGATTTTAAAAGGTCAATTATGGCTAGATTTTTTCTATTGAGACTTTGTTGTTTGCTTATTTGCTTGTGTCAGAATATTTTTTGTTTGTTCATTTGCTTGCTTATGTGCTTGTTTTGCTTATTTGCTAGATTTTTTTCTGTTGAGAGAATTTCAATTTTATCAGATGCAGATTTCATTGTAAGAAAATTAGATATATAATGATGATAATCTAAATTTCCTGGGAAGTGTTGTTTCTATATAGTGGAGCATTAGAAGAACGATTAAATATATTTTGTTTTTCTTTTGGAATGATTTATAGAAGCTTGTCGATTTAGTTTTTTTTTTCTTTTTTTTTTTTTCTATTATGATGGTTTATTTGAATGTGGGTTGATGCTTTTGGAACGTAATGGGTGGACATCGTCTTTGTTGATTGGATGTATATGAATTACAATTTTGATTAGGATTATGTCTGGGTTTTTTTTGACTGTAAAGTGTGTTAATATTTGAAATACGAACTTGTAAATTTGTACTTCTCTATGTCTAGTTAATATCTTGGGTAGAAAAACCAAATTAACCATACCATGCTTATTTTGGATTATCTTCGACAAAATTGAACAATATATAAATACAACTTTCGAATCAGAATTGATAAAGCAAATGTACCTAGTATGATTTTGGGTATTGTATTGTTTCATTTTGAAACATAAATTGTTATATTGCTTTAGAACTACAAATTTAGATACTGAAAGTTCTAGTTTGGAATTCTATTGAAAATCACATGTAGTAGTAGGCTAGTAGCTTGGAGAAGTAAATATGGAAAAATAAGTGCTTTGGCATCTTCACTGGAATTATGAGAAGAATATTAGAAACCCGATTTCAAGCATCTTCAAATAGGTAGTTCCGATTTTTGTTAGTAGGAGAAGGTGCTTAAGGTGCTGGAGCGTTTGTTTCGTGAACATGGCTTCCCTCTATTTGAAATATACAAATTCGAAGAGATACGTGCTTCACACATAGCTAAACATTGTCATCAAATCTAATTGTGGTCCAAATCACATGAATTCAATGTTATGGAACACTAGATAATCTTTCGATTTGCATTTTTGCTCACTTGCACTCTCGTTTTGTTTCATTATCCTTTGGAAAATTGTTGGTAGAATCTAGCTACTATATTGTGGTATATTCAAAATTGCAACTCACAAATTAATAAATTACATAAGAGAACTAGATGAAAGAATGAGAATTAGAGAGACCATATGCTAAAGAATGATATATTATTTCTTGAAAAATGAATGACTTAGGGAAAAGCTCCTAATTTTTACTATTTGTATCTAATTTACAAGGGTAAAGAAGACAATCTATCTAATATTAAAATTCTAACTGCATGAAGCACCCAAGTCCATTTTGAAAATATCCACATCTTTTCTGGACTTCATGGATCATCGGCTTGTGGCCCATATCTGAAGAGCATAGGAATCCTATATATATTATTATGTGTTTGCCTATGTTAACAAATATTCAGTTTTTGGTTGTCATTTCCAGTGTTAAGACTCTTGTGACTTGCCTCATTTTCAATGTTTGAAGTTGATTTTTCTAAGATTCACTTTTATAAATATAATTTATTGTTAGATACCCTTGCAAATGTTAGCACGATACAATATACTTAAACATTGCAATATACATGCCCACGATACAATTAATCATTGAAGAGTAAATAAATTTGTTGTTGTCAAAATGTTCGCGTCCAGGATGCAGCAAACGTCGTGTTGCAGTGTTGTGTTGCAGAATGCAATGCCTGAGTGTTTTTTGACCGTTTCTTATTTTTGAACGGACCATTAACTTGCATTAAAAAACCCGTTTTTGGGTAGTAAATTCTCATCAATTTCAGGTGTAACCCTTCATGTTGGAGACCTATATATAGGGGTCATCATGCATCGTTTAAGATACGAAAATTCAAACTCTTGCATTATTTCCATCCTTGCATAAGGCTCGATTCTTAAGCACCAAAAGTTCGCCGAAGCTCTCGAGATTATGGTGCTACTTCTCTAAACACGAAGTCGTTTTATCTTTGGGAGACAATATGCGCGAACCAATGAGCACTACCATGTGCGTATCTCGTTCTAAGGAAAGAGGACTTTTCCTCGACTCGACTTGCAACTTATTGTCATGGACTAGAAATTTGTAATAAGTCACGTTTTCTATTTCTTGTTTGTTTTGTTTTATCTGACGAGTTTGTCCATTGTTGAGTGCTATTAGCCAACACTTCATACATAACTCTATATAAGTAATTTGCATCAAATTGGTAGTTATTCATTGTAGTAGAGCCATCTTTATTCAGCATCAACACACTGAAGTTAAAGACAACAACCATTGTTATTACCGACGACAGCAAGTGGAGCTATTCCCAATTGGCCTCAATTTGTTTGAACTTCCTTTTCACAACAACTTCCCAAACTTTTGTTAATCAATTTAATTATGTTTTTCAAGAACAACTCGAGAATTTGAGGAGCACGAAAAGGGAAAGTGTAAGGATGACGTCTTGGAGTTCAACTAATTAAAGCTTACATATTAATCATGCATTTTAATTTTAATTTAAAATTAATAAAATATCCTTCCCAACAATTCATAAATAAATTCTTAAGTTGTTATAATTGTCATTTACTAACATTATACAAACCTTCAAACCAAACAAAAATTAGAAAAATAAATTAGCTTTGAAAATTTATTAACGCTCAATCCAAACATACAAATGAAGTTAAACCAACAACTCAACACTCAAATAAAAAAAATCAAATCACTGCCTTATGAACTGTTAAAACAATAATATCTTACTGCATTTAACTAATTACTCATCCCACAATCCAAACATGCCTTTAGAGTTCATACACGAAAAATGTAAGAAATTAGGTTGTATAATTCTTTTTTTTCTAAATTCGGATTAATCTTTGGGGATTTATAAATAAATTATATCCGATTTTACTACAAAACACATCTTTTGGTAGTTGACCAGTTAGGCAACAAGACACATCAGCAGAAAAAACTTTGAAAGCCAATTGAGGTCAAAGTTGCTACTATATGTATAAGGTCATGTTATTTTTCAAAACAATGAAAAATTTAGTTAAAATAACAGTTTCATTAAAGGTTGTTATTTTTTTTCGATTGGAGAATATGAAATGACATTGTTTTCTTGGCATTGATTTTTTTTTTTTTTAAATCAGTGTGGCAGCTGACGTCCCCAAGCATGTCATCCAATTTTTTTCCAAAACTAACCGAAGTCAATATGTCTACTATGTATATAAAATTATTTTATTTTAATTAATAATGAAAAGTTTGGTTCAAATGACAATCCAACTAAAGATTGTGATTTTTCTGACAATTAACCCATTTTTTTTATGATTTTTAAAAATGTTAAATATCAAATTTGAAATGTTTACAGTTTGGTGTATTTGAGTTTTTTATATTAATTTGTAGTAATATCGACTATAGTTTAAAGAAAATGTGTTCTAAGTTAAAAATTATACTTAAAAAAATCACAAAGAGGAAATAAAAATAACAGTAAACAAAATTATAAATAAGAAAATTATTGATGTCACGCCCCGTTTTTCATTCTTAAAAATTATCAGAGTTTTCGTTGTGGGCGTGAAGAAAGAAGGGGAAGAGATGTGCATGATATAAAACAGAAACCTTTGGAAACAGAAAACATACGATTTTTTTTTTTGCATAAACAAATTCTCGGCATCTAGCCAAAATAAAACATTGCAGCGGAAAAACATCAGGATCCATTATCCATAGGATTTACGAAGTTATACTTACAAAACGAGAATTTTATAATCGTTATGTGACAAAAGACAGAATATAAAAATATCCAGATAGGGCACCATCTCTCTCTCTTTAAAGCTCAACATGATCATCATCTCCTGTAACATGAGTCGTCTCCTGTAGTGTGAGTACAGAATAGGGGTGAGTGCGTTGAATACACTCGTGAAGATACTTTCCAAGTTTTTAACAGTTTATTAGTAGGTATAACAAATCAAACAAATTCAAGTTTGGCAAATAGACACAGCATATAGAATGCATAGCACATAATTCGGATCCTTTATGAACACGTTGTCCCATTAGAGCTCATATCTGCAGCAAGGGCGGGTACTCCCCATTGACCCCAGGTGCGGGTACTCCCCGACGGGTATCATTGTTCCCTCGTAATATGAAAGTAGACCTTCGTCCATTCAACATGAATTGGACCTTTGTCTCTTCATATAAATCTGGACTTTAGTCGTTTCACAAAAACTCAGGTGCAGATATTTCCCGTCTTATCCCTACAAATCTCAGGTGCGGGTATCACCCGACTTACCCCTATAATAACCATAACCATGCATGGACACATTAATCATAACATATAATCACAGCACATAAGGTTCAACAATTCATTTAATATCAAGTTCATAAGCATGCGTTAATTTATCATCGTAGTATGTTAAATACCGTAGCGTATAATTATAAGAGTTTAGAAGTTACCCCCACTTTATTCGGTGGTTACCATGTGAGTAGCGAGTATCAAATATCGAGTATCACAAAGCTCAATCCAACTGGTAGCCTACACACGTTACAATGTTTCTTAGATCCTTAATATATTAAATACGTATAATTAAAGGTGTAGACGGTGTTGGAGAAGGTACGATCGATAAAAACAAGACAGAACGGTAGATCTAAAGATTGAGGTTGAAGAAACAAGAGTGGATGTTCAGTTTAATAGGTTGAGATGAGAAAGGGTAAGATTTGGGTCGCAACGAAAAAAGAATGAGCTCAATCGGAGTTGAAACGAGCTCAAACGGAGCATTTTAAGATGGAGGGGTATTTTGGTAATTACGGTCAAAAGGTGAGGAAGAGGGAACGATTAGGGTTGCTACGGAAGAAGAATGAGCTCAATCGGAGTTAAAACGAGCTCAAACGGAGCGTTTTAAGATTGAGGGGTGTTTTGGTAATTTTGGTCAAAAGGTGAGGAACAGGGAACGATTAAGGTTGCTACGGAAGAAGAATGAGCTCAATCGAAATTAAAACGAGTCAAACGAAGCGTTTTAAGATTAAGGGGCGTTTTGGTAATTTTGGTCAAAGGATTGACTTTGACCGGGACCCCCAACTCCCGGTCAATGGCATCTCGTCGTCGACGACTCGATGATAACGTACGACGGAAAAAACGGGATTCATATCGAAAACACGGCGCCGCGCGCGCTTCCTGTCTCCCGGCGCCGTGTGCCCAACTCGCCCGGTATCTCCCGGCGTCGTGTGCCAAGCACGCCCGACGTCTCCCGGCGCTGTGTGCCCAGACCAGCCCCTCAATCGTTTTCTCCCCCCCAAATTCCGGCCATAGCCGGCGACCTCCCATCGCCGGCTACACCACCTGACACGGCGGCGCAATGAGGCGTCGTCCCAACACTCAACTCCGGCCGGCGACCTCCCATCACCGGCAACCAACAGCCCAAAAACACACACACTATCACGTAAAAACACACACACACCAGCCTACACACACATCCACTTTCCACCACCACTTCTGGCCCCGGCGGCGGCGCCACCACCCCCAACTGATAGCCCGACATCCCGGGAAGGTCAGCCACCACTCCGGCGTAGGAGGAGAGAGAGAACCGAGGAGAGAGAAAGGGTAGAAAAACTAGGGGTTAGGGTTTGGAGGCGGTTTTTCGCCGTTTTCCGGCGAACGAGAAATTGGAATTGAAATCCGAAATCTATTCTAGACTCGTCTCGACGAGACCTACATTCTATGTGAAAATCAGCCGAAACCGACAAAGTTGAACCGGTGACCAAAAAACAGAAAATCGAGAGAGAGAAGGGAGAAGAGAGAAGAGAGACTTGCGTGTTTTCGTCGATTTCGCCTCGTTCGGAAAAACGGTGATTTTTGAATCGAAAACATCCCTATTTATAGATTTCCAAAAATCACTATTCATCCAAAAAATCTAAGTTACTATTCACCAAAAATATCTCGGATTACTATCCATCGAAAATATCTTTCGTTTTTCTTCGAATCTTCGTGTTTTGCCATTTTCGTCGCCATTTGAGCTACAGGTCTCCGATTGACCTCTAGTTCATTTCTATCTTCTCGTTTTTCCATTATGCATCTAATGGTATAATAATATTCTATGTTCCACGACTAGAAAATATTTCCATCTAAAACATGCATTAAACACTTATCTGAAACGCATGTAATTAAATTAAACAGTCAAGATTAATGCACATAATAATTCAATTAAGGGTTTAATATTTAATTAATCAATTATATTTCATTTTTGGTCCGGGGCGCTACAATTGAAATAATTTTTTAAAATAAAAGGTTTAGATTAATTGAGAAAAAATTAATAGTTTTTACAGAAAATAAGATCTTCATTTTATTTATTCATCTTTTATAGTCATACTAGAATAATATATGAAAAATGTTTAGATCTAACAAATGTTCAGTAAAATAAAATTTTCAACCTCCTATTTCAAATATAAATTTTTCAATTTATTTTTTGATTTATTTATTTTGTATGTTATTGTATTCCAAATATCTAATAATATCAAATACAATTATTTAAAATGATATAAATTTAAGGTTAAAATATTTTAGAGTAGTGTTCCTATGAATCAAGTGCACAGATCTAGATCCTTGCACCTGGATGCGTGCGTGTCGGATCAGGTCAAGTCAAGTCCAGATCCGCGACTAGATTTATTTTTTAATTTATGTGGTAACTTATATGTTATACGAATATAACATTTATATTATATTAATGTAACAATTATGTACATATATCATAACCTTTAAGTAATAACTTAGACTTTTTTCAGTATAAAAATTTATGTAGTATAGTTGAACTTTTATGTTATAATAATTTAATTTTTTTGTTATATTAGTATAACATTTATGTACAAATATTATAATCTTTATGTAGTTAAAGAATAACATAAATGTTAAACTATTATAACATAAAGATTATATTATTATAACAAAAAGGTTTAAAAGATATTATAAGTCTATAATACATTGTAAATGGTTAAACTAGCAGAAACATGAAGATTATACAAACATAATATAAAGGTTATGCGAACATATAGGTTAGACACATATAATTAAAAGGTTAGACGAACATAACTAAAGGTTAGACGCGCAAGACTAGAGTTTGAGTGCGGACATGGATACATGGACGCACGTGAAGTGCGCATGTGGCTCATAAAAAGTATCGTCGGGTCAGATCGACCAAGTTGCACGATTCCCGATCTGTGCACCTGATTCACTAAAATGTTTATTGATAGAATTATTAAAATCGTTATATATTCCATATGAAGATAATTTGTTATCATAATATATATTTTATTCAATGTTATACGACAACTCACACAGCTAGTTAATATATAAATATGTATACTAACAGTAGACTTTTTTTTTTTTCCTTTTTTTCTTTTGACAAAATACAATAAAATCTTGTGCTAATTAAAATGTTTGAAGCCAAAAAAAAAAAAAGGAAGTTAGCGTGAAGTTAAAGGGAGATATGATTGATAGTTTGTTGTTGGCGTGAGGATTTGATTGTGCGACACTCAACACGCGCCGCCTCACTATTTTGATTAACAAACTGCCCCATACTATATTCCCTTTTAATTCTCTACCATATTTCGACTTTACAAAAATTTAGATAACACTGTCTTATGGATAGTTTTTCAAACAATATTTGGGAGATTGAAACACAATTTTCAACAAACAATTAACACATATTCATATGTAATTCATGGAATGTAGATTATAGATTAATATCTCTTATTGAACTAGATTCTTGAGACTGATCTCATAAAAATTCTACTTTTGAATTAATTATATCTCATCTAGATTCATATTACTATAATACCACATAATCTATGATATGTATTGACATATTTTGTATAAAACGTCAATAAAATAAAATAATATAATTTAGTAAAATAAACTTTGAAAGTTCAACACTCAAATGATGAGTTATGTCATTTTTTATCTTAAGAAAAAATTACGATTTGCTATCTTTATATTAGAAAGTACTCCCTCCGTTTGATAATAAGTGTCGTTATGAAGTCTAAATTTCATTCATATTAAGTATTGTTTTAGACTTTTATACAATATTATTTTCAAAGTAACCTTAATAATATTCTTTAACTAAATTTTAGGAATTTAATATGACACCTTCTTTTGAAACAGAGGGAGTAATATATACATGTAATTTTATAAAATTCGTGAAACCCGAAAAGTTGAAATCCTAGATTGTTTGTCGGAAAATTTAAAGTTTGAAATTGTCAAATCTCCTAATTTACTAGGTAATTTAAATAATGAACTAAATAATAAATGAGTAGGGCTTGTAGGGGTCACTACAAAAAAATAAGCAATATACCGACGGACAGATTCTGTCGGTGATTATCGACAGAATAATGATGGATAGTCGTTGGTAAAAGCAGAATATAGTGGTGCCCACGGTTCGCCGGAAACCGGAACCGGCCGGTTCAAAACCGGAGGTCAACGGTAACCGTTGACCGGTTCCGATTCCAAATCGGAACCGTAAACCGCTTTCAGCCGGTTCGATTTCGGTTCATGTATTTGCGGTTCGGGAACCGGCGGTTAAACGGGCGGTTAAACCGGCGGTTTATGCTTTTTTTTTTTAATTTATGGACGAATGAGGGAGTGCCACGTGTCCGCCGGAGCTCCGGCGAAAAGTATTCGTTGTCGCCGGAGTCCGGCGAAAAGTAGCCGTTGTCGCCGGAACCGGCGGTTCGAAACCGGGCCGAACCGGCCCGCTAATATATTTTTTTTAAATTTGACCGTTGGACACGTGTCCGGCCAGGATCACTCGACCGTTGGAGATCAACGGTCGAGATTTGCAGACCGTTGTGAACCGGCGGTTTGAACCGCCGGTTCCGGCGATTTTTTTTTTTTTTTTTTTTGAAATTTCTATAAATACCCCCTCCCCCATTCATTTCCTCACACCATTCCAACACTTCTCTCTCAATTCTCTCTCAATTTTCAAGTTGCAATTCAATTTTCAATTCTCAAGTTTTTTTTTTCAATTCTCAAGTTCCAATTCAATCGAAAATGTCTCGAAGAGGTTCTTCTTCCGCCGGTTCTTCTCACCGAGGAAAGGCGCCGATGCCTCCACCACGAGATGTTGAAGTCGATGATCTTATCGATCAATACACTCCTCACTCTCATTGGAGCGAGGAGTACGCCAATTTGGAGGAGGCTCTCGGACCTTCGACCGCCGCCGACTTTGCCGAAACCGAAGTGGAGAAGGAGCAGCCGGAGGACCGTACAACTCAAGAGAGTGACACACGTAGCCGATCCACTACGACACTTCGAAGTGATATTTTCTCCATACATTTTAAAAAGGAGAAAGTATCAAATTCGAACGTGGACTTCGCGGTGACGTGCAACTACTGTGGAAAGAACTACAAATTCAAGCACGGAGGGGGCTACGGAACGTTCAACAACCACATCATCAAGAAGCATCCGGATAAGATGGGGAATGACCGCTCTCAAACCCATCTTCCTCGACAAAATATCGGTTCCACTTTGGGAACCGGAGGTAACGACCCTAACTTCCTTTTTAAATTTAGTCAATTAAGTCATAGGAGATGAGTAACCGAATTAATTGCTAAAAAACATCTTCATTTTCAATTTCCAACCGACGATGATTATGAAGAATTTACTTCTCAAGTTTTTCAACCCGCTAGTAGAAGAATATCTAGGAATACCGTTACACGTGACATAGATAAAATTGTAGGTGAATATAAATATGCTTTAATTGAAGAATTAAAAAATTTAACACAACGAGTATCTATTTGTTGTGATGTGTGGAAAGATCCTTACGGAAACCATGATTATTTAGGAGTAACGTGCCACTGGATAGATGATGCATGGAACATGCAAAAACGATTAATTGCCTATGTCGAATTTGATGAAAGACATAGTTCCGTAGCAATTGCTAGAAAAATAATAAAAATTATTAATGATTATGATATAGTGATAAAAATATTTTCGATTAGTTATGATAATGCTGCTCCTAACACCGCTAGTATACCCACATTAAAGGAATTTTGTATGTAACGCCCCGAAATCTTTTCGTCAAAATATCAGAGTTTTTCATCTTTGGGCGTTAAGAGAGAAAGGGGAAAGAGGCGTACATGATATATAAAAGAAAGAAACAGGAGGGGATAAAGGGCGGTACACTTAAAACATCGGATACAACCGATAAAAGGAAGTTTGAAACCTTACGCAGCGGAAAAACATCAGGATCTTTTACAAAGATGAGAAATACAGTTTTCTATTACAAACGTGGAACATCGTTTCATTATAGCTTTAAAACACAAAACAGAAGATGGACACAGCTGATAGGGCACCCCTCTCTCTACGCGTCAAGGTTCTCTTCTTCTCCTGTAGTGTGAGTACAGAATAGGGGTGAGTGCGTTGAATACACTCGTGGGGATACTTTCCAACTTTTTCAGTTATTAGGTGAGCACAACAAATCCAACATATAGTAGTTCGTCAAGTAATCACAGCATATAAAATGCATAGCACACAATGTAAAAACACACGGCTCTAAGAGCACTCGACTATACCCGTAGCATTTCTAACATATGGTGCTTTTTACGGGCCACCAGTCCATCCCTAACATGACGTATGGTGCTTTTTACGGGCCACCAGTCCATCCCTAACATGACTTAGGACATCCGTCCACGTTCATCGTATCATAAACTTTGTATGAAATAGTAATCACAATGTATGCATGTACATAATAATCACAGCATGTATTCACAGCACGTAGAGCTCAACAGTTCAGATATCAATTATGGAAAACAATAAACATGTTGAGTTTAGAAGTTACCCCCACCTCGTTCGGTGGTTACCACGTGAGTCGCAAGTACCAACAATCCCGTATCTCGGATCTCGTGTCTCAAATCCCGTGTCTGAAATCCCGTATCTCGATATTCAATCCAACAGATAGCCTACATACGTAACGGTGTTCTTAGATCCTTAAAAACATATAATTAAAGCGATAACAGACTCCGGCGGAGAAATAATCGTTAAACACGCGACGGATCGAGAGCTCTAAGGATCGGAGTTGAAGAAACAAGAGTGGATATCCAATCCATATGGCTGAGATGATAGAGAATGAAATAAGGATCACAACGCAAAAAGAATGAGCTCAATCGGAGTTCAAACGAGCTCAAACGGAGCATTATAAGTGTAAGGGTAAAACGGTAATTTTGGTCAAATGGTTGACTTTGACCGGGCCCACGAGCCTCGGTCAATGACGTCTCGTCAGCGACGACTCGATACGGATGAACGACGGAAAGAAAACGAGGTTCGGATCGAAAACACGGCGTCGGGTGCGCGTTGGCACCCGACGGGTGCGCACGGGCGCGCACAGTGCGCGCGGCTTCCCGACACCCGACGGCTGCCGAGTTTTCTCGGCAGCTGCTTCTCCCGGCGCGCGCCTGGTCGAGTTTTCTCGGCCAGGTCCTTCCCAGGTCGCCGACGCCCAGGCTGCTCGACCAGCCACCTTCCCGGCGCCACCCGGCGCGGTGGCGCCGCCCTCCGCCGCCGACGCCTACCTTGCCGGAATCCTTGCACCGCCGGCTACCACCTCCGGCCGTCCATCGCCGGATTCCGGCAGTGAATAGTGCCCGGAATCTCACCGCAAAACCCTTCGATATCCTGTTTTTCCCAGATTTTCAACCCCAACCAAAACTCCGACAGGCGACCTCCCGTCGCCGGCGACCACTCCCAGTACCTCCGCCGGCGACTCCCCGTCGCCGGCAACCCATTCCGGCTAAGCCCAACCACCATCACAGCCTTTACACCCTCTTGCATAAACACACACACACTTTCGTATACACACACACACACCGATCTTCCCAGCTCCGGCCGGCGGCCTCCTGCCGCCGGTGACCACCACTCATCACTCTCACCTTGGCCGGCGACCCCCAGTCGCCGGCCACCACCACCGCCGAGCACACACACACACACAGCAAGTTACACACACAAACACACAGCGTATGGTGTACCACACACACACACACTGTTATTCCTTGGCCGGCAGCCACCAGCCGCCGGCTGCCTCCCCCGAGCCTTCGCCGGGGACCTCCCGTCGCCGGCCGTTCCTTCCCACACGGCGGCGCCACCCGGCGCCGCCTCCAACAACATGCAACACCACACACAACAACACACCTCAACACACACACACATGCACGATCATGCATATACACACATTGTCCTTCTCCGGCGCCGCCACCCACGGCGGCGCCGGCCCTCCAGCAGGTCACCCTACCTCCGGCAGTCCTCCGGTCGTCAGCTCCGGCGAGAAGAGAGAAAAAAACAGAGGAGAGAGAGAAGGTGGTGCAAGGAATAGGGTTAGGGTTTAGGGTTTTGCGGCTGTTTTTCGCCGTTTTCCGGCGAACGAGAAACTGGATTTGAAATCCGAGACCTATCCTAGATTCGTCTCGTCGAGACAAACGTCGTGTGCGAAAATCGTCCGATTCCGACAACGTTGAAATTTTCCGGCCGCCGCGCCGGCGGCGACGCCGGCGGTGGCCCGCCGGAGACAGAATCCCGGAAAAAGAAAGAGAGGAGAGAGGGACTTACTCGTTTTCGTCGCTTTCGGCTCGTTCGGAGAAACGGTGAAAAATGAATCGGAGGAGCTTCTATTTATAGAATTCGGAAAACACTATTCACCGAAAATATCTCTATTACTATTCATCCAAAATATCTCGGCACTATTCATCGGTTGACTTTTCCTATGTTACTATTCACGTAAAATATCTTCCGGTTTTCCGACCGAAACTTTGGGTTTTGCCCTTTCCGTCACCGTTTGATCTACGGGTCTCTGATTGACCCCTAGTTCGTTTCTATTTTCTCGTCTTTCCAAAACGCATCTTATGGTATGAAAATATTCTATATACCATGTCCACGAAAATTATCCATCTAAGTCACGCGTTAAACACGTATCTGAAACGCACGTAATAAATTAAACAGTCAAAGTAAACGCGCATACTTATTAAGTCATACGTTAAATACTTAATTTAATCAATTATGCTCGTTTTGATCCGGGGCGCTACATTGTAGGCCTCCAATAGATGGTAAACTTTTTCATATTCGTTGTGTACCCCATTGTTTGAATTTGTGTGTACAAGATGGTTTAACCGCTTTGCATGATAAAATTAAACCTATTACGGATGCAATTTATGAAATTGCTAAATCAACACAATACCATAAAAAATGGGCAAGATTTTGTAAAAATAATGGAATGGAAGTTAAGAAATTTGTGATGGACGTAAAACATAGATGGAATTCAACTTATTATATGCTTCAAGATTCTTATAATTATAAAGAATTGCTAATTGAATTTTATAAAGAACACCCACATGAATTGATATATTTGAATAGCAACTCTTGGGATGCATGCATTAATTTAATTCAACTTTTAAAAAATTTTGAAGAAGCCACTAGAGAATTAAGTGACACTTATTATCCTACTTCTCCGTTAGCCTTAGATCATTGTGTTAAAATTGCTTTAATTTTGAATGAATATTGTGCATGTCCTATTATAGGTGAGACTATTATAGCAATTAAAACAAAATGGTTAAAATATTTTCACGAACTTCCCGATATATTTTTAATAGCTAAATTATTAGATCCTAGGATTAGAGAAGATGGTCTAATGGAATTATTACGCATGTATTATAGTGCTTTATTCCCCCATTTTATTTTATCCGATTATGATGCAGTTGACTATGTTCCAAATTATGTAGAAGTTGCAACTAGAGCTAAAACATATTTGTATGATTTATTTAAAGAATATAAAACCTCATTAGGGGATGATTGTGGGGATAATTTAGGTGCTCAAAATGTAGGTGGTAGTAGTAGTTCTTCACATAATCCATATAATGTTAGTGGTCTTAGTGCATTTTATGATTTTTATGATAACCGAACACAAAAACGAGCTAGGGGGTCTAATCCCACACAAGAATTAGATACATATTTAAGTTGTACATTTGAATATATTTTTTTTGAAACCTCTGTGGATCTTTTGAAGTGGTGGTCAAAAAGGATCAACACTTATCCTATTTTAAGTCATATTGCAAAAGAGATTTTTGCAAGTCCCGCCTCCAACGTTTCCGTCGAGTGCGCCTTCTCCAAAGGATGACATATGTTGAATCCAAAAAGGGCAAGATTGACCGTAGAGAATGTTCAAAACATTACTCTACTTGAAGATTGGCTTCGAGCCAAGAAACGTCAACAAAATCTAGATTTATCTGTCTTTGATGACGATGGCCCAAACGAGTATGGCTACAATTCCAACACATCCTCCTCCACTGGAACTAATGGATAAGTTTGAGGTAAGAGAACTACGTGAGCTTTGATTCCCTAATTTAATTTAGGGATACGTAGGCAATTTCATTCTAAGTATGAAATTCACTTTCAAACTTAGAATGAAACTCAAGCTCTTTCATTTTTTTTTCCTCACTTAATTGAAATGAGCAAGGAATGTTGTATGATAAATGATAGTGTCTCAAACAAAGGAGGAGATAATGAGATGTGTCTTAGATGCACGTCTTATTATGTCCTCCTTTCTTTGAGACACATCATTTACCACACAACATTCTTTGTTCATTACAATTAAGAGAAGTAGGAACTACGTGTGCTTTGATTCCCTAATTCAATTTAGGGATACGTAGGCAATTTTATTCTAAGTTTGATATTCACTTTCAAACTTAGAGTGAAACTCAAGCTCTTTTTTTTTTTCCTCTTTCAATTTGTAAGTTGTAATTTTTTTTTATTGTTGGTAAGTTGTAATATTTTTTAATTCAAATTTAGAAGTTTGTTGTTTGTAAGTTGTAATTTTTTTAAATTCAAACTTAGAAGTTTGTTGTTTGTAAATTGTAAATTTTTTTTTATTCAATCACTAATTATTCGTTATTTGTAAGTTGTGATTTTTTTTAATTCAAACTTAGTGTTTATACTTTGTAAGTTGTAAATTTTGGATATTTATACAAAGTTGTATATTTTTTAACATAAATTATAAATACATTATTAAAAAAAAATCGAAAAACCGGAAAATCGGCCGGTTCGAACCGAAACCGGCGGTTAAACCGCCGGTTACAAACCGGAATCGGAACTGCACATACCCCAGTTCGGTTTCGGTTAGACCCTCCCCGGTTTTCCGAACCGTTGGTTCGGAACCGGAACCGGTAGTTTAACCGAACCGGGCACCACTAGCAAAATATACCTTTTTAAAAAATTGATGGTTTATCGATGGAACGTCGTCTCCAATTTACGACGGTGAAATATCCGTCGGAAAACAAACTTTTACGATGAATTTTCCGACAAATATTCATCGTTAATCTACCGACGGCTATATCCATCGATATATGGAGGTGAAACAAAGTCATTTTTGTAGCCACTGATTTTCAAGTGGAAACCACATCGTTTTTGGCACTATTACCGATGGAATTTCTGTCGGTAAAGTTAATGAAGGAAAACAACATCATTATTTTTAAATATACCGTTGGAAATTCCGTCGATAATTTGAAAATTAACATTTCATCCCTATTCTATTGGTAAATCCATCGTAAGACCTTAAATTTAGGATTTTTTTTAAAATCTTTTTTTATGATTTATCTCTAATAATCTTAATTTAATTACCGTTTCTAATATATTAATAATCATAATATACTTTTATTATTTATGTCATTCAAACGATCGATTTTACATATTTGAGAATATTTGATTGAACATGTACATATATCATCGATCGATTTAGCAAGTTCGTTGTGTTTGATTGAATTGAACTCTTTTATAAATTGAATTATTAATATAAGATTGTAAATAGAACTCAAACTATGGTTTTTGAATAAAAGTCGGGGGGGAAATCACAAAAAATGTGCCGATAGTGGAATGAAAAATTCCGTCGTCAGAAATGTTAAACGACACCATTTAGAGTTACTACTGACGGAATTTCCATCGTTAATTATTTAATTAAATATTGATTTAAAAATAATCAAATATTTACCGACATTATACACTCCGTTGATAAATTTGAAACAGAACGACACCCTTTTTTTCCCCTTAAAAATTTTGAGTAAGTTAAAACGACGTCGTTTTGATCCTGACGGATATAAAATGTGGTCGTTTTCATCAGAATTATCGACGGATTATCCGTCGATAAATCCATCGGTAAAATTTGGATTAAATTAGGTCGCGACCTTCTTCTCCACCTTACTTCCCTCTCCACCACCACCACCCGTCGTCAGCACCGCAGCCCGCTGCCGCCACCGCCCTTCCATCGCCGCCCGCATATTCTCTCTCCCTCCCTCCCCTCCACCACCAACTCCCCCGCCAATCCCTATTGCCCCCTGCCACACCCCACACCCCACACCTCATTATAAGATATTAAAGGTTAGTGTTTTTATCCAATCTTAATTTTGTTACATTTATTTATTTATTTTAATAATTAGTTTAATTCGTAAATTAATTAGTTTAATTTTATATGTTCAAATGTTAATTTATTTAGTTGTTAATTAAACTTAGGTTACAATGTTAGTTTAGTTAGTTTAGAATTTGTTACTTCAAGTTGAGTATGATTTAATTTGCTATAATTTTTAGTTTAGTTGAATTAGATTAGTTTAATTTAGTTCATTTAATTTTAGTTTAGTTTCATAAAATTAGTTGGGGATTGTATGTTGTTTTTATTGCAGAGTCGGAGAGTCGATAACTTGGTAAATTTGTGAATGCGTCGAAATGTTGTCGAATTTTCATTAAAATTTAGTGTTTTTTAATTATATACGTGTTCATAATTAATAATTTACTACAATGTTAGGTTAGTTATAATTATTTTCAAATAAAAGTTAGTTTTTAGTTTAGTTAAATTAGGTGAATTAATAATGATAGTTTTGTTAATTCAAGTTAGTTTTTAGTTTAGTTAAATTAGGTGAATTAATTTAGTTAGTTTTTAGTTTAGTTAAATGAGGTGAATTAATTTAGTTAGTTTCCGGTTTAGTTTATAAGTTTCATTTCTTAAAATTTGTGAATTTTTTTAATTTTACTAAATATTTAATGGTGAATTTGTTGGGATTATTACTAAATTGTTGGGATTTGTCGAATTGTTGGGTATTACATGTTGTTTTCTTGCAGAAACGAAGAGTCGATAACTTGGTAGATCATTATATATGTTGAAATGCTGCAGAAATTTCATTAGAATTTAGTGTTAATTAATATTACAATTTAGATTGGTTTAAATTACGTTTAGTTAGTTTGCAAATAGTAAATTTAGATTTGTTTACTCTTTCATACTTAGATGGCTGGTAGAGGCCGAGATTTTCGTGGACGAGCCGTTTCTCAGGGCGGTCGAGATGGCGGTCATCACTTACAGAATGTAGACCCAGAAACCACTACTCTGGAGCGTACTCCACCATTGATCGGCTCTTTCAGTGTTTCGACTGGTGAAATCCATTCCACGTATGAGTTAGGGGCTACGTCCATTGGCACAAAGGTCCCTACATCTGACCCCTCATTATCACAGCACAACACGTCACAAGCGTCTGCTGGTCCCTCTCGCCAGACAGTCTTGTGGATCGAGTTTGGAGCATGAGTACACTTTGATTTATATTTTTTTGTTCTTATTTTATAAATTTTGTTTATGGCTAATTAAATTCAATTGTGCAGCATAATGTCATCGCATCAGTGCTCATCCTTTCTGAATGATGTCTTCAAGAGCTACCTCGATGCGAAGGGTTTTAGCTGGAAGTTGGTCTCGCCTGATACCAAGGCGTTGTAATGGGAGGAGTTCTCGGTAAGTTTTAGTTTTAGTTTTCTATAATTTTATGATTATTAATGTGAATTTGTTAGTATGATTCAGATGTTTTATTTTATTAATTTCTTTGCAGATATAGTATACCTGGGACCCGACATTGGACGACGAAATCCAACACTTGTACCCGGAGAAGGTTGTGACCCTCTACTGTGATCTGATCAATAGTTGGAAGCGGAAGTGGATTTTGTTGGGGAAGACGCTCATGTACGTGTCGGACGCCACTTGGAAGGGGTTCATTGACTATTGGACTGACCTCAATATGAAAAAGAAGTCAGAGCAGACTTCCAAGAACCATCAAAGTGAGTCACTCGGACCCGATACAAGAGCTGTCAAGCATAAAGGAGGCTCGAGGTTGGTTGTGGAGCATTTGGAAGACCTTGTAAATCTATTATTTCGACATTTCTTCAATTTAAGTTAAATTTTTATTATTTTAATTCAATTAATAAAATTTTATGCAGTCCAATAAGAAGGGTGCCCTAGCGTTGAAGCACGAGCTCTTCAAGAGGTTGCACAGACCCGATGAAGATGAGACGTACACCGACGACAAGGCCAAGACAATTATTGTAAGTATTTTCTTTTGTTTTTCCTATTTCAACTATGTAAACTAGGTTATACCTTTTTATTATTTTTTTTTAACTTGGATCCCCATTTCAAGAGGCTTTCGAGGAGAGATTGTCCTAGCTGAGTCGAACGGAAGAGGGCTCATCGAAATCATGCCTCGTTGATTTAGACCGATTGTATATCAAGACAACCGATGTGAATAAGGAATGGGTGTATGGGCTGGGATCGGCCGGCAAGAGGCGATCCCTGACAAGCTGTGTCATCTCTCATGCCACGTCTCCCAATCTGATGGACCTCGACCGGATCGTACAAGAAGTCAAGGAGCGGATGAATCGTTGGTACGAAGAGAGGATGACAGCATATGAGCACCAGCAAGTAGAGAATGAGCGTCGGCACATGGAGTACCTACACGAGTGAGCGAAGATACGAGAGATTATGTAGTCCCAGCAGACCCTCCTACATCAGCTTACTGAAGCTCATCCGATGCCCCTACCGTCAATGCCCTCTGCGAGGTGAATCCCTGAGGTCAGGATGATGATGAGGAGGACCCTACTGATTTATAAACATTTTTAAACAATTTCTGCTTCAAACAATTTTATTTTAATTTATAATTAAATTTGTTGAATATTTTAATTTTGATTTCATTTCATTTTGTTTCTTCCGTTTCTCTCTTTTTATTTATTATTATTAAAAATAGAAAAAATTATATTAAATAACAAATCGACGGCATATTTCTATTGGTAAATAAAAAAATATTTCCGTCGGTGAATAAAACTATTACGATGAAATTATTACGTCGGACATAATTTAAATTCCATCGGTAAAACCACGAAAAAATTTCATGGTTTTCCCACATTTTCTTAATTACACTCCGTCGGTAAAATAGTTATTGACAAATAATATAGTCGGAAAATTACCGACATAATTCTTTAGCCATCAGCAAAATATTACTGACGAGGATAATAACGAAAATTTTTACCGATGGAATTTTCGTCGGTAATATTTTAAGTGATGAAATCCAATTGTTTACAGATGAGATTTTCCATCGGTAATCCGCGTGATTTTTGTAGTGGGTGTTTCCCCAATCTCAACTCTAATACATTTAAGTAATAAGACTAATAAATTTACATGTAACAGTAATACCTTAAGTAATATCTTTCACTAAACCATAAATTTTAGTTATACAAGTAAATAAATTATGAGTGAACAACTAATACCTTATAGATATACAACTAATATGTTTAATTAAAATATATATTTTAGTTATACAAATAATACCTTATAAATATGCAACTAATACCTTATAAGTATACAACTAATACCTTATGAGTATATAACTAATACCAAACTAATAATACTTTTTTGGACGTGTACACCGGAATATATAAGTTTTTGCCATAATAAATTATCAATACTCAAAAATTTATTTCTCTTATTTAATTATGGTATCCATTTTTACTTGATTACAATCAAAATATATATATATATATATATATATTAATGAAGAATTAACTCATTTATGAACATGTGGTAATCTTCATTCATTTGGTTTTCCACCATAATTAGAAATTAAACTAAATTTTGTCCAGATTCATTTTATATTATATTTATGAGCTAAACGATATAAATTATTAATACTGATCAATAATTTATTTATATTATTTAATCATATGGTATGCATTTTAATACTTTGACTATAATTAATATAAACTTTCATTATTGCGTAAAACCTTTTTACCCCAGGGCACGGATCTAGATTTTAATTGTCCCCAACCCAATTCGGTGCGTGAACTACATTCATGCACCGTTACACCATAATCCATAGTTGGTTTGTGCCCACGCATCACCCAATCTGCATAAATCCTTCTAGTTAAGGTATTAGTCATACACTCATAAGGTATTAGTTGCATATTCATAAAGTAGTACTTGCAATTTACTTTGTTCGGTGAAAGTTATTAATTTTATACTCATAAGATATTAGTTGTTTTTATCTAAAGGTATTATTTGTTTTATCTAAGGGTATTACTTTGTTTTTAGTGAATAATATTACTAAATTTACCTAAAGGTATTACTTGTTATATATAGAGATAAAATATTGGTTGCATACTCATAAAGTATACTTAAGACATTAGTTACTTTGTTGGTGAAAGATATTACTTAAGGTATTACGTGTTTCATGTAAATGTATTAATCTTAATAACTTAAAGGTATTACTCAAATACTCAAAACATATCAGTGTATTGTAGAGTGTAAGTTTAAAATCTTAAAATTTATTTTACAAATTATGGAATGTAAGATATTACCCATATAACTTAAGGTATTACGCATATAATGTATATGTATTAATCATATACTCAAAATGTATCAATGCACCATAGAGTGTAAGTTTAAGATCTTAAAATTCAGGTTTGTGATTTTCATCACCTTCTTTCTACAAAATTTAGCAAATAATTTCATGAAATCAAAACAGTTGGAGATGAATGACATGGCCGCCGGAATAAACAATAATCCACAATGAAACAATTTTATCTATGAAGATAAAAAATAAAAATAAAAAGAAAGAGAAAGAAGATCAAATCACAAATCTAATATTATGATTAAAAAAAAATCACAAATATGAAATCATTAATTTAAGAAAGATGAGAAAAAGATAGAAAAGAAGATGATGTCATTCGAAAATAGTGAGAAAAAAAAGAAAAAGAAGGAGAAAGTGCACACTGTTTTTTGGGAGATTTCTGTTAGGTTTTGATGCGACAATGTAACTTTGGATAGGAACTTAGAGTACCCATTTTCCACTTTGTTTAAGTGAATTTTAGCTTGATAAGGTTATCTTTCTAAGTTTTGTTTTGTAAAGATGTATATATCAGAAAGATAGAGAATACTGATATTAGCAGGATTCTGGAGATGAAGATGTTTCAAAGACTGATTCTCAACAAGGAAAATCAGTAAGCTAAAGGAGAAACCAAAATCAGCAAGTTGGATCAATAAGCAGCAAAACAGAAAACAGTAAGGGAAACTGAAAGTTGACTATAGGATTCAAGAATAGGAGGTTGTTTAGAATCAGGAAGCTATCGCAGGTCAGGAAGCTGACTGCAGGATTTTAGAACAGGAAACTATTCAGAATCAGGAAGCAGATGAAGATCAGAAAGCTATTGCAGATCAGTTTACTGCAGGTTTCAAGAACAGGAAGCTGTTCTGAAACAGAAAGCTGGCATAGAACAGAAAGTAGCTACTACAACCTGAGCAGCAAGCTATAAGTTTTTCTAGCTTATTCATTGCAATACGAAGAATATGCTGAATGCAGTACGAGGTATCTGTCTTATCAAAGCAATCGGTAGATGGATGATAGCACCCAGCCTATGAGGTGATGCCATCTAGACCACGCCTCTGCAAAAATACTGTAGCCGAAGTATAGCGTCATTAATGTGGATCAGAGTATGAAATGCCCTACAACCCAGTTTTTTCCAGACACATTTATTGTAAAGATTGTGAAGATCAATTTGAATTTCTTCAAAGGACAATGCTTCTCTTCAATGGACATTTTCCATACACTATATATAGAAGGATGGAGTGACCATAAAGACTATTGAACTATTGAGCATCTGATATTTCTAAGCTTTCTCTCAAGCTATCTAAAGCAAGTTCAGTCACTCAACCTTCAGAAGCAGTCGAGCCAAGCATTCGAGCTTTCAAGTTCCAAAGGCTGACTTCGAGTTGCACCAGTTGAAGAACCATATATATTTTTAACCATTTGTTGTGTGCTAGGTTGTTTTAGTTTGGTATCCTTAGTTGGAAGGATTAGATCCTCGCTAAGTGTTGAGTCTTATGTAGGCTATTTACTTTGTGTGAGTTATTGTACCCTGTGTGAGATTTGGCCTAGGAATCTGTTGATTCTAGTAGGTTAACTTGATAGGAAGAGGTTTGTAAAGTTGAGTCTTGTAAAGCAAACTGACCTAACAAAGTTCTTTCTTTGAGAAGGAGTAGAGTGGTTATAGAAGGATTATACCACCTTCGAACCACTATAAACCCTTGTATGTTTATCATTTTTGATTACTTGCTGCATATCTCTTGTATTTATCTATCTTGCTGCATTTATTATAAGCATACTGCTAAAAGGATTCTAACAAAATCATACTTGTGAAAAGTAAATGTTTTTCAAAAGAAACTCTATCCTTGAATTTCTGCTATATACTGTGATTACCGAGACAGTAAGCTGAATCAACATTCTGTCAGCTTACTGAATCGAGAGGTTACTGCATTCTCTGTAGAATCAGTAACTTGCTTACAGAAAGTTTTTAAAACGCAAAATTTGATAGAGGTTTATTCACTCCTCTCTGAATCTTTGACCACTTGGGACCAACAAGTGGTATCAGAGCGAGTTGGGTTAAAAGCCAACTTGTCTTATAACCTACCCAGATCCACCCATTTCTGTTGAAAAAATTATTTTTCTTTTTCAAGAGCAAAACACATCGTTTTAGCATAAGCAACTTTTACTCACACCATAAACTCCTGATGTTTTCTATAGATGAGTATGATGACTGGAGAATACACATGGAGACTCATTTGTCAGCCATGCACGATGAGATATGGTATGTAATAACTGAATGGCCACAAGTTATATATAAACCAAACCCTATTTTTTGGATACAACGTCGCGAACAAATGCGAGCTGGGGAAGCGGCTACAGTAGCTGAGGCCATAGTTGGAGAGATTGAAGGCGCAACAACCACCGACGAAGACGTCAAAGGAGTTCCAGGACCAACTCCACAAGAAGCTGTACCAACTTACAAGAGACCAGCTCCACCAACTGAATACATCGTCAAGGCCAGACATGAGTATACAGCTGAAGAATGAAAAAGAGCCAACTGGATAATGTAACCAAAAATGCATTATTTCTCACGCTGGATAAAGGAACATTCAGCAAAGTAAAGAGCTGCAAGACAACTAAAGAAATCTGGGAAAAGCTAGGGTTGATATGTGAGGGCAATGAAGTTGCTAGAGATAATAGGGTTTCGAAGGCTACACAACTGTATGAGCAGTTCAATATGAAACCTGAAGAAACCCTAGAAGAACTTGATCAGAGATTCATAGTTATCATAAGTGAGCTTGAATCTCTAGGAAAAACCTACATCCAGAAGGAAAAGAACACCAAGGTGTTGAGAGCCTTACCCTTGGAATGACAAGGGAGGAAGTTCAGGATGATGAGGATGCTAAGGATGAGATGGCACTCTTACTGAAGAAGTTCAGGAAGTTCTTGAAGACAAACCATAAAGGAAACGACTTTAGGAAGAAGCCTCAAACATCAGATAGAAGTCTCCAAGTAGACCAACACAACAAGCAAACATAGGTTCTTCTGATTTGTGTTGTAATTGCAGGATACCTGGATACTTCGTCAGAAACTGCCCCTACCCTCAAGTACATAAGTATACTGAGGATGAGAGGGTGCAGAGAAGAGAACGGATAAAGGATGACAAGTAAAAGCTCAGGTCTCTTCTGAGTGAAGCTGAAGCTCTAAAGGCAGCAAGCAGCTCCAAGAAAGAAGTCAAGGACGATTGCTCATCCGAGAGAGATTCTGACAGTTCTACCTCCGATGAGGAAGCATTGTTATGTCTCATAGCTAAGGATTGTGAAGAAGAAGATGATGAAGAGGTAACTTCACAATCTCCTAATGTTTCAAGTTCTGAAAAGCTGAACATGATCCAGTCTTTTAAACAGATCATAAGTGACTTTGAGCAGATTAATTCATATCATGAAGAACTGAAAGAGGAAAATCTTCAGCTCAAGAGTGAGCATGTTGTACTGAAAGAATAGGTTACTGACCTGGAGTACTACAGTATAGAATGCAATAACCTCAGAGCTAAGGTCTCTAAGTTCAAGCTGCTAGTCACTAAGCTAGAAGTTGAGAAAGCTGGCTTGCAAAACATAATTGATGTGTATAGCAAATCAGCAAGAAAAACACAGGAATGTATCCTATAGACCCAAAATTCCTATTCAGAAAATGGTCTAGGATACTATGCATGTAACTCTCAGAAAGTAGCTAGCACATCCAATGTTGGAAAGTTTATTCAGGCTCGAGTTCCTTATACTCAAGAACTCCTTCCAAACAATGGAAGTTTGAGCAAAACTAATACAGTGGATAAGGGAAAAAAGCCTATGCTGCATGAAGAAGACAGTAAGTCTGCACAGAAACTCAGAAAGTAGCACAATTAGTATGCTGCAAGTAGGAGAAGAATGCAACAATCTTCCAGGTTATAGCAAAACCTCTACCCCTACTATACCAAGATATACATGTCTAGATTCCAAAGAGTTCATACTCAGGAAATGTATAAGGGAGTACTTTCCTCTAACAGCAAATGTAACACCTAGAAATCTCCAGCACACACATATCACAAATAGTATCCTGTCAAGAGTACCTACAGGAAGAGAACCACCAAGACTTATGATAAACCAATTATCATCAAGCAGGTGTGGGTCCTAAAGAGGACTAACCCCCCAAGACCCGTACTTCTATGGGTACCTAAATCTACCTGATTTAGTTGTAGACACAGTTGCCAGGAAGCAGCAATGATGTCTGGTATATTGATAGTGGCTGCTCCAGACATATGAATGGCAACAAAGCTAGATTGAGAGACTTTCAACCATGTAAAGGACCTAAGGTTATCTTTGGAGATTACTCCAAAGGAAGCACCAAGGGCATAGGAAGCTTGATCAGAGGCAATACAAGTATCAGTGATATATCATATGTCAAAGGGCTGAAGTATAACCTTCTGAGTATTAGTCAATTCTGTGACAAAGGATGTTCAGTGGAGTTCGACCTCAATAAGTGTCTGATAAGAGACAACAAAACAAACGAGGTGAAGCTTACTGGAACCAGGAGAGACAACATCTATCTTATTGATTGGAGTTCAACAGTGCAGCCAACATGTTTTATTGCTAAGAACATCCCTAAATTAAGCTGGATGTGGCACAAGAGGATGAGTTACCTAAACTTCAAGACAATCAACAAGTTAGCAAGGAAGAACCTGGTGAGAGGTCTATTTGATGTTGCTTACAAGAAAGAGAATGTTTGTGGAGCCTGTCAGAAAGGTAAACAAGTGAGAAGCTCATTCAAAGACAAAGTGTAGAGATCATCTCACAGGATTCTGGATCTCCTACATATGGATCTTTTTGGTCCAATTGAGCCTGTTAGTGTAAGTGGAAAGAAGTATTCCCTAGTAATTGTGGATCATTACTCTAGATTTACTTGAACCATCTTCCTTGCCAAGAAATCAAAAACTCAAAACAGGTTGCTAGAATTCATGAAGAGAGTGCAGAATGAGAGGAGCTTAAGTATTGTGAAGATAAGATTTGATAGAGGAAGAGAGTTCATAGAGAAATATTGTTCAGAGAATGGAATCTGTCATGAGTATTCTGCAGCAAGGACTTCCCAGCAGAATGGAGTTGCAGAAAAAAGGAATAGAACTCTGAAGGAAACTGCAAGGACTGTGATTGTTGATGTTGGAATACCTAAGAGATTTTGGGCTGAAGCAACCAGCACTTCATGCTACACTCAAAACATATGTCTGATCAATAAGGATCATGATAAGACTCCATATGAAGTTTGGCTAAGCCAAACATTTCATATCTGCATATCTTTGGATGTAGATGCTATATTCTGAACAATGGAAATGAGCACCTAAAGACCTTTGATGAAAAATTTGACCTAAATGGAGATTGGTTTCAAGGCTTGATCACCAAGGAGTTATTGGAACAAAATGGGTGTTCAAGAACAAGCTAGATGAAACCGGTGATGTGGTCAGAAATAAAGTAAGGTTAGTGGCTAAAGGATACTACCAGGAAGAAGGTATAGATTTTGATGAGACATTTGCCCTAGTTGCTAGGCTTGAGGCCATAAGGATATTTCTAGTCTATGTTGCTCACAAGAACTTCAATGTTTATCAGATGGATGTGAAGAGTGCATTTCTGAATGAACTCCTATCTATAAAGGTATATGTGGAACAACCAACAGGTTTTGAAGAACAGACAAAAGACAAGGTATTCAGATTAGAGAAAACTTTATATGGATTGAAGCAAGCTCCTAGAACTTGGTATGATACACTATCTTTGTATCTCTTAGAGAATGGATTTCAGAAAGGGACAATGGACAAGACTCTTTTTAGGATACAGGATGGAGACAGTATACTGCTTGTTCAGATTTAAGTGGATGACATCATCTTTGGATCCACAAACAAGGATTTATGTGAAAAGTTATCAACCCTCATGTTGACGAAGTTTGAGATGAGCATGATGGGAGAACTAAGTTTCTTCTTTGGTCTACAAGTAAAACAGCTAGAACATGGGATTTTCATATATCAAGCCAAGTACACTGGGGAATTGATCAAGAAGTTTGGAATGGAGAATGGATCATCTGTAAGCATACCAATGACTACATCTATAAGCCTGGATAAGGATGAAAGTGGAAAAGATGTGGAGATAACCAGGTATAGAAGGCTTATTGGATCTTTACTATATCTCACAGCAAGCAGGCCATATATAATATTTGTAGTAAGAGTTTGTACAAGATTCCAAACAGCACCAAAGGAGTCACATCTTGCAGTAGTGAAGAGGATTATCAAGTATCTGAAGGGTACTCAAGATGTTGGTATCCAAAGGATGGAAGATTCAATCTCAAAGGATTCTCAGATTCTGACTTTGTAGGATGCAAAATTGACAAGAAGAGTACAAGTGGTACTTGTCAATTTCTAGGACATAAACTTGTTTCATGGTTTTGTAGGAAACAGACATCCATAGCAACGTCAACCGCAGAAGCTGAATATGTAGTTGCAAGAAGCTATTGTGCTCAGATTTTATGGATACAGCAACAATTGAAGGATTATGGGATTATAGAGAAAGAGACTCTCATTTTGTGTGACGACACAAGTGTCATTGCTATAACACATAATCCTGTCTTCCACTCAAGGACAAATCATATTGATGTGAGATATCATTTCATAAGAGATCATGTGGAAAAGAATGTCATTGTGCTTGAAAAGGTGCATACTGACATGCAGCTAGCTGACATATTCACAAAACATTTATGTGAATCAAGGTTTTCTATGTTGAGAAGTGAGCTTGGGATTATCAAGCTTTGATGAGTAAGAGTTTAAAAGTTCCTTAAGTAAGGAGGAACTTATTTTAATTTCTTTTTCATGCATTCAAAATACTGAAACAGGATACAACATTTTATCAAAACAACATTCTCTAACAGTATTCAGTTTCAGGACACAAAAATTTGAGTACAGGTTGCTGCAGGCAGAAAAAAATATTTATTGAAGTCAACATTTATGGAGCCTGCAACTTCATATTAGAAACAGTAGCCTTATTTGCAATCATTTCTTATAACAAATCGGCGTGTGCATTAAATGCAAAACCGACTTTTCAGAGAAGTTAAAAAAGACACGGTTCAACTTCTGACACGATTTTCAAAAAATTACAAATTTGCCCCTCCCCTATTTTATCTCAACCGTCAGATCATGCACGATGTTTATGTCATTTAATCTGGACCATTGATTATTTTGGAATGCTTTTTCAAGCTATAAACTAATCAACTCTCTCTCTTTTCTCTCTACGCTTACACTGTTACTATTCTCGAGACCCTCTAATCCCTTGCATTTAAGTTTTCTCTCTCTACACTCTCAAGCTTTTACAAATCATCAATGGTTGCCGCTAACTTTGCAAGGAAGACCAAGGTTATTGAAGGGAGGTTGGTTAACAAGGAGATCATGTTGGGGTTGGAATCATCGTTTGAGGGCAATGATCTCATCACAGAGGTCTAAGAACAAGTTTGCAAGAGCAATCTTGAAGGGCTCTTCACCACCAATATTGGGTTCTCTATCCGATTTGTGGAAAGATTCTATGTCTTTGCCACACTGTCCGATGATGAACAAATGATCACTTTCAAGATGGATGAAGATAGCGATGACTGGTATACCCTAACAGTCAGAGACATCGCTAAAACCTTTGACATCTTCGATAAAGGGATGAAGCTTGCTGATTTGGAGTCCTATGGGTCAGCTTATCTGGAGGAAAGTTGGAACCGATTCAAACTAGGTTGCGTCAAGAAGACGGCAACAAGAAATTTTGGTAAGAAGAAACTCAAACCTGAATATGAGCTTATGCATGACATTCTCTGCTACACCGTTGAAGGTAGGTGTTGAAGCTACGACAATTGCACCAATCTTCAGATGCGGTTAATAACTGCGATTATTCATGGAGACGCAGTCAACTGAGCATATTTCATCTTCAAAAGGATTTGGGAAGAGGCCACCAAGCCAACAAACAGGAGAGGCTATGGGATCGTCTCACTTCCATCCTCGGCAAGCTAGGCTTGCAGCTAGAGAAACTTGTACCAATCGTTCCTGGCTGGTTTCTCGGTGTGAAGAAAGAATTCACGAAGTAGAAGAAATACGAGGAGAAAGAAAAACAACCCAAGAAGAAGCCTGTTGTCAAGCCACAAGATGCTGAGACTGATTCCGATGACTCTGGCAGTGATGATAATAAGCCAGTGAGGAAGCCGGTAATGAAGAAAACTCCTCTAAAGAAAAAGCTGAAGGTGAAGAAGACTACTCAGGAAGCTTTTTCCTAGGAAGCTGCCCCTGAAGTCCCCTCAGAGGATATTCTACTTCTGGAATATCCTACTCCTGGCCAGGAAGTTGATAGAGATCAGGAAGCTGAGCAGCCAACGGAACAAGTTGTTGTTCCAGAAGAACAGGTTGCTGATCAATCTGAGGAGGAAGTTGCTGAACAGGATGCTACTGTCAAGCCAGAGTTAAGACATCTAGCAGTATTGCTGAGAAGAAAAAATAAGAGAAAAGAGATGATGAAAGGCAGAGCAAGGAAAGGAAAGCTCTTGGAGAAACTTAAGGGCCAGACAAAGAGAAAATCGATGGGGCTGAAGGATACGCTGAAAGATATAGATACGTTGAATAAAGTTGAGAGTTGCATAGATGATATTGATGCAGAGACTGCTAAATGTGTGTTGATAGAGTTTGTAGAGTCTATCTGGAGGAGGTTCGCAGTCTCCTATGACACCTGGAGATACATGAGGCTGTGCTCTAGAAGGGATCTAGTGCAGTGGGATGACTGGCTAGTAGTGGAGGATATAATTCTTAGGTTGGTAATCAACTTCATGGAGGATCCTGACACTTTTGTTGATGGACTACTGTCTCTATTTCTCGAAGACTTCCTTGATCAAACTGTTGAAGAGATGATAGCCAAGATTGCTGAAAGGTAGAAGACACTCAATGCTTATTGGTTAGCTAAAAGCAAGGCTGAAGAGATGCAGGACGAGCAGTCGATAAAGCTTGGGAAAGACAACACATTGATGAACCCTGTTGCCAAGACTACTGGGACCCCTACAGAGCTGGAGTTTGCGGAGGCTCAACTGGCTAACCTCACTTCTGAGGAAGCCAATGAAAGAATGTTGCAAATGGGACTGGAGGCAAACAGAGTTTAAACCACTCAGCCCCCCAGAATATTGCAGAAAGGAGAATGAAGTTCTACTGCTGCGCAAGCTCATAATTCGCCAACCTTTACAGGTATCGCAGCTCTTTCTCCTATAACTACTCTGGATGTGATGGAGTCTGACGAACATATGGTTGATTACACTGACTCCCCCACTTATCATGGTGTATCTTTTGAGGGAAAACCATCACCAATAATACATAGAGTTGTTCAAGACATCAATCAAGAGTTTGCCAATGAAGCATCCGAGGAGGAGGTTGTAGAGGCAAGACTCTCTGTGCTGGCAACTGTTGCAGTACAGATTGTTACTGAGGAGAATGAATCAGCATAGGTTGCTGGTAAGAAAGCTGATGAGACTCAGGTTGTTGTAGAGAGTTAGGATGTTGATGTTGTTGTGCAAATTGCTATAGTAACTGAAGCTACTGTCATTGAAGTGGTTGAGGTTACTATTGACAAAGAAGCTGAAGTTGTTGAGGTTGCTGAAGAGAAAGCTGTTGAGATAGCTTCTCCCTCGAAGACCTCCAGTGCGGATGCTGTTGAGACAACTCCAGCGGAGGATATAAAAGGAAAAGCTGCAGAGGATGAAGTGTCTGCTAGAGGCAAAGAGATCGTTGCTGCAGCACCTGTACCAAACCCTGATGATGCAAATGACTCATCCAGCAGTGATGATGAGGATCCTGAAGGTGACAATCCTCCACACTCAGAATCTTTCAAAACTAAGAGGATACATGAGGAGATAAAGAAGCAGATGCAAGATGATCAGGTTGTAGAGCAACAAGATGATGAGAGTCAGACCATGGTCCTATATACTCAAGAGCAAACTGGATCAATGGTTAGAGTTGAGACTCTTACTAACTCTTAAGAATAGTCTCTCTAGGGAATCATGGATGTTGTCCAAGGACTGATAAGAGTCATGCAACTGCATGAGATAAATATGACGACGGGCATCCAGATGACAGAAAGAGCGAACTCTGCATCTATGGAGGAACTACGAAGAAAGTTATCTGAACTTCCATCCAGAATTCTGGACAGGCTGAATGAAGAACTGAATGCTCAATACAGAGTTAGAATGAAGTTTGAGCAATCACAACAAGCTGCATCTGAGAAAAGAAATGCAACTTTAAATGAAGTGAAGGACTCTGTTGATGAGGTAAGGAGCTCGGTTGCTGATATTAAAAGCTCAGTTGATGATATTCAAAAACAGTCAGGCTGCTCAGAGCATGGCCATCAATAATATGCAAGAAAGCATCTCCACTCAATCCCATGATGTTCGAAGTGTCAACGACAGGATTTTCAATCTTGAGTTATTTGTGGGACAGATGCAAGCCATCTTTACCCGTGTCTTCCTTAATGAAGCTGTTGATGTTACTGCCTTCGGTACTGCTAAAGTTGATGATGCCAAAAGGGGGAAAAGAAAGCAACAAGCTGAGCCGGATGCTGCAGTAGTGGAGACCATTACAAGGGAGATAAAAGAGAAAGATGATGAAGATGATAATGCTCCTCTGACCAACAGAAGCAGAAAGTGCAAACGATCTATTTCTGGACATGGTCAGAGTATCCAGCCAAAAAGAAAGAAGGATGATGATGATAATGCAGGTGTTGGGGATACTGCTTCTCAAGCAATAAGCAGCATTGCATTACAGTAGGGAACCAGAGTTGTTGTTGCACCAACCCGATAAAGAACTTACAGGCAGCAACCTGGTTGAGGGAGAGGTAAACAGCAAAGAGGACTGCAGAGAAAAGGTCAGGATCCCAATGCCAAACCCTTTATGACCATTCTTGCAAGTCCTAGATTAAGTGAAGAAAGATGGAATGAGCTAAAGACTGTTGATGAGGAGAGAAGGAGAAAGTAAGCTGACTGGGTGTCGAGACTTGGAGTTTTTGGAACTGGAAGATCCGAAGTTGCTGAGAAGATTGATTCAGCATTACATTCTTTTCCACCTCAAGAAGCTCCGGATTTCAATAGAGACTTGGTTTCTGCAGAAGTTTCTGTGCTACTAGATCAAAAACCTGAAAGGGTTAACATGGCTTGGGACTTATACATTTTTTATCAGATATACTTACCGAAGAACATAAATCCAACTTTCGAGGAGATCACCATATTCAAAAGATCAAAATACTTAAGGTACTTCAGAAATCTTTGCAAGCATGATTATTTCAGAAATTTTCCATCTTGTGAAAAAACCCATATGAAGTATGAAGAACTAGCAAGAGAAGGGAAGTTAGACCGTCCTAATTGAAAAAGGGAGAACATGTTCATTTCTGCTAGGACTTTTGGCTGAGATGGATACAGGTTCCTGAGACTGCTGAGCAAATGGAGAAATCATATTAAGAATCAATTTTGAATTGGTGGAAAGGAACAAAGTATGAAGAAGTTGTCAAACATAATCAACAAGCGGCCTCGGGACATGACTTAGTTAAGAGGAAGTTGTTTGTCGACAAAGAAACCTGAAGAAGTGTAGGTTTACAAATTATGGAATGTAAGATATTACCCATATAACTTAAGGTATTACTCATATAATGTATATGTATTAATCGTATACTCAAAAAGTATCAATGCACTATAGTGTGTAAGTTTAAGATCTTAAAATTTCATGAAATCAAAGGAGTTTGAGATGAATGACATGGCCGCCGGAATAAACAATAATCCACAATGAAACAATTTTATATATGAAGATAAAAAATAAAAATAAAAAGAAAGAGAAAGAAGATCAAGTCACAAATCTAATATTATGATTCAAAAAAGAAATCACAAATATGAAATCATTAATTTAAGAAAGAGGAGAAAAAGATAGAAAAGAAGATGATGTCATTCGAAAATAGATGAGAAAAAAAAGAAGAATGAGAAGGTGCACGCTGTTTCTTGGGAGATTTCTGTTAGGTTTTGATGAGACAATATAACTTTTGATAGGAAGTTAGAGTACCCATTTTTCACTTTATTTAAGTAGATTTTAGCTTGATAAGGTTATCTTTCTAAATTTTGTTTTGTAAATATGTATATATCAGAAAGATCGAGAATACTGATAATATCAGGATTTTGGAGATGAAGATGTTTCAAAGACTGATTCTCAGAGAGGAAAGTCAGTAAGCTGAAGGAGAAACCAGAATCAGCAAGCTGGATCAGTAAGCAGCAAAACAGAAAGCAGTAAAGGAAACTGAAAGTTGACTGCAGGATTTATGAACAGGAGGTTGTTCAGAATCAGGAAGCTATCGCAGGTCAGGAAGTTGACTGTAGGATTCTGGAACAGGAAGCTGTTAAGAATCAGGAAGCAGACACAGATCAGAAAGCTATTGCAGATCAAAAAGTTGATTGCAGGTTTAAGGAATATGAAGTTGTTCTGAAACAGAAAGCTAGCGCAGAACAGAAAGCAACTACTACAACCTGAGCAGCAAGCTATAAGTTTTTCTAACTTATTCATTGCAATACGAGGAATATGTTGAATGCAGTACAAGGTATCTGCCTTGTCAAAGTAACCGGTAGATGGATGTTAGCACCTAGTCTATGAGGTGATGTCATCTGGACCGCGCCTCTGTAAAAGCACTATAGCCGAAGTATGGCACCATTAATGCGGATCAGAGTAGGATATGCCCTATAACCCAGTTTTTCCCAGACGTATTTATTGCAAAGATTGTGAAGATCAATTTGAATTTCTTCAAAGGACAATGTCTCTCTTCAACGGGCATTTTCCATACACTATATATAGAAGGATGGAGTAACCATAGAGACTACTGAACTACTGAGCATCTGATATTTCTAAGCTCTCTCTCTCTCTCTCTTAAGCTATCTAAAGCAAGTTTAGTCACTCAACCTTCAGAAGCAGTCAAGCCAAGCATTCTAGCTTTCAAGTTCCAAAGGCTGACTTCGAGTTGCACCAGTTGAAGAACCATATATACTTTTAACCATTTATTGTGTGCTAGGTTGTTTTAGTTTGGTGTCCTTAGTTGGAAGGATTAGATCCTCGCTAAGTGTTGAGTCTTGTGTAGGATATTTACTTTGTGTGAGTTATTGTACCTTGTGTGGGATTTAGCCTAGGAATCTGTTGATTCTAGTCGGTTAACTTGATAGGAAGAGGTTTGTAAAGTTGAGTCTTGTAAAGCAAATTGACCTAACAAAGTTCCTCCTTTGAGAAGGAATAGAGTGGACGTAGAAGGATTACACCACCTTCGAACCATTATAAACCCTTGTGTGTTTATCGCTTTTGATTACATGTTGCATATCTCTTATATATATCTATCTTGTTGTATTTATCATAAGCATACTGCTAAAAGGATTCTGACAAAATCGTACTTTTGAAAAGTAAACGTTTTTCAAAAGAAACTCTATCCTTGAATTTCCGCTGCATACTGTGATTACCGAGACAGTAAACTGAATCAGCATTCTGCCAGCTTACTAAATCAAGAGGTTGTTGCATTCTCTGTAGAATCAATAACCTGCTTATAGAAACTTTTTAAAACACAAAATTTGATAGAAGTTCATTCACCCCCTCTGAAGTTCTGACCACTTGGGACCAACACTGTTACATCAAGAAGGGGGAAGAATTAGAGTTTGAGGGGGAAAAGGAAAAAAAAAACGAATTTAAGCATGTGGATCAAGCGGGTCGGGTTGGGGCATGGATCTGGTACATAAGCCCTTCTCTACTTATTTTATGCATATATGGTATAATACTTTAATCATTATGATATACTTTTTACCTTAAACAAGGGAAACTATATTATTTGTTACTTGATTCATTAATATTATCTCATTTATTATATATAAAAATATAGAACTGAAAATTTGAAATAAATAAAGTTGGAAAGATATTTTTTTAAATGCATTCATCATTTGTCTTAAATGCAAAAATACAATATCAGTTTTAAATGCGTATATTAAAATTCTATATATATATATATATAATTATAAAAGATAGAAAAATTATTCATACATAATATGAATGAAAAAATTATGTATATAAGTTGACATTACAAACAACATAATAATAAAAATATTTTTGAATAAAAGCTAACATTCGGGAATTTTAAAATAAAATGACAGTATAACTTAAGATAATTTTCATGAATTTTAATAATTAATATTTATTCATCAACAATTGTTACTTTCTAATATTAATACATAAAAGACAATATTAATAAAAATTATGATGTTAATTTGCTAATATAGATATATAAAAACATACAAAAATATCGTATCTATATCTTTGTATTATACGGATCTTGATTTATAAACTTATATAATTTGAAGCATATGTATTATTATCTTTGCCTAAAACATGTTAAAAACTTTAATATGATATATATTTGAATTATTGTATTATAATGTAACACACCCCAATCAGTATGGGCAAGCAAACGGGCCTAAATAATGTATTACATTCTGTATTATTTTTTTAAAGTGAACATGGTTCTCATTAGTTCTTTTAATGAGAGAATTTTAATTTCTTTTCTACATATGATTAAAACAAACAATTTTTTTTTTTTTTATCAATTTGGTAAAGTTAAATGTCTAAATTATCAGCAATGCATAACGAAGTCAATTATTAAAAAATAAAGTCAAATTATTCTTATTTACTATCGTGCACATATTCATATATAATGAAATCATATGTTTATTTAATTTTCTACCACTAGATTAAATAATAAATAAAAAACAACTATACATATAACAAGTAAACGTAGAGAGGTGTATGGGTACACGCACCAAAGAATCACTGTAAATTTATGCATATAAAATAGAATATTGTGTATGTATATGATTTACACATGCACACGATAGAATCATTTTATGTACACAATAAATTTATGCGTACAAAATAGAGTCATATCATTTACATCATATTATGTATATTAAGATCACGACCCGGGGAAAGAAATCGTACGCATTAGATTATTTTGAATTTGATGTTTTAAAGTATTTAGATTTAAAATAACTGAAATAAAACCAAATTTTGTTTAATGATAGAAGTGACGAGTAAATTAACCTAAAAAAGAGGTAAAACATTATTTTTTATAATCATACATGCATAAGTTAATCCCTTTATAAAAAGGATTTAAAAAAAAAAAAAAAAAAAGTTGGCCATTCTCTTAAAATAATGATTACGGAATCCATGTAAATAAATAAATAAAGGATAGCGAAAGGGGCGTAACATGTAGTAGAGTGGGGCATACCTTATTGTGGGCTAAGTGATGCCAAAAACATGACAGTGGGATAAGATAAACAAAATTGTCCTATGTCCTACCAATACTTCTCTATCCAGTGATTCATTTTCCAACCAGGTTGCTTCACTTTCTCTTCTTCCTCACTTCCAACTCACGCCTCATTATGATGCTCATTACCTGACAATTAATTCCTTCAAAAATACCCCCAAAAATAACGTAAAATTAAATTTATTTGGATCAAATCAGAATATGACATAATTTGATTGGCTTCTGCTTATTGGTGGAGTTTCCTTATCATTGGCACAGTGGTTTAACATCTTGATCTCCCACAAATCCAACTTATTAACTTGTGATGTGTTTATGAATACTGAAGAATTATACTTGAGGATGAAATATGTTAGGATGAGATTTGTTGTCATATTTTCATTTTATATTTACACCTAGTTGATGTGTAAAAATCTCATTTTTTAAAATATTGTGATTTAAAATTAATGATCATGTTGGGTTTGTAATACAGAAAAATACATTAAATATACAAAAAAAACTTATATGAGACGATTTAACGGATACCTACCATAAGACAGATCTTTATTAGTTATTATCCACAAACAAAACTCATTTTCACAGATTTATATAATAATTTTAAATTGTTTTGTTTTGATTAAATAATAATAAATCTTATCAAATCTTAAAATCAATAAAATAATAGTATAAATTTTGAGTATGTGCAGCTAACATGACAGTAGTAGTATTATATAAATCTGCATCCCATATCAACTTTGATCGCATAATCCAAATTCTGAAAAGAAAATTATTTTAGTAACCACAATCCCAATTCTTTTTCGAATTTGTTCATAGTTTCGTGTAGTCCTGCTTTCTATCGCTTATCCATTTCAAAAGGGTTTCCTTGATTTGCTCAAACCTCTCTCTCTTCATTTACTGAAGCTGACTCATCATCCACACATACACGCTTTCATCGCAGTTTGAAAGCCTGGCAAAAATCAAAATATATATACACAAGCTTCGTAGATAAATTCGTGTGATTACGCGGCGATGGTGGCGAAAGGAAGGATTTTGGTGACCGGCGGTGCAGGCTTCATCGGCACACACACGGCGGTGCAGCTACTCAAACAGGGTTTTAAGGTTTCGATCATCGACAACCTCGACAATGCTGTTGAAGAAGCTGTTCATAGGCTCAGCCTATTGGTTGGCCCCCTGCTCTCCAAGAATCTGGAATTCAATTTGGTATTTATTTACACTACTTATTCTAATTGATCAATCGCTTTGTTAGCTGGAATTTTTTAATTTTGCATTGTTCAATAGATGACAATTGTACATAATGATTTTGATGGAAAATTTGGGAATTTTTTGGTTTTGGTTTGCAGGGGGATATTAGAAACGTGGAGGATTTGGAAAATTTGTTTTCTCGGAACAAGTAATGCGATTTTCTTGGTGCTATAAGTTCAATTCGATTTTGGAAATTATGTGTTTTCATTGTTTAGTTATATATATGTAAGTGGTTTTTGAATGTGATTTATATAAGATATAAATTTCTATGAATTCTTGGTAGGTTTGATGCAGTGATCCATTTTGCTGGGCTTAAAGCTGTTGGTGAAAGTGTTGCATATCCCATGAGATATTTCGACAATAATTTGGTTGGATCGATTAATTTATACAAAGTAATGGCAAAATATAATTGTAAGAAGGTATGTCTTTTTCACTTGAATCTTGCCTGCTTCTGATTTCTTAGCTTCATATGAGCGAACGAGATGACAAAAACAATAACTTGAGGATGAGTTTATAATAATTTGAATTGATATGGATTCGCAAACTATAACTTCTATTTTAAACTAATTTATGAGAGATTCGGGTGGATTTGAAATTGTTTCATTTCAAAAGCTTATGAAAATCATTCAATCTGAATGCAACCTTAGGTCGTGTTCAGATTTGAGAGATTTGAAAGCAAGGATATTTCAAACAATGGATTTCATCTAAATGCAACCTAATGAACAAAGGGATCCATCTTCAGAGAAGATTAACTATAATTAAAAAGAATGTGTGATCAAATGTTAATTTTAATTATTACATGTTTTACCAGTTTCTTGTGTATTTTACAACAGTACACTCATCTCTCTAGCTCAAATGATTAACCATAGCTCCATTATTCTAAAGTAATATTTAATGATTATTTAGTGTACTCTGGTCCTTGCATATTTCTTTACATATGACTCTGTTTTAATGTATTCTGGTCCCTGCATATATCTCTATGACTAAGTTTTGTCCATTCACTTTGTTTTTGACATATGGAATGTGACTGTTCTTGTTTGTAGTTGGTTTTCTCTTCATCTGCTACAGTTTATGGTCAGCCCGAAGAAATTCCTTGTTTGGAAGATTCTGAATTGAAGGCTATGAATCCTTATGGTCGCACGAAGGTGTGTCCTGTCCTTAGTAATATGTGCTAGATGGTTACAGTTTTAATTATTAATACCAGTTGTAATCTTTTAGTGAGGATCTATAGAAAAAGTCGTTTGAGTTTAATGCTGATTATGACATTTTTCTTATTTTAATTAGCTGTTTCTCGAAGAAATTGCTCGAGATATTCAGAAGGCAGACACAGAATGGAGAATTATTTTGCTCAGATACTTCAACCCTGTTGGGGCTCACGAGAGTGGCATGCTTGGAGAAGATCCGAAAGGAATCCCCAACAATCTTATGCCTTATATAACACAAGTGGCTGTTGGTAGATTACCCGAGCTTAATGTTTACGGTCATGATTATCCCACACCTGATGGTAGTGCGGTATGTTGGCTCCTCTGCTGTTATTCCCGATAATACCCTTTTTCTATTGGTGTAGTTCTTCCTCCTAAATGAACTCGCCAATCTTAAATGATACTGATGTTGTATCGAATTGGAAGGAGAGCAATAATAGGGGCACACTGCACACAGGCATTCATATTAGTCAAATGTGATATTGTGAAGTTTTGTAATTGGTTAAATATATAGGCCTTGTTTTCATGACATGGGAATATGGGAGATAACAAGCTTTGGTTATAGTGTTAATACAGTTAAAGTGATCCTAATGGATATTGATAGCCAGCCATTTTGTTAAAACAGTTGCGAATGCTTGACAATTTCTTCTTCAACAGATTAGAGATTACATCCACGTTATGGATTTGGCAGACGGTCATGTAGCAGCTCTCGAGAAACTTCTGGAACACAAGGATGTAGGTGAGCACATTGTTTTGTTGTTCCATCTCACCTTGTAATGAATTGATGATACATACCAACTCATCTCACTAATACTCCGTTTAAGGTTGTGTTGCCTACAATTTGGGGACTGGGCGTGGTACGTCTGTTCTTGAAATGGTAGAAGCTTTTGAAAGAGCATCAAACAAGGTGACTTTCTTTCCTTTCTTACTCTGTTGAGAAAAAGAGTAGACCACTGTACATGCTACACGGTTAGTTCTAGACTAACAATTTTTTCATATGTTATAGAAAATCCCTATCAAACTGTGTCCAAGAAGACCCGGAGATGCAACAGCTGTTTACGCGTCAATAGACAAAGCTGCAAAAGAGCTTGGTTGGGAGTAAGTATTGTTTGGTCTTTCACATCTCCGATTATTAACTGTCCACCAAAAGTTCAGAAAATTTCCCACACCATAGTTAGTTGATGATATTCATTAGCTGCTTAAGACCCACTTAAAAGATATTTTTACTCCAATTGCTAATATTATTCTTATTCGATGTATTTATTCAGGGCGAAATACGGTATAGACGAAATGTGCAGGGACCAATGGAAGTGGGCAAGCCAGAATCCATGGGGGTATCAGTCCAAGCCTTAAGCTCAAAGTGTACAAGAACTGGGGCCCCATAATCAACCTTTCATCACACAATTTGATATGCATTCTGCGAGTTTACTCTTTTATATATGTATGCGCAAATGAACTAATAAGTCTGTTTGTGTATCTCCTGAATAAATCTATCAAGGATAGTTTGTATCTCTTCCAATTTCTCCAGGTGATTGATCCTTTTGAAATTTCGAATCTCTTCTGAGTTTGTGATTTTTTCTTGAATTCTTTAGGACAAATGTTGTCTTAAGTTTGATTACTGTATTAAAAGTATTGCAAGTGGAGTAATAGTTTAATTTTTCTGCAAGAATTTGGTACATCACTCACCTAATACTCAAAACCATAGCCAGCAGTTACACAACAATATATCACCAACTAATAACATTCAAAGAAACCTTATGTCACCATGTCAGATTATCACAACCATGATAAGCCATACAGATCAAGTCAACAATTTTAAATCCCTCAAGTCTTACAATAAGGCTTTATGTTATAACAAATGTTCTTCGATTTTTCAATTCAGATAGGCCTCAAAGTTAGAGCAGTTTATAGTGATTATAGGTGAAAGGAGGTGGTTGACTTTGTTGTTAAACCAACAAACTCAAACAGGTTTTTGCATAAGAAAATCTGTTATAAAGAAACTTGATTTCTAGTTAGGAATGAAAGAAGAAAGGTATGTTGCAGGGTCAATGAGTAGTGTTACCGTTTCTCCGGTTGCAGCCTACTCGCCAGCACAGCCCCCGTTGCCAACGCCTTCACCCTTCTCGTTTTCAGTCGCCTCGACTAGGTGGAGCTCAAGACCTCCTATTCAAACCTTAAATCTTATCCTTAGGATTCTATCTCTTGTTTTATCCTTTGGCGCTACTCTCTCACTGGTTGCCATGCCATCGACAGATATAAAGCTCAACGAATACTCTGAATTACAGTAAGTATCATGAACGATAGCAACAATAATTGAGCAAGAAAAAGTAGAACTATACTAACAGAAATTCATTGTCTTACGATGCACAGGTACTTGTTCGCTGCAAACATTCTTGCAGTGTTTTATGCCGCCTATCAGCTCTTCAAAATCATCTGCGATATTGCACATAGAGGCATCTTCGTCTCGGACATGGTGTCCGACTATATCAGCTTCATTTTCGATCAGGTAATTAATTCCATTGAATCATAGAAATAGCGTCATGTTATCTGAAATTGGAAGAACGAGGTAGAGATGAAATTATGCTGCTAAAGATAAGAAAGAGAGAGACATAGGCACACATGGATATGCGCATGATAGTAATGTTATCTTCATTTACTATGTTGGATTTATCGTCTTAGTTATCTCACCATCTATCGTGTAATAGTTGGCAGGATACGTCCTCGTTTCAGCATCATCAGTTGCTATACGGATGATTCAACAAACGTACAATGGAAATCCATTATGGAAGGCAGCTCTAGTCTCTGTCTGCATGTCGTTCGTTTCATTCCTAGTTATTGCAGCTACAGCACTTCTATCAGGCTACAAACTTTGTAAGAGGATCATCTGGTAATGCTGTAAAGACATTTATCTGATTTTTCAGCTGTAAAAAGAATCGTGCAAATATAAGCATTTTGATATGAAGGATTAAAAGCTATTCCCATATACACGAGTTTTATGCAAACACAGAAGACATTGATTTTTGCTCCATTATATACTGTTAAAGACATCAAAAATATGATCTCAATAGTCATGCCAGGAACAACAGTACAATTCAAAAATACATAGATAGAAACGTAAACAGTCAAGTTAAGCAAGCCAATAGGTTAACTCATGCTTGTTTTAAACTTAATCGAGTTGTTTCCCAAGAGTTAAAATTATACAAAGTTTTCCTGAGTTGTTTTGAATGAAGCCTAGGATATCTCATCCTCGTCCCCTTTACTTAAATCGAAAGAAATTATCCTTTGCTAGGATTGGCAGTGTTCATCCCTAATGCTCAAGAAGTACCTCTTAGTCGTTAGACAAGGTGTGTTACCATCCATAATGCTTAAGGTTGTGTTTGGATGAAGGGATTTGAAATTCATAGTAGTAAGTTCATTGATGATGTTTGGACAAATATGGATTTGAAATATCAAGTCCATTACTTTCATTTTGAACTAATTTTTAAGCAATATGGGTGGATTTTGAATCCCCTCTAATTTGAGTGGATTTGAAATCCATTCGAATCCCTCAATCCAAACACAACCCGAGGGACTTCAACAGGCCGGGCACTGATGGAGAAAAGATCCAATTCAACCTAGTTAGAAACAAAATCTGTTTGGAAAAGTTCATTACTAAGAATGTGCAGGAGTTGCATTCCTTTGGGACAGCAAGTTACCATAATACTAATCCTAAATGACACAGTAAAGGATTAATCCACAGTAAAATACTAATTCCTCATCTGTGAAGATCACAAACTTAAAATCCCTTTGTTAGAGAGATTTCACAAAACAAATAATCAATTACCTCATGATTCATCATATTGAGAAAAAAAAATTCGCTTTGTGAACTCGCGAGAGTGGATGATAAGCTGCTTCTCCATCTTCTTCTTCCACATATCCAGTTCGGCCAGCCCCACGTGCATATGGAATAGCCAGTAGGCAACCTTTAGATTAACTCGAAGATCATTTTCTGCTACACTTATTTAACTTCATAAAAAACATTTGAATGGAATACATGGTAAGAATAAAATGAGTACAAGCTTATGATATATCAGTACAGTACATTCATTTTCCCACAGAAATTACAATACAAAGGATAATAATGGAACAGATTGCATTGGCATTTTCCCTTCTAACAACACTGCAAGTTATCAAGTAATTGACAACGGAGTTTAAGAATACAGTTTTCAATTACTTTCAAATATCATTGCCCTACAACAAACAATTCGTAGCACTTCTAAAGCAAAATCTCAAGCTACATATATAGGTGCTTAATGTTTAAAGCCATGCAAAAGAAACCTTCATAACTACAAAGAGTTTGTACATGCTGTGGTCATAGTATTAGATTGCAGCCATGATATTAAATCCTCTCTTGAAGCAGTGAAGAAACCAGCTTTCCCCTCACTTTCTCTAAAAGGGGCAGCAAGTTTCTCCACATGGGAAGCAAAGGCATTACCCAAACCTTGAGAGAACTTATGAGTACCCGATCCAGTGTTGGCAGAAAACAACGCAGGCAATGTTTCCTCGCGCTGAACAATCTTAGCTAGAGTTCCCATCCATTCTTCCAATGCAGTTTGAGCTGCACCAACTGATAGTGACCGCACATTTAACCGCCACTCTTCTTCAGTCTTGGTATGCAAGCCTGGATACAATCCGTATATACTTCCCAAATAGAGAAGCTCGTGAGCTCTCTCATCGTGATTCCTATTCCGACATATGTCAATTAAGCAGTTACAGAAGGGTCTTCTTGCCTCAACATCTGTGCTGCTTAGTATGCGCTTAAACTCTTCTTTCACAGTTTCAAAGTCAGTGCTTTCGTTGCCAATAAGCAGCTTCACAAATGCAACCAATGCAGGGTTTGCTTTCTCTAAACAAGCAAGGACCTTATCAGCATTCTCGCCTTCACAATAAGACACCACTGAGAGCAAGCACCCACACAGCCTATCATCTGGCTTTACACCAGCCCCGAGTGAGGTGTCAAACACCATCACCAAGTCATCGATTTTGTTTGCTCGCCCCAAGCACTGAATCAAACAAGTGCATCCCATGACATTAAGCTCCACACCAGCCTCAGACATCTCCTGAAACAGAACCATGGCCTTATCAACACTGCCCCCACTCCCATATATGTTAAGCATTGCTGTGTAGCTCCAACTATCCGGTTTACGTTTCTCTGATCCTTTCATGTCTTCGAACAGCCTCTCTGCTTCTTCTACCAGCCCCAAATCCGCACACATGCTCAACAATGTGTTGTACAGGATGAAATCCACGGGCCACCCGTTTAACTTCATCCGCTCCCAAAGATTCAGTGCATCTCTAGCCCACCTAGCTTTCCCATAAATCTTGATCAATGCAGTCAAGGTTTTTTCATTAGGGACAACCCCAGATTCCACCATCTCCTCAAACAAACTCCTGGCTAAACCAGGCTTCCCAGCCTTACCCATCCCCTCTAACAATGTGTTGTACACAACCAAGTTGGGTTGGACTTCAAGAGACTTCATTTCTTGCAAAACATACCTAATGCCATCATAATCCCCTGCCTCACCAAACACCTTAGCCAACACAGCAAAAGCAATGGGATCGGGCTTCCAGCCACTTGCCCTACCTCTCTCATAAAGACTCATCACCTCCTCCACCTTACCCAGCTTAGCATACACATCCAACACAGCAGAGTAAGTAACCTCATCCGGCATCAATCCAGTCTTATACATCCTCTCAAACCACTCCACCGCCTTGTCGAAAAGATAACACCTCTTAGCACAAGTGATAATAGTGGAATAGGTAATGTTGTCAAGCTCAATTCCCTTCTCTATCATCTCAAAAGCCAGTTCCTCTATGTGCTGAAACTGCCTGCCAAACCTCAAATACTTCATAGCAACATTATAAAAGATGGTTTCCATCGGAAACGCATTCTGGGCCTTAACCCAATTGAAGAAAAGAAGGGTCTTTTGCCACGTCCTCAAGCTATTCAGCACCAAGAGCGCATTTCCCCTGGTGGGCTGGTGAGGGATTTCCTCAAGAACAGCCAAGAAATCAGATTCCTCACACTCGCTAAGCTTTTTGGCGAATTGTCTGAGGTCCTTGATTTGGGGATTGTAGGCATAAGTAGAGCGCTTGTGGCGCTGCAGAGAGAGCACCGATGGCTTGCGCTTAGTGGGGTTAACCCACGTGGATTTGGGCTTGGATAAAAGAGGGGTTTGGTTGGGTTGGTCGGAGAGAATGGTGGTGGATAAGGGTTTAAGCTGCTCGGCTAAAGAAGGGTTCTTTTGTTCCTCTGCTACGGCTGAAGGTGGCGGCGGCGCTCTCTTGGATTGGTTGCAGGAAATGGCGAATCTTTTAGTGGTGGGGAGGGTGGCGAGGTGAAGACGGCGGCGGTGGTGGGTGGTGTGGGAGGGGAGATATGGTGATAGAGGCGTTGAGAGATTGGTTGCCATGGAAATGAATTGGAGTGGAAGAGAGAGAGTGGAGAGGGGTTTAAGATATATGAAGGACGTAAATATCCATCTATTCCATGCTTTCTTTATTCTGTGATGGGATATTTTTCTTATAACCTTATCATCTCATTCACAGTACCAATTCATGAAATTCCCTAATTTATTCTTTCTTTTTTTCAAAATATAGGGCAAAATAGCCCTCAATGCTACAAAATTATAAGAAACTTGTTTTTATACTATAAATGAATAAACTTTTTTTTTTATCATATTTTGAAAAATTTGAGAAATTTGCCTCTAAGCGTATTTTTGATAAATTTAAAAAAAAAAAAAAAAAAGGAAGAACAACAACAGCAAAATAACGGTTTTCAATATAATATACTTTTTTATGGATTTGTTTTATATTTTACTCTATTTGTATTCAATCTTTCCTTTTATATTGAATATTAACATTAAGTTATAAATTAGTAAATTTGTATTATTTGTTTATATTTAATTTGATTAAATATAGTATTAATCTATATCAATTATTACATTAATTGATTTGAAAAACAATATTTACAGATATGAACTCATACAAAACGAAAATAAATTATAAGAATGCCTCACATAAATCTTTACGTGAGATGAAATTTCATATGAGTCAGTTAAAACGGGTCAATGTGAGTCAATACGGTCAAGTATTACAACTATAGATATGTGTTTTACATTATAAATATGTATTTTATTCTTAATAGTAATGTTGCTATATAAGTAAGCATTTTACATAGCTATGTGTTTTATAGTTAAAATTGTGTGTTTTTTAGAGTTATATGTATGTGTTTTATTTTTTATAGTTATGTTGTTATAGTAAAATAAATAAATGAGTAGTGTTTGTGTGAACCAGGTGTACGGATTATGATTCGTGCAATTGGGCGCGCATGGGTCAGGTCCGATCCAGCCCGAATCCACAACCTTTTTTTTTTATGTCATAACTTTTATGTTATATGAGTATAATCTTTATGTTATATCAGTATAACTTTTATTTATATCTATCATAACCTTTAAGTAAAATTATTTAGATTTTTTTCAGTATAAATAACATAATTAAAAGTTATGTAACCTTAATGTTATACGAGTATAACTTTTATATTATATTAGTATAATCTTTACGTACATATATCATAACATTTAAATGATATTACTTAAACTTTTTTCAGTATAAAAATTCATATAGTATGGTTTAACCTTTATATTATAATAATTTAACTTTTATATTATATTAGTATAACATTTATATACAATTATCATAACTTTTATGTACTTAAAGAATAACATACAAATTATATTATTATAACATAAAGGTTTAAAATGTATTATAGGTTTGAAACACACCTTAAAAGGCCAAACTAGTAGAACCATAAAGGTTATGCAAACATAACTAAAATATTAGGTTTGCCAAACTAAAATGTTAGACGAACATAACTGCGAAACTAGGGTTTGGACGCGGATTTAGGGCGCGTGAAATACACTCTCGGGTCGGGTTGACCCAGTTGCACAAATCTAGGATCCGTGCACTTGGTGTACATAAATAATTGTGTAAGTAAATTTAATAACTTTGATTTACACCGGTTTATATAAATATGTGTTTTACAGCTTTATGTACATTTTTCATTCTATTATAGTAAATTGATTTATTACGTTTAATGACTTTGATTTACACTTATTTATATAAGTATGTGTTTTGCAATCATAATACAAATGTATAAGTATGAGTTATGTAAGTATCTGTTTTACAACTATAATTAAATATGTGTTTTACAACTATAAGTATGTGTTTTATTCTTAATAATTATGTTGCTATAGTAAATTAATTTACTATAAATATGGCCAACTCCTCTTGCAACTATAAGTATTACCTGTATAAGCATGAATTATATAAGTATATGTTTTATAACTATAAATATGTAAAATAAATATGTGTTTTATAATTGTTGTAGAAAAGATAAATTTCTTAACCTAAAAATCAAAATTGAGAGCTCTTTATTTTGTTGGAAAGATAAAAAAAAGTAGCAAAAAATTAAATAGTATCTCATTATTTGACACCTTGTCATGTCAACTAATTTAATAATAGTCACTCGCTGAATTTATAGATTGATTACATTGTGCTTATATGATAAATATTATAGAAAATTTAAAATTTGAATGTTACTTTATATAAAAAAAAAATTAATAAGAGTGACTTTATAGTACCTGTCAAAATTTGTGTACTTCATAGTTGTTAGCATTAGGTTCACATAAATAAATGAAAATAATTAAGTACATAATTATTATCTCAAATTAAATAAATTAACCTGAACATTTTATATTGGTTAACCAGAAAAAATGGTGACTAATATGAACTGAATTATTACAATCAATCTTTAAGATATAAAACTTAAAGGTAAAATGCATCTAATTGAAAATTTATATTTCAATTCATAAAGAATAAGTCTCTTGTAAGACCGACTCACGAAATTTTAATGCATTGTGTGAGACGAATCAACCCACAACTCAATTACCCATCACTCAAACTCTACAATTCACATGTTTTTTTGTGGATGATGAAGCTCCATCTCACGAAAACTATCCATGAGATCGTCTCACGTAAATTTTTGTGATTCATAAAATATCAAATTTGAAATGGTCAAGCTACAAATATTTGATATAATAATTTAAATAAATCCAGTAAAACAGGTTAGTGAGTCAATCCGGTTGATTAACGACCTAGCCTTTATAGGCAACAAGCTAAATAAGCTTCGGGTAGTCAACCCTAACTATTTTTTTTGGGTATGAACAGGCTAGCCCATCAAGCCACCAATCTGTTTAACATCCTACTGGCTACTGCTAATGAATAATTTCATTTTTCGATCAATTATTTTCATTGACAAAACAAAAGAGATATTTATCTCAATATCCAATTTTACAGCTTATTGATCTTCAGTGTAGTATAAATTCCAAAATTTACAAGAAAAAAAAAGAAAGAAACTGAGAGCAAGGGACCAAAAAGGAAGAAACAAAATACATCTTGGCAATACATGCTTATATAGAGTGGAAGGGAAATAAATGTGTGAACCATTACCATTTTCCTGCTGCCATTATTTGAAGAAGAATCTTCCTCACTTTTCTTCCCTGAAAACAAAAGTTTCACTGACTTTCCCTTCTTGAAAATAAAACGATAAACATCAACAAATACCACACTAATCAAATGAAACTCTTCGAAGAGCTATAGTTCATAAAACGACATCATGATTTCAAGTAAATGATCAATCCTTACCTCGAAAGTGAAGGATCAAGTAACGTTCTAATATGGGTCTCAACTTTCTTTTGGATAGAAGTGAGAGGGAAACGTCGTATGACCTCAGCTGCAAACGAAAATAGCAGAGCTTTTCTTGCAGCTGGTCTGTCAATCCCACGTGCTTGGAAGTAGAACAGCTGATTCTCTTCCAAATCACTGATTGCAGCTCCATGTGAACACTTGACATCATCCGCGATGATTTGGAGATTAGGTTTCACGTTCACAGTGGCTCGAGGCTCCAAAAGGAGGCTCCTTGTAAGTTGTCCTGCATCCGTCTGTTGTGCGTCTCTGTGTAACCAATCACATTTATAAATAAACGAATTTATATATATGAATAGCTGTATGTAGTGGCAATAGTAGTAAAAATCATCCCAGATATGCAAAAGTGGAGGACCTACATAATATCAAGGGTTAATATCAAAAGCCAACCTGAGTTATAGTCTTTTCTTTCAATTCGTAACCTAAATTTTTTTTCTTGCTCCGGTTACACCCCAAAGAACATAATTTTTTCACATTGCAACCTAGGGTCATTTTCAAGCCATTATTTTTTTGCACAAATTGAGCTTGAATCGATTGCAAATCAGAAAATTGATTTGGGGATTTCATTTGGTTTGTAATGTGGGGTGTTTTGACTTATGTTTTATGTATTTTGGTTAAAAAAATCAGAACATCAATTTTGATTTTGGCCGGAAAAGTGATCGGTAAATGGCCACCGGAAAAGTGATCAGTAAATGGCCCAAGATTGCAATTTGAAAAAATCATGAACCATAAGGGTACAATCGGGAAAAGAAAAAAGTTTATACTTTAGATTGGTTTTTGATGTTGTTAAGATATCCCACATTGGTTTCACATGAAAGTGTGGAAGGGTATATAAGTGAGAGTCAAACCTTTACCTTTGACCATGGTTTTGGGTTAAGTTAGGGCTCCCTAGCTCATATGCCTGACAGATATCAATTCTAGTATAGATCCCCTCTCAATAAGGGAAGTCTCACAGTGATAAGCTTGAGAGATTAAGAAAACTATACCTCACGATAGCTCAATGAAGCATCAGGATAAAATGAGAAAGTACGATGACAAAAAGGACGAACAAAATAATTCACGTATGTATAGCAAGGTATTAGAAATTTTAAAGGTTGAGAGGAAATTACAATACCTATTGACTTGAACGTTTCCATCAAAAACAGCTTGTCCGAGAGAATGTGCTACAATACACTTGTGAAGTTGGCGAGAACAGCCTCGTGGATGGTCCAACACAAGTTTACTATGCAAGTCTTGTACCTGATCGCCAATTGATAAGTGAAATGTCGATAACTCAGTCATAGTATCTGGCCCTACTTGTTGCACGTGGACATTGTGCCTACTCAATTTTCCACCGGTGCTCACTTCAGTTAACTCGTAGGTGCTTGCAGATTCCTGCATACCAGCCCAAGTTTGAAAACTGAAACCACTGAACAGACTTTTCCTAAACCATAATACAAAAGAAAGGAAAATGAAGAAAAAAGAGTAGATACAAATAGAATGGTTCAAAATCACCATATGTAGCAATTCTACTACCTTGTAACAATGATCAACACCCACAAATCAGTTTGCATCCATGAAGAAGACAACAACGCTTCATTGTAGAATCTTTCACAGGAAAAGATTGGTATAGGAGCAACATTAAAGCTTCTTACATCAAAAGGTGAAGTTCTTAATGGGGCAATGGACATAAAAACTTCTATTCAGAGTTTAGTACCTTAAAATACTAAAGCATCTTACAAATTCAAATTTTCAACATGACAGTGATTAGTAACACTCTATAAATTGTGCAACTTATGAACTCTAAAAACAAAGTTTTACTTATCAAAACTATTGTATCTTTGCTAGAATAAAAACATGGGCAGAATAGAAAAGGTATCTTTGAAAATTTCTGGGGACTAAAGTACACCAATCAATCATATTATGGTTGGTGTAACTCTTGATGCAAAATACGTTCATTGGTTCTGTATTATAACTCCAGAAAATGGCTTACAACACCAAAAATATGAAAAAAAATAGGTCTCTAAGACAGATCTATATATCCTGAAATAATGCTTGAAAATTACCAAAAAGAATTCTAAAGAGGCAAGATTTAGGTCTAAAAGATGTGTGAAGCTTCAAAACAAGGTTAACAACGTACAATTAACTAGATTAAACCGCAGATAATCACTAGATATGCTTACTCAGACAGACACAATATAGTATGCCAATTAAAAAAAAAAATCGGCTACACTGTTGACTTTTTCTCTGTTGGCCAAATGAAGTTATTCTACTTTTTTTTTTTTTGACATATACACGTCATTTCTGTTATTCGTTTAACATATTAACCCAGTACAATGTTTAATTCAGCACCTCTCCAATTCATAATAGCCATTTATAATACAAATCAATACTACCATATTCCGAAAAAAAGAACATTCGGGTTCTATGATCAAGGCTGATGTGCAATCACTTAATGCTCAGTAAAGCCCTGTGGCAAACAGTTGAATTTTATACGAGTAGATGATGGTGGAAAAATCAAATCAATAGGTAGACGGATAGTATATTTATGCGAATATATTCGATTTCTAAATTAAGAGGATTCCCTTCAGTTCCTCTTAACTCAATAGAAACCTCAGTTCTCCCCCGTCTTACCCTCCTAAATCAAAAGTTTGCAAATATCTCATAAGGTAATTTATCCGTTTTTTTTTTTTTTTTTTTTTTTTGTGACAAACATTGTTCTTCTTTTACTTATCTGAGACCCAATTTGTTTCAATCTCCTAGACAATGTCCCATCCCATGCAGGTTGATAGAGCAGGAGGACTAGCATCTAAGCAATATAAGTGCCAGGTGATGAGGTCACAAAACAAGTGTGCCCTCGAAGCAAATGGATAACCATACATGACATTATAGCTTCCATAAGAACAAGATATTGCTTATGAGACCAAATCAGACATAAAAACCCTACATCCCAAAGGTCTATTCAGATACATGAGTTATTATTGGACATGTACTAGAACATATGTAACATTAGTGGTCAGCAAAGGCTAAAGAACTCCAAATATCAAACAAGATTCTGAGTCTCTTTCACAGGCCAAAAGCATCAGTAATATAAAAGAGGAAAGGTAAAGTGCATCCCTTGCTTTCTCTATCAACATTGAATTGAGAACTGCTGTATCCTCAATTAGCAGCTACTATTATAAGCAAACATACAATTGCCAAAACAATATATGACTAGATGGGGCCATTTACTACTCTAAATCAGGTCACTTCGAAACCTGATGATTGAGAAAGAATGACATAAAAGATTTCCAGAGTCTGGTTAGAGGAACTAGAGATGAAGTACTGTCATGGCAGCTAGAATAACAGAAACATGCAAACTGAAAGAAACACCCCCAAAGGAAAACGAGAATGTGAAAGAAACTAATATTCCACAAATGCAATATACAGTACAAGGTCCAGTAGCTATCATCATGAAAAGTAGAGCTGCAATTTTTGCATTCAACCTCAAATGACAAGTAGAGAGCAAGTGTATCAAAATCCTGTGAATCCTTTATTTAAAAAGGCCAAGAAACACACATGAAACATGAAAATATGCACTAAACAATCAAAGTCATAGGTCCTAAAGAAAATTTTTTGGTGGGGAACCTAATACTTAAGGACCAAATTTCCTTTCTTCCTTCCTCAGGTCATGAGTAATAACTGGAGGGCAGAACTCATATCTGTCTAAGTACTACCCTTCTTCCTCAATGGACTTTAAAATAGGGGTGTTCAATCTTTTTTTCCCCCGAAACTACACGACAATAGAACTAAAAAAAAAAAATGTCACACACAATCCGGTCACTTTCTCTTGGGGGGCACTAAATTAATGGTATGGCACCTTAAAGAAGGACCTTGGTTGGATTCATTCGTGAAAGCTACATCTTTTTAGTAAAGTTTCATCTTCTTCCTCATGTATACCATTCAAATGCAGACCATTCAAAATAGACAGTCATCACAAAAAGCAAGCACATAAAAGAGCAAAATGCACAAAAAGTTATGATTAGCTATGACAAAGCCTTAAGAAGTAGATGGAGAAGTAGAGTCTACCTGGCGAACTGAAGTCCACTTAACATGTGCAGCACTCAAAGACTGCGTTTGGATGTATGAGTGGCGGACGGTTGCTCCTTCCCCAATGACGACTTCCATAACTGAATTAGTCCAATAGCACCTGTCATCCCCATCTCCACCTATATACTCCTCAACTATACCAATCTCCCCATCTTTCTCCACCAAAACCAACACCCTTGGGTTAGAAATTGGCAGCGTCTTCGAATGCTTATCACTGCAATTCATTGAAAAGTATCTCAAATGCAATGGACTCTCAACCTTGCAGCCCTCAGGCACATAAACAACAAGCACATCAGGAGCCCCCACACCATTGAGTGACCAAAACAAATCCCCCTCAAAATTGGAAACATATTTGGATACCTTTACCATTATAGCCCCCGAATTCACGCTCGATAAGGCCCCAACAAACACACCATCAGGAAGTTCAGATAACTGCGACAAAGAGTCAACTAAATAACCATCAACTATAGCAAGGTTAGGGAAAAGAGAATCCGCCAAAAGGCTCAAAGAATCAAACGATTGCGTTTGTGATAGGGTTATAGGCTGAATATCAGAGTTCTTAATAAAAGAAGTATCCGTGAATCTAAAAGGCTCATCCTTCCGCGACGGCCAAGTCGTGGAGAGAAGAGATTGGGAGGAGATGTCTCGAAGCTTCTGGAGAGGCGGCGGAGGAGAGGCCGAGGAGGCGGCGGCGATGGAGTCTTCGAGAGTCTCTGCCAACCGGAGAACGTATGGGTCAGAGAGGACAGCGAGTACTGTGGGTTGGGCGAAGACTTTGGTTCTGGTGGTCCGGCGGTTGCCGGACCTCGGCGGCGTGCATAGATTCGGGAGATAAGAGTTTAAAGCTGAAATAGGCATTGAAGGAGTGGTCTTGAGTTGGTGAAATCCTGACAAAATTGGCCGGAAATATGGGCGGTATGGAAGTGAGCTCCTCCTCCGATGAAGGTCCACCGTCTCTCTGGGCCGTCACGTTGTAACTACAATGAAGAATCAGGATTTGTGCGAAATTGCGAGATGAAAGAATTGAAGAGTGATGAAGATTGGGAACGAAGCTGAATAAGCCTCAAGTTTGTTCAAATTCGGAATTTGTGAGAAACAGTTTGAAACCCAATTGGGGTTGAGCATGAACAGAAAAGAATTAGACGAGACGAACCAGTGGATCGATTCAGGACCAGAAGAATTTCCCTATGTATATTGATATATTATTAATGAGTACTAGGAGTTCACTTTCACCCGCCCAATATTATTATTTATTATGTTAATATTTACAAATTATAATCTATCTATATTATATATTAAAATAAGAAAGTTGATAAAAATTACAAGAATACCATTTTTTCGCCTAAAAGTGTCATATCAATAAAATAAAATAGTAAATCTTACTTGGTAAGCTACTATATAATTATATATATATATGTATATATTTATTTATATATAAGATCAATCTTACACTAAAAGTTATTATATAATCTATATAAAACTAACAAATGAAGAGAAGATACATTGATTTCTCAAATCAATGTAAAACTAAGAAATGAAGAAAAAATAATGATTTTTCAACAAAATAAAGATACATAAAAAATGAAGAAAGAAACATGATATATAAACATTAGATATAATGAAACTAAGAAATGAAAGAATATAAGATTTTGCTAAACATTTAGAGGTTAAAAATTTATTCTAAATTCACATTGTCTCATATATTCGTCTTTAGAAAGATATAATGTTTTGAGAAAAATATTATAAACAAACTTTATTTAGTACAAATTATTATTATTAAAATCCAACAATAATATGACAACCCGTGCAACGCACGGGAGAAATACTAGTACTAATATAAAAGCAAAGAAGTTGACAAAAATTACTAATTTGTCACTTTCCCTCTAAAAAATGTCATATCATGAATATCTTTTTTTTTTCTTTCTTTCTCACTTTGATGCAATTATGACACAAGCTTTTGTTTCCCCATATATATATAATATGTAATTTGAGTCTTATTCAATAAGTCATTGCTAAAATATCTCAAAAAATTTGAGATTTAATTAATTTGTCACATAAAATTTTGATTTTATCTTCTATAACATATATGATTTATGTTAGAGTTAAAAAATAGTATTATAATATAATCATGGTTATCATAATGAAATTTATAATTAATATATATTAGTTTGTACTCAAAAACATATTTGTTATATTATTTATTTATGAAAAATAATAAATGTCACTTTCCCTTTAAAAAATTGAGTCTTATTCAATAAGTCATTGCTAAAATATTTTTTAAAAAATTGAGATTTAATTAATTTGTCACATAAAATTTTGATTTTATCTTCTATAACATATATGAATTATGTTAGAGTTAAAAAATAGTATTATAATATAATCATGGTTATCATAATGAAATTTATAGTTAATATATATTAGCTTGTACTCAAAAACATATTTGTTATATTATTTATTTGTGAAAAATAATAAATAAAGTAATTATTTAAATATTGAATAAATAGATTGCTTTCATTTTAGTTGGATCATGGTTCAGTGACTTAAGTCTACTTAAATTGGTATATTGATTTTTTTTAATTGTCTAATCACATGTTTACAATAGTGATAATATTGTTATAAATGTTTCAATTGCAAACAATTATGTTGTTTTTTCATATACAATTTTAATAAGATAATACATTATATTGCAAACAATTATGTTGTTTTGTCATATGTTTTGTCCTATCATTATATATTGTTTTATTTCTTCAAACTAATCAATGAAAATAATTATTTATGGCTTTGTTTCTATTTTATATGGCTTTATGTTATTTTTATAATTATTTAACTTATTATATTTATATTTTTGTTCTATGTTTAGATTAATATATAGACTTCTCCATCATGTGATTGAGTTATAAATATACTTTTGTTTTGTTTTATTTCTAATTGAATTATTTGAAATTAATAAATACAATCATGTAAGACGAAAGAATATTTAAATATAGTTATTTAATTTTTTTTTTCTAATTATTGAATAATCATATATTCAATGTGCATATAATTGATTACATTTTGTTATCAAGTAATTGATATTTATCACATATTTATCATTTATTTAATATTATGAAATTTAAGTATATAAGGATTCAGTCTTTTTTAATAATTAAATATTCTATATACTTTGTTTTCTTATAAATATTTATGTTATTTTCTCAAAAATTAAAATGTATCACATATTATATGACAAACCGTGCAACGCACGGGAGAACTTACTAGTAATATAATAAAGTTGTATAAATTAATAAGTTATTCATAAAATATTTTATTATTTTAATTTTGAAACATGTACCATATACAAATAATTTTTCATATTACTCATGTGTGTCGCACGAATTGTTATATAACTTTAATGATTTTAATTGTTAATTTTATTTTATTTGTTGATTTTATATTTTCGTCAAATTAAAATTATTATATACAATAATATTTCCTTTAATCATAATAATTAATATTTCCTTTAATATTCTTTATTTGTACATTTCATTCATATTTCAATCATCATATATAGTTTTCTTACAGTCATTTCTTCATTTCTCTCTCATAAAATTATTTTTTCAGTTTGTATTTAGTGTACAAAGACAATTTGGTGAGATTTCCTTAGATGAAGATATGAGATAATAAGATTTGATTTTTTTTTTTAATCTTTGAATGAATAGCAAATCTTATACATAGATTTGACAAATCATTATATTTATGATTTTTTATTGTTCATTTTTTCTTCAAATAATAAGATTTGAAAGAATTTTTCTACCTGTGAATGTTTTGCAAATCTTGTATTTTTTTTTATATAGTTTTGAAAACTAAATATATTTATGGTTTTTTTCTTTTTTTCCTTCATTCTTTGTATATCTTGTTTTTCTCTTTTCCATTCTCTATGCATCTACCTTTTGTTGAGAAATCACTATTTTTTCTCCATTTTTTTGTTTTACATAGATTTGAGAAATCAATGTATCTCTCTCTTCATTTCTTAGCTTTATATGAATTATAGAATAGCTTGTAGAGTAAGATTGATCTTTTTTTTAATTATTATTAAAGAATGACTTATCGAGTAAGATTTACTTTTTTTATTGACATGACATTTTTAGGCAGGAAAGTGACAATTTTGTAATTTTGTCAATTTTCTTACTTTAATATATAGTATAAATTGAGTTTATTGTAAGTATTTGGGGTTTATGGATTGTGTTTTGTCCATCTTTGACTTAGAATGCGGATAGAAGTAGATCCTCTATTTCATTTTCGTGTTTCATTTTATTACTTACTTATTAGTTAATGGACAAAAATTCTTGTGAAACTAGTGCACATATCCTAAATCCGTATAATCCGAGTCAACCCAATCCGATACGGTCTTCCACGCGTCAGGGAGGGGTGCCACACACTTAGTTTATTTTTTGCATTTTTTTTTGGAAAATATGAATACCTTTTAGTTATAACTTTTATACATTTATGTTATGACTTTCATAGCTTTATACTTTTTGTCAAAATTTCATACCTTTTAGTTATGTAATTCATACCTTTTAGTTAAGCGTATCAGACTTTTTAGTTATGCGTATCAGACCTTTTAATTATGGTAATATTACTTTTATGTTATATCTTAGTAAATAAAGTAAAACCTTTATATGATATAACTAATATCTTTATATAATACGATTGATATCTTTATGCAATATAATTAATATATTCCAGTAAAAATGGAATAAGATAATATACAATAATTTTTTATTAAAATAAGATAATACCTTTAAGTAAATGTAGTAATATTTTTATGTATATGATTAATACTTTTATATGATATAAATAATACATTTACGTTATATTTCAATTAAATGAGGCAATACCCTTATGCAAATGAAGTAATACCTTTATGTGAAACAACGCATACCTTTATTCAATAAAACGTATACCTTTATGTATCAAATATACAAAAAACCTAAAACCTTTATGAATATTCAGTTATACCTTTACATCATTGTTCGGTGACCTTTATGTTTTACTAGTATCACCTTTATGTGATAGTAGTAGAGTTGAACTAGAAGAATGTATCAAGTATAAAAAAACCTTTATATACGTATTCAGTAATATCTTTATATTATATAATGATGACCTTTATGTTATATGTATAATACCTTTATGAGATAGATTAGTTACCCTCATTTATTTCAGAAATTGTATCAGACACATCAACAAATTGTTCTTCATTAGTATATAACTCAACTATTTCATGTGTATATGAACGATCACCTATCATATAACTATAAATTATTTTGGAATCAGATGACATATAAAAATGAAATAAAAGATCTTGACTGTGTTCGAACTCGATATTGAAAAAGTCTTCACCCATTTATATATTATTGATCAACTCATTAACGAGTAAATTATATATTCTAATAAAATATAACATACTATCTAAAATTTATAATTTAATTATAAAAATAACTATAATCACATAAATGTATATTTATTATACGTAAGAGTAATATACGAAATATCTATAAAAATGTCAAATATTACTACTATATTTTATGAGCTTGCTCACAAGTCTTGTGACGAGCTAGTTTGCTCACTAACATTAAATTTAAATTTATTTGTTTAAAAAAATCATAATTAACGATTTTAAACGAACTATTATTGAATAAAATTTCAAATAATTCACGAAACGATTTGGTTCATTTACTTCCCTACTTTTGAAGAACTAATAAACTCTTACACATCTTATAAAAAGTTTAATTATAAACTTAACCAAACTCATTTTTAGTGAGTGTATTCTCGACTATTTACATATAATCATACATATATCCCGTGAAAAGATAATCAATGTCATGTTCAATCGTCTACTAAATATTATATAGGACTATTAGTGATTTGATATTATTTTTTATATAAATTTTGAATCATTCCACTTTACCGTATAAAATTTAAATTACAAATATTTTTGTGCATCAAGTGTACGAATCTTAGATCTGTGCAACTGGGTCGATCCGATCCGAAGGTGCATTTCGCGCGTCTCACGTGCCCATACGCACGCTTACGCGTCCTAACCCTAGCCCAAACCCTAGTTTCGCAGTTATGTTGGCCTAACCTTTTAGTTTGACGAACCTAACCTTTTAGTTATGTTCGCATAACTTTTGCACTGTATGACAGACCTATAATACCATTCAAAACCTTTATGTTGTAATAATATAACCTTTATGCATAATTATTTAACTTTTTCATTATAATAATATAACCTTATGTTATTCTTTAAGTACATAAAAGTCATGATATTTATACATAAATGTTATACTAATATAACATAAATGTTAAATTATTATAACATAAAGGTTAAGAAATACTATTGAATTTATATATATATATATATTGAAAAAAGTTTAAGTAATATCACTTAAATGTTATGATATATGTATGTAAAGGTTATATTCGGTTAACATAAATGTTACATAACTTTTAATTATGTTTTTTATACTGAAAAAAGTTTAAATAATTTTACTTAAAGGTTATAATATCTGTACATAAATGTTATATTAATATAACATAAATGTTATATTTGGTTAACATAAAGGTTGTCATAATTTTAAAAAAAAAAAAAAAACCTGGGTGCGGATCCAGACCGGACCCAACCGGACCCGTACGCGTCCAATTGCATGGATCACCATGCACTTGGTGCACACAAATACTACTCAATTTAAGTTTGATTATATCGAATCAAACAAATTATTCTTAATCATTGATTTATGATATGTGACAGTTGGAATATATTCAATACATTGAAATGCATCTAATTTTAAATTTATACAATGGAATATAATGAATCAAATTTATTAAAAAATAGTAAATCACATATTAAATGTGCTGTACCGAATGGAATATAATGAATCAAATTTATTAAAAAATAGTAAATCACATATTAAATGTGCTGTACCGAATTCATTGAATGTGATAAGTTATTATAACTAAGCCACGTAAGAAATTGACTATGGGGGTTAAGGAAAGTCTACATGGATTTACTTGCATGATAAATCTTCCCAGTCTTAAAAACTCATGTGACGGAAAAGATATCCTACATGCTTTATTCTCTTTGTTGCTATACTTCCATATATTTTATACGATTTTCTTGCATGTTTATGACTAATTAATTTTTGCTGAAATATTAATCAATACCAATAAAGTTTGATGTGATTTAAAATTTGATTAAAACTAGCTAACACTACATCATTTCACGAATTTAATTTCATAAAATGATCAATCCATGATTCCACAAAATATATAAAAATTGACTAATAAAAATGAATTTAAATTGTGGATAATAATACTATATCTCATGAAAATAATTCTTATACGAATTTTTGTATTATTATATTATGACGTTCATTTTAATAGTTTAGAATTATGATGTTACAATATTTCAAACTTTAGGCCACCGAATGTTCACTATATAAGTACAAAAATTTCTCAAAACATGCATTGGGAAGTTTCCTGCAAAAGTTGGAAATCGAGTGGGGTTGCTTTTTTCCAACTTTTTTATTATTTTGCCAAACTAAATCAAAGTTTCTTTCCATGCTTTAATTTTTTCTTAAGTTAGGAGTTTTTTAAACTTTTAATACCACAAACCCTCTAATATAATTTTTACTTATAAGATAAAACACTCAATTTTAAATAGCTTATAAGTAATTTTAAGATAAGATCTGATCTAACTTTAATCACTTCCTTGAAAATAAACCAAATAAAGATTTGTCAATACATGCCCTGAATCTTTATTATGAAAATTCAATCAAACTCATCTATCCCATTCATGCAACTTTTCCACACCGGAAATTGCCTTGTAGCCAACACTAGAAACCCCCAAGAAATCTCTTTCAACCTACCATCACCATCATTATATATAAATTCCAACAATAATTCCACAATTTTGCTCAAATTAATAAACCCATAATGCAGAATACTAATCACCACCCTCCCACTCTAGAAATCACTATAATATCAGCTCAAGACCTCATGAGCAAGAAAGCCTCCTCCGCCTTCCCCCACCGTCGTCTCCGCCCATTCATCACACTCAGCGCCGCCACCACCGCCGCCAGCAAGCACGTGAAAATGTACGAGACGAAGGTGGACGACAAAGGAGGCATAAATCCCACGTGGGGTGATAAGTTTAAGTTGTACCTTGATCACACTTTCTTTCACCAAAGATATCCTGGAATTTACTTGCAGCTTTACACCAAGCATCTTCTGATGGGTCGGAGCCGACTCGGGTGGTGTCTGATTCCGGCGGCTGACATGGCTGGCCGGTTTGCTCCGGTGGGCTCAACCCGGTTTTTGAGTTACCGGTTGAGGGCCGGAGACGGGTCGAGGGGGCATGGGGTCGTTAATGTTTCGGTTAGATTGGAAGGTTCATTTGCTCCTTGGGGCCCATTCGTTTCTCATGTTTCACAACTGCAAGATATGCATGAGAATGATCACTCGGTTGTAGGAATTCCAGTGAAGTTGTGAATTTTGTTTTTTCTTCTCTCTCCAAGAACTGTAAAGTGATGTTGAGTACATAAGTTACAAAGCATTCTATATTGAAGAAAATTGGTCTTAAAGTGTCATGATCAGGTGTTTTAATACATGTAATTGACTTTTCATGAGCCGTTTTTTATGTCGCACAATCCAAGTTTTTGTGTCATGAGCTGTGTGATTCATATGAAACGAGCACCTTAAATATAATGTAAACGATTCTCTCACATATTCTCAAATTTCTAATATTAACAAAAATAAATAACGAGTATATGCTAAAGTATTACATTTCTACTTATAATGAGTAAAATCTTCACGTGAATATAATCTAAAGGAATGAAAACAAAATTTTACGTTCAAAATATCTTCAGCAAATCAATGGAAAGAATGAGAAAAGAATTGAAGAATCAAAATGAAGTAAACCAATTAACAAAAAGAAGATATGAACGGAATAGAGGGGGATGAGGAGTCTAATTTTATCCAAAACACATGTTTTTGATTAAAAAACTAATTTATTATTTTATAGCTACTTTAAAATTTTGCTATCCATATTTGACTATAAGAACCTATTTTCGTTAGAAATGTTAAACGAGCTGATCCTAGCGCTTTCGGGCTAGCCCTAGTGGGTTTCGGGTTAAACGGACTTCAGGTTAAATGAGCCAATTTAAATGGGCCTCGAATATTGAGACCTAACCCTAACCCTAACGGGCTTTGGGCTAAACGGGTTATTATTAGACTATTAATAAAAATATATATTTATATTGTAAATATAATTTTTTGAGTTAAAATATACATAACATTCAAAATTCACATATAAAATTAAATGTTATAGATTGCAAAAACATCTTTAAGTTAGATTACCATTGAAAATTTATACTTGTTGAAATTTATAGATGAAATTATTAAAAAATGACTATAAATTGCAACAAAATATGAGCAAACTTGTTATTTATACGCATTTATTGGCTAAGTGTTTGATATTATATAGTTTATAGAGGTATTTTGTTATTATTTAATTTATTTCATATAGTTAATTCTTATAAATCAAAATTGAAGACATTAAGTTTAGGATAATACACATATAATTGGACATTTGTATTATATTTTATATATTTAAAACTAAAAAAAAATCTAATTTAAAAAAAATTAAAAAAATACGGGCTAGCGGGCCAACCGATTAATCGTTGGGCTAACCCTAAAAGATTTCAGGCTAAACAAGTTTCGGGTTAAACGATTAAATTTAAATGGGTTAAAAATATTCGATTCTAACCCTATTTTTTTCCAGTTTAAATGGGTTGGACATGCCTAATTTTCACAAGTTTCGGGTTAAACGATTAAATTTAAATGGGTTAAAAATATTCGATTCTAACCCTATTTTTTTCCAGTTTAAATGGGTTGGACATGCCTAATTTTCACTATATATTATGAGGATAGTCCCCAATGATAGTGATATTTATAATTTTATTTAGAGAATAAAAAGAAAATAAAGTTTAGTAGTTGATTTTGCTTAAAGGGGGAGTAAAAGTCTGTGAATTACAATTATGTCCTCAGAACCTTGAATCTAAAAAACCTGAAAAGGGGAAAAATGAAAAAGGAAAGAAGGAACTCCCGCCTCTTCCTTGCAGCGAGGGTTTTAACTTACAGCCCTCAATTGAATTGATAGTCTCTGCAAATAGAAATTCCTTTTCACTAAATCGTCGATGGCGTCATCATCCTCTTCCGGTGCTTCGGGGCCAGAGATCCCCTGGGTAGAGAAGTATCGCCCGACTAAGGTCTCGGATATCGTCGGCAATGAGGACGCCGTTGCCAGGCTTCAAGTCATCGCTCGCGATGGCAACATGCCTAACCTAATTTTGGCCGTAAGCATTCAACACTCTCTCTCACTTTTCCCTCTATTTTCTCCCATTATTCTTCAGTCGAGAGTATAATTTTGAAGTTTGGATTAACTGGAATATGGATATCGAAAGTAGTGTTTCTTAGAGAAACTATGCCGCATTACGAGTGAGGAGGTTTTGGTGTGTGAGAATTTGGTTTAGAAATAGTTATAGAGTGCTACACTCCATGTTGTATCATTTGCTTCAGTACTTGTACCTCCTTATCGCTTTTTTTAATCTGAGTTTGTATATCATCTCCTGGATTTTGAGCTATTTTTTGAATCCCATAAAAAGATACTGGACAATGATGGTGGTAAGTTTTAGTGTCTTGGAAAACTGTTGGTATTTTAGCGCTGCTTTTTTATATTAAAAATTGAAATTGGATCCCCCTCTCGCATGAATTATGATGCGGTATGTCATATATTACTGCTATCAGTATTTTTCAGTTGGTCAAAATATTCATTGTTGAAGATGCAACCTACACATGTATTTTTGTGTGGAGAAGATTTTTTTTTTTTTTAAATCACTTGACTTAGGTTATGGAAGTTGATGTTATCTTATCATTTAGCATCTACTTACTTTTCATGCAAATAAACAAAGCTGATATGGATTTCTTCCGTTATAAGAAAATTGAGTTCCTGAAAAATGTTGTTGGGATGTTGATTAAATCATTTAACATGGCAACGCCTTTAAAAGATGTGATTGGCACTTACTCCTGCAAAGTTATAATCTCTTAGTAATCAGTATTGGATACTTTTGGTAGGGTCCTCCTGGAACTGGTAAGACTACTAGCATATTGGCTCTTGCTCATGAGCTCCTAGGACCAAATTATCGAGAGGGAGTTTTAGAGCTAAATGCTTCGGATGATAGGTATGTATTTATCCTTATGGCTTTGTCTGATTGGGGGTCACTTTTGTTGATTTTCTTAAATATTTGTTACTATTCTTGACCAGAGGGATTGATGTTGTGCGAAACAAAATAAAGATGTTTGCCCAGAAGAAAGTTACATTGCCCCCTGGAAGACACAAGATAATAATTTTGGATGAAGCTGACAGGTAAGTCATAAGTGATGAATATTCTCTCTTTATGTGAAGCTAAAAAGCATCTTATGTTTTTTTGTCTACTTTGTGATGTTTTTCTTCACCTATAGTTCAAGTTTGACTCACTATATAGACAGATGGATTTGTTGCATGATTCATGCGTAATTCTTGACTTGTTCAACGCTATGTGTTTGTTGCATGTTTCATTTGTAAATATGTAATCACTAATTCTTGACTTATGGAAAGTTGTTTACTCAAATTCCTGAATCTAAATGTTTTTTTTTGTTTGTCCATACTGGATGAAAATTAGCATGACTTCCGGAGCTCAACAAGCCTTAAGGAGGACAATGGAAATATATTCGAATTCCACACGTTTTGGACTAGCTTGTAACACTTCATCAAAGATTATTGAGCCTATTCAGAGTCGATGTGCCCTTGTCCGGTTTTCTAGATTATCTGATCAAGAAATCCTTGGACGTCTCAATGTGGTAGTTGCAGCAGAAAAGGTAATGCCTTCCTTTTCAAGAATGATTTCTTGCTCTGCTATGACACTGTCTCATGCATCACTTTGATCTCATTTACAATGTTATTAAAACCATACTGGTAGTGTTTTATTACAGATACTTTTTATCTCTTTTCATACATTTGGAAATTCCAAAGCCGAGATAGATTGTTTCAACGTGTTACTGCTCTTCAATTAAGTCCTTTGGCTGCAAAGTTTCGTTTCTTTCCTTGTTTGGGCTTGGAGATTTACAATTTCTGCACCAATTTGTTTATAGATGTGCCAAGTCAATTTATAGAATGACCACATCATCTAAAAGCTTCAATTTGTTGAGGGAAAGACTAATAAATGTCTTGTGATGAGTGATAAATGAAGGTATTGGCATCATGTTTGTGATCTTTTATAAGAGAAAGAAAGTAAGAAGATAAGGTGAAATAGCTGATCAAAATGCATTCTGAGGGTAAATATTGTATGCAGCTTTTAAAGATGCCATGATACAGCTTTTAAAGATGCCATGATAATAGTTCAATGAAATGAAAGTTGTGCTTGCCTATTGGCATAGCAAATAACTACTGTCTTTATTCATGTTGCATGGTGGAAAAGAATTAACAGTGCACTTACTAGAGTTTTTGGTTTATTTTTAATATTAACAAATCTAATTGCTGAAACTGCTAAAATACTTCATGTTATGTATTTTTTGCTGAGGCAGGCTGTCCTGCTGAGATTTTCTGTTGTCATCATTCAGTTTTTACTATCACTATTTGGCTGACCCAATTATCAGATAATTATTTTAGTCAATGAGATATAAGTTGCCATTTTTAATTCATTCAAATGGCTTTTATACTCTATCAAGTTGAGAGGTGAACATTCAGATTCTATTGGAAAATTGAACGTACTTGTATATTATTGTAGGTACCTTATGTTCCGGAAGGTCTTGGAGCAATTATTTTCACTGCTGATGGTGATATGAGGCAAGCACTGAATAACTTGCAAGCAACAAACAGTGGATTTGGGTTTGTCAATCAAGAAAATGTTTTCAAGGTCAGGGCATGAGAATGAACATTGCTTACATTTTATCTTTTAAAACTGCATGTTCACCAAAATCTTCATTGCTCCAGGTATGTGATCAGCCCCATCCCCTGCATGTGAAAAACATAGTACGCCAAGTAATTGAGGGGAAATTTGATGATGCTTGTGATGGACTGAAGCAGCTTTATGATATGGGTTATTCACCCACCGATATAATCACTACCCTTTTCCGGATCATCAAGAATTATGATATGCCTGAGTATTTGAAGCTAGAATTCATGAAGGTTTGTCAATATAAGGATGTACAAGCAAAGAAAGTCGACTATTTAACATGCACTTCTTTATGGTCATTTTTAACTGGATTCTCTTCTCATGGTTTTTTCACAGCAAACTGGATTTGCCCACATGAGGATTTGTGATGGAGTCGGTTCATATCTTCAGTTGTGTGGTTTGCTTGCGAAGCTGGCTGTGGTTCGGGAAACAGCCAAAGCAGCTTGATTAGCTGGCAAGTTTGATTGAAATGTTTCACCCCTTTCAAACATCAGGTGCTCAGTTGTAAATCTTGTGATACTATATGCTCTATTGGATGTGACTACCGTACCCTCATTATTAAGATATTATGGTTTAGGAAACACGTGTTGATCCTCTCTTTATGAGACTTTGCATGAAATATCAGTGTGCTAAAGATGTAACATTTTTTAGCTTTAAGATTTAAAGCTTTGTAAGATAACAAAATTTCATGAAATTAGAGTTAGAATCTTGTTTTTGTGCGTCCTTGCAGCGACAAGGAATTTATTCAATCTTGTATGTTCCGTGTAATGAAATTTGAGCTACAATGTGGAGGCGGCATTGATCACTAGTAGAATCCATCGCAAGGGAAGGCAGTTTAATATGTTTTTATGTGATTTGCCTTTTGTATTAGGTGAGATTTGAATATTTGTTTATATTAAAATTAGTGGGGGTAAGCAATCGATCGGTTCGTCCGAAACCGAAAGCTGAACCAAATCGAATCACTCCATACGGTTCAGTTTCTCTTATTTTTATCACTAGTTTTCCACCTGTGCGTTCACGTCATAAAATGTTTGTTTTGATATATCATATAACTGGAAGAATATTTTAATTAATGTGGTAAATTGAAGACATTGTTGCATCTAGGGTTGACAGTTTTTGGGTAGATGTGGGTACTCTACCCACTCAAATCCTAATTTGATGGGTACTGGTGGTTTTAAATGGTTTTGGGACGAGAAGGGAAAAAAAATCTCATTTAGGGTATAAGCAGAGTTGGGTTTATGCCCCGGGTACCCACTACTATCCGTTTATATTTTTTATGATTAGTTTTTATATTAGTGAAATTTTTTAGTTGGTATTTGATATGTGCTTTAAAATATTATTGGTTGGGTATTTTTTTGTGTATATTGTTGTTTGGTTTCATTCAAATTCAAAATGATTAGGGTATCTGTTTAGAATACATGTTTAAAATAATGACTTACATTAAAAAACTATTTATGTGTAGTAATCTAGAATTGGACTAGGGATGGCAACGGGGTGGGGGAGCAATTCCCGTCCCCGCGTTCGCCGGGAATCCCCGTCCCCACTAGCGAATCGGGGAAAATTTCCCCCGTGTTCCGCCCCATCCTTTTTTTTTTTTTTTAAATTTAATTAATATACAAAAATAATCCATACAACTATATATAACTCAAATATTAACAAAAAAAAAAAAAGATTCAAAATCCAAATAAAAGATGAAAGCATAATTTAATAAAATTAGTTAAAACACAAAGATAAATTATCTTAATTCATTTTCATTAATTTCCATAATTGTTCAATGCTTCTATGCAATCAACATTTCAATCTCTATATAATTAATTTTTTATATTAATTTAATTATATTATTTTAAAAATATATTAATATATAGTTAATATATATATATATTATATAATTTTTGGGGCCCTGCGGGAACGGGGCGGGGAATACAATCCCCGTCCCCGCCCCGCCAATCGGGGAAAGTTTACCCCCGTCCCCATCCCGTGGAGGTGCATTTCGGGGATTCCCTACCCCGTTCGAGGCGGATCCCCGCGGGGAATGGGGAATCCCCGCCCCTTGCCATCCCTAAATTGGACAGGTATGAATAGTATGTGAATAATGATAATTGGGTTTGGAACATGTACGAGCAATATAAATAAATTTTAAATAGAAATGAGAAGATGGATACAAATAGTATGATATCTGTTGGGGGTAGTGGTGGAAATCGGACGGATCGGAAATAGGGTGTTTTGGAAACTTTTCGAAAATTTTCGGAATTGAAAAACCGATTCCGATTCCGGTTCCGAAATTTTCGAAATTGTAAAATCCATTTCAATTCCGATTTTTTGGAAATTTCGAAAATTTCGGAATTCCGAAATTTTGGGCTTTTCGGAAAATTTTCAGAAATTTTATCATTAAAATAATAAATTTATATAAAATGTTATCATTTTTAATGAAATTTATGATATATTTACCTTTGAAATTAGATATTCACTTTTTATTTTATATAAAAAATATATGATATATTTACTTATTGTTGCAGAATAATAAGAATGAGAAAAACGACACTTTATTTCATCAACAAATCCCTTTATATAGGAAATACATCTAGGATTTACATGGATAAATGAAAATAATAAATACCCAAAATACCCTTGGTAAGTTAACATTTGATGAAGGCACACTAGATATGTTTTTCCTTTAACACTCCCCCTTGTGCCAGATCAAAAATAAAATGGTGTATGTTTTATTGCCTCATTAAAAAACCTTACCAAGTAACAAAACCCATTGGGAAAAATAAAACTTGGTCGAAGGGAAAAAGAGCACAACACACCTAGCATTAGGACTCCCCCTGAAGTCAACACACTTCCCAAGATAAATACATCTATCAAGAGAGTTCACAAAGTCTTCGCATCCCTATACTCTTCACATGCTTCTCAAAAACGGCCTTCGGCAATGACTTTGTAAATAAATCTGCCACATTTTCTTCAGAGTTCACTTTATTAACTTAAATCTTGAGGAAGGCCTATTGTTGCTGGTTGTAGAAAAATTTCGGTGAGATGTGCTTTGTATTATCACCTTTGATGTAACCTAATTTCATTTGTTCGATACATGCTGCATTATCCTCATAAATACACGTAGGCTCTTCAATAGTAGAACTCAAACCACTTGTCCTTCGAATAAGTGTGATGATAGACCGTAACCGTATACACTCGCGAATTGCTTCATGTAGTGCAATGATCTTTGAATGATTTGAGGAGGTTGCTACAAGAGTTTGTTTAGTTGATCTCCAAGATATCGCTGTGTTCCCTATGGTAAACACATAACCAGTTTGGGAACATCCTTTATGTGGATCAGAGAAGTATCCGGCATCAACAAAACCAACCAAAACATTATTTGGTATTTCGGGATAGTACTTTTACCCTCATCGTTATGTTTTGGGAGCATGAGACCATCAGTGGTCCCATTTTTCTCTCGGTAAGGGAAGAACAAGCCCATATCAACGGTTCCTTTTAAGTATCGAAATATGTTCTTGATACCATTCCAATGACGTTGTGTAGGTCCTGAGCTAAATCTAGCTAATAAATTCATTGAAAAAGCAATATCAGGTCGAGTGCATTGAGTTAGATATAATAATGCGCCTATTGCACTTAGGTATGGAATTTCAGCACCTAACAGCTCCTCGTCATCTTCCTTCGGACGAAATGGATCTTTCTTTAAATCCAAACTTCGACCGATCATGGGAGTGCTAACAGGATGCACTTTGTCCATGTTAAATCGTCTGAGCATCTTTTGGACATATCCAGCCTGGTGAATAAGTATTCCACCAGCTCGATGTTCTAGTTCAAAACCTATACAAAATCGAGTTTTCCCGAGATCTTTCATCTCAAATTCGGTTTTCAAATAGCTTATGGTTTCACTTATTTCATTAAGAGTACCTATTATGTTCATATCAACATATACCGCTATAATTGCAAATCCAGAATTTGTTTTCTTTATAAATACACATGGGCATAGTTCATCATTCTTATATCCTTTCCCAATCAAGTAGTCACTTAGACGGGTATACCACATCCGCCCGGATTGCTTTAATCCATAAAGTGAGCGTTTTAGTTTAATTACAAACGCACTCCGTGGTTTAGAGTCATTTGACTTAGGCAATTGAAGGCCATCAGGCACTTCCATATATATTTTTGAATTAAGATCCCCATAGAGATATGCTGTAACCACATCCATAAGTTGTATTTCCAATCATTCGGAAACTACCAAACTGACTAAGTAACAGAATGTTATAACGTCAATTACGGGAGAGTATGTCTCATCATAGTCAATTCCAGGGCATTGTGAGAAACCTTGCACTACAAGACGAGCTTTGTATCTCAAGACCTCATTTTTCTCATTACACTTTCTGATAAAAATCCATTTATGTCCTACAGGCTTTACGTTTGGTGGGGCTAGTACTACCGGACCAAATACCTGTCTTTTTGCCAGAGAATCAAGTTCTGCCTGGATTGCTTCTTTCCATTTAGGCCAATCTGCTCTTTGTTGACATTCTACAATAGAGCGTGGTTCGATATCATCGTGCTCTATAATTTCTTGAGCAACGTTATATGCAAATATATCATCAATGTATGTGGAAGATCTTTTCATCAACTCATATGCACTCTCGTAATCCATTGAGATTTCTTTGTTCTCTGAAATCATATTAAACTTCGGAGCATCTTCCAGTAATGATTCATGGACATACTGTAATCAGAGATAATCTCATGAGAGGGGTTCTCTTCATTGATGATTAATAGATCAGGTTGTGCCATACCAGCCTTTTTCTTTCTTGGGCAAGTATCAATCGAACCAACTGGCCTTCCTCTTTTTCTTTTGGGAGCCATGGCCTCAACCACACTTCCACCAAGTGTGGTTGCAGTGTCTTTATCTATGACACTATGCCCTTTACGAGGGACTTCTAACCTTGCAGACACATTTGCAGTTGGTATATGTGACCTTGTCACTTTAGCGATATCAACAAAAACATCTGGCATCGAATCTATTATTCTTTGAAGATCGATTATTCATTTTACTTCACTTTCACATTGTGAAGTGTGGGGATCGAAATGAGACAAAGTGGGAACGAACTATAGTAATTCCTGTTGTTTATTTGGAGAATTCTTTTTTTCATCTCTCCTTAACGACGGGAATACTGTCTCATCAAAGTGACAATCCGCAAATCTAGCGGTAAAAAGATTACCTGTCAAAGGTTCCAAGTAACAGATAATGAATGGAGATTCATATCCAATATAAATACCTAATCGTCTTTGAGTTACCCATTTTGGTGCGTTGTGGGGGCGCAATTGGCACATAAACTGTGCAACCAAATATGCGTAAGTGTGAAATGTCAGGTTCATATCCAGTTACCAACTGGTACGCAACCAATGGTTGGTCAGTAGTGGGTCTAAAATGAATAAGTAAAGCTGCGTGTAATATTGCATAACCCCATGCTGATATTTGCATGTTGGTGCGCAAAACCAATGCTCTAGCCACCATTTGTAGCCTTTTAATGGTGGCTTCTGCGAGACCATTTTGTGTATGTACATGAGGTACATGATGCTCTACATCGATCCCGAGAGACATGCAATACTCATCAAATGCTTTTGATGTAAATTCTCCAGCATTATCAAGTCTTATAGACTTGATAGGGTGATCAGGGTGGTGAGCCTTTAATCGTATGATTTGTGCTAAAAGTTTTGCAAATGCAACATTTCTTGTGGACAATAACGTGACATGTGACCATCGCGTTGAAGCATCAACTAGAACCATAAAATATCTAAATGGTCCACATTCAGGATGGATAGATCCATATATATCACCTTGTATTCTTTGTAAGAATGGAATGTTTTTCTTTGTGTCTTTAGCATATGAAGGTCTCGATCCTATTTTTGCTAGAGAACAAGCTTTGCAGAATGAGTGTTGTGCCTTTGATATAGATAATGAGACAGAGTGGGATGTAGGTATTGCTTCTAATGCTTTAGAAGACATTGGTTCCTTTGATTTAACATTGTGATTGACATTTTTTATTGTGTCATATATCTGTCTCATTTTGTGTTTTCCTCGAAAGAAAGGATGTCCATGTGAATTTTTAAAATATGGATCATCATGTCTCGACCAGGATGTCCAAGTCGGTCGTGTCAAAGCCTATATAAGTCATTGTCCAACAATTCATTGTTTGAGACATTATATGATTCAATAATCCGAATAGTAGTAAAATACAGTCCACTAGATTGACTCTTTAGTTTTTCTAAAATGCGTTTTCTTTCACATTCATTCGAGATAATATATATGTATTCTATTTCATTCTCACAATGAGTTTCCAAGTGATATCCATTGGCACGAATATCTTTAAAGCTTAACAAGGTTCAATTAGCTCTTGGTGCATAAAGAGCTTCTGATACTCTAATTATTGTACCGTTAGGCATCAAGAATTTAATATTTTCTCGCTCTTTTATTAATTGTGATGACCCAATCTTCGTAGTCACATATGAATTATAAGGAATTAATTCATTGAATAATTGTCTATTCCTTAAAATTGTGTGGGTGGTTCCACTATCAGCTACACACTCAATTTCTCCACGATACATTCCTACAAGTAGATGTGGTGATGTTTATAAAAAAAATCTGCATTCTCGTTCTGTCAAGAAAAGATCTACTTCTAACCCTTCAGGAACAAATGATCAGCCGAGAGAAAAATTCTTTACTTCAGCTTTTTCGGGTAAAAAAAAAGACAAGATTCCTGATTATTCAGACCTTATTCGAATTATCTGTACCAGTCGTTGTAATCTCATAGATCCGACCGTTCTCTATCAGAATTCTGATTTAGTCTCAAAGAGGCGAAGAAATAGATTCATCATTCCACTCCAATCGATTCAAGAGCGCGAGAACGAACTAACGCCCCCTTCAGATATCTCAATTGAAATCCCCATCAATGGGTTTTTCTGTAGAAATAGTATTCTTACTTATTTGGACGATCCTCGATATAGAAGAAAGAGTTCGGGCATTACTAAATATGGGACTCTAGAAATGCATTCAATCATCAAAAACAAGGATTTGATTGAGTATCGAGGAGACCAAGAATTTAGGCCAAAATACCAAATGAAAGTGGATCGGTGTTTTTTCATTCCCGAGGAAGTGCATATATTACCTGGATCTTCGTACATATGTAATGGTACAGAACAATAGTATCATTGGGATAGATACACAAATTACTTTAAATATAAGAAGCCGAGTAGTCGGGTTGGTCCGAGTGGAGAGAAAAAAAAAGAAGGGTGCGGCTATCCGCACCTCACATATTACTATGAATGGGATGTGTTTAGTATTTTTTGGGGTGCGGATAGCTGCACCAAAAAAGAATTGAACTTAAAATCTTTTCTGGAGATATCCATTTTTCTAGAAAGACAGATAAGATATCCCGACATAGCGGCGTTTTGATACCACCAGGAACAGGAAAAAAAATTTCTAAGGAATCCAAAAAATGGGAAAATTGGATCTATGTTCAACGGATCACACCTAGTAAAAAAACGTATTTTGTTTTGGTTCGGCCTGTCTTCACATATGAAATAAGGGACGATATAACTTTAGGAACGCTTTTCCCCCCGAATCTGTTGCAGGAAATGGATAATGTGAAACTTCGAGTTGTCAATTATATCCTTTATGGAAATGGTAAACCAATTCGAGGAATTTCTGATACAAATATATAATTAGTTCGGACTTGTTTAGTATTGAATTGGGACCAAGACAGAAAAAGTTCTTCTTGAAAAATATATCTTTGATTTTTTTGAGTATTTTTGAGCTATTTCGTATGATTTACTTTTCATATTTATTTGTTTCTTCATTATATTATAATCATGTATGTAAGTTTGTAGTAAATACACTCAAAGAAAGCTAAAAAAATAAATAAATAAACAATCATCTCAAATGCATAAGTCTATTAAAAAAGAAAGGAAATAAAATAACAAATAGTCTGATAAAAGAAAATCAGATCAATCAAAACCATGTCCTATAGAAAATGAATGAGATTGATCAATCAAAATCAGGAACATCTATTGACATAACAAGATCATTTTTGCTATTAAAATTAGCAATCGTGAGGTTGATATCAGTCTTAGCTCCATCGTCTTCAATATATTGCTAGGGACCAGATTAGCTTGCAACACCGCTTTCCACCCTCAAACAGATGGACAGTCAGAAAGGACAATTCTGATTCTGGAAGACATGATAAGGGCATGCATCCTAGATCTCCATGAAAGCTGGGAAGATCATATATGTCTGGTGGAGTTCGCATACAACAATAGTTATTAGTTGACGATCGGAATGGTGCCGTACGAGGCCTTGTACGGAAGAAAGTGTCACTCACCTCTATGTTGGGACGAAGTGGGCGAGAAGAAAGTTTTGGGACCCGACTTGGTCGAACAAACAGTTGAAGTGATCAAGAAGATTCGAAAGAGGATCAAAGTGGCTCTAGACCGATAAAAGTCATATTCGGATAAGAGACATAGAGAGCTGAAGTTCGATGTGGAAGATAAAGTTTTTCTAAAGGAGTCTATCATTTTGGAAAAAAAGGAAAGTTAAGACCAAGGTACGTGGAACCGTTCGAGATCTTGGATCGTGTTGGAGATGTCACATACCGTTTAGCTTTGCCCTTTTTAGGTATACATCTAAATTTCGAGGACGAAATTCTTTTAAGGGGTAAGAGATGTAACACCTAGGACAAAATGATGCATAATTGGCTAATTAAATAATTAAACCCCTAATCGTTTGATTTAATTATGTGCGTTTCAGAAAAATGAAATAATGCATGATTAATTTATCTAGTGTATATTTTAATAGAAAAGCATAGGTTATATTTAATAAAGGTATCGTAGTTGAAAATCGCAAGTTAAAACGTTAAAAGACGGCTCGTTAAGGGTTCGTGGTAAAAAACACGAAAAATACGAAGAATCGAAAAAGAGATATTTTCAATCAAAAAGTAAAAAGTAAGATATTTTGTAAAAAGTAAGATATTTTGTAAAAAGTAAAGATATTTTGGAAAAATATCTATATATAGTAGGAAACGAATCTTAAACGAGAGATTATTCTCGTCTCTCTCTCTTCTTTCTTCTCTGTTTTCTAGCCGGCGGCCGCCACATCGCCGTCGTGCCGCCGCTACCTCCCCTGTTTTAGCCGATCTTCTCACATTTTATAGTTTTCGTCAAGCCCATTCCAAATCCGGGCTCGGTTTTGCATTTCGATAGCTCCTTCACCGGGAAAACCCTCTTTATCTCTCTTCTCTCTCCCTATTGTCTCTCTTCTCTCCTTTCTCCCTCATCCGTCGGACTTTCTCTTTCTCCCTCGCTGGATCTCCTCATGTCGCCGTCGTTCGGATCACGTGTGTTTGTGTGTGTGGGTGTTGGGGGCACCGCCGTGAGTGGCGGCGCCGTACACACTGTTTCGGCTGTGGTTTGGTTGTGGTCGGCACGTGGAGGCACGCGGAGTCGGCCGATGATGCTGGGTGCGCGTGTGCATGACGACGGGAGAAAAGCCGGGAGACGATGGGGATGAGGGTTTGGGAGGTAGGGACTTCCTCCGGATATTTGAAGAGTTCAGGGACCTAGTTGCAAATCTCAGGCTTTCGAGTTAAGAAAAGATCTTAAGGCTTAGAATTCAACATATCACGAGGGTTTACCACCGAATAAGGTGAGGGTAACTTCCGATCTCTATATGTTTATAGTTTTCTATATTTGATATATGAATTGTTGAATCCTGTGTGTCGTGATTATATGCTGTGAATACTGTGTTCATTCTTTTATACTGTGAAAGGATGAAGGTCCACATTCATGTCACGGAGGGACTAATGATCCGTAAAAAACATCACAGAGGGATTGATGGTTCGTAAAATGCACCAATGGTATTTATATCGTTTTGTAGGGTAAGACGGGTTGCACCCGCACCTATTGGAATTTAAGTGCTATGCATTCTACATGTTGTGTCTAATTGTCGAACTTATATATATTTGAATTGTTTAACTGCTTAATAACTTTAAAATACAGAAATTACACCCACGAGTGTATTCAACGCACTTACCCCCACATGTATTCACGCTACTGGAAATAATGAAAGTGGAGAAGCGTAGCGAGAGGGGTGCCATATCAACTGTGTCCTTTTTCCCTTTTGGCCTTTTGATTTTGCCTATAAACAATGTTGAACATTTGTAAAAGTTAAACTGTACTTCTTTTATGTTATAGATTCTGATGTATTTCCGCTGCTATGTTTTCAATGTTTTCTCCCGGCTTTGTGCCGAAGGTTTTAAACATGTAAAATCGTATCTTTAAACTGCTTCCAAGGTTTCAATTTTAAATCCTTATTTTATAAGTTATTTTCTTTTGATGGATCCTGTATGAGTATATTTCCGCTGCTTATGGTTTCAAACTCTTTATTTCGGTTGTTGCCGATGTTTCGTTTATGTAAATCTTTCTATCGTCTTCTATCTTCTTCTGTTTTAAAATGTATGTCTCTTTTCCCTTTCTTCCTGTACGCCCGTAAAGAAAATTCTGATATTTTAAGAATGAAAATGGGGCGTGACATAAGCTAAATAGACCTAATCGCTATCTATTTCATAGAATATAATGTTAGTAATAAGAGTCTCTAAGTCCTACTACAAGCGTGATTTTGACTTTCCAAACATAAACATCGATTTTTTTATGGAAGAAACTCATATAGAAGGAAGATATCATGGCCTAGGAAAATGAGAAAACTTAAAACTAGATTGCAAAAAAATAATAATTAAAAAGGCCTAATCTATACTTATATAAAATCAGAAAAGTTGAAAATATTTATAGAAGTACCATTTTCTCTCCTAAAAATGTCAAATCATTACTATTATTTATTTATTTATTTATTTTGGTTTTGTAGCGCCCCGGATCAAAACGAGCATAAATGATTAATTAAATATTTAACACATGACTTAATGAGTAGGTGCGTTTATTTTGACTGTTTAAATTTATTACGTGCGTATCAGATACGTGTTTAACGCGTGACTTAGATGGATAATTTCCATGGACATGGTATATAGAATATTTTCATACCATAAGATGCGTCTTGAAAAGACGAGAAGATAGAAATGAACTAGGGGTCAATCGGAGACCCGTAGCTCGAATGACGACGAAAAGGGCAAAATCGGAAGTTTCGGAAATCGGAAGATATTTATGGAGAATGGAAATGAAGATATTTACGTGAATAGTAACATCGGAAAAGTCAACCGATGAATAGTGTTTGGATATTTTGGATGAATAGTGATCCGGATATTTTCGGTGAATAGTAACTTTCGGACATCTATAAAGGGGCTCCTCCGATTCATTTTTCACCGTTTTTCCGGACGAGCCGAACGCGTCGAAAACTCGTAAGTTCTCTCTCTCCTCTCTCTCTCTTCGTTTTCTGTTTTCTAGTCGGCGGTGCCACCACCGGCACCGCTGCCGGCGCGGCGGCGGCGCCGCTGGCCGATCACCGGAAATTTCAACGTTGTCGGAATCAGACGATTTTCGCACACGACGTTCGTCTCGATGAGACGAATCTAGGATAGGTCTCGGATTTCAAATCTGATTTCTCATTCGCCGGAAAACGGTGAAAAACAGCCTCTTAAACCCTAACCCTTTCCACCACCTTCTCTCTCTCTCCACCACGCCGGAGCTGCTGCCGGAGATCGCCGGAGGTAAGGGTGCCGAGCTGGAAGGCCGGCGCTGCCACCCACGGCGGAGCCGAAGATGGACAATATATATATATATGTGTATGCATGCATGTGTGTGAGTTTTGTGGTGTGTGAGTGTGTGTGATCCAGCCAAGGACTCAATAGGCGGTGGTGGTCGCCGGCGGCAGGTGGCCGTCGGCCAGAGGGAGAGATCAGTGTGTGTGTGTGTTTTCGCGTGTGTGTGTGTTATAGCATGCTTGTGTGTGGTGGCTGTGTTGGTGGATGGGCTTGGTCGGAATGGGTTGCCGGTGACGGGGAGTCACCGGCTGGAAGGTTTGGATTGATGTTGAATTTTTGGAAAAACTGGGCTTCGAAGGATTTTACGGCGTAATTTCCGAGCACTATTCATGCCGGAATCCGGCGATGGACGGCCGGAGGAGGTAGCCGGCGGTGCAAGGAATCCGGCGAGGTAGGTGGTGGCGGCAGGGGGCGGTGCCGCCGCGCCGGGCGACGCCGGGAAGGTGGCGCGTCGAGCAGCCTGGGCGCCGGCGAACTGGGAGGAAGCTGCCGAGAGCTGCCGAGCCGCCGAGACCGAGCTGCCGAGGACGCCGAGCCCTGCCGAGAAAACTCGGCAGCTGCCGAGAGCTGCCGAGACACCGAGACCCGCTGCCGAGAAAACTCGGCAGCTGCCGAGCCATGCGCTGGACCGCCGAGTTTTTCACCCGACGCCGGGTGTGTGCGCGCCCCAGCGCCTGCAACTCCGTGTTTTCGATCCGAACCCCGTTTTCTCCGCCGTTCATTTTTTTCGAGTCTTCACCGATGAGACATCGTTGACCGGGGTCCGTGGGCCCGGTCAAAGTCAACCCTTTGACCAAAATTACTAATTTACCCCTAAATTTAAAATGCTCCGTTTGAGCTCGTTTGAACTCCGATTGAGCTCATTCTTTTTCCGTCGTGCCCCAAATTTCATTCTCTATCATCTCAGGCATATGGATTGGATATCCACTCTCATTTCTTCAACTCCGATCTTTAGAGCTCTCGATCCGTCGTGTAGTTAACGACCGTTTCTCCACCGGAGTTTTTTACCGCTTTAATTATATTTATTAAGGATTTAAGGAATGTCATAAATTGTGTAGGCTACTTGTTGAGTTGAGACTTGTGATATCGGATCCTTTGGTACTCGCTTGTGAAATCTGATTCGTCGGTACTTACGACTCACGTGGTAACCACCGAACGAGGTGGGGGTACATTCTAAACCTTAAGCTTTAAGTTTCTGTTAATAAATGCATGAATGATGATAAACGAACGCGTGATATGTGAACCCGTACTTAATGAAATGAACCTCAATTGTGATACTACGTGAATCTATGATTAGTGAAACGATTCTTAAATGATACGAAATGATTGAATCCTATGTGTTACGTGGGGGTAACTTCTAAACTCAACATGTTTATTGTTTTCCATAATTGATGATTTTGCTATGATATTGTACGATATGAATTGTCTTTGTGACCGATATTTGTCTGCGTGACCGATAATTGTCCTTGTGACCGATATTTGTCTGCGTGACCGATAATTGTCTTTGTGACCGATATTTATCTACGTGACCGATAATTGTCTTTGTGACCGATATTTTATCTGCGTGACCGATAATCGTCTGTGTGACCGATATTTGTCTGTGTGACCGATAATCGTCTTTGTGACCGATATTTGTCTGTGTGACCGATAATCGTCTTTGTGACCGATAATTGTCTGCGTGATCGATAAACTATTGAACTCTATGTGCCGTGATAATATACCGTGTTTATCTTACTATGGTGTGATAGTGTTGGGTTGTGTGTCCAATTGGGCTTAGTGTCCATTGGGCGGCGTGTCCATTTGGGAGTCTTGGGTTGTGTGTCCGTTATGGACTGTATTATGTGTTGCGTATAATATGTGATGTGTTTAATGGCTGTTTTGTTATATCTGTTTAATACGTGATCGGCTTGACATGTTAAAACTTTGGAAAGTATCCCCACGAGTGTATTCAACGCACTCACCCCTATTCTGTACTCACACTACAGGAGAAGAAGAGAATCTTGACGCGTAGAGAGAGGGGTGCCCTATCGGCTGTGTCCATCTTCTGTTTTGACTTTCAAAGTTATGATGTTCTTTTGTAAAAGAAAACTCTGTTTCTCCTTCTTTGTATGAGATCCTGATGGTATATTTCCGCTACGTATGTTTTAAACTCCTTTCATCGGTTGTATCCGATGTTTCAAGTGTACCCTTTCTTATCCCCTCATTTTTCTTTCTATTTTATATCATGCTCGCCTTTTCCTCCTTTCTCTCTTCATGCCCGCTGAGAAAAACTCTGATATTTTTAACGAAAGATTTTGGGGCGTGACAGGTTTTTTGTATATTTAATTGTTTTCCCAAGTAATTATGCAATATATTTATCAAATTCTTGCTTAGTAAGCCATGGTGATACTTCTTGGAAAACGCATGAGTGATATTGCTTGCATCAAGTTAATAAGTAATCTATCAAATTGCATCATATCAATTGAATTTCTGTAATTTTTTATTTTGAACACCAGGTTGCACCTCTTTTCTTGGCCAATCAAGAAACATATATTACTTGCATCAGATTTTTACATAAAATTTTCAATTTTTTTGTGTATTATTTTCAATACACACACACATATATGTAATAAACAAGATAATATGAATTAGACAAATATATATTTAAATATAGTTACATAAATTCAGATTTATTTAATTGTTAAATACCTTATATTTTTAAAATGCTTATTATTAATTATATTGTATTATCAAATAGTTGATATTTAACATATATTATATAAGCAACTGTATATAAAAGCAAGAAAGTTGGTAATATTTACAATTTTTTCATTTTCCCTCCACAAATGTCAAATCAATTATTATTATTATTATTATTATTATTATTATTATTATTATTATTATTTGCATTTTAATTGTTTTTCTATATAGTAAATTTATTAAGATCCTTGCTTTATAATCCACAATGATAATTCTTAAAAAATCATTATGTAAGATGATTTTGGGTTTTATAAAAAAATTAAGATTATTATAAACTCATGTTAAAGATTCTTGCTTCATCTTACAAATCATTTTGGGGTTTGAGTTTTACAAATATTAATAACATATTTTTTTGTAAGATGATTTATATACCATGACCATCAAATGTAATAGACTTTTTCATAAATGAATTAATTGTATTAGGAATTGTAATATTGTATAGATTTTTCAATTTATATAATTGGTCCATTTGATTCAATATTATAATTATTTTATTAGTTCATATATATTTTCTTGGTCTTAATTAAATTAATTTTTATTGAATATAATTTCATAAATCCCAATAACAAATATTGGTCAAAAATAAACTTAATAATAAATATTAATTTATTTAGGGATATCTAATATCATATTTAATATAAATAAATAAATGTAACATTATTAAAGAAATTAATATATATATATATATATATATTATATGTGTGTAGTATGGAATCATATGTCATTCTAAATATTTTTTAAATTAATATTTGTATATTCAAATATGTAATACCATCAACATTGTACGGAAAATATTAATATCATTACCGATATATTTTAATGATGAAAATATTATTAAGTATTCAAGTATAAAATACATGATTTGGCTATCTGTCATTTTCAATGTTAAGCGATATTAAAAGTGTATTTTTTTTAATTCAATTTATTTTACAATGAAGGTTGAAAATACATGATTTACATTGTTTGCATCAAGTTCTTAAGTAAAATTTTCATTTTTTGTGTATTATTTCTAATATATATATATTATGAATTTCAAATTAAACCCAATTACTTAAATTAAAGATTATATATATATATATATAATCTTTAATTTAAGTAATTGGGTTTAATTTGAAATTCATAATATATACTTTTTAGTGTTATTAATTACAGATTGCCCAATTGGATATATATAATAAACAAGATTATTATGAATTAGATAGATATTTAATATATATATATATATATAGTTAAGTAAATTCATATTTTTTTAATTGTTAAATACTTTATATCTTCAAAATGCTTATAATTAGTTAAACTGTATTATCAAATAGTTAATATTTATTACATATTATATAACAAACCGTGCTACGCACGGAGACAACTACTAGTTCTTTACAAAAACTATAATTTTTTCAAAAAATACAATGTTATCCTAATTTTTTTAATTTAACAATAAGAGAAAATCACTACCTTTATCAAATTGTTGCAATTCGAATTACATTTCAATTTTCTGGACTATAATCCACATGTTCAAAAAAAAACTCCATGCCAGATGCCAAGTAATTTTACAAAAATAAGGAAAAAATATACAAACAAAAAATCACCGCATTTCAAAATTTCCAACCTATCTTGACAATTATTGAAATTAGCAAAAAACTTATCACAATTTTTATTCATTGTTGTATTTCAAATTACAATTGTACTTTTCGATGCTCTAAATTTATATATCTACTGAATAGTCAGGCAAGACGTCACATAAACCACACAATTTTTATTAAAAAAAGTAAATTTTTTAATTTACATTAAAAATGACCTTTCAGGTAAATTTAAATATGTACTCATTTGTTTGCATTTTATCCTTTAGATAAAGAGAAGATCTCTTGTACCCAGATTCGTGCCCTCGACCCACTCCACTGCTCATATACCTATATATATATATATCCAACCCACCCATAAATTTAATTTTTTTTCTAAAACCCTAATTCTTCTCTTCTGCATTTTGCGCCTCTTTCCCATTCTTCTTCTTTTCTTTTATCTTCTTCTTCTCACCTTATTTCTCGTGAATGCTTTCATCAATGCTACTCTTCCCGGAGTACCTCAATCGCCGCCCGAAGATGCTGTCACGCGTGACTTTGAATAGCGCATTTAGATTTCTCGTGAATTTATGTACTGTTTCTTTTATATTTGATTGTTTTAAGGAGATGGAAAATAGATCAAAGGTTAGTAATCTTGGATGGTGGACTAATGCATTTGAGATGAATTCAACATTGACAATAAACTCGTGGGATTCAACAACAATGCTAGGTCAATCTGAAGAAGTGTATGACGATTTTTATATAGGTTATAATAGCATGTAGTGATGATGATTTAGATGAGGATCTATAGGAGCTAATCAATTTGGTGTAGTTGCATAAAAAAGAGGAAGTTTGATCCATGGAGATGATCAAGTATTGAAAATTGTGTGAATAAATATGTTATTATTATGTTACTTTTATCATCTAATACCTTATAATGGAGGTATATAATACCACAAAGGTGAATATGTGATACCTTAAAAGTATTTATGTAATAACTTGAATGTAAAAATGTAATACCTTAAACGTATGTATAAAATACTTTAAACCTATTTATGTAACACCTTAAAGATAAATATGTAATACCTTAAACTATAAGCATTAATATCTTAAAGGTAAATATGTAATATCTTAAATGTGAGCATATGTAATAATTTATACTATAAAGATCAATACCCTAGAGGTAAATATGTGATACCTTAAAGGTGCATATATAATATTTTATACAATAAAGATCAATACTAGGTAAATATGTAATATCTTAAAGATGCATATGCAATACCTTATACTATAAACATTAATTCTTTAAAGGTAAATATGTAATACTTTAAATATACGCATATGTAATACGTTATACTATAAGTATTAATACCTTAAAGGTCAATATGTAATACCTTAAAGGTGCATATGCAATATCTTATAATATAAGTATTAATACCTTACAGATAAATATGTAATACATTAAAGGTGAATATGCAATACCTTATACTATAAACAACAATACCTTAAAAGTAAATATATAATACCTTAAAGTGCATATGCAATACCTTATACTATAAGCATTAATACCTTAAAAGTAATTATATAATACCTTAAAGGTGCATATGAAATACCTTTTAATATAAACATTAATACATTTTTCTATATATACAATTCAATCATTCTTTATTTATTTATTTTGTGATGTTTCTTTGACTTTCTTTCATGATAACTTAATCAGTCTGCTTTGTTTATTAAATTTAATTTCTCAGTCAAAAGAAGGCAATCGAGGTGAAGATCGAAGTAGCTAAAGGATCATGTTTTCAATTCCTGAAGGTTTGTATGAAGTGGGGAGCTATTCAGATTCTTACGACATATTGAAAGGAGTTTTGACAGACACTGAGAATGCAATTAACCTTAGCCCAACTTCTATGACTGAGGCCAACACTGTTGCGGCAAGCAATAGCCACAAAGAAGCCGAGAGACGAAAGTGATCAATAGCCACATTGCTACCTTCAAATCCATTCTCCCTAATACAATCAAATCCACTTCTTAATTTCTCAAGTACACAAATTAAAACTAGGTTTTAATTATAAAAAACACATTGTCACCTTCAAATCCATTCTCCCTAATACAATCAAGGTGACTTCTTAATTTATCCAGTACACAAATTAAAACTAGGTTTTAATTAAAAAAAATAGTGAAAAAATCATAAGAGTATATAGAAAGGAAGAGAGAGAAGAACGAAGAGAAAGAGAGAAAGAGAGAGAAGAATGCACAGAGAAAGAGAAAGAGGAGAGAAAGAGAGAAGAACGCGCAGAGAAAGAGAGAGAAGAACACGCTGAAAGAGAGAGAGAGGAGAGAATTAAAAAAAAAAAAATCAATTCAAAAAATATATATCTGTTGACCAATTTTCTATCTGGGTCGGGGCGGGATGGATTGGGACACGAATTTTAGATCTGTGCTCTCGGAATACAAAAGTTTTTGCCTAGGATAAATAAATCATAATTACATTGCTTATATGTATCTCACATGGATAATTATCCAAAAACATTGACTTAGATTGCCGAATGATAGTAAATCAAAACATCAAACTGCAACAATAAATAAAAGTTATGATATCTTTTTCTGTTAATTAAAAAACATTACGACTAAATTCATTTTCCTTTGAAATTTTAATGATATATATATTTACAATTTGATCTTCAAATTCTTTTATTATTTTTGAAATTTTATGGCATTGATGTAAATATCTGTCTGACACTTTTATCTTGCACATGGACTTTGGTGCCTGAAATCGAATTATGGTCTAAATTATAATATTTAATAAAAAAATATTTTTTTATTAGTTCATAAAATTAAGATTGAGTTGCAATTTACGAAAATATAACGATTTTTTTACAACCAAAAAGTATTGATTTTGAGAAAATGATGTGTTCTACTTCTTTCAATCACGTTAATCGATATTTATAATTTATGGTAATTTATAAATCATGTCGAGTCGAACATATAATAAGCAATCTAGAATCGAGTAGTCTGATTTAATTTTTAGCTCTTGCTGTATTTCAACAAAAAATTTGTTCTCAATTTTTTATTGGGCCATAGAGGCCCAATTATTATTGGAGGGATCAGCCCATTTAAATAATAGGAGCCCAAGAAAGAACTATGGGCTCAAACAACCCTAAGCCCACCCAATATCAATACGGTCAGCGAGACTGAACAATATATTTCTTGCTAGGCGTTAGGGTTTTGCATTTCCTGAGGGCAACAGAAGGCAACCACACCACCGTTTGCAGCCATGGTTCTCAAGTAACAGATCTGTCTCTCTATTGATATTGTTTGTTTCTGACTTTCGTATATAAATTTAATTTTTTATACGTTGTGATCTTCTAGCTGTGGAGATTATTCGTTTCTGTGTATGAAATATATTGGAAGCTTCAGATGTTTATCCGAAGATTTGTCTTTTGTTAGTTTGGATTTTCATGGATGTTGAACCATTTTAAAAAAAATGCTTTTGTGGAAGTGTTTCAGTGTGTGTTTTTGTATGTGTGTTGATTTTGTGGATTGCTTGCTGCAGTTTCAGTTTTTAGGGGATTTACAGCTTACAATCCGTTGAGAGAAATTGTTAGATGTGTTTTTTTTATTTATTTCAATGAGTTTATATATAATTCCAGTGGTTATTTTCCATCTCTCATTGGATCTTCGGCTAAATGTTTTTCTATTTGTAACAAAATGAATGGGCTGGTAATGTTTTTAGTCTCTACTACGCATATTAAACTACTCTTGGATACTGATTTTATTGCAGTCCCTCATTTGGATTTCACTCCAAACTATTTGTTGCTAATTGTTTTTAAAAATTTCATTGAAAAAATCTCAAATGCATATTTGTATGCAGAGTTTTTTGTGCATATGAATGGTGAATGATGTTCTTTTTTGTTATTGATGTTGGGTTATCAGGACAGAGCTTTGCCGATTTAGTGGTGCAAAGATTTACCCAGGGAGGGGCATTAGGTTTATCCGATCCGATTCCCAGGTGTGTAAATAAGGGAGAGCTCTACTGTTCTACTAATCTTATAAGGTTTATTGAACTGGTTTATTTACGTGTTGTAGGTTTTCCTCTTTGCTAATTCAAAATGCAAGAGGTACTTCCACAATCGGCTGAGGCCTGCAAAACTTACTTGGACTGCCATGTACAGAAAGCAACATAAAAAGGTATATTCTTGGACTTGAATGGTGTTGAATGTTGATATGAAGATTAATTTTGTGTAAATTAATGATGACCACTGGAGAACAGTGAAAGAGTCCTTTAAGTAAAGATTCATGCTAAATGGTTTCTTGGCTGGTGTAGGATGTTGCTGCTGAAGCTGTGAAGAAGAGGCGTCGAGCCACAAAGAAGCCCTATTCAAGATCTATTGTTGGTGCTACCTTAGAAGTTATTCAGAAGAAAAGAACCGAGAAGCCAGAGGTTCGTGATGCTGCACGTGAAGCTGCTTTGCGGTATGTTGTTGTGTTAATTAGTGTATTGTCATATCTTGTTAATTAATTAGAACACTTGCTGATTTATGATTTTGGATTTTAGTGAGATCAAGGAAAGAATCAAGAAAACCAAGGATGAGAAGAAGGCAAAGAAGGCAGAAGTTACATCCAAGCAAAAGAGTAGCAAGGCAAACATCGGCAAGGGTGCTGCACCAAAGGGTCCTAAGATCGGAGGTGGTGGTGGCAAGCGATAAGCAGGGGCATCACGGTAATTTAGGTGGTGTTGTTACTTATTTATTATGGACATTGGAATAGAGATAGCTTTCTCTCCAATTACTTTTTGTTCTAATTTGGTTCTTCGGATGCAAATTTTTCTTTGTTTTCGAGCATTGTTTGCTTGTATGCTACCAGACTGTTTACTTCAGAAATGTTATACTTTTCCCCATGTTTGGTTGCTGCACTTTTTGTCTTAATATTAGCCAAAGTTACTAAACTCTTGATGGAATTTTATTCAACAAATTAGGATCACATGATTGTGTGTTTCATTTTTTGGGGCTCTACTCTGTAGTGTTATTTTCAGCCACTATGTTATGACCATTTGTGTTCTTTTGGTGAATTACATCTAATCCTTTGAGGTTGGGTTAAACTGCCATATATCTGAGGTTGTGTGAATCAAGATTCATTCGTATCAAAACTTTGATGTATGGTCCCCTTATGATAGTCAATAGAATATGATATCCGTTAGAAATGAGTGAGTTTGATTTGTCAAAAATGAAATCATTTTTTTCGTTTTTCTCTTTGATAACTACAAATATTGAATTCTGAACATTTCATCAAATCTGGACAGTGGGTATATGTATAGAACTCGTTATCTTTTATTTCGAGTGCTTTTAAAGAGTAAAAAAGAAAACATTTTACACCTTAAATGAAGGCAGGGCATATTGAACACGGGTTAAAATCATGTTTTGTCACATAATTATAGTGTATTTCAATTTTGGTCCCATAATTATCCTGATTTTCAATTTAGTCTTACAATTTAAGCATATGTTCAATTTCAATTCAAAATTGATGAATTTTGATAGAAAATGTAATGTGCCAAATTCTTATTAGAGGGGTGCCAAAATTAGGATCTTAATAAGAATTTGACACGTGGTATTTTCCGGTAAAATTCAAATTTTTGTGATTAAATTTAAGACAAACTCTTAAATTGTGGGATTAAATTGAAAATCGTAATATTTATGGAACCAAAATCGAAAAACACCATAATATGGGATCAAAAATGATTTTAATCCTATTAAACACACAAATCATGGCACACATGTAAGGGTGTGCACTATTTGGTTAAAATCGAGTTAACCGACCGAACCGAAATACTAAATTCGGTTTGGGCTTTCTTTAGTTCGGCTCGGTATCGATTTTGATTTTTGAATAATTCGGTTAGTTCGGTTTGGGTTTGAGTGAAAATTTATTGAAATAACTGAACCAAACCGAAATATATATCATATAAATATATTTGTATAAATATATACCATATAAATATGTATTTAAATAAATAAAAACCCTAGCTACATATGTATCATTTCCACTTCCACTTTTATTGTTGGAGAATTTGGTTGTGCTTTCACTCTTTCTTTTGTTAAGTTAAAAAATTGGACTTTGGTGGTGGATTATGTATTGAAGACATTGTAGTTTGTTTTGTTACTTTAGTTTGATCTTTGATCTTATTTTAGACTTTGGTTTGATCTCATTTGGCTTCTTTGTTTAAAATTAGACTTTGATAGTTGGAGTACTTGTTATAAATTTTGCATAATGTTGATCCATATGTCATTTTATATAGCTTATATTTGCTTACCAATTCAATTGTTGATAAATATAACTAAAAAATCATATAATAAATATAAAATTATAATAAAATAAGAAATTTTATTTAAAAACCATAAAAGTTATCTTGAAATATCTAAGTCAACAAATGAAGTCTAACAATACTTTAACAATTTGGTTCAAAAAAAAAAGACAAACAAGACTTTAACAATAAAATGAATAATAATAAATCAAAAAATGTTTGAAATTTATAAAATATAAAAATAGTAATTTTAAATATAAGAAAATAAATTTGGAAGATAGTTTTAATTTGAAATTAATTTTAAAACTACACAAATAAAAACATTAACAAATGTATAAATGTAAGTATTTTAACTCATATTAATTGTCAAATGTACAAAATATATTATTAACATTTATAAGTGGGAATACAAATAAACTTTTTTTTTTTTTTTTGCGGACAAATATACTCCTAACATTTAAACTATGGTGCAAATACACCCTCAACATTCTTCCTAAATAAGTTTTTTTTTTTAATTAAATAACTGATTATCTGTATTAAAACATTCTTAAATCAATCTAAAAAGTAATATAATATTTATTTTTCTCAAATTACGTTTTTGGGATATTATTTTTGAAAATTGAAACTTCATATATTATCATGATTCTAAAGTAGAATTGCTTGGGTTCTGAAATAAGATATTATATTTATTGTTTGTTTTCATATATAATTATTATGATTATGAAGAAAAATTGTTTGGATTTTGAAATAAGATTGTACATATTTGTTGTTTATTTTCATATATATATAATAAGACAAATAGTCAAAAAAATCCAAACTTTTTCATGATTTTGCTATTTTAACCAATTCTTTAAAAATTGTCAATTTAGCCATGTTTTATCAAATTAGTTGTAATTTTAGCCAAATTCATGTCTAAATCAAATTCAGGAATTTTATGTCCCACGTGGCAAGACACCATAAATTTTTTTGTCCACATCAACAAACAAAACATAATATATATATATATATATATATATATATATATATATCAATTAATATTCCCTCAATTTCCCCATAGCCTACCCTAATCATACATCAGTTCTGCTACTACGTAAGGAATACGTAAGGAACATCAATACTTGAAATGATTTCTCCACAGCTCACCTCACAAGGATTTTAAAGTTGATTTTGAGAAAACATTTCATGCAATGATGTTCTTCTATGTGGCTGATGTTCACCGTCTTCCTTCCCAAACATAATCTATGACAATAGAAGGTAAGGACATAGAGCATGGGGATGAACTGTTAGAGGAAGAGATAGATTTTGAGGAAAGTTGCAACACAAAACCAAACCAGTAGCCATGGTCACACCAGAGTTTTTTCATTTGAGATTTTAGATTTGAGAATTTAATTTTTTATTTTTATTAGTATTGATGATGATGCGGATTATTTTTTTATTTTTTTCCTTTCATTTTTTATTATGTGTAAATTATTTTTTTATCCATGTCTACCATGTAGGATATATATATTACTTACTTTTGACTAAAATTGAAACTTGACGAAAATTGCAACTAATTGACTAAAACATGACTAAATTGATAATTTTAAAAATTTTGGCTAAAATAGCAAAATCACGAAAAAGTTTGGATTTTTTTGGCTATTTGCTCCATATAATATCAATTTAGTTTTAATTATTTCTATACCATTTAAAACTGAAAGAAAGGTAGTGTTTCTTTTAATTAGGAAAAAAATGTCCCATATTTTTTGTCAAGTTTTAATATAAAATATTGTATATTTGATTCTTTTATTTCATAGTAAAATTCATTAATAAAATTTAAAATTGATTTAGAACATTTCCATACATATTGTTAACTATTTCATACAATATAATTATTATTTTACAATAAAATATAATACATTTACATTTCAAGAATGTAAAAAGAATGTGCATCTTATTTAAATCTGGGGAGTATATTTATACAAAAGAAAAGAAAAAAGGAAAAAAAAGAATTATGGCATATTTATACCTCAACAAGAACGTTATTTTTTAGTGGATTATGGTCCCGTGGTTTTTATCATTTTCTTGAGGAGTTTTCCACGTAAAATTTCTGTTTTGCGCTATTTCTGCAATTTATTTATTTTTTATTCTTGGTGATGCTTTGCGCTATTTCCGCAATTTATTTATTTTTTATTCTTGATGATGCTTTGCACTATTTCTGCAATTTATTTATTTTTTTATGGTTTGTTGCCTATTGAATATCTGAGTGAAAGTGTTTGTTGAGTTATTGTTGCTTTTGTGTATTCCGTTGTGCTGAGTTGATCTTTTTTGGGTTAGCTCTGATATTGCACCTTCCAAACAGTTATTCATATTCAATATTGATAAAAACGTTCATTAACAATATTTGAATTTTGATCATAAACCTAAATTAAATTATAGAATTCGAACACTCCCTCATATTTAATTATGCAATATCAATATTTTTCGATATTGTGTAGATATTATTGAAAAAAATTATCCTCTTTATTTATTTCAGGAACATTAGGATGCATATGAAACTATTGAAGATATATCGAGATATTTTATCAATAATTTTGAACATAATAAAAGAAAAATATTCATCATCATAATTATCGAATATTTTTTGATAACATATAGATATTATTGAAAACTAATTTTATCCTATTTATTTATATCAATAACAATTGGTATTGATGAATATAGAAACTATGTACAATATATCAAGATATTTTATTAATAATTTTGAACATAATAAAACAATAATATTCATCATAAAAAATATCATATTTATTGAATATCAATAACAATGATATTGATTCATATAAAAACTATTGATAGATATAAAGATTGTCACAGTGCAGCAATTTTGATTCATGCCTGGTTGAATCATCATGTATTGAATTCTTAATGTATAGCATGGTCTCAGTTGGAATCTTGAATCACAATACTTCATTTCTGGTTTTTCAAATAACAAATACCCGAAATGGATTCACGATGTTTAAATGAGGGCAAATTATCTATGTAGGGCTACAAAAAAAATATAGAAAAACATAAAATACTACAAAGGCACAACCATGGACGTTTAAAATGAGAACTAAAAAACATGAGGGCTAAGGGCATCTCCAAGGGCATGCACTACTCTAGTGCAGGTTTTGCACTATTCTAGTGCAGAATCAACATCTTTTCTCCAACAGCTCGCACTACTTTCAGCACTACTTTATTTTTAATATCATTTTTATAAATTTATTAATACTAAAAATGTAATTAAAATACATATTACATGATTAATAAAAGTGCAATAAAAATAAATATTACATCATGAAAAAAATACATACGCCACTACATATTACATGATTAGTCGCCCAAATTTGAATACTTTGCCCACAAATGCTCAATTAGTGCATTTCATAGTGTGAAATGGCCTTCTGAAGATCGAATTTGCCTAAATCAAGCCATAAAATTTTGTTTTATTGCTTGTGTATTTCTATATTTTTCATTAATGTAATTTTATGTTTTATGTAACTTTATGTATTTTTCATTATTCTTAAATATGACTCTATGTTTATATTGTTAATGAAATTGAATTAATTTAATTTAAGTTTTAATTGCATAAATTTAACATAATTAAATTTTAATTAATTGAATTAATTATATGATTAATACAATTAAAATTTAATATGAACTAATCAAATTAATTGAATTTAATTAATTAATTGAATTAATATTTAAATTGAATTAATTAAATTTATAATACAATAAACTTAATTTTTAGCACTACTTTATTTTTATTATTATTTATGAATAAAAAGAAGAAGAAAATGAAGTAGTGCAGCACTACTAGTAGTGCAGAAATAGAAAATACACTAGAATAGTGCAAGAAGTAGTGCACCGTTGGAGAAGTTTAGCCCTACACTAAAGCTATGTTAGTGCAGGGTTGGAGATGGTCTAAAAGAAATAGAAAAATTGGAGTTATTTTGTGGGAAGTACTCGAAGAAATGAGAAAAATTAACAGAGAAGTGGAAAAATAAAAAATAAAAGAAAGAGACAACGAAACCAATTTTCATTTTGATGCAGGGAGTAAAAATTGAAGAAGAAAGTAAAGAGGAGATTTGTGGAAAAAGTGGGTGAAGAAGAAGGATAATGAGAATGGGAAGGGAGTGACTCTGCCTCTTATATTAATTGGTTTTGAAAAAAAAAAAAACCCCTAGCAGCTCCTCTTTGATTTTGATTGGTTGTGGATGTGGCTTGACGGCTTGGCTCAATCATATTGGTAGTCTTTTCGGTGTGCCATTATTAGTTATTGCTCTAAAAAAAGTAGCACCAATTTATTTTACATTTTTTCTTTTAAGTTATGTTGGAATATCTTTTATAGTATCAATTGTTACAAATATCAAGAATATATCGTAGATATAATAAAGAAATATTTTAGAGATATTATTGAAACAACACTTATAAATAGAGGAAGTTTTGACTGAAGCAACTACTGAAACATTTTACATTCAAAGTGCAAAACAAGAAGCTCTCAAGTTTTCAAAGCATTCATTTCCAAGTTTCAGTCACTCAACCTCTAAGAGTATGTTTGTTTCGGGTTTCATAGATCCGGATTTGGGATTTTAAATCCCAAATCTTTGTTTGTTTACGGACTTAGGTCAAGAATAATGAAATACTCTATTTAAAAAAAACACTATAATTAACCTTATACTCTAACCTATTACATCAACTAATAATATAATATTACACTTACTAATTTTTCCAACATTGATTTGACATCTACAGTAATAATTCTACCATATAAAGTCTCATAATAAACACAGATTTTAACTATTCACCTTTATTTACAAATTCCAAGATTTCAAAATCGAATTTCCCCAATCCTACACAATCTCCAAACAAACATATCCTAAGGAAGCAGTTAAACCTTAGATCAAGCTCAAGAATTCTCAAGGCTGCTTCAAGCACCGGTTCATATACTTTTAACCCTTGTGTTGTATGCTTAAGTTGTTTTAGGTGTCTTCAGTTGATAAAGAATTTGTTCCTTACTGAGTGTTTAGCCTTAGATGAAAAGATAATAACTCTGTGTGAGTTTGATAGATCCTGTGTGGGTCAGCCTTTAGAACTTGAGCAACCTATCTAGAAGGTAAGTCTTAGTAGGTGCAACTTGTTAGGTTGATAGTTGTAAGATTGAGTCCTGTGAAACAACTTATTTAACGAAGTTTATCTTCTAAGGAGTAGAGTGTACGTAGAAGGATTACACCACCTTCGAACCACTATAAGACATTTGTGTGTTCTTTCTGTTTTAGCATATATCTATTATCTCAACTTTCTACATTTATTTATCTATCATACAACATAAAAGCTCTGCTAAAACTCATTTTTTATAAAGGTTTTCAAAGAGAAACTCTATCCCAAAAGTTTAAGTTTTTGCTGCGAAAAACTCTTAGTTTGAACAAACAGTGTTGTATCCTAGCGCTGTAAGTTGGAACAGTAACATGCGCTATAAGATGTCTAGGTTACAGTGCAGTAGGTTCGATATTTTGAAATATCGATAAAAGTTCATTCACTCTCCTTTGAACATCCATGCCACTTGGGACCAACAATTATTTTGTTTATTAATAATCATGATTAATATTACTAAGAATGAATAAATTTAAATGTTTTCAGGATTGTTCTTTTGAAGATGAAATGTCTACTCCTTATAAGTTGTCTAACAAAAATGATGACGATGTTGAAGTGTCTGCGAAAAATATCAAGTGAAGAGGAGATGAAACAATGAGTTTTCGACTTTTATAAATGAGAAGAAACTAAATATTTTTGTTAAGAGAGAAAATGATTGAAACTCCTATAAATTATCTTTATGGATATTGTCCTTTTCTTTTCTTGGTTCATGAATATATTTTGTGGGTGGTTTTTTGGTTGGATTTTTTCCTTTTAAACATCTTAATATGTGATAAAGAGGTTGAGGAAAGGAATATCCCTACAAATGTTCTATAAAGAAGTGTTTCAAAAATTTTAAATTATGAGTTTAATTGATTTTGTTAAATCATCCTTACTCTTTATAACACCCCAAATTAATTAGCTAAGTTGTAAAGTTATATATATATATGTTGCTAATTAATTAATTAATTAAGTTAAGAATCAATTAATTAAGGAATAATCTTAATTAAGCTAAAATTTAATTAAGTGATAATCTTAGTTAAATCAAGAATTAATTAATTAATCCTAAGTAAGGATTAACTAGGATATTTTTATATCATAATCTAAATTAATTAAGATGTAAAGTATTAATTTGGTGATCAAATTAATTATGCATAAGTAGTTGAGAAACTAAGTAATTATATATATGTGTGTAATTTTCTTATTAACTAACTAGATAAAAAGGATTAATTAAGTAAGTCTAAGAACTAATTAATTAAGCAATAATTATAGTTAAGCAAGGAATTAATCAAAATTAAGGTATAAGTTAAGGGTGGCAAGTCACCACAAGAACGCCACCTCATTTCTTTCCTATACCAAGCATAGGACACCCATCCGTTAAACAGGCTAGGTGTGAAATGGGAAAAGAAAGGCAACAAATAGGGAAGAAAAATAGAGCAGAAGAGTACACAGACGCATCTCTCTTTTTCAAGCTCTCTCACGGTTTTTCCTCTCTCTTTCTCGCGTTCTCTCTCTCTCTCTCTCTTCCCTGCTCCCTTCGTCGTTTAGCTGTTGTGTTTTATTTGGAGTTATCGGCGCAGGGTTGCGCTGGCGAGTGGGTTGGAGAAGTGCCACCGCCGTGAGCGGCGGCGATTGTGCAGAAACTGACGCCGAGGAAGGCGCCGACAGTAGGTGTGTGCGCGTGTGTGTTGCAGGGTGTGTGCGTGTGTGTATAAAGGGTGTGTGCGTGTGTGTTGCAGGGTATGTGTGTGTGTTTTGAAGTGTGGCTGTGTGTGTGTGATGTGGTGTGTGGGTGTGAAAGCTATGGGATATGAATCATCGGCGACGGGGGTTGCCGGCGGCAGCAGAAGGGCAGCGGAAGAGGGCTGTGTTGATGGGTTGGTTGGTTGGAGGTGGAGGGCTGCTGTCGGGCGCCGAGAGTAGGGCGCGCCGAGTCTGTGCTGGGGCTGGCTGATGGACGCCCTTTGTGCTGTTTTTGGCTGCATTGTGGTGTAGCTGTGTGTGCGTTTGTGGGTCGTCTAGGTAGGTGGGAATCTGGTGGTCAGTTGGGTGTAAGTCGTCGGCGATGCGGGTCACCGGAGTCGGTGGTAGCAGCAACGGAAAGAGGCGAGTCGCAGCAGATTTTGGGTGATCGGACCTGCGCCGAAGACTGCACGGAGGCAGCGTTCGACACACCGTTGCAGATACTTTCGGGGATGAGATTAGAAAACTGTTTTTATGGCATATACTAGAGTGTATGGGGAAGGTCTCCACCAAGTTTGGTGGCCATCCGAGGTCGGACGACCGAGGAATAATTTTATGAAGTCGGGGCTGTGATTCTGCACCCGAACCGGAAATAGTCGCGGCGCAGAAGGTCTTAACGAAAGAGTTTCCTAAAACTGTTCGTATGGGGTGTTCCTTAGTGTGTTGGGAGCATTCCTACCAAATTTCACCTTAAGGTGAGTCCGTTTGAGGGGCCTAAGATGCATCGAGGCACAGAGTGGCAGTGAAGTGTGCAATGGTGAATTTCAGCCTATTGCAAGGGCAATTTCTAGACGATCGAATATCGGATGGGCTTGAGATTTCACAGAGTTAATATTCACATTAAGAGCTTCATTACGGGCTTTCTGGATCATAAATCGAAACTCGGACGAAGAAGATACGCAACGACGATTTTCTTTCCAATGGGCAAGGGATTTTACATTTGCAATTTACTTTGCAAGTTCAATTTTAATTTGCAAGATTAGTTGACTTTGCAAGATTAGTTTGCCTTGCAAGTTTAATTTTTACCCTTGCAAGTTAAATTCTTTCCTTGTAGGAAACGTAGACGAAGGACCACACTAGTTCCCTGAAATGTAGTAGATCTTCCAAGAGACCACTTGATTGAGGTGAAGGAACGAACTTAGGATTTAAAGAATCGGGCTTCACGAGGGTTACCACCGAACAAGGTGGGGGTAAATTCTTATAAATTACATGTTGTGAACAATGTGCGCTCTTACGTGCGATTATTGTATGTCTCTAATTATAACGTAAAAGTTTAAACGTGAAGTGCAAAGTGAAATGTTTTATACTTCATGAATGATGAAATGTGGTGAAGTTTATGGGGAAAATTCATGCATTTCCATTTATTTGACCAAGTACTATAAAGTGAAGATGTTGGCTGATGTGAGCTGAATTTGAATAATTTGTAAACGTGGCATTATGTGCCCGTTACGTGACAAAAGTGAGTGTGAAATATTTACAAGATGAAAGAAATTGTTATGTGTATGATATAACTCCATGGTGGCTCAGATCCACACTAACTCCATGGTGGCTCAGATCCACATTAACTCCACGGTGGCTAAGAACCACAAATAAAAATATTTTCCACAGCAGCTCAGAACCGTATTTTCAAAGGCGGCCTCAAAACCGCAATTTATGTGCTATTGAGTTATATGGTTATGTTTGTTAAATATGTAAAAATGGCGACAAGTTCTGCAAGACAAAAATGTTTTTACGGCGGCTCAGAACCGCAAAGTTTTCCAAGGCGGCTCAGACCTGCAACTATGTGCTTGATGAATTATATGTTTATGTTCCTGTTATGTTTTAACTGCTCACAAGTCCCACCCAACTGAGTGTTTTCATACACTCACCCCTTTTTATGTCAAAATATTTCAGTTTATGGAAATCCTCGAGCGTGGTACATAAACGGTGGATGCTGGTAGCCGATGTTCTAAAGAATGCAAAAGAGTTTTACTGTAATTGAAAGAGGTGTTATATTATTTAATTGTATAGAAAGTGCTCTTAAAACCTTTTTGGGAAAAACTTAGTTTGCAAAGCCGTACAGTTTTAGCTGTATGATTATAAGGAAAAGAAAAAAGTATATTTCTCTTCCGCTGTATACGATTTACGTTTTATAAAATAGGGATGCTCGAATTGACTTATCTTTATTTGCAAGTTTTAAATTACCTTGAAAATACATGTTTTATCGAGTATCTGGACGCCCAAACGGAAAATATATTAAACTCTGATATTCTATAGTAATTTATAAGAATGGGGCGTTACACTCTTAATATTATATATTATTTAGTTCACAAACTTATAAATTAAAAATATAATATTGGTATTTCATTTTATTGATAATATATAAAATTAGTCTCAATTAATTAAATATTTAAAATATATAAATCACTTATTTTGTTCAACTAAATTTATATTATATATATATATATATATATTTTTTAAATTTCAAATATTTTAAATATTAAAAATTTATAATTATTATTTTTTAAAAACTTAATCTCGTGCCTTGCACGGGCAAAAAACTAGTTAAATTTAATACTATAAAAATATTTCTATAAGTAGAATGTGGTTTTTAGGCGGGAATTTTTTTACCTTCTTTTGATAATATTCTTATTTTTATATATATAAAGATTTTGGGTTGTGAGATGGTCGCCCAAAATTAAATAACAAAAGGCAAACCAAAATGAAATGTTTAACTTTAGCTCTCAACTTCTTAAAATTTCAATGTTGGTGAAGGGAATTTTTTGGCTTAAAATTCTTGTTAATTGTGGATTGTGATCTGAAATGTTGGACGGTAAAATACACTCACTTCCCACTACTTGAAAACCTTGTTCTTGAAAATTTATTAAATATGGTGGAGATTCTTTTTGAGTAAAAGAGATATGCTAGCATTGAATGTTGTCTTAAATTTGTCCAAGTCTTTATTATTACTTGTCAAACTTACTAATTTTCATATTAATTTCTTTGTTTTTTATAAATTAAATTTATAATAAAATGAATTTTAAAACTAATTAATATGGCAATTTTGTCACACCCCGTTTTCGTTTTAAAAAAAATATCAGAGTTTCCTTTTGGGCGTGAAGAAAGAAAGGGGAAAGAAACGTACATGATATAAAACAGAAATCTTTGGAAAACAGTTAACATACAATTTTTACATATACAAATTCTCGGCGTCTAGCCGAAATAAAACATTTAAACATAGCAGCGGAAAAACATCAGGACCCATAACATAGAAAAAAAGAAGTACAGTTTTTATTTACAAACGTGAAATATTAACAATATCATTTCAACAACAAGTTTTGAAAAACAAAAGGAGTTAACATGATATAGCACCCTCCTCTCTACGCATCTTGATTCTCGTCACTTCCTGTAATGTGAATACACATGGGGGTGAGTGTGTTGAATACACTCGTGAGAATAATTTTGTATATCAAAGTTCATTAAGCAATTAAGTCGTTTTAACATTTATGAATACAACAATTAGACACAATACATATAATGTATAACACATAATTTTAAGAACACACAGCTCTAAGAGCACTCAGCTCTAACGTATGGTGCTTTTTACGGGCCACCAGTCCATCCCTAACGTATGGTGCTTTTTACGGGCCACCAGTCCATCCCTAACGTATTCGTGGACGTCCATCCTCACTTATCATATTTATAACGTATGCATATACATAGTAATCACAGCACGTAGAGTTCAACAGTTCATATATCAAATATGGAAAACAATAAACATATAGAGATTATAAGTTACCCCCACCTTGTTCGGTGGTAACCATGTGAGTTGTCAAAGTATCAAATTTTAAGAGTATTAATTCGATTTTAAGCCTACACATGTAAATGAGGGTTTCTTAGATCCATAATACATTAATTACGTATATATAAGTATATAAACTCTCTCTCGAAGAAACAATAGGGAAAAAGCGAGACGGAACGAAAGATCAAAAGATCAAGGATGAAGAAACGAGTGTGGAAGGTTAAACAAGTGATCTTAAGATGAAGAGAAAAAGATTAAGGTTGCAACGGGAAAAGAACGGGCTTAATCGGAGTTGAAACGAGCTCAAACGGACCATTTTAAGATATAGGGGCGTTTTCGTAATTTTTTTAAAAAGGTTGACTTTGACTGGGACCCCCGACTCCCGGCCGACGAAATCTCATCGCCGGCGACTCAACGAAAACATACGATGGAAAAAACACGACCCGCACCGCGGACCCGATGCCGCGCGTGCGTACTCGCTCCTGTCGCCCGCGCACCACGCGCACACACCTGTCACCCGATGCCCCGTGCACGCGCGCATCAGCCCTCGTTGCGGTCACCGCACGCCCCGTCGTGCGTCCAGCACGCCTACTCGCCTGGGAAGGCTGCTGCCTCGGCGCCGCCCTCCTCCGACTCGCCGGCGGTGATGAACAGTGTTGCCCCGCCGGAAAATCAGCAAAAAGCATCCCCAAGCTCACACACACACCTTGCACCACCACTTTCCACCACCATTTCCAGCCCCGGCGGTGCCGCCACCCCCACACTCCAGGAAGGTCAGCCACTGTTCCGGCAAACGAGGAGAGAGAGAGAGAGAGAGAGAGAGAGAGAGAAAACAGAGGAGAGAGAAAGTGTGGGAGGAAAAGAGGTAAGGGTTTTTCCAGTGATGTTTTGCCATTTTCCGGTGAAGGAGATATCGGAATGGAAATCCAAGACCTGTTCTAGAATCGTCCCGGCAAGACCTACAAGCTATGCAAAAATCGGCCAAAACCGAGAAAAAAGTTTCCAGCACCGGCGGCGGCGGCAGCGGCTGCTGGAAAACAGAGAGAGAAGGGAGAAAGAAGATTCTTACTTTTTCGATTTCTTGTTCAAATAATAACTTTTACGATTCGTTTTGTTTTATTTATACTCTTTTTCGAAAAATTGCACTATTCATCGAGAATATCTTAATTTTCACTATTCACGAAAATATCTTACTATTTCTAAAAATATCTTAAGTTTTACTATTCATCAAAAATATCTCGTTTCCGATTCTTCGTATTTCATCGTATACTTCGTGATTTGAGCTACGGGTCTCCGATTGACCTCAAATTCATTTCTATCTTCTCGTTTTCTATTAAATTATACAATCAATTATTTAATCATGCATTTAATCATTTTTCTGAAACGTATATAATTAAATCAAACAATTAAGGGTTTAATTTATTTAATTAATCAATTATGCGTCGTTTTGTCCTGGGTGCTACAAATTTAATGATACCAAATTTAATATTATAATAAAAATTAGTAAATAATATAGGTATTTTAACTAAATTTGTTAAAATAATACATGCTAGACTTTAAATGTAAAAATTATTTATAAATTTAAAATTTGATTAATTTAAAAAATTTAGAGAGAAATATAAATAAATAAATAAGAAAAGGCAAAAAGTAAAGATGAATTGATTAAAAAAGATTGTTCAAACTTTTCAAATTTATTAATAAATGAAATTGAATTATTTTAGCGAATACATGTTTTAAAATAAACCCTCAAACTATTTGAGAAATTTTGATTTTTTACTATTTAATTCAAAAATAATTTGAGGTTTATTCTAAACTTTAATAAAAACATAAATCTAAAAAGAAGTAACACTTATGTTAAACTGGCCGTATAACAGTTATGTACTGACCTTTATGTTGTATTAATATAACATTTATATACAAATATCATAATCTTTATGTAATACTTTAACTTTAAAAAAAATTGGAACAATTTGTATATATATACTTTTATGTGATATTACTTATACATTTATTTTAACATAATTATACCTTTATGTAAGGGTCAATATCAGATTTGATACCCAAAAGTAGGCCTTATTTCAGGATTGGTACCCGTAAATCATTAGTCATCATAAATAATCCCTAAGTTATATAAAAGTCATCAAATTTCGTCCTCGTTAAGTTTCCATCAATTTGGATGAAAGTTAACTACCATTTTTTATTTGGTGGGAAGATAAACCCTAATTTCTATTTCTCCCCCAAGACAAATGGCCCGAACCTACATGTTCTCCCTCTTGAGGCCTAGATTGCTTCCATTCCTCTTCTGTTGCCGCTGCTTCATCGTCACCTCCGAATTGCCCTCACTCATTTTAGGTGAAGGCATCTCATTCATTTGCCATAGAGAGGCAGCAAGCCTCCAGGCCGGGTCAACTTCCCACTCTGGCAATACTTGAGAGAGTCAATTCCGCTCCTCAAGTGGGTGGTTGTGGATCTGGACTCGCCTATCCCAGCCCGATTCTTTCCCACCAAAATGACTTGTTTGTTCAACCTATAACTGCTGTGATTTCGGTGAATCAAGCAAGCTGAGAGGTCCTAGGGTTTCTATTAGGGTTAGAAAATTGAAATTGTGTAAATTAAGCTATGAATCTTATCCGATTCTTAAATAGATCTTAGGGTTTTTTTTTGTGTGAGACAATCTTAATTGCCAAGTTTCACTCCAGATAGATTAAAATCCAGTTAGATATAGGAATAGGGTTCTGATAGGATTAAGGTTCTAAGCCTGTATAAACCCTAATCTGTAGTCTTATTTTTTAGATCTGTATTCGTTTGATTTCTTAGTGGATTAGTTATTTCTTTCTCCCGTGGACGTAGGTCAAGTTCTTTTGGTCGAACCACGTTAAATCTTGGTATTTTCATCGTTGATTATTTGATTTATTTCTCTTATACATAACTAGAGTTTATAGTTCAAGTTGGGAGTTATTTTGTAGGTTAGGTTTGATTAAGATTGATCAATTACAGGGTGTTTAAACTAACAATTGGCACCGTCTGTGGGAAGAAACTACAAGATGATGGGATCCATGAAACTTAATGTAGTGAAATTCAATAGATCAAATCATTACAACATGTGGAAAGAGGAAGGGTATGACAGTGCAGAGATGTTGTGTGTTTCAGAGACTCAAAGCTCAAGTGAATGGGTATTGGATTCAGGATGCTCATTCCACATGTGTCCAACAGAATCCTGTTTTGTTGAACTCAAGAAAGAAGAAGGTGGAGTGGTACTATTAGACAATGATCAAACCTGTAAAGTGCAAGGGATTGGAACTATGAAGTTGAAATTGCATGATGGAAAGATCAAGAAGCTGCCTAATGTGAGGTACATTCCAACCATTAAAAGAAATCTTATCTCACTTGGCTCTCTCTATAGTGCAAGTTATAATTTTAACACTGACAAAAAGGCTATAATGAATATCACAAAGGATGGAAAAAAAGGGATAAAGGGGAAGAAAACCAATGGACTATTCACACTCATAGGTCTACTGTGATTGGTGACAATTTGGTGACTTTGTACAAAGAAGAAACTAACCTGTGGCATAAGAGACTTGGCCATATAGGGGAGAAAGGGTTGTTAGAGTTGGCAAAGAAGAAGGTGTTGGAGATAACAGTTTGACTAAACTTGAATTTTGTGAGCAGTGTGTGTTGGGCAAGACAAAGAAGCCTAGTATCCACCTGGAACACACAACACACAAGCTATCATGGATTATGCACACTCAGATGTAGTGTTCAATGAGCAAGTGATGGGGTATATGGGAAGTAAAACCAACACTAGACCTCAAACTGAAGATAGATATTCAGCTTGAGGTGGAGTTGGAAAATCCACAAACTGTGAATGAAGAAGAAGAGGGTCAGGATCTAGAAGCTGATGATACTAATCAACATGGAGTGATGGTGAAAATGATGAGTTGATAGAGTATAGATTGACAAGGGATAGACAAATGAAAGCAATACATCCACCAAATCGATTTGGGCATGCAGATGTGGTCTCTTATGCATTTATGGTAGCAGAAGATATAGACACTACAAGAAATTCGCTATACGACAACGGTTTTTACCCATTGTCGTATCCAGCGTTGTAAAAAAAAATTCGCTAATAGACAACACACTAAAAGCGTTGTCTTCTTTAGATACGAAAACGTTTTTTTTAATTATGCTTTTTTTAATTAACTATTAAATAGAACATTGACGTCATCATAACACTGACATATCATCATGACACGTCACCGTCATCATAATGGTGACATGTCATGACCGTCATCATAGTTCTGATGTGTCACCAAACTATTGCATAACTAATATTGTGCGTTGTCTGGGAATCGAACCCAACACTCAAGGTGATACTCTAACCACTAGACCATTGGTGTTTTATGTAATAATATTCTACATACAAGGTGGTATTCTAACCACTAGACCATTGGTGTTTTATGTAATAATATTCTACATACATTTGTTTTATAAGTATTTTTGATATTTTTCAATTTTCTAATATCACATATTTTTAAAAGGTTAACAATATATATATATATATATATATAATTGAAAGATTAATGACTAATTAATATGTTTAGAAATATCTAATCTAATTTCATTTTAAGACAATTATAAAATATACTAGTGCATATTTTTAATATATTTTATAAAAATACTATTTTTATAAAATTATGAGTTTGTTCATATAAGATAATATTAATGCAAATAATATAAGATAACATCATAAAATAATTAAACTTTTCAAATTTAATTTAATTAAAAAACAATTAATATTATCACATATTTTTTGTTAATTTTAATAAAGTACCATTACTTATTAATATAAGTCATTGATTTTCAATTTTGATGTATATATTACTGTATTTAATTTGATTTCAATGGCCAACATATGAATGTTCAAAACCCAAAATGTTAATGCACTCACGATACAAAATATAAATGTGACTCAATTAAAATATTATTCTTTACTTTAATTTGTTGGACAATTTGTCATATTGCTTACATAGATTTATTTACATATATTTTACGTACATATATAGATTTATTCAATACCTAAAGTATTATTGAAGAATCACAATATTATTTGTATTTTTCATATATTTTAAAAGGTTAACAATATATATATAATTGAAAGATTAATAACTAATTAATATATTTAATAATTTTTAATCTAATTTCATTTTAAGACAATTATAAAATATACTAGTGTATATTTTTAATATATTTTATAAAATTACTATTTTTATAAAATTATGAGTTTGTTCATATAAGATAATATTAATGCAAATAATTATATAAGATAACATCATAAAATAATTAAACTTTTCAAATTTAATTTAATTAAAAAACAATTAATATTATGAAAAGGTGCACAATTAACACAACACATAAAAAAAAGTGTTGCATAATAAGTTGTCTTTTTTTTAAAAAAATCCACTGAAAGACAACACATAAAGAGCGTTGCATAAAAGGGTTGTCTTTTTTTAAAAAAATCCACTGAAAGACAACCCTTTAAAAAAAGCGTTGCACAAAAGCGTTGTCTTTTTTTAAAAAAATCCACTCAAAGACAACGCATAAAAACATTGCATAAAAGGGTTGTCTTTTTAAAAAAAAATCCGCTGAAAGACAACCCTTTGAAAAAAGTGTTGCACAAAAGGGTTGTCTTTTTTTAAAAAAGACGCTATTTAACAACCCTATGGAAAAAGCGTTGTCTTTCTCATTATTTGCGTTGTCTTTCAGCAAATTTTTTGAACAAAGACAACGCTTTTCGGAAAAAGGGTTGTAAATTTCAAAAAGACTACACAAATTCATAAAAAGGGTTGTCTTTGGGGGTTGTTGTTTCCTATTTTTCTTGTAGTGAGAGTATGAAGAACCTGACTCATACAAAGTTGCAATCATATCGAAGGACAAAAATAGATGGATCCAACCTATGAAGGAAGAAATTGAATCACTGGAGAAGAACCACCACATGGATTCTTGTGGACAGACCAAGAAATCAGAAAGTCATGGGAAGCAAGTGGATATTTAAGAAGAAGGCTGAAGTAGCTGGGACAAAACAAATTAGATTCAAAACAAGTCTTGTTGCAAAGGGATTCACACAAAGATAATGGATTGATTTCAATGAAGTTTTCTCTCCAGTGGTGAAACACCGTTCCATTAGGTTATTGTTAGCTCTTATGGCACAGTGGGACCTAGAACTTCAACAACTTGATGTTAAAACTGCCTTCGTACATGGAAACTTGGATGAAGTGATCTACATGAATCAGTCGGAGGGTTTCATTCTACCTGGGAATGAGAACAAGGTATGCAGGTTACAGAGATCTTTATATGGTCTGAAGAAAAGTCCAAGACAGTGGTATAAGAGGTTCAATGAGTTCATGATCAAAATTGGACTCACTAGGTGCAACTCTAAATTCTTTCATTGCATGAACTTAATCCAAATTCGTGCATGGGATTAACAAGTTTCAAAACCTGTTAAATTGGAGAAATGCAAGATTCTTATCTTCTGTGAGTCAAGTTGGAGAATTGTGATTTCGGTGACTTAAGTAAGTTGAGAGGTCCTAGGGTTTCTATTAAGGTTAGGAAATTGAAATCGCGTAAATTAAGCTATAAATCTTATCCGATTCTTAAATAGATCTTAGGGCTTTTCTTGTAAGTGTAAGACAATCTTAATTGCCAAGTTTCACTCCAAATAGATTAGAATCTAGTTAGATATAGAAATAGGGTTCTGATAAGATTAGGGTTCTAAGCCTATATAAACCCTAATCTGCAGTCTTATTTTTGAGATCTGTATTCGTTTGATTTCTTAGTGGATTAGTTCTTTCTTTCTCCCGTGGACGTAGGTCAAGTTCTTTTGGCCGAACCACGTTAAATTTTGGTATTTTCGTTGTTGATTATTTGATTTATTTCTCTTATACATAACTAGGGTTTATAATTCAAGTTGGGAGTTATTTTGCAGGTTGGTTTTGATTAAGATTGATCAATTTTAGGGTGTTTAAACTAACAACTGCAAACTCTTGATGATGAAGTAGAAGAAGGAGAACATCCCATTTCCGAATCTTCGTCGCCATTATCAGGCCCTCCATCATCACAATAATTTTAACATGGAATTTCAAGAAACTATATATCACACAAATACACAATCAAACACTTTAATGATTAAATCAAATAATCAAAGGAAAAGGGAAAAGCATTTTAAAATCTCACAAATTTATCAAAGCAAGTATTCTGATAATCTTTCCATTCTCATCAAACTTTTAATATGGAGTGAAATCTTTAGTGGGACGAAAAGTGGGTTTTGTTTTTATAGATTCTTTACAGCTAAAAGTGGCAGTGTAAATCTTTTGGAAATTTTGAAAATGGAGGAAAGAGAGATCAATGAGGGAGAATGTGCGGGGAAAATGATGGGATTCTCTCAAATTTTTTCGATTTAAAATGATTCTTGAAAAACGGTGAATCTTGACTTTGAATTTGATTGTAACTATGGACTCTACGTACTTCTGATTGTGCGTAAGGTACAAGTAGACAAAGTAGGAGGAAGAAAAGAAGAACATGGCAGGTAATAGAAATTAGCGTTTTTTTTCCCACCAAATCGAAGATGGTCGTTAACTTCCGTCTAATTGGATGGAAACTTAACGGCGATGACGAAATTTAATGACTTTTATATAACTTAGGGATTACTTATGATGACTAGTGACTTATGAGTATCAATCCTGAAATAAAGCCTACTCTAGGTACAAAATCTGATATCCCTTTATGTAATATATAAAGGTACATAGAAAATAACAAAAACTATGACTAACATAATTAAAACGTATAAATGTATTATATATCTGTGTACAATAATGTTCAAGTACAACTAAAATAACTAAAAGATATGTTACATAAACATGTCCCAATGCTAGCACTATTCATTGGCATATTAGATTTGATCCCCGGAACTAGGGGTTATTTCATGTTTGGTACCTCTTCAGTCGCTAGTCATCATAAGTAATCCCCAAATTATATAAAATTCATCAATTTTCATCTTTGTCGTCAAGTTTTCATTCATTTGGACGGAAGTTAACCAACTTTGGTGGGAAAAGAGCCCTAATTCCCAAAAAATACACAAGAAATTCAATTTCTATATTTTTTTTCCTCTGAAACGTCAATTCTTATAGCATCTTACTCTTTGTTTTTCATTCTTCATCATTCACAGCCAATTTTAACCAACTTTAATTGCAAAAATATCAAAAACAAAGGGGTATCCTCAAATTCGAGCATATCTTCAACTAGACTGCATACCGAAACAATATATTGCAAATGTGGAATTGAGCTACCCTTGAAGACAGCTTGATCGAACGAAAATCTAGGAAGGAATTATTGGTCTTGCCCAAAATAAGGACATCTTCATCACCACCCCTTCATTCGACTTCTCCACCTCCACCTCTTCATTCTTGCTCTTTATATTTGAAATCTTTATAAGGATCTTCGATCTCTTAATTCCTCTAGCATCCTCTTCTATTGCCTTCAAATTTTTCTCAAACTTCTTCTCCCCTTGCTCCAAATTCAATGAATCAGAAACACTCTTCAGTTCAGCAACGTCAGAATTAATGTTCGAAGGATTTGGATGGCATTCAACCACACCATCATTACCCTTCCTCAAAGCCTCCAACTCCCTCACCCAACTATGTTTCTGAAAAGGGCGCAAAGCTTCCTCACGAACCAACAACAGGTTCTCAGTCTCACCACCAGTTGGTGATGTCTCTCCCTTCACCGGAGAGATGCAATGGAATCGCCGGAGACTCTGAAGGTGGAGGCGAAGTCTTCTATTCATGTGTCGCTGCCTGATCGGGAGGAGAGGTGGAATGCTGCCCCAGCTATTGCTTGTTCTTGCCATTAACATGCCAATTGAGCCTCAAAACAATAGAAAATGTCAAAATTTTGTCGAGCTCGAAATTTTGAGCTTTATATCTTCAGTTGGTCGAGGACTGTTAGAGTCAGAGAAATGGAACAACAAATTAATTTAAAGAAAACTAACAATTGAATTAGTGAAATTCAATCCCAAGTTCCAAAACCAATTTCCCAGATCCAATAATCCTTTCCCATCCCCCAAAGCCCTATTCTATTACATTATATATGGAAATTGCCAAAGGCAAGATATGCAATATCTACATAAAACAAATCCTCAAGATACGCCAAGAAAACAACGAACTATTCAAAAGGAAATAAATAAATTATTGATTGACTAATCCAACTAATCCAATGCATGCGATTCTTTGCCAGCTTGCACGTCAACTTTCGGATCAGCCATACGCGCATGCGAATCTCCATGCCAAGCCTCACGTCCATTCCTGCCTTTCTTCCTACGTCGCGTGTAAACCGATCTGCAACAATTCCCTTTCCCTTAACAATCGTCTTGTCCTCAAGGCGGAATTCTAGAAATTGCGCCCGAAAGATCGGTTTGTCGACTCACGTCGCATCATCCATTGCTAAGCCTTTCCAAGCTACTAAAACCTGGGGTACCCTCACATCATCTTGCCAAACTTCTCGCTCGTGAAGAATAGACTCCGGCTCAAACTCCGACCCTTCATTCATCAAATCAGGTAGCAGTCCCGAAGCAATAACGTGATCACCAATTTCTCTCTTCAATAAGGATACGTGGAACACCAGATGCAACTTAGAACCATCGGGCAAATGAAGTCGATAGGCTACTGATCCCAGTCTTTCCAGAATCTCAAAGGGGCCGAAATAGCGTGGTGCCAACTTGACATTGAGCCGACAGAAAAACAAACTCTGCCGATAAGGCCAAAACTTGAGAAAAACCTGATCTCCCACCGTAAAATGCACCTCATGCCTGTGTTTGTTAGCTTGCTTTCATATTCGGTATTGGGCCTTCGCAAGCTGGAATTTCATGTTACGTAATATAGCATCCCGGTCGCTCAACTCCACGGCCACCGCACGGACTCTAACCTCATCGGGAAGAAATTGTGCAAGAGTGGGCGGTGGCCTCCCATAAACGGCTTCGAAGGGAGTACAACCGGTAGCGGAGTGATAGTTGGTGTTGAAACAATACTCGGCCCACGGAAGCCATGTAACCCATTGCTTCGGATGCTCGGATGCAAAACAACGTAGATACGCCTCCAAACACCTGTTCATTACTTCGGTTTGTCCGTCGGTCTTCGGATGATAGGCCGAACTCATTCGGAGCTTAGTGCCCAAGGCTGCAAATAGCGACTCCCAGAATGTACTTAAGAAGATTGGATCCCGATCCATGACTATGGACCTCAGCACCCCATGCAACCTGACAACTTTTCGAGCAAACATTGTGGCAACTTCCTTTGCGGTGAAAGGATGAGTGAGTCCCATAAAATATACCGCTTTAGACAAACGGTCCACCACCACCAAAACCGTACGTGTTGAATTTCCTGGATTTCGGCAAACCCGAAATGAAATCCATGCTCAAATCTTCCCATATTTGAGATGGTATGGGAAGTGGATGTAAGAGGCCCGTCGGAGTGCGAGTGTCCGCCTTACTTCGCTGGCAAACGAAGCAACTTGCCACCCGGTTGGTTACGTCTTTAAGCATGCCCGGCCAAAACACATTGGTTGTAATCCGTCGAAAGGTCCTGTATGCCCTTACATGTCCTCCCGTCGGACTTGCATGAAATTCATCAAAGAGGCGATCAACCCATGGAGACGCCTTATGAATTGTAATTCTATCTTTAAAGTATAAAGTGCCATTAATGATAGCAAAGGGTTGACGTACCGATTCACCCTTCTCAAGGGCTTGGACGATGGGGTGATAGAAGTCGTCCCGATGCACTACTGTATGCAAAACCTCCCACTCTATCCACTGAGGTATCGAAACAGTTGAAAGTTCCACCTTACTATCCCTTCTCGATAGAGCATTAGTCGCGGAATTTATCGCCCCGGCTTTGTATTCTATGTCAAAGTCGAAACCCAAGAGCTTGGCCAACCAATATTGTTGTGCCGGGAAAGCGATCGAATGATGTAATAAATGCCTCAAACTCCTACGATCGGTCCGAATAGTGAACTTCCTACCAAGAAGATAGGAACACTAGTGAAGAACCGCCAAAACTAAGCCATTAGTTCTTTCTCATAAGTGAACTTCAAGGCATTTCATTCGGACAACGCCTTGCTATAGTATCCCACGGGGTGACCTTGCTGCATCAGAACTGCTCCAAGACCCCTTCCCGATGTATCACATTCAATATAGAAAGGTAGGTTGAAATCTGGCATAGCCAAAATAGGAGCCGTGGTGATGGCTCTCTGCAACCCTTCAAACGCGGTCTGAGCTTCTGGTGACCAAGAGAACGGGGCTGCCTCTTTGTGGAGTAGCGACGTTAATGGTAAAGCCAACTTGCCATAATCCTTAATAAAACATCGGTAGTACCTCATGAGACCGAGGAACCTACGCACACCTTTGATTGACTTCGGAATCGGCCACTGCAACACGGCCACCACCTTTGATGGATCCATCTTCACTCCCTCCACCGACACGATGTGGCCGAGATATTCAATTGAAGGCTGAGCCCAAGCGCACTTCTTCAGATTAATCACAAAAGCCTCAGATGCAAGGAGAGACAAGACTTGTCGGACATGTGAGATATGAGTAGTGAGATCCCGACTGTAGATGAGTATATCATCGAATAATACCAACACAAAAACCTTAAACCACGGTCGAAAAAAGTCATTCATAGCCGATTGGAAGATGCTAGGTACGTTACGAAGGCCGAACGATATCACCAGCCCCTTGTAATGCCCTGAGTAAGTCCGAAAACCTGTCTTCTCAAAATCCTTCGTCGCTATACAGATCTGATGGTAGCCCGTCTTGAAATCCAGCTTTGTGAAACATCGCGCCCCGTGTAACTCATCCAAATAACTCCTGGATCACTGGAATTGGGTATTTATCGGGAATGGTGATTTTTTTGAGTTCCCGATAATCGACGCAAAACCTCCAACTGCCGTCCTTCTTGTGAACTAGGAGCACCGGGCTGGAATAGGGTCCGGTACTAGGCTGGATCGTACCTACTGCAAGCATCTCTTGGACAAGCTGTTTGATTTCTGTCTTTTGTGCGGCACTATATCGGTAGGGTCTAACTGACACTGCTGTAGCTTTGGAGACCAATGGAATTTGATGATCGTAGTCACGGCTAGGAGGTAACCCAGGCCGTGACTCAATCACTCCGGGAAACTCACGCAAAATTGTTTGGATTTCTGGTGGCACCGAATTACACTCCCCTGTCGAAATCGTGCAACACTCCTTGTTTTACACTATCCACCCGCTATCTTCAGCAGTCAATTTGAGCGAGGCAGCCGATCGGACCTACCGCCGCGACAAACCCGGCTCCCCACACAACGTCACCTGTTGCCCGTTGTACCAAAACTACATCGTCAATCGAGCCCAATACACGCGTACATTACCTAGAGTTGCTAGCCAAGTGATCCTAAGAATAAGGTCGACTCCACCTATAGGAAATGCGTATGCATCCAACTGGAATTTGAGATTTCCAAGGCACAATTCAAACCCCGTACACAACCCCGTCGTTTATGTTTGTTTACCGTTTCCTAACGTTACTGGTAAGGCAACTGATGTGTCCAATAGCAGTCCCAAACGGGAGGCCATCTCATTGGAAATGAAACAATGTGAGTCCCATTGTCCACCATCACCAACGTCACTATCTCCTTAATCCTACCCATCATCTTCATCGTGCAAGGTCCATCAAGACCGCAAGCAAATAAAGCCGACACTTCCAACCCCGCCGACCCGTCATCATCCCCATTCCCACTATCCTTCTCCTCGCCCACCTCATCCGTCTCTTCACCCTGTCCCAAGAATACCACTCGCAAGGATCTATTCATACAAACATGTAACTGCGAATAGGGTTCCCTGCACTTGTAACAAAGTCCTTTATTTCGCAAATCCATGAATTCGTCATGTGACATGTACTTGGCCCCGAATGGTTTGCGTTGATTCACCGATGCTGTTGATTCCGAAACCGATCGAGGTGGAGCCCCTCCCGAATTTCCACGCACTGACACTGACCCCCTACTGGAATTGATCGACCCTCCGGGCTTAGGCTGGAATGGAGGTGTCGGTGGCTTAGAAACTGGTATCACTCGGTTCTGAAAATTGGAGAAACGAGGGACTCGAGTGGCAGCCAATTCCTGCTCTATTTCTCTCGCCAAATGCATCGTCTAGCAGATGTCATCCGCATCCTTGGACCGTATTCTTAATCGAATCTCATCCTTCAAGTCGTGAAGGAAAAGTTCCAGAGCATGAGAGGGGGAAATTTCCTTCACCGTCGTCATTCTCATGATAAACTGATCGACATATTCATCCATTGTGCCAGTCTGTCGAGTTAGGGCAAGAGTCTCGAACGGATTGGCCCTCGGATCATCTCCATACCTACGAAGCAACTCCACCGTGAACTTTCTCCAACTCATTCCCGGGTACTGCTCCATTAGCCATTGAAACTATTGCAATGTATTTCCCTCTATGGCAATTAAAATGACATCCAGTTTCAGGTCATTCGGTGTATTATCTAGCCGAAAAAATTGCTCGGCGCGAGAAATCCACACCAAGGGATTGTTCCCGTTGAAGGAGGGCAATTCCAATTTGGTGATTCCAACTGTTGGTTTCCGTCTATCACCCACTAGTGTTTCCAGATCGCATGCCGGGGGAGGTGCAGGTGCGCGATCCACGATCGGGGCTGGAGATTCAACCACTGCTGGCTCCTTCCCAGTAAACACCTTGCGTATGTCCAAAAACATAGCCCTCATCTCTGCCATGTTTGAGTCGACCTTCTCCTCAATTTTTTCCATTCATCTCTCCAACCTCTCAATAGCCGCTTGAAGGGCCGCGACATTCTCCTCCACCGCATCCAATCAAGACTCACTCCTCGTCATTTTGATCCGGCAGGTTGGAACAAATTGTTAGAGTCAGAGAAATGGAACAACAAATTAATCAAAAGAAAAGTAACAATTGAATTAGTGAAATTCAATTCCAAGTTCCAAAACCAATTTCCCAGATCCAATAATCCTTCCCCCCTCCCCCAAAGCCCTATTCTATTACATTATATATGGAAATTGCCAAAGGCAAGATATGCAATATCTTGCAATATCTACATAAAACAAATCCTCAAGATAGCCAAGAAAACAACGAACTATTTAGAAGGAAATAAATAAATTATTGATTAACTAATCCAACTAATCCAATGCATGCGATTCTTTGCCACCTTGCATGTCAACTTTCGGATCAGCCATACGCGCATGCGAATCTCCATGCCAAGCCTCACGTCCATTCCTGCCTTTCTTCCCACATCGCGTGTAAACCCGATCTGCAACAAGGACTACCTGTCTCCATGAAATCATCGAGGGGTTGATGCATGGCCCACCTGGTTCTGATGAACAAACACAAATTTTCAAGAAATTTCACGAAATTCTAATAATCTTTAACATGTAAATGCAAATATTTACAATTTTCGTGCACTAGAAAGCTCAACATAAAAAGGAGACTACTAGAAAACCATAATCAATGTATTACCTTAGTTGCATAGGGTGAGGTTTCAACAATATGGCCTAACAATAATTCACATGAGAGATTAGGCCAGTTTGTAACAGATAGGCAGAAAGCTAATCCATTGAACTGCAATGCATGATTGCATACCGTAGATCTTCAAGACAGATAACACGGAATCTGTCATGAAGAGGCCACCCAATGGATGTTGCGTATCCATGAATGCCCCAACCTTTATTTATTAATCCATCATTGGTGTATTATAATCAACTTACTCTAATAATTCATCGGCCATGAAGACATGTCCTAATTAGAGAAAAAATGTCGAAAATTCCATATCTTTCAAATAGCAATTCGAAAAGACATTGAAATCAAAAGATCGTAATCCCAACAGAAAACATATTATAATTCTTTTATCTTTTAATAGAAAAAAATCATTGATTATTTATTATATACCAAAAACAACTAAATTCAAGGTAATATCCGACCGTATTCACAATCGAGGAAAACCTTAAAAGCAATTAACATGACATCTCTGATCTTAGTCGGAAAAATCTAACAATAACAAATTAGAAAAATTCCACAAAGTCAGAAAATAACAGGAAATAAGTAGAACATATTAAATAAAACGAATACAAAAAGATATTAGAAGAAAAATGTTGAGAGTATTACCTGAATGTGAATCTTCAATTCGAAGTTCAGGAGCGGCTAAGGCAACAATTTGTAATGTGGAAGTACATGAGTGACTAGGGTATTTATAATGTGGATCTTTGAAGTTCAGGAGCGGCTAGGGCAATAATCTGTGATGGCGATGAATCATATATATAGTGATAATGTGGTAAATTGAAGGAACTTTTGGGGTTTTTTCGTAATTTTAAAGTCAAAAGTAAGGATAAATTATGAAGTTCAATTATTCCAATGTGTGAGTTTATAAAACCTAAAAATTTGGGCATCTTAAACCCAAAATGAAAATCGGGTTAAACTTTAACATGGGTCATAAACAAACCCATCTCAACATTCAAACCAAACACAACCTAAAATTATAATTAACCATCTTCAACGATTAAATTTTCTATAAATATTTTCTAGGATGAAATTATAAATAGCCAACTATAAAAAGAAACATTCTTTTTTAACCAAGAGTTTAAAATTATTCTTTTTTAAACAAGAGAATATTTTTTTGAACCTTAGTATCCTCAATAAAATTAACTTTGTACCAACTCGTACCATCATATTTCACCCCGTACCACTATATTTCACCACGTACCATTATTAACGAAGCTCGTACCATCATAGTACACCCCGTACCACAACTAATGTATTATATACCACCATATTACACACGTGTGTCATTATTAATGTAGTTTGTACCATCATAATACACTCTTGTACCATCATTAATGTAGCTCGTACCATCATATCACACCACAAGTATTAGAAGATTATAGTTGGGCAAAATTTATTTCTCTTGATTAAAAAAGAACAAAATTTAATGACCTAACAAAAAACAGTTAAAAATAAGGGCTACCTAAAACTTAAAATATCAATACAATATGATATTGATAAAAAATTGAGTGAGTTGGAAATTGAATTACCTTTAATGATCACTTGAATATTACATGAGATTTTTTATTCATAGTTAAATGATCAAATTGGAATTAGCCCAACATTTTGGTATTGTAAACCTTAACGATGGTTAATGTAATTCACCTATAATAATAAGGATTAATTAAAAAAAATACAAGTATCATATCTCTTACAATTTAATCACTAATTATAATAATTCGCAATTTCATAAATGAAAATTTTCATTTCATCTTTGACATTCCAATACTTTTTTTGTTGACTAGGCAATCAAAATATATAGGACAATCACAATGGATGACCAACTTGATAATGAAGACAAATAGTTGATGATAGTTGACTTCAATGTGGTAGTTCTGACAATCAAGTGAATAAAAAATCATTAGAAAGTCATCAAATAAATTGTATCACAAATGATTTAAACTAGATAGTTTTAAAAATGGGAGTTGCTTAAAATCACCAATTTTAGGTCGATATATTTAAAACATAACATTTGAATGTTAACATCATAAATCAAAAACGTTGAAATCATAACAATTTGATACACTAATAGACAATTGGATTTCAACTGATGACGTGGATCTTGAAACACATTTCGTTATCATAGTTAATTATCCATGTGGAAAGTCACATCTAATCATCGTCTTACTCAACGAAAAACAACATTCCCAACCTCAAGCTTACCAAACAACTAAATCTCCAATTTTTAATCAAAATATATAAAACTTATGGCAAAACACTCATCTTTCCATGCTTATTTCAAATCACAATCCAATTCAAAGATTTAAGTTTGAATCAAACTCGATAAAAAATCATTTAGAAAATCAAGTGTGAACTCGATTTCTTGATCTTGAACATCTGCATGCTTCTTTTGAAATTACTTGAGGATTAATAATCACTGATTCTTGACAAATATTTCTACATAATTAATCTTTCAGTTGGGATGCGAAAATCACGTGGGGACTTTCTTGTCGAAAAATGTTGCTCAGACGTTGTAAAAGTTAACAAAACGTGTAGTATGTATAAGTTGTGATCAGAAAAAAAAAATAGTTTAGGATGCAAAATTAAAAAAAACGTTCATAGTATATATTGAAAAATGAAATTAACCCTAATTAACACTTCTATTGATGTTTGATTGTTCCAATGATGTGTTTACTTTCGTCTTCTTCACAATTAATTATTCAAATGATTTTTTTTTTTTTGAAATTGAGTTTGATTCTTTTAATTGGTTCATGATTTGAAATGAGCTTGAGAGAAGTCTTTTGGGGTATTTCATGTATCTTGGTTAAAAATTGAAGATTTCATGTTTTTTTTTTTGTTTAAGGGTAAAAAAGATTTTAATATGATGTTTTCCAGCAAGTCGGTCGGCGATGGTTTTCCACGTAGACAACTTACTAGATTAGAGAGACAAGTTTGAACTTTACATCAACAACTGAAGTCCGAAATGCATGTTTATATATCAAACTGATATGATTCCAGGATTGATGCATGATTTGTAGTTTTGCTGTTCAAAAATCATCTTGTATATGAAAATGATCAACCTACAGTTGATGAGTTGTTATGTACATGTAATTGACCCTTTAGAAAACTATTATAAGTCTATAGCTTTTTATGGTCATTTATCTAACAATCAAATATTACATATTTTAATTGATATATTATTTAATTACTGAAACATCTTTTGTATTTAATAAATTATTTAATTTTATTTTCATCTATATTTTAAAGTGTGTAAGTCCAAGTTTCTCAAAACCATATCTTAAATTCATAGTTGCTACACGCAATTAGCATTCAAATTCATATTTGCTGAAATCATGCAATGTTTATTAATTATTTCCTTTAAAGTGAAAATAAGTTTCAATCATCTAATTTTTATATTATCCTTTTTTTATTCTTTTTTCCGTGTGAAATTTTAATTTTTAACGTAAAATAAATTTTGAGGATTACTGTACTACATATTCTAATACCTATATAATACTTTTTTATTAAAGATATATAAAAGATAAATTTATTTAATCTTGTATATTATCTTTTTAAATATTAATACATTTAACAATTAATGACATCATTTAATACAAATAATATGCAATTGAATCATGACATACAAAATGGTAATGGGGAATTTCATGTGACTAGAGTAGGTAAATATATTTTGATGAAAACAATAATAAATGGCATATGGCATCATTAAACCAAACCAATTTTCAAGATTTAGTTCATCTAACTTATTGCTTCATAACATGCACAATTTTAGGATGATTCTTTATTCGACAACTCGAAAAATGAAAACTTAATACTCAGGGGCATAGTTGGATGATAAAAAAGTGGTTGTAATTCAATGGTGCATAACAAAGTTTATACAGTGAACGAAGCTACGACTTCCATTTGTTGGTGGGATCATCTCCGTTCTGTTTAATTTATATGTGTTCTGTTTAATTTATATGTAAGTCGTTCTGTGTGATGTAACTTCGTACATCTAATATTGTTATCCTCTTAAAATGCAATATTCCTTGAAATCAAGAATTTGAGAAACTAAGTTGTTGGGCCCTTACCAATTAGACCCGGCCGATGGGCCGAATCGAGCAGAATGGTGAGTGACCTCAACCCGGTGGTGTGCAGGGGGTCGACTCGACCAGGTCTCGACCTGGCGGATTGCTGGCCCGGCCAGGCCTCACCCAGCGGGTGCTGACCCGACCAGACCTCGGCCAAGCGGATTGCCGGCCAGGCCGAGTGTCGATCTGGGCTCTCGAGCGAACAACCCAACCAGGAACCAGGACCAACCTTAACAGTGTCTGACCTGTGCCGGACGCACCGAGGCCAGTCCATGGCCGAGCCGATTCGAGTCATAAGCCCACCAAGAAAGTCCAAAGAAAATGGTATCACTTGAGGCATTTCTAGAGATTATGGACATGACCAGAAATTAAGATCATCATCCTGGAAGAGCACAAATTACTTAGTCTCGTGAAGAAAAATCTACGGAGAAAGAAACAAATTTACAAACAAATCATATCCGATTTAGATAAGATTTAACTCGATTTTTTCTTTATCTACACCCTAAAATCAAGGGATTCAAGTCTTATTTTCCAAGTTTTGTATCTTAGACTTAGTTTATAAATAGGGCCTTAAACCTCATTGAAAGGGGTTCCAAAATCATTGTAATTCAAGCAATTAGAGAGTTTTTTACTCTCATTCTGATATAAAAAATATTATGTCCGGCCAAAACTGACCGACCAAAACAAACCTAACTAATTTTCCTGAGTAGGCACCGGACACCGTCTTTTTCTCATTATATTCAATTTTAATATCTTTAGTTCGGTTCGATTTATTTGAGCCGGATCGAGTTTTTGGGTGTTTAGGTAGGATTTTGCCTTAGACAAAATCTAACGTCAACATTTTGACACTAGAAGGAGGGGTACTAACAGAACATAGCTCAATGACTACCAACACAACAAATGATGACGAAGACCAGGGGGTCCCACCTGGCTTCCAAGCATAGAATATATTACCTGGCGGATTCGGCTAGCTACATCAGCACAATACTTCTGGGGTCATAGTCAACACCCTGCAAGAAAGAATATCTTTGGGTATCCCCATTTTGACAGAGGCTAGAGAGACGGTGATGACCTCAGATGAGATCAAGGCCATGATGTTACAGCTCGGAGAGCGGCTGAAAGAGACCAAGGCAAGAGAAAAAGGTCGTCAGGTCCAAGATCTTGAGTTCACCCAATTGTCGGATGAGCCAAAGCCCAAGAGGAGAGACCTGGGGAAAGCTCCGACCGAAGACCAGAGAGTAGAAAGGACGACATCACCTGAGAAGGACCGATCAGAGATAAGATTCTGGCCGGCCCGATCAGACCTATCGACTAAAACCAAAAATGTGTTCGACAGGATTGACCCAGACTTGGCTCTGGAGACCAAAAAGTCATAGAAAAAGTTAGACTTACAAAACGAAGCCTACCAGCATAGTGAGGGAAGGCCTGAAAACAAGTCCCCCCAAGACTACGATGAGGAAGAACAGGACTTGAGAAGGAAATTGGTGGAGATTCAAGCTAGGAAGATAGGATCAGTGAAAGGAACAGGATGGAGAAGAACATCGCCTTTCACCGACCAGATCTCCAGTAGGGTCATTCCTACGAAATTCAAGTGCCTCCAATTGGCCTTTACAATAGAGAGACCGACCGACCTCAGCACACACATAGACAAGTACATATCGTGGATGGAGCTGTAAAGGGCACGAGAGGAGCTCATGTGCAAAGTCTTTCCATTGACGTTGGGTGACTGAGCCCAATGGTGGTTCCGATCCCTTCCCGATTTTTCTATCGGGGGATGGGATGAGCTAACAGAACAGTTCCTTACACACTTCATGGGGTTGAAAATGAGGTCAACCCCAAAAGAAAGACTAGTGAACATTAAACAGGGAAATGAGAAATCATTGAGGTCTTATATGGACAAATTTAATAAGCTGGTCCTGGAGATGGAACATGTCTCCGATGATGTTGTCCTTATGGCAATCATGGTCGGACTCCGGCCAAAAACCAAGTTCTGGTGGTCAGTCCACAAAGCTGGGCCAAAAACCTATCATGAATTTTTAACCCGAGCCGAACGATACATCGGAGCTGAAGAAGCGATTCCGAAGGAAAAACCGACCCTAGATAGGACAAAAAGAAGAGAAGAAAGAAAGAAGAGCACAACGTCATTCAAGCCCCCTGGAGAATTTAAGGTCTATCAGAACGAAGAGCTTGAGCAAGTACATAATATCTTGACAGTAAGCCCAACTCAGGTACTTACAGAGTTGAAAGACCATAATTTGTTGCCAGAACCGAAGCCGATAAAGATTGACCCTGCTCGGCTCAACCAGAACAAATATTATCGATACCATAAAGCTCCAGGATATGACACAAATAAGTGACGGACACTGTTGATTGAACTCATGAAGTTGATTGAGTGAGAACATCTCAAAGACTACATCAAGAACCCCGAACAGAGGCCACAACAAATTCCACCTCCACCTCCTCACCCCGGGGTGATTAGGGAGATCCACATCCTCGTGAACAACAACCGTAGAGAGCAGAGGCCCTCAAAGAGGGTGAGATGAGAGAAGATTAGGGAGATGAAAAAACGGCTATCAACGGTGCAACCCACCAAGACTAGAACCATTGCATCCACCTCTGGTCTTTACCGAGCAGGATGTAGAGGATAAAGTCCAGTCCCACAATGATGCCTTGGTAGTATCATTGAATATTTCCCTAACAATGGTCCACAGAGTTTTGGTTGACAAGGGAGTTATGTAAATGTGTTTTATTTGAGCCCATTCAAATGGATGAGATTTTACAAATCTGAGCTCCGACTTACCTCGGACACAATTCAAGGATTCGGGGGTAAGATAACCCATATGATCGGGACATGTGAACTTAAGGTCATGTTTGGAACAGATGACCAGACAGTATACACCACGACCGAGTTTAAGGTTGTGGACCTCAATTCAACTTATAATGCCATCTGGGGATGTCATCTTCTAACCAAATTGAGGGTGGTAGTATCAATACACCACCTGCCCATAAAGTTCCTGATCGGGGATGAGGTCTACGTCATACGAGGTAACCAATTGGCTGCAAGAGAATGTAAAGCGGGCCTGAAGCCAAGAGAGCTCAACATCATTGAGCAGTTTGAGCTCGGACATTAGGATGACCAAATGGAGTCATTTGAGGAGACAATGATGGAGGTTGATGAACAAGCTCCAGAGCTAGAGCTGGAGACCGAGCTCGAGTTCATGGAAGTGGACATCGAGCCCGAGCTCAGGATCACTGGACCAGAAAAGTAAGTACTGACCAGAGAGTCGACCAGAATATTTGAGGTCGGTTGAGCTCAGGGACAGCCACCAGAGAGCCTACGTGGAGATGGTCAATGCCGACCAGAGAGCTGAAGAATGGGAGACCTTGGACCCCAAGAAGAAGAAGCCAAGGAAAAAGACGACACCAGTAGAAGAGGTGGACACAATCCAATTCGATAAGAGCAGATCAGAGATGGAGCTCAAGATTAGGTGAGAACTGACGGAGCCGTTTGGGAGAGCTAATAACCTTCCTGAAGGAGAACTTGGATGTCTTTGTCTGGTGTCATGAGGACATGGAGGACATCCAACCAGAAGATGCATGTCATCACCTAAACATAGATCCCGCTGTCAAACCTATAGTCTAGAAAAGACGGAGGCTCAACCCACACAGATAGGAGGGGTTGGGGCTAGAAGTCCAGAAGCTACTCCGGAATGACTTCATAAAAGAAACACAGTACGCCATCTGGGTATCTAATCCAGTTTTGGTAAGAAAGACGAATAGAGCTTGGAGGTTATGTGTGGACTTCACTAACCTCAACAAAGCATGCCCTAAGGATTGTTTCCTATAACCGAACATAGATCAGCTCTTTGATACAACAGCTGGATATGAAGTCATGAGCTTTATGGATGCATACTCGGGTTATCACCGGATCCCTTTGGTCGAGCAGGACCAAGTGCACACCATGTTTGTAACTGATCGAGCTCAATATTGCTACATAACGATGTCTTTTGGCCTTAAGAACACCGGTGCTACCTACCAGAGATTAGTCAACAAGATGTTTGCTGTCCAGATCTGAAAGACCATGGAGGTCTATGTGGACAACATGCTAGTGAAGTCCAAGAAAGTGGTTGACCACGTCACCCACTTAGTAGAAATGTTCGATGTGCTAAGAAAGTACAGGATGAAGCTCAACCCCAAAAAATGTTCTTTTGGGGTCGAATCTGGAAAGTTCTTGGGCTATATGTTGAGTCAAAGGGGAATCGAAGCTAACCCCAAAAAAGATAGATGCGATCATGAAATTAACACCCCCAAGGAGGGTCAAAGATGTCCAGAGCCTAATGGAAAAAGTAGTTGCGCTGAACAGGTTCATATCGCGCTCAATAGATAAGTGCAAACCTTTCTTCAATCTGATAAAAAAAGATCTTTAGTTCGAGTGGAATAAGAAATGTGAAGTAGCTCTAGAAGAGCTAAAAAAATCGTTGATGGAGGCCCCGATACTTGCAAAACCCAAGGCTGGAGAGAAGTTGCAGCTCTATTTGATGGTCTCGACATATGCAGTAAGAGTTGTTTTGGTCCGAGCAGAAAAAAGAGCTCAACAGCCCGTTTATTACGTGAGCCAGTTCCTACATGACGTTGAGCTGAGATATTCGGTCATGGAAAAGTTAGCATATACCCTGGTCATCTTGGCCAGAAAATTGAGGCCATACTTCCTGGCCCACCAGGTTGAGGTCCTAACAAATTTCCCCTTCAAATAGGTTTTAGGCCGACCAAACGCTTTTGGTCTACTACTCAAGTGGGCCGTTGAGCTCGACCAATATGATGTCCAGTATTCGTCGTGGACATCAATTAAGAGGCAGACCCTGGCTGACTTCATAGTCGAGTTCACCCCAACAGTTGTGCTCCAAGAAGAAAAGGTTGAAAAATCTTGGAAGATGTTTGTGGATGGATCGTCCACCCCAGTATCTGCAGGGGCTGGAATTATGCTCATCAGCCTGATAAATAAATACTTCTGCTCAGTTCTGAAGTTTAAATTCCCAGCAACAAACAATGAAGCAGGGTACAATGCCCTTTTGGTCTGCCTCGACATGGCCAAACAATTTAGAGCAGACGACCTTGAAGTTTTTAGCGATTCGCTTCTGTTAGTCAATCAGATTTTTAGAGAGTTCACCGTAAGGGATGACAAAATGGCCGAATATTTGAGGTCGGTCTAGGTTGTCCTGGCCGGCTTCTGAAAAATTCGAGTAGAACAGATGCCAAGGATAAAAAATACCCAAGTCAAGCTAGAAGTAAAGGAACCGAGGACATATGCTCGGTAAATATTGAGGTGGTGGAGAGCTCAGTCTTGGAACAGAGAACAATCTATAACGCCGAGTAGAAAGATACTTGGATGACTCCAATCATCCAATATTTGGAAGGGAGAAAGAAGCCCGATGACCAGATCGAGGCTAGGAGATTGAGAATGCATTCTGCTCAGTATGCACTTAATGATGAAATTCTTTACAAGATAGGTTTTTCCTTACCCCTCCTAAGATGTTTGGATGAGCAAAAAGCCAAGTATACCTTAAGAGAAGTCCACGAAAGTATTTGTGGCAATCATTCTGGAGGGCAGGTCCTGGCCTTCAAGATTATCAAGCAAAGTTACTTCTGGCTGAGCTTAAAGAAAGACGCGATCAACTTTGTATGGAAATGCAATAGATGTCAGATATGTGCCCCTTTGACAAAATCCCCACCAGAAGAGCTGAACTCGGTAATGGCACCGTGGTCATTTGCCAAATAGGGGATAGATCTAATCGGTCCCCTACCGATGGGTAGAGACGAAGTAAAGTTTACAATTGTAGCCATTGATTATTTCACTAAGTGGGCTGAAGTCGAGACACTTGTGAAGATAATCGAGCCCAAAATTATAAATGTCACGTCCCGTTTTCTTTTCATAAAAATATCAGAGTTTTTCATTTTTGGGCGTGAAGAGAGAAAGGGGAAAAAGACGTACATGATATAAAATAGAAAGAAAAATGAGAGGATAAGAAGTGGTACACTTGAAACATCGGATACAACCAATAAAATAGAGTTTGAAAACCTTGCGCAGCGGAAGTAAACTTTACATGATAAAAATCCTTCGACACAAAGCCGGGAGAGAACATAGCAACGGAAAAATATCAGGATCCTTTACATAGTAGAAGAACAGTTTAACATTTTACAAAACGTGGAACATCGTTTCACATTACAAATGAACAACATAGCTTTAAAAGACAAAACCAGAAAAAGACACAGCTGATAGGGCACCCCTCTCTCTATGCATCAAGTTTCACTTTATCTCCTGTAGTGTGAGTACAGAATAGGGATGAGTGCGTTGAATACACTCGTGGGGATACTTTCTTTATTCAAACAATTACTATGCAGTTACACAGATCAATCGTATATAAGTTCGGCAAATAAACACAACACATATATGGCACAACATGTGATCGTTTCCATAACAGACGACCTAGCCCATCCCCAGCTACCAATGTATTTACGGACCGTCTTGTCCTTTTCTATCGATGTATTTACGGACCATCCTGTCCCTTCCTAACGGTGTATTTACGGACCACCCAGTCCATCTCCAGCGGTGTATTTATGGACCACCCAGTCCCTCTCTAGCGGTGTATTTACGGACCACCCAGTCCATCCCAAAAAATAAAAATACACACACAATATTCACAGTACATAGGGTTCAACAATAAGATTCAACAGATCATATATCAATAGGGAAAACAGTAAACACATAGAGTTTAGAAGTTACCCCCATCTTGTTCGGTGATTGCCACGTCACTCAAGGCTCAATCCAATAAGTAGCCTACACAATTATGGTGTATCTTAGATCCTTAATAATGTATAATTAAAGTTGTAAAAGGTTCTGGTGGAAAAACGTTCGTTAAAGATGCGACAGATCGAGAGATCTAAAGATTGGGAATTGAAGAAATGAGAGTGGATAATCAGTCCATATGGCTGAGATGATAGAGAATGAAATTTGGGTCTTGACAAAAGAAGAATGAGCTCAATCGGAGTTAAAACGAGCTCAAACGGAGCACTTTAAGTTCAGGGGTATTTTGGTAATTTTAGTCAAAGGGTTGACTTTGACCGGGCCCACGACCCTGGTCAACGACATCTCATCGGCGATGACTCGATGTTGATGTACGGCGAAAAAAATAGAGTTCTGATCAAAAACACGACGTCGCGTGCGACGGGACACACGCGGACCCGGCGCCAGGTGAAAAAACCCGGCGGCTCAGCACCCTCTCGGCAGCTGCCGAGTTTTCTCGGCAGCATTGGGAACCCGGCTGGCAGCTGCCGAGTTTTCTCGGCAGTGTGGGTAGCGCTCCTCGGTAGGCGGGCACGTGTCTCGGCAGCTTCTCGGCGGCTACCGAGTTTTCTCGACAGCCCGGCGCCCAGTCTCCCAGCGTTACCCTGCTCGACCAGGCCACTTTCCGGCGCTACCAGCCGCAGCGGCGTCGCCCATCGCCGTCGCCACCATGTTCACCGGAAAGCTTGCACCGCCGATTACCACCTCCGGCCATCCCTCGTCGGATTCCGATAGTGAATAGTATCCGAAACTCTGCCGCAAAACCCTTCGTCACACACGTATGAAAAACCACACCCTTCCTTTCCAACTCCGGTCGGCGACTCCCAGTCGCCGACGACCACCCCCCTCACTCCCAGAACACCGGCCGGTGACTTTTCAGTTGCCAGCAACCCTTCAAATCCGACCACCAACACACAACCATACATATATACCCACATGCACATTTATACACACACATACACTTCCCAGCTTGGCCGACGACCACCTGCCATAGGCCACCACCACCTGAACCTTGCCGGCGCATCACCAGCGTCGACCCTTTAGTTTCCACATGACGGCGCCACCCGGCACCGCCCCAACAGCGAACACACATGCACACACACTCAAATCACACACACATGTGATACATATATATACATAGCCTGTTCGTCTCCAGCGCCGCCATCTATGGCGGCGCCGGCCGTCCAGCAACAGCCCCTCACCACCGGCGAACCTCCGGTCAGTTTCTCCGGCGAGTAGGAGTGAGAAAACATAAGAGAGAGAAAAGGTGGCCAAAGCTAGTGTTTAGGGTTTGGAGGCTGTTTTTCGCCGTTTTTCGGCGAACAAAAAATCGGAATTTAAATCCGAGACCTATCCTAGATTCGTCTCGTCAGACGAACGTCGTGTGCGAAAATCGACCGAAACCGACAACGTTGAATTTTTCCGGCCACCGACGGTGGCGCGCTGGAGGCAGAAAACCGGAAAGAGAAAGAGAGGAGAGAGAGACTTACGAGTTTTCGTCGTTTTCGGCTCGTTCGGAAAACGGTGATTTTCGAATCGAAAACACCCCTATTTATAGTTTTTCCGAAAATCACTATTCATCCAAAATATCCAATCACTATTCATCGGTTGAAAAGTCTCCGTTACTATTCACCGGAAAAATCTCCATTTTACTATTCACCGGAAATATCTTCCAGATTTTCGAAACTTCGTGTTTCGCCCTTTTCGTCGCCGTTTGAGCACGGGTCTCTAATTGACCCCTAATTCGTTTATATCTTCTCATCTTTCCAAGATGCATCTTATGGTATAAAAATATTCTATGGTCCACGTCTAGGAAAAATATCGATCCAAAACACGCATTAAGCACATATCTGAAACGCACGTAATTAATTAGACAGTCAAAATATACGCACATAATTATCAAGTCATGTGTTAAATATTTAATTAATAAATTATGCATCGTTTTTTATCCGGGGTGCTACAATAAACTTCATCTGAAAGTCAATCGTTTGTCGCTTCGGCATTTCTCATTCTGTGGTCACCGACAACGGCCGTCAATTCGACTCCGAAGGCTTCAAAGAGTTTTGTGGAAATTTAGGCATAAAAAACTGATCTCTACTCCATACCATCCCGAAGGTAATGGTCAAGTAGAGGCTATAAACAAGATCATCAAACACACTTTGAAGACCAAACTCGAAAATTTGAAGAGTCTTGGGCAGATAAACTTCCAGGAGTTCTCTGGTTATATAGGACGATGACCAGAACATCCACCGGTGAGACCCCATTTTCCTTGGCATTTGGGGCGGAGTAGAACAAGGTTACCAAGTTGTCCAGTCTTGACTTGATGGACGAAAAGAAGAGTGACTCCAAGCTTAGAAATGTAATTTACAAGCAAAGAAGTGCAAGATACTATAACTCTAAGGTCCGAGCTAGGAGATTTGAGGTCGGGGACCTAGTCCTCTAGAAAGTGCTCAAACAAATGAAGGAACTCAATTCTTGACCACTTGGACCAAGCTGGGAAGGACCATGCAAAGTGTCCATAGTATTGGCCAAATGTGCGTACGAGATAGCCGACCTCAAAGGAAAAATTCTCCCCAAGCCTTGGAATGCTGAACATGTGAAGAAGTACTATCACTAGTGTGCTAGGAAATTTCTTGTAATATTATTTATCTTTCCAAACAATTTACTTTTCTGCCAATTTTCGATCAATAAAAACAACTATAATTATGTTCATCTTGATAAGAACTTTGTCGAAATCAAGTATGACCAAGGGTTCTCGTACCACCCTAGCTCGTTTGAGCTCTGAATCTGACCAGGGGCTTCTGCTCCCACATTAGCTCGTTTGGTCAGGGGCTCTGGCCCCATCTTAGCTCGTTCGAGCTCTGAATTTGAACAAGGGGTTAATAGACCCCAACACCAAGCTGATAACTGACCAGACCAAGGGCTGATCTGGGCCTAAGGTCCCGACTCGACCAGGTGGCCGACCCGACCCGATTTGGGTTTTGGATCATCTGACCCCAGCAAAAAAATCAAGCTAAGCCAGGGTAGACCCGAGCCGATCGACTACCGAGCCGAACCTATGCCCAACAAAACCACGACCAAGTGGGGGCTAGATCCTAAACCAATGCCTAAACCAACCCGAGCATGAGTAAAAACAAACTAAAATATACAAGTCAAATATATGCCGACCATAATATATAATATAAGGTAGAGCAGAAATATGTTCATTTAAGACCCAAAGCCGATTTGAAGACCAGTTCCTCATATAAAAATGCCTAAGAGGCCGAACAGAAAAAAAAGTAGATAAGAGCAAAATCAAAGTGACTACTGCTCGGGGACATCGACCACCTCAACATGAGTCGTCTCCTCGGAACCGGCCCCTGATGCTTCGCCCACCACGGGATTGGGCATGGACATGAACTCGATCGGGGGTGCTGGAGTGAGCAGATGATCAGATCCTAATAGAAGATACTCGAGGAGATCATCCATAATCCCCAAGTAGTATGCCGGGAGGGGCTACCTCTCCAGGTAGGCAGCAAAACCAGTCATTAAGGGGCTATCATCCAACCCCGCAGCTCGTACTTGCATTCATCCGATCTCTTGTACTTTTGGACCATGGTCATTTCATCTATCGGGGTAGCCCGAGCAGCTTCCAGCTTAGCACTGAGCTAGGCATTCTCCACGGTGAGCTCAACTACACGCTGGAGATTGAGCTCACCAACCTAGATAACGGCGATCAGAGCCTCCCTTTTCTTAATCTCGTACTTCTTCAGCTAGTCGATAAGAGAGATACCTCCTCCAGGTGAAGATAGAGATTTGGGCCAGGAGTATAGAGGTGCAGACATCCATATCAACTCCGGACATCTGCTTGGCGTAGCCCTCCAGCTCTTCGGTCCAAACTTTGATTGGAGCCTCAGCAGCAAGATCAAAAGCTAGTTTCGCTGATCAGAAACTTCTTAGTAGGAACCTCTGCAAGAAAACAAAATATTAAATGATCGGAAGAGTAGAAATAAAAACAAACAAAAAATGATAAGTACTATTAGCGTCTTCAAAATAGGTCGGGTAGGAGACCCTCTGAGAAGGATCATCCGAGTTCGATCCGGGGCTCATCCAATTGTCGCCGACCCAAAACCATTTGGACCACCAATCTTTGATCAAAGAGGAGGCTCTTGACCAGTTGGAGACAATACTTCCTGGCAGAAAGATAGTAGAAGTGGTACTTCAGGCTTAGCGCAAGTTTGATGCTACACATCCAGGCCAACTCATGAGGGGTCGAAGTACTAAGGTTAAATGTATGGAAGAGCACGAGAAGGCTCAAAATGGATGACCAGCTATTTGGGTGTAGCTGACCTGGTGCTACTCCCAATGCCAAAGATAGCATGTGAGCGTCGGCGAAAGGAGAAAGCAAAGCCCGACCTCAAGCGCCCAAACACTTATAGCAACAAATTTTGGAGGCGGCTTGTCCATCCGCTTTTTTAGATTGGGCACCTCAAAAGTCACATTATCAGGAACGTAGAAAAGGACATGTCATCTATCAAGTTCCCGATAGGTCACAATAGTCGGGTATGAGAACGCCTTGAAATCAGGGGACGACTCCTCAGTTTAGCGATAGTATCGAAGATCTCGGATTGGGATCCCTACTGGAATATCATTGTGGGCCAAACCCGAGATGCTAACATCCTCGGAATTGCTATAGCCCAAGTGACCCGCGTTGCGGTTGACTGGACAATCCACGAGCTGGCCGGCCTCATTGCCGACCTCGACTTTTGGACGACCCGATTGATCGGGGTCATAGACGATTAACCGACCTGAGAGCTGGCCGGCCTCAGTGGCCGACCAACCAAAAGTATGAACAGGGTCGTTGGCGTCCAGAGCAGAAGGCATGATGAAGCCGGTGATGGGTCAGTTCAAGAATTCTGGCCTTTAATTTGAGTGGCATCGGTCATTGAAAAATCCCATCAAGATGAAAGATCGACCGAAGATGTGGCCGAGCTGGAGTTTAATTCATCTGGTGACTCAAAGATCGGGTCGGTGTCATGGTCATAGTCCCGACGCTAGCCCCCAGATGATATGATCTCAAATCAGGACATAATTTAAAAGAAAAAGAAAAAAAATGATAGTTTACCTAAGAGAATCGAGGTGGATGAAATCTGATGGGTCAAATTTGTAGGGACGATTCTCATCTTCTTAGAGAGAAAATTTCACAAGGATTCTGAGTTAGAAAGATGAGAAATGGAGAATGACTTAGTGTTTCTTCTATTTATAGAGAAAACCTAGAGTCCTTTCAACTTTCAAGCACCAAGATGTCGTCTCGTGTGCATCATGTGGGCCAGGTTGCGCCACGTGTCATTTAATCCAACCAATGCAAAAATGACAAGTCATCACTCAGGTTGAGGTCGGCTTGTAAGAGGTCGATTGAGTTAGGCGGCAGCAAAAATGATTTCTCACCACGGCCTAAGAGGCTGTGCAAGGGGCTGACCCGACCAGGCCGTAACTGATGGGTACCGTCCCAACCCGGTAGGTGCCAACCCGACCAAGTTTCGACCCGGTAGGTGCCGACCCAACCAGGAGCCGACCCGATGGATTGCCGGCCCAACCAGGCTTTGCCCGGCGAGTGCCGGCCTGACCAGGCCTCACCTAGCGGATACCGACCTGACTAGGCCTTGGCCCGACCGAGTGCCAATCTGGGCCCTCGAGCGATCAGCTCGACCAAGAATCGGGACCGACCCAAACAGTATTTAACCCGTGCCAAGCGCACCGAGACCAGTCCATGGCCAAGCCGATTCGAATCATAAGCCCACCAAGAAAGTCCAAAGAAAATGGTATCACTCGAGGCATTTCTAGAGATTATGGGCATGACCAGAAATTAAGATCATCATCCTGGAAGAGCACAAATTACTTAGTCTCGTGAAGAAAAATCTACGGAGAAGAAAACAAATCTACAAGCAAATCATACCTGATTTAGATAGAATTTAACTCGATTTTTTCCTTATCTACTGGTGTGATGTCGCCGGCATCCAAAAATAAAATATTCACCTTAACTAACCCTCTAGTGTAGTAGGATAAGTAAGGTGTCGAACCCACAGAGAATAGTGTAATTCAATTAAATAAATTCGTATATGAAAGCAATAAAATAGGGGGTTTGGTTGGTTTGGTTTGTTAAGTAATCATATAACAAATAAATTACAATAAGAACACAATAAGATGAATAAGCAATGTAGTGAAACGATCTAGCTCTTGGATAGCCTCCCCTAGAATGATTCTTCCAAATTAATTAGTAACCCCGATTAACTATACCCTATCTCTAATCTCGCCCCTAAACCAGTGGTACGACCAAACTAGTTCGAATTATTTCTTAAGTTTAATTAATTAGAAGGTACGATCCCCAATTAATCTACTCTATGAATAACCCCAAAACATGTATTCAAGATTCAATTCATAAAATGCATTAACGATCTAAAATAATAGGGCAAACTAGACTATGAAAGCGGAACGTCCGAATCATGCAACCTAGACCTTGTTATCCCAAGAGCTACTATGATCACACAATATAATAATTACGGATTATACATGCAATCTAGCTATGAATAATAAATCAATCAAGTAAGGTGATCAGGCTTACACAATTAATAAATATCTCATGCATAGCATAAACCAAATAACAAGGAAATCGAGATAGAGTAAGAAATCGTTACTACTCAATTAATCAATCAAATCATTCAAGGTTCTGGCGTCTCCTTAGACTAGAACAATAATTTAGCCTTTAAACATGGCTATGAACACCACAAAAGTCATGAAAGAACTCTCTATCTCTCTCTCTCTCAATGTTTTCTTTCTTTATCTAAGTCTCTCACCCTCCAATCTCTCACGGCTGTTGGGATTAGCCTGTTCTTATACTTAAGCCCTAAGATACAATTAAGGAACTAATGAGCCTAGTATAATGGGCTTCTAATACGTTCATTCACATTCCCAATGCTGATCCCCTTAGTGTTGGGCTTCTTCTGACACTGACCCACTTAGTGTTGGGCTTCTTCTTCAGACTTCCACTTCTCACATCTTAACACTTGGCTCGTTCATTCATTGTCATAGAACATATCAAAATGACCTGAAATTCATGGAAAATACGAAATCAAAGTCAATAATTGAATATAGCAATAATTGGGTAACAGTGAGAAAATAGTGAACAATTAGATGAAAATATTGTCACATTAAACATGTAAATAACACACAAAATCCAACTTATCATCTACACCCTAAAATCAAGGGATTCAAGTCTTATTTTTCAAGTTTTGTATCTTAGACTTAACCTATAAATAAGGCCTTAAGCCTCATTGAAAGGGGTTCTAAAATCATTGTATTTCAATCAATTAGAGAGTTTTTTACTCTCAATCTGATATAAAAAAAACATTCCGTCCGACCAAAACTAACCGACCAGAACAAGCCTAACTAATTTTTCTGAGTAGGCACCGGGCACCATCTTTTTCTCATTCTATTTGATTTTAATACCTTTTTTTCGGTTTGATTTATTTGAGAAAGATCGAATTTTTGGGTGTTTGGCTAGGACTTTGCCTTAGACAAAATCTGACATCAACATAAGCTCATGTTATCTTCATTCTTTTTTTTTCCTTTTCTTTCAGATTATTGAATTGCACTCAAAACACAGAATAATTAGTTGAACTCAATGTTCTTACATTAATCCAGTTGAATTAATCCCATTTGCTACTACTACATCTACAATTATAATATTGTTCTGCAAGAAAAGACATAATAACAAGAAAATGTATAACCTTTTACTTGGGAACAAATCAATTTCACATGAAAATTCGATGTTAAAATTCTGGTATAGTTGGTATGGGATGAAATTACGATGGCATGGGTTGGTATGGATTTAATTTTATTAAGGATATAATGGTAAAAAAAAATTATTGGCTAAAAAAGAATAGTTTCAAACTCTTGATTAAAAAAGAATGTTTTCTTTTATAGCGGACTACTTATAATTTCATCCTTTAAGAGTTTTCCTAACCACAACTATTTATGTGCATCAGATGTACGGATCCTAAATTCGTGCAATTGGGTCGACCTAATCCGGGAGTGTATTTCACACATCCCACGCACACTACACGCGCCCACGCCCTAAATCCACGCTCAAACCCTAGTTTTAGTGTTTTATTTGTCCAACCTTTTAGTTTGATGAACCCAACCTTTTAGTTATGTCCCCATAACTTTTATGTTATGTTCGCATAACCTTTATGCTTCTGCTAGTTTGACCTTTTAAGGTGTATTTCAGACCTATAATACCTTTTAAATATTTATGTTGTAATAATATAGCCTTTATGCATAATAATTTAACATTTCCGTTATAATAATATAACATTTATGTTATTCTTTAAGTATAAAAAGATTATGATATTTGTACATAAATGTTATCCTAATATAACATAAAGGTTAAATTATTATAACATAAAGGTTAAGGCATACTACATGAATTTTTATACTGGAAAAAATCTAAGTAATATCATTTAAAGGTTATGATGTATTGATAACTTGCGTTATTTGATGCATATCGGGGCTTAATTTCATTTTGTGTTAAAAAACACGCATTCGTGATATTTTATGTAGATTTAATTATCTTTTTAAGATTTTATGTATTTTCTTGATTTGAGAGAAATTTGATAGATTTTAGGATAAAGTGAAGGCTCAATCGGTTGAAAAGCTAAGTTAGAGTCGAGATACGAAGTCAAAAATGCACAGTTCTGGGAGAAAAATTATATTTCGAGCTCTAGAAGTTCAAATTCTATGATTCTTATCTTGGTTGAATACTAAGAAGGCGATCTACAACTTTAATGTTATACAATTTTCCCAATTCTGACTTCATGAAAGTAGAAAATTACAAGAAGGTGGGAGTTGCTAAAAAATGTCCTGATTTTCGTCATGAAAAGGTTTGAGTATTTTGGGAATAACTTGGTGTAGTAAATTTAGAATGGATTGATAAAAGTGGGATTGAATAGTTAACTTCAAGGGCTACAACTTTCATGAAGAATCCAAGGTCAAATTCGGAGCTTAAACGGGTCAAAATAAGGTCAGAAGTCAAAACCCGGGTGAGTTCGGGTCCCAGTGCACGAGTTGAAGTAGTAGCAAAGTCAGTATGTTTGACCCGGTCCGGATCACATGTTTTCCTTTCCAGAATGACGCCAAACTTTCTGACCTGGTTTGGGTTGTCCGGAGTCAACCGGGTCGCGTGTCTTTTACCCGTTTTAAACCCTTTTTCGACTAAAACTCATATGCAATCAAATTCTAACCCTCTTAGGTATAAATTGAGTTTTTGGGACTCGAAATAAACAACTTTTAATTTTGGATAGGAACTTTGGGAAACCCATATCAACTTACGAAGACCCATATCCACAAAATACATCTTGAGAGCAACCAAGAAAGTAAGAAATTGAAGATTCAAGTCCAAAGATGAAGCAACCAATCGCGAATTCATTAAGTTTTCTTTGATTTTATTTCTAGTTTTTATCATGTCATCTTGTAATTTATTTTTGTTTATGAACATGATTATTGGCTAGGGATCTCGTGGTCTTAGGGGACACGAGAGTAGTTCTATGGATATTTTATTGAAATTCTAGTTTTAATTTTTCCTCTAAATCCACGATATCTTATTCATACTTCTTCGTGCTTATTCCATATATGAATCCTGATCAAATTTATGCATGTTTTAATTAATTGGATTGAGATCGAGAGAAGATATCTAATTATAGATTTGAGAATGCATCACTCAATTAATTACTAGATCGAGAGATTGGTAATAATTGAGGTGAGAATACGATCTTAGGAGCTTTTGGGAGTTTTTTATTAACTGCGAGGTAGAGATACAAACATTAATAATCAATCTACGGGTTAAGTTGCTCGAGAGAGAGGTTAATCTATAATCATAATTGCTCACATAAGGTAATTTGGATTTGAGTTAGATTTTGCTAGATAATAAACTTGATTGAAGTAGACTGAAATCGTAGCATTAGGATCATTGTTTGAATCTTGATTTTCTTGATACTTGGTTGTTTGATTTTTGATTTCATTTATTTGTTTTAGATTTAGGTTAATTAAAATCAATTCTCACAATTCGGTCGCCTAGATAGAGTTAGGTAAATTAATTGGGTAATTAACATTGTTCTAATTCACTAGTCTCTGTGGAATCGACCTTACTCATCCTATCTATAATTGACACCGTGCACTTGCGGTTAAGTAAGCTAGAAATAGGCTTCAAACATGTATGTACGTAAGGTTATACTAATATAACATAAATGTTACATAACGTTTAGTTATATATGTTATTTATACTGAAAAAAGTTTAAGTAATTTTACTTAAAGGTTATGAAATTTGTACATAAAGGTTATACTATTACAACATAAAGGTTATGACATAAGTTACGAAAATAAAATAAAAAAACTAGGCGAGGATCCGGGCCGAACTGGACCCGATCCACGCATGTCCAGTTGCACAGATCATGATATGTGCACCTAGTTCACACAAACACTACTTTTTCCTTTATATATATAAATCAAAATTGTTCTCCAAATTATTATATTTCTTACTCAAAATATATTATATTTTTATATTAATTTCTTAAAAATATTTCTTTTGATATATATTGTGTATCACACGAGATCTAGACTAGTATATATATACTCACACACACACTAAAGGAGAACCCAAGAATGACACATGTCAACTTTTGGTTCAATCTTTCCCTTCCTAAATATAAAGTAATTCTAACCATACATGTGCCAATATTTATTACACTAAGTTATCTCTTAATTAAAATAAATTTATATTTCCAAAGTGATTATTGTTTACTTTGTTGAGTGTTGGAACTATGTGATTGTTTGTAAATATTTAAGGAATTGCTCGTATTACTAAATTCATGAGTCTATACTACAGCGGTTAAGGTCCGCAACTATGTGTCTTGTTTAATTGCTATATTTATATGTATTTATGTATATGATAAGTTGGGACAAATCCCGCACCTATGCGATTGTGGTTTCGAATTGATAGTTTCATGTGTTTGTTTGCTACGATTTATTTATTTGAATTTATTTGTTCTGTTTCGGAATCCCTACTGAGTGTATTTTCAAACTCTCACCACTCTATGTTAAAATGTTTTCAGCGCTAAGAGTTTAGGAGGTGGTGAGCGAGTGCTGGATGTTGACCAATATTCAAAAGGTTGCCAAAGAAATTGTTTAAAAGTGTTTTATTTTCATAAATTTTAGAAACTGGTAATTCATAACTATCATTGATTTTATGTATCTTTATTATTCTTGAAAGGGTGAATTTTGTTAAGTGCTTTAGCCAAAATTACCTTTAAAAAGAAACGGGGCGTTACATCTACTGGTTCTAGTTTAGATTTTTTTAGGGTTAATTACATAAAAAAAAGCCAGGACTTAGGGTTTTCTTTCAATTGCAATATGAACTTTTGACTGTAATATAAAAAACGTTTAATTAACACTTGTTTCATTTCAGGACATTTTTTTAGTTTTTCGGGCTCCCATTGCTAATGTGGAGCCCAAATTGTATAAGTTAATTACTGACGTGTAAATTTTAATGTGGATGATGACTGTAGTGAAAATTACACATACCAATTAACTTATACAATTCAAGTTATAAGTCAACAATTGGAGCCTGGAGAGCCCAAATATGTCCTGAATTAAAAAAAAAGTGTTGCATTGAACTTTTTTTGTGTTACAATGAAAATGTCATGTCGCAATTTAAACTAAACCCTTAGGGTATGTTTGTTTCGGGTTTATGTAGGATTGGGGAAATCCGGATTTTGAAATCCTGGAATTTGTAAATAAAGGTGAATAGTTAAAATCTGTGTTTGTTATGAGATTTTATAGGGTAGAATTATTACTGTAGATGTCAAATCAATGCTGGAAAAGTTAGTAAGTGTAATATTATATTATTAGTTGATGTAATAGGTTGGAGTATAGGATTAATTAATTATAGTGTTTTTTTTAGATAGAGTAGATTTTTGGTAGATTTGATAATCCTTGACAAAAAAGGGGAACACAAACAAACTATTTAGCACTAATTAGAAGTGCATTAATAAACCTTAATTTGCAAGATTGAATGAACAATATGTACAAGCAAGAAACCTTCTAAGGCATCCAAAACTCAATAAAGAGGCTCTATAAATTAACAACAGTTACTATCTTTTAATTTTCTAGGTAATGAGCATGGCAATGATTAACAACAGTTACTATCTTTTAATTTTCTAGGTAATGAGCATGGCTATGAAAACCATATCACTGTAAAATGCCAGTAAAGACCACTGAAGTTTTTTGTTAATCATACCTCCCAAATTTTTTACATAAACATGTCCCAATGCTAACACTAACTTTCATCTCACACAGCTCCTAAGTGATAAAAGAAAGAAGAACTCACTCTTTTTTTATAACTTAAATATTGTTAAGAGCCCTTCGGCGTGAAAACAACCAAGTTTGCCCTGCCCCTCACGTCAATCCCACGAGCCTCTTATCCATTCTCATTGAATCACGGCGGGGAAGAAGGGTTGCATTTATTAAACACATATCATTTTCATACAGTTTCAACAAACAATAGAAGATGAGTTTGTGGCTTGCAGGAGTCGCCAAAGCTTTATATCTTCAGTTGGTCTACGACTTAACTGAGTTGCCTCCATGAAATCATCGAGGGTTTGATGCACGGCCCACCTGGTTCTGATGAACAAACACAAATTGTGATAATCTTTAACATATTAATGAAAATATTTACAATCATAATCGAGGTATTACCTGAGTTGCATAGGGTGAGGTTTGAGCAAGGAAATGGAGAAATTCCTTCTTCTTTGCTTCATATTTGAGCCTTACATGGTCCAATAGTTCCTCCTCGTGTTGGATATCTTCCAATATCCGGCCCTTCTTCCATTGAGCCTCCTTCAAACAATTTTCAATCTGAAAATAGTCATCAGAAAGGCTCAACCTTTGGAAGTCGCTGGGGAACTTGACCTTTATATCTCCCCTAATACAACAGAAATGCAAGTTTAAAACATTGGGAGTTTTATAATAACAAGTTCAAAGCATCAAAATGAAGACTAAGGTTAAGATACTCACCCACGATGACCCAAGGAGATTGTGGCAGGATTTCTCATCACCCCACCATCTAGGGATAAGGCTCCACTGGTTATAAATGGCCTTGCATTTAGCATGTCTTCTCTTGATTCATACACTTGCAAATTCAAGAAGAGGTTGTAGAACAGTGTCTCCCTTAGACTGCGCCCAGTATTTGAGACAGAATACAGGTTACTGTTGTCAATCAAGATCATGTTTACAGCAAAACCAAGAAATCCAGAAGGAGTCTGCCCATTGACTAATCTCGGCTTGAGAAGATCGAGCCTCCGCTGAGGGTCATCAGCCACCAGCTTACCAGGATATGGGCTATCAAAAATTCACATGAGAGATTAGGTCAGTCTGTAACATAAAGCTAATCTATTGAACTGCATACCGTAGATCTTCAAGACAAATGACACGGAATCTGTCGTGAAGAGGCCACCCAATGGATGCTGCATATGCATGAATGCCCCAACCTTTGTTTATTAATCCATCATCGGTGTATGCTTCCAAGTTGGAGACACCTTCATAAGAATTGCAGACCACTGCTAACATCGTTTCTACGCCCAAATACTCTGATAGAACCCTAGTTAATTACACAAAAAGAAATCATGTAAGGATTGCATTTGTAATGATGTAAGAAAAGCCCGACGAATTACCCCAACCTGCTAAGATTAGCATCCTCAACTTTTCCAAGTGTGGCAACGACACCGACCACATCTTTACTGAATAAATGATCAGAAGCCTGAGCTTCAGCTTTCATCTTTAACAAAAGTGCAGCTGCAGACTTCTCATACTTGAGAATCTGTTGAATAGTTTCTTCCTCGGTGTCAGCTTCTGTAGTGTCTCCCATTTCCATTTTGGAGAAACTTGCTGTTTGATGCTTCCCAATAGTATCTGGAAGGATAAATAGGATACAAAACCACATAAGAATAACAAATTTTAAAGTAATGACAATTTCTGCAATCATCCGAATGGATTAGGATTACATACTTTGGATGTCAAGAATGGACTCCTCCACTTTGTTCTTCTGAGATTTTAAGAAGTTGATATTGTCCTCATGATGCTTAATTTTTAGTCCCAGTTCCTGCAGATCATCTTGAAGTTTCTGCAACAATTAAATCAACTTGTATCAATATTTACACTAGAAAAAAGTTCAAATAACAAGTTCTGCTCATTTTAAATATGAAACCAAGAAAGGAACTGAAACTAAACACAAATTAGTGGCAAACCTCAGAAATGTTTACAACTGTCTTAGCATATCGATCATTAGTTCCGCTATTCATGTTGTCCCTTAGAGATTGAGAATCCTGTCCGTCCTGGTTAAGTATCGAGATGACCAAACCCCTGGAGTCGATTGGCACCTAGCATTAATAAAGAAATATTCTAACATTTACGATACTATGAAACAAACACTCATCTCAGGACAATCTGCACTATTTTTGTTTTTTTATATATCGTATATTTATTAATATTCATAATTATTGTTAATAATCATATAAACAAAATTATAATATTAATATACACAAAATATAAAGAAAAAGAAAAAAGAAAGAAAATGAATGAAAAAAAAAATTAATTTGAAAAAAAGAAAAGGAATAACTAGCTCAAAAACCTGCGTTATTTCTAGTGCAAATAGAGTGGTTGGAGTTTATTATTTTCTTTACAAAATATCTTATCAGGCAATTCCAATCATTAACTTTTTTTGTTGACAATTTTATCCTTTAAAAATTCAAAAATTTGAATTTCAGCCCGAAATGTCAAATTTGGCTCATATTGGACAATCAAGCCCTAATTTCAAGCTATTTAGCCCAATTTACTGATTTTAGGCTGACAATTTTATCCTTTAACTTTTAATCTATTTTTATTTTTCTTTTACTTTTTTTTAATACTCTTGTATTACTTTAATGTTATTTAGTAAAAATCATTAAATTGGGTTGAGTAGACCCAAATTAGTGATTTGAGCTCAATTTGGCCTTCCGAGCTGAAATTAGCCTAAATTTTCGAATTTTAAAAAATTAAAAGATAAAATTGTCAGCCCGAAAAGTTAATGGTTGGAATTGCCAGACGCGATAAGTTATTGGGGTAAGAAAGATAACAAACTCAGAATGGTTGAAACGAACTAGCGCAATTTTCTAGCGTAGTGTTGGAGCAGAAAAATATCAAATTCAAATATATTTAATTTCATTATCGTAAAACATTTTAATTTTTATATGTCAATGATTAAATTACCTACTTCAACAATTAAAGATTGTCAATCCATGGAGTTCAAATAGGTACCAACAAACAAATCAAGATTTTGAATAAGAGAGAAAAAATAGTATTTGCAAAAGATAACCAAGCTTACAAAATAAATTATTTGACATAGGATTTAGGATTTGTAATTATTTTGGGAATATAAGTTCAAAGACTCAAAGAGAATTTAACAATAAACTAATCAATGATAAGAAATCGGGAAATACCCGATCTTCCAGATAAAAAGATTAAAGAATAGTTCAGATTTTGGTAGAAATTACAATGAACTTACTCAAATAATTCATCGGCCATGAAAACATGTCTAATTAATGAAAATTTTCGGAAATTCCAGATCTTTCAAGTATCAATTCGGAAAGACTTTAAAATCAAAAGATAGCAACATAAAACATATGATAATTCATTTCTCTTTTAATAAACAAAATCCTTGACTATTATATACAAAAAAAAAAAAACTAAATTCAAGATAATATTCGACTCTATTTAATGATTGAGGAAAACTCTAAAAGCAATCAACATGACATCTTCGATTTTAACCGGAAAAATCTAACAACAATAACAAATCAGACAAATTCCTCAAAAACTTAGAAAACATCAGGAGAAATAAATATCAAATAAAACGAATACAAATTTTTTTTTGAAGAAAAACGTTGAGAACCTTACTTAAAAGTAGATCTTCGATTCGAAGTTCAAGAGCGGTTAGGGCAACAATTTGTAATGTGGAAGTACAAGAATGACTAGGGTATTTATAACATGGGTCTTCAAACTACAGGAGCGGCTAGGGCAACAATTTGTGATGTTGATGAATCGTATATATAGTGATAATGTAGTAAATTAAAGGAACTTTCAGGAGCTTTTCGTAATTTTAAAATCAAAAGTAAGGACAAATTTGAAAATTTAATTATTACAATGTGCGGGTTTTTTAAACCCATAAATGAGGGCATTTTTAACCCAAACTGGAAATTGGGTTGAACTTTAACATGGGCCCATAAATAAAACAATGGCTCGGGTGGCTTAAGGGATCCTAAAGTACCCATCTCAACATTCAAACCAAACACAACCTAAACATTATAATTATCCATCTTCAACGATTATTTTTCAACAACCATTTTCTCTAAAACTTAAAATATTATTTCAATATGATATTGATAAAAAAAATGAATGAGTTCGTATTGAATTGATTTTATTGATCGGTCGAACATTCACTACAAGAAAAAAGGTTTTTAGTATTGGAAATCTTTTGATACCAAAGATAAAATATTTGATACAAAAGAGTTTTGGTATCAATTTTTTTTCCGATACACATCCGATACATATACCCCCGATTCTAAAGACCTAGTATCAGATAAAGAGTTCTGATACTAAAGGATCATACTCTTTAGTATCAGAAATGTATTTAGTATCGGATAATGGTATCAAAATTTTGTGATACAACATTGTGTCTATAGTATTTGAAACTTTTTCCGATACTAATCATATAGTATCAATACATATTTTCTGATACTAAATGATTGAACTCTTCAGTATCAGAAATATATATAGTATCAGATAATGGTATCAAATTTTTTTGAGACAACATTGTACTTATAGTATCCAAAACATTCACTGATACTAAACATTTAGTATCAATGCATGTTTTGTGATACAATTATTAATGGTATCATTAGATTTTTCTGATATTATAGGTTTATGGTATCAACCTTAATTTCCAAATACTAAAAGCTACAATAGTATCAACATTATATTTTTTGTACACACAGAGAATACGAGATAGTATCAGATAGGGGAAAATTCATTTTTAGTCCATTTAAAACGCTACTGTCCGATTTTAGTCCACTATGAAATTTTTTTTCACTTTTAGTCCATTTAATCAAAAAATCGTCACTATTTGGTCCTTTTGTCTCAATTTAATTCCATTTACCGGCGATTGTATCACAATCGCCCCCAATTCTCACTGGATGACACGTTGAGAGAGAGAAGAGAGAGAAGCGAATTGTTATCAGCCGATTTCCGGCGATCAGCACGGCCGATCAGCGATCCGAGCCCAGATTTGTGATGGGCTCGGCGAGGGCTTCGATTTGGGTATAAGATCGGCTCCGATCGGTAGCCAAATGAAGAGATTGGAGGAGAGAGAAAATGGGGAAGGAGAGAGAAAGAACGAACTGTTATCGGCCGATTGCCGGCGATCGGCACGGCTGATCGACGATCCGAGCTCGAATTCATGACGGGCTCGGCGAGGGCTTCGATTTGGGTATAAGATCGGCTCCGATCGGTGGCCGGATGAAGAGATTGGAGGAGAGAAAAAATGGGGGGGAGATGAGAGAAAGAGCGAACTGTTATCGGCCGATTGCCGGCGATCGGCACGACCGATCAACGATCCGAGCCTAGATTCATGACGGGCTCGGCGAGGGCCTCGATTTGGGTATAAGATCGGCTTCGATCGGTGGCCGGATGAAGAGATTGGAGGAGAGAGAAAATGGGGGAGAGATGAGAGAAAGAGCAAACTGTTATCGGTCGATTGCCGGCGATCGGCACAGCCAATTGACGATCCGAGCCCGGATTCATGATGGGCTCGGCGAGGGCTTCGATTTGGGTATATGATCGGCTCCGATCGGTGGCTGGATGAAGAGATTGGAGGAGAGAGAAAATGGAGGAGGAGAAACGAGTGGGGAAAACATTAAAATTGGGGGCAATTGTGATACAATCGCCGGTAAATTGACTAAAATAGAGACAAAAGGACCAAATAATGACGATTTTTTGATTAAATGGACTAAAAGTGAAAAAAAAATTCATAGTGGACTAAAATCGGACACTAGCGTTTTAAATGGACTAAAAATGAATTTTCCCCGTATTAGATATAATTCAAATCTATATGTAGGTGTCCAAAGTATATTACCAACCAAAAAACCATAAGTACATTAATTTCATACATAAAAACTAGTATATAAGCTTCATTACAAAATAAAGTGAAATGTTTTTTTAAGAACTTCATGACTCATTCATTCAAAATTCTTCCATCAGAGCATATATAAGCTTTTGTAATCACAAGATTAAGATATGTAATAAGTCCTTGCTTGTTAGCATCGTCCATCCACATCAAACAAAACACATTAAATTCTACCAATACACAATTGTAATAATTGTATAAAATTAATAAAGTTAACTACAGAAGAATAACATAGAGAGATACCTAAGAGGATTCATTCTCCGTACTCATACTCATCATCCATGTAAGAAAAACTCATTGAAGTCTCTGTTGAAGAATTTGGAAATGAGATAAATCTCAGATTTGATTCTTTTTTCTCCAATAAAGAAACAAAGAATTTCAAAGAGAATCACCAGCACCAATCGTTAAATGATCAATGGAAATGAAAAAAAAACATAAAATTATAAAAAACACTTTATAGTGTTCATAATATCAAAAAGGTCATCCAATTAACAAGGTGCATGCTATTTGTGGCAGCTCAAACCATCAACCCATTTCAAGTCTTAACACCATAGAATAGTTAGCATACATACCAGACTACCACTAGCTTGGATTTGGAGAACAATATTTGTCAACTTCTGAACTTGGTCCTCGAGAGTTTCTCTTTTCTTTTTTTCACCTTCCATTGCTTTTTCTAATTCCTTTCTCTTTTCCGCTTGGATTGCTACCTCATTTTCCAATTCTACTCGTTTTTGTTTCTCCGATGCAATCTCTTCATCTAAAGCTTCTCTTTTTTGTCTTTCAACTTCAACCATTAATAACGCTTCAGTGGCTCTTTGTTTTGAAGTTCCAGCAGTTTTATTCTTTACACCAATTCCATAAGTTCTTTTGTATCCACACTTATCATCTCCAACTATTTGTAGAAAAATTCGTTCTCGCTCACTAGCAACATCACAATCCGGTGGAAGGTTCATTAACTCACCCTCAATTTCAGCCTATAAAACACATATTTCACATCATTACAAAATCAAGTATTCTCAATATAATTATTCAAGATCATAGTAAAAACATAAAATAAAAGAATTATCTACTCATTCGTACAATTAGCTTGGCAGATTGTGGATCAACAGGTTTTGTTGTTGGCTCTCCATAAGCAATAATAAACAACCCCAAATTATCCAACTCCACTCCATCTTTTGTCTATCATAAACAAAATATTCAAGTATAAGTAATTTTTTTAAAGAAATATGATTTGTAATTTGAAGAATAATATGTTCTTACCTTCTCTTCTCTAAGACGAGCAAAACTCTTGGTGCCCAAGTGGTGTGCCATCAGAATACTATTACAATTCTCTGTATTTCTCTCACTACAAGCCTACATTGTCATTTATCCATCAAATGTTGTATTAAATATTATTAATATAAACTATATTAAGCATAATAAGACATTATATACCTGCCCTTCTGGTGATTCCCAATAATGAACCATCTTCTTCCATTGATCAGGGTCCACCCTAGAATTCGGCTGCTTTAATAGCATTTCAAGTGTTGCATTTGCCATCTTTGGTATTTTATAGTGTTTTTTCTTAAGTTTTACCCTCCACGATCTTAAACAATGATCTAACTTATCCAATACCCATTCCTTTGGAGAAGTTGGACCTTCAAATGTAAACCTAGTCTTTAAGTAATTAACATGTGAAAAAGTAAATTTGAGTACATTTAATAAAATTTAGTTTTGAAAATAAATTACAAATTAAAAGATAATACCAAAATGATCTTCCAAAGGGCTTCCTCTACTCGATCATCCAAGAACTTTCTCCAATCTTTTATATCAAGAGGTATCAATTTTGGATCTCTTGCAAGTAAGCCAAGGTAAGACGACAACTTCCTCGCATTTCTACATTTTGGTTGTCCATGAACATTAACCTTCACTACTGTCATAGTGTTACCTTGCAAGTTAGCACATTTATTCGGTCCTCTAGCAGCATACTTCTTTTTAACAACCTCATTCTCTACACCATAAACAGTAATGCATATTTATACCATTGTTAAAACCAAAAAATTATATTAATTAATGAAAAGAAGGATTATTAGCAACTCTACCAATAGTTGCAGCACTTGTACAACTAGTTGCAGAACTTCTTGTTGCATTCACAGATTCAATAGTAGTGCCGGTTGCAACACTTTTCATGTTTTTAGTTGGCAGCACTTGATCTCCTTTTTTTGAACCTCTTAGATGAAATTGATTCATCATTTCTCTTGGATGAATTTGCCTCGTCAATGCTCTTCGATTGAATACTATTCATACTTTTGATCATTGTATCCTACAATCAAAATAGATATTAATATTGAAAGAAAAACAACATATCTTTAAAGTTTAAAATCATAATCATGCAAAGAAAATAATTGGAAAACAAATAAAATATATGTAAAATCAAAATAACAATCATGCATAACAAATGAAATAGAAGAAATCCACCATTATTCAAAGTCATCTTCATCACTTTCGAGATCATCACCATTAAACAAACAAATTGATTATTCTTGGTCATGACAGATGCGCCATTCTTCAATAGTCATTCTACAACAACAAAACAACATAATAGCCCCGTCTCCAACTTCAGCCATATTAGGAAAATTACAATTAAAGTGAAGAAATGTTAGTTCTGGCATTTTATCAAACACTTAATATGCATTTTAAATTAACAAAAATCATTTTCCTCTTGTTTTTTTGTTCTTCTAGATGCAAGAGAAAGACATCTAAAACTGATTGAAATTCCACAAAAATGACAGGCTTAGATATTCAAAACTAACGAATATTACAAAATTAAAACTCAACTTCACGCAGCTCGATTTTCCAGCTCGATCAATCCATGAGATTCGCTGCAATTGGAGCAAAAGAACGATGGTGGTGATTGAGTATCAAACAGAAATCAGGTAAAATCCCCTAGTAATTGAAAGAAGCAGGATAAATTTCAAACTGAAATATGTAAAAAAAAAGGAAAAAAGAACTTTGTATCTTCTTCAATTACAGTCCAACTAGGCCCAAGTGGCTTAGTGCTTTACTTTTTTGCGGGCTTTATTTACTAGGCCCATGTATTATTTGCGTTGTTGGCCCATTTTGTTATTCTTTCTTACTTTCTAAGTCGACCTTTATTTATTTATTAATATACCTATAAATATAATCTGTTCTGCACAACCTAAACTAGATGTACTCCCTCCAAGAAAAAGAAATATGTTTCGGTTTGTAAAATCTATTTTTTTTTCCCTAAACTAATTTTTTTCCTGTACTAAATTATGCTTTAAAAGTTAAACGAGTTATCATTTTGAGTTTTTAATAAATACTCAAATGACAGGAATTCTTAAGATTATAATCAAAATGATGTAGGTGGGAATTTATAATTTATAAAAGATTGTATCTCTATCCAAAATTATATACATATATTATAATCAAAATGATGTAGGTGGGAATTTATAATTTATAAAAGATTGTATCTCTATCCAAAATTATATACATATATATATAGAGAGAGAGAGAGAGAGAGATGGACATGGATGAAAATCCAAGCGGTGTAGCCGTGTAGTCCCTAATTTTCAAACGATTTATACCACAATTGTAATATTAATTCGTAAAAATAAGTTTACTTTATGGATACCAATCATAATTAGAATCAAAAAAACATATTTGATACCAAAAATAAATGGTATCAATAAATAAATTATTAATACCAAAATAACAATAGTATCGAAAAAATTGTGGATACTATAAAATTAATGGTATCGGCAATTAAATTTTCGATACCAATCATAATTAGAATCAAAAAAACATATTTGATACCAAAAATTAATGGTATCGGCAATTAAATTTTCGATACCAATCATAATTAGAATCAAAAAAACATATTTGATACCAAAAATAAATGGTATCAATAAATAAATTATTAATACCAAAATAACAATAGTATCGAAAAAATTGTGGATACTATAAAATTAATGGTATCGGCAATTAAATTTTCGATACCAATCATAATTAGAATAAAAAAAAAACATATTTGATACCAAAAATAAATGGTATCAATAAATAAATTATTTATACCAAAATAACAATAGTATCGAAAAAATTGTGGATACTATAAAATTAATGGTATCGGCAATTAAATTTTCGATACCAATCATAATTAGAATCAAAAAAACATATTTGATACCAAAAATAAATGGTATCAATAAATAAATTATTAATACCAAAATAACAATAGTATCGAAAAAATTGTGGATACTATAAAATTAATGGTGTCGGCAATTAAATTTTCGATACCAATCATAATTAGAATCAAAAAAACATATTTGATACCAAAAATAAATGGTATCAATAAATAAATTATTAATACCAAAATAACAATAGTATCGAAAAAATTGTGGATACTATAAAATTAATGGTATCGGCAATTAAATTTTCGATACCAATCATAATTAGAATCAAAAAAAACATATTTGATACCAAAAATAAATGGTATCAATAAATAAATTATTAATACCAAAATAACAATAGTATCGAAAAAATTGTGGATACTATAAAATTAATGGTATCGGCAATTAAATTTTCGATACCAATCATAATTAGAATCAAAAAAACATATTTGATACCAAAAATAAATGGTATCAATAAATAAATTATTAATACCAAAATAACAATAGTATCGAAAAAATTGTGGATACTATAAAATTAATGGTGTCGGCAATTAAATTTTCGATACCAATCATAATTAGAATCAAAAAAACATATTTGATACCAAAAATAAATGGTATCAATAAATAAATTATTAATACCAAAATAACAATAGTATCGAAAAAATTGTGGATACTATAAAATTAATGGTATCGGCAATTAAATTTTCGATACCAATCATAATTAGAATCAAAAAAACATATTTGATACCAAAAATAAATGGTATCAATAAATAAATTATTAATACCAAAATAACAATAGTATCGAAAAAACTATGGATACTATAAAATTAATGGTATCGGCAATTAAATTTTCGATACCAATCATAATTAGAATCAAAAAAAACATATTTGATACCAAAAATAAATGGTATCAATAAATAAATTATTAATACCAAAATAACAATAGTATCGAAAAAATTGTGGATACTATAAAATTAATGGTATCGGCAATTAAATTTTCGATACCAATCATAATTAGAATCAAAGAAACATATTTTGATACCAAAAATAAATGGTATCAATAAATAAATTATTAATACCAAAATAACATTAGTATCAAACAGATGATAGATGCTATAAAATTAATAGTATCCAAAAATAAATTTTCGATACCAAATATTCATTGCCCATAAAGATAGTATCATAAGTAAGTACGCCGATACAAAAGAATAAGATTTTGTATCCTTAAATGAATCTGATACTAATTTTCCGATACCAAAAAAGGCATTTCTTGTAGTGATTACATGAGATTTATTCATAATTAAATTATCTAATTGTAATTATCCCAACATTTTGGTCTATTTTGTAAAACTTAACGATGTTTAATGTAAATTCACCCATAATAATATATAATTAAGAAAAATACAAGAAATATCATATAATTTACAATTTAATCACTAGTTTATAACTTTTCACAATTTCATACATGAAAATTTTCAGTTCATCTTTGACCTTCCCATAATTTTTTGTTGACTGGGCAATCGAAATTGTTATATAGTACGCCACAATGGATGACCAAATTGATAATAAAGACAAATATTTGATGATCGTTGATTTCAATGTCGTAGTTCTGACAACAAAGTGAATAAAAAAATCCCTAGAAAGTTGTCAAATGAATCAAATCACAAATGATTTAAACTAGACAGTTTTAGAGATGGCGAATTACATAAAATCATCAATTTTAGGTCGATACTTTTTAAAACATGTCCTTTGAATGTTAATACCATAAATCACAAACTTTGAAATCATAACAATTTGATACTTTAATGGACATTTGGACTTTAATTGGTGGCATGGATCTCGAAACACGTTCATTAACATAGTCAATTATCCATGCGGAAAGTCACTGCTAGTCGTAACCTTACTTAACAAAAAAAACCATTCTCAGCCTCAGGCTTACCAAACCACGAAATTATGACAAAACATCATCTTTCAAAGCTTAATTCAAATCATAGTCCAGTTTAAAGATTTAAATGTGAATCGAACTCGATTTCATAAAAAGTCTTTCAAAAAATCAACTGTGAACTCGATTAATTTCTTGATCTTGAATCTGCATGCATCTTTTGAAATTACTTGAGGGATTAATAATCTCTGTTTTTTGAGAAATATTTCTCCATAATTAGATTATGTTTTTATTGATGTTTGATTGTTCAATTGATATGTTTTCTTTCGTCTTCTTCATAATTAATTTTCAAATGATATTATTTTATGAAATTGAGTTCAATTCGTTTAGTTGGTTTATGATTTGAAATGAGCTTCAGAAGGGAATCTTTTGCGGGTAAATTTTATGTATTTCAGTTAAAATTTGAAGATTTTGTGTTTTTATATTTGCAGTTTGGGGTCGAAAATGATGTTTTCCAATAAGTGAGGTGGCGGTCGATAATGGTTTTCCACATAAACAACATATTAGATTAGAGACACAAGTTTCGAACTCCAAATCAACAACTAAAGTCCGAAATATATGTTTATGAATCAAATTGATATGATTTTAAAATTAATGATTTGTAATGTTAACATTTAAAAATCATCATGTATATGAAAATCAACCTAAAGTTGATGATTTGTTATGTAATTGACCATTTAAAAAACTATTATAAGTACTATTGCTATTTATGATCATTTATCTAACAATCAAATACAATATATTTTAATTAATATATTATTTAAATATTTTGAAACATCTATTCCATGTAATAAATTATTTTATTTTATTTTATCTATATTTTAAAATGTGCAAGTCCATGACCGCGTTGTCGTGACAAAATAAAATTAATTAAGTTTTTTTTTTCTAATCTTACTATCTAGCTAGTAGATAGGGTAAGTTAGAGTTGATCACATGAGAAGTGGTGAATTAATTATGCTTCTTGTGTTCAATTCAATGAAATAAGAAAATAATAAAGGGGGGATTTCAAATATGATTATTAACTACTATGAATTCAACGAAATAAAGTAGAAAGCAAAATAAATAACAAGAAACAATAGATGAAGGTATTCCAATTATCAGTTCAGTTATTCACAGATACCAATTATCCCCTAACTAATGTAATGTCTCTCTTTCAGTTTATCTTTAAATTATCACCCATAGCATAACAACAAGTCTTGTTAAGTCGAATTATCTCTTAAGTTTAGTTAGATTAGGATAAGATCTCTAACAAACTCTATTTATTTGAATAACCTAGAAAAAGCTCTCTTAATTTAATTCGTTAAATGCAATAATTATCAAGACGATATGATGAATTACACTTCACACAAGCTCGATTCGATAATTTTAGGCTTATACTACCTTAGAGATGCACAACCTCTAATTTATTACTTATGAAAATTAAACCATAATAATTAGGATTCATGATTAAAATTTTAGCAATCAATTATCAAATACGCAACCTAAATGATCAATCTAAATAAAGCAAACATGAATTCGCACGATTTAAAAATGTGAAAATTGTAATGAATAATAGCTCTAATTTTGCCATCTTTGAAACTAAAAATGACTAATTTTAATATAACCCTAAAATTTTGAGACTAGTTTTGAAATTCCTTTAGAATAAATTTGAATATGTGGATTTGAGGACAATAAAAAAGGATTTTAAATCCATGGTAGTGAATCTATTGGTGGTGTTTGAAGACTTGAAATACATCACTTTCATTTTGAACTAATTTTTGATTCATTTAAGAATTTCAATCCCACTTTAACTTGAGTGGATTTGAAATCCAATCATTTTAAATCTTGAATTTTAAATCACTCTATTCAAACATAATCTTAGAATCCATTTGGATATGTGGATTTGAGAAGAAATTTAAAATCTATGGTAGTAAATTCTTTAGTGGTTTTTGGATAGATGTGGATTTGAAATTAATCACTTTCAATTTGAACTAATTTTTGAGTCATTTAGATGATATTTCAAATCAACACTAATTTAAGTGAATTTGAAATTCTTTTATTTTAAATTTGAACAATAAATCACTCCTTGCAAACGCAATATTAATCTCTTATATGGGTCATAATAGATTTAAGATGATATATATAGAATTAACTAGTATAGGGCTCGTGTGATACACAGGTTTTAAAAAGAATTAAATTAAATTTAGTAAAATTAGAAATTTTTAAAAAATATTTATATGAGAAAAAATATATTTATGACTCTGTGCAATACACATCACTTAATCTAGATATAAATATAATAATGTCAAATTAATATATTATTTAATTATTTAAATATATGTTGCAATTGTTAAAGAATATGATTAATTTTTATTTATTATTTTGAAAAAATATGTAATTTTTTATTTATTATATTATTCAACATTTCCACCATTATTTTAGTTTGATTTTAATTGTTAAGGTTTAGGATAACCCTAAATTTTCATTTTGAATTAAATGATAATAAAATAAAAATCAATATTTTTCAAAAAAAAAAAAACATAGTTTATTTTAAAACTTATATTCGTAAAAATTATTCAATTACATAAATTAATAAGTTTCAAAAGATTGAATAGTTTGAATAATATTTTTTAATCAACCTATCTTTATTTTAGTTTTATTTATTTATTTATATTTTTTTCTAATTTTTTAACTAAATTAGAATTTCAAATATAATGATTTTTGTATTTGAAGTCTAGCATGTGCTATTAATTTTAATTAAACCTTTTATATTATTTAATAATATTTATTATTAACATTAAATTTGATATATTAATTAGTCATATTAATTACTCTTAAAATTCTATTTATTATAAATTTAATTTACAAAAAATAAAAAATTAATGTGAAAAAAATGTAAATGTTACACGTGACACACGTGTGGTCATAATTTTATATATAAATAAAAAAGGAAGTCAAATGCAAACAATAAAAGAGTGAGAGGATGAGACAACATGTGATGCTGACTTTAGAGTTGTAAATAAAGGAGAGGTGCAGGTAGTGTAAGTTGGCGGTTGTTGAAACATTTTCAGGATTTGTCTTTTCAACTGAGTTACCTCCACGTACATCTAAAGCTCAGTTCCCACCCCACCTCCCTACCCTAACCCACTCCTACCCCAAGGTATGACTATTCACTACTCACACAAATACATGGTCTCAACTTTTAAACATATAATTTAAAAAAAAAAAAATTCAAATAGGGTTAGTGAAAAATAATAATAAACGAAAATTTGTTTTTGTTGCAATTTAATTATACTGTTTTAAATTTTAAAAATTACTATGTAGTTTGATTCATCTAATAATTGTTTGATGGTTTTTTGTTGATTTAATTACCGGAATTGAACACATTAATATATATATATATATATATATATATATATATATATATATATATGAATGCCCTAAAAAATGTGATTGCACTCTTATAAATATTTAAAAGTGATGGATATGTCAAAATAATCAAATACAAACTATTGTGTGGTAGTCTCACAGTTTTGACATATGCCCTAAAATCATGTTGATCGTCCAATGTGGTGATTCCGGCAATCAATTCAACAAAAATTATTGGAAAGGTATAGATGAATCAAATTGCAAATTGTCTAATTATATTAGACTAATTCTTGTATGTAATTGAAAAATTAAAAAAATGTGATTAAATTATAAATTTCTTAAAGCTTGTACATGAAATAGCAACTATTAAAGTAAATAAAATGATAATCTACAATTTAGGTACCCAATCTATACCCTTATTTTAATTTTGGTATCCTTGTTTCCACGACTTACAAAGTTGATAGACGGAAATTTAAAAAATTAGCACATTACATACCTTCCGTCAAATTTCCATCCAAACTTGATGGAAGTAATGTACCTAACCCTAATTATTTGGTAGGAAAATTGTCATTTTCCCCTCAATTTCCCAATTTCATTCCCCTCTTTTCAATTTGTCATAATTTCATTTTACTTATCTTTAATTTCTCCAAATTACCACTTTTCTCTCCAAATTTAACTTGCTTTGCTTATTTTAACTTATAATATCGTTTGCTTGCCTGGTATTATCTACTATAGTTGTTTTTTTGGACTATGGATTTAGTGTCAAAATGGTGTTCAATTCACTCACTGATCAATATGTTGTCATGCTCTCTTATTCTTGAGCCGTTCAGTCTGTTAATGTGGATCATGTATGATGGGCGTAGGCGATGTTCCGTTACTATGTTAAGAACCTCTATTTGTGGACTTGAATGTTTTTTTTTTCTCATTTCAAGAAAATATTGTGTTAGAAAATGGGTTGTTGTGTTGTATCTTTGATTGCATTTTAGCTTGTTTACCAGGGGAATATGAATTGGTAAGTATAAGTCTTAGCCATTTTGCCCGTGAAAGTTTTAAATGTTGTCTGTTTGTCTCTTCTGAATTGTTTATTGTTTGCGTTAGGGGAGAATTGGTTAGCTTTGAAGAACCAAATTTAGAAAGAACCACTGAAAATTTGAAGAGAACCACTGGAAATTTGAAGAGAAAAAATAAAAATTTGGAGTGATTGAATAGAAGAGAATTGAAATTAGGGCAAATTGACAAGGGGCCGGGGAATGAAATTGGGAAATTGGGGGAAAAAACAGCAATTTTCCCAACAAATAATTAAGGGAGTTTATTGTTTTTTTAGCCCAATAAATTAGGGGTTGGCAATTTCGAACCTTAAATTTTCGGGTTGGCAATTTAGAACAATAACTTTTCGGTTTTCGCAAATTTTGCTCAATTTCAGCCCGAATCATTCAATTGGGCTGAAATTGCATGTGAATCACACGTGAGCTCGCCAATTTGGGCTATTTGGGCCAATTTCATTGATGTGGCAGTCATTTTACACATATGTATCATTTGCTTGTATACGTAGACGTCCATTTAGACCTAAAATGATTGACGTGGACTAAAAAATCTAAAAAGAAGTGTTAAAATATCTATACTATATATTAAAGTAAAAAAGTTGGCAAAAATTATAAGATTGACACTTTCCTGCCTAAAAATGTCATGTCAATAAAAAAAAAAAAAAAAATCTTACTTGATAAGCTATTCTTTAATAAGAATATAAAAAAAAGATCAATCTTACTCTAAAAGCTATATATTCTATAATCTATATAAAGCTAAGAGATGAAGAAAGAGATACATTGATTTCTCAAATCTATATAAAACTAAAAAATGGAGAAAAATATAGTGATTTTTCAATAAAAGAGAGATGTATAGAGAATGAAAAAAAAACCAAGATATACAAAGAATGAAGAAAAAAAAACAAGAAAAAACCGTAAATATAATTATTTCTTCAATTTATATAGAATTAAAAAATTTGAAAAAAATACAAGATTTGCTAAACATTCAAACATAGAAAAATTCTTCTAGATCTTATTGTCTAAAAAAAAATCTCATATCTTCATCTAAGGAGATCCCACCAAATTGACTTTGTACACTAAACACAAATTGAGCAAATAATTTTGTGAGAGAGAAATGAAGAAATGACGTAAGAAAACTATAAATGATGATTCAAGTATAAGAGTGAAATATACAAATTATAAAAAATATAAGAGGAAAGATTAATTATTATGATTGAAGGCAATATTATTATATATAATAATTTTAATTTGATGAAAATATAAATCAATAAATAAAATAAAAATATTTAAAAATAAAACTAACAATTAAAATTATTAAAGTTATATGACAATTCGTGCAACACACATGAGTAATATGAAAAATCATTTGTATATGGTACATGTTTTAAATTAAAATAATAAAATATGTTATGAATAACATGTTAGTTTATGCAACTTCATTGTATTATTACAAATTGCAAATATTAACATTAAAAATAATAAACCGCGCATCATACGGATGGACTGCTAGTATATTAAAAGAAAACAAAAAAAAATTAGCAAAAATAAATGAAAATTTAAAAGAATATTAAAGAAAAAAAGAAAAGAAAATTAAGGTTAGGAGATTTTCGTCAAGTTTGGATGGAGATTTGATAGAAAGTATGTAACATGTCAATTTTTGAAATTCTGAATATCTTCTTTGTAAATTGCAAACACATGAATATCAAAATTAAAATGGGAGTATAGTTTTAATACGAAAATTGTAATAAGTATATGTCTTTGATATGAGCTCCATACTGCAAACTCAAGATGTTGAATGTAGATTACTATTGAATTTTTTAGCACGTTTGCATTTCTGCACTCCGATTCAACCCTCTCAATTGTGTTCTCACACACTTTTTCACCTGCGCTCGTCCCACCTGCATCCACTAATCTCATATTTATTGAATTTTATTAAAATACATTACTTGTATACCAAAAATATATTTCTTGCATAATTGAAATGTATTGCTTTATTTTTCTAAAATTTATTACTTATTTAATGAAAGGTATTGTTTAATTGAAAGTTAGTCGTATGCTAAAATGATAATCATGTGATTGTTGGAACCGACGGATCGCCAGCCCTATGTGATCGGAATCGGGTTCCATGAAGATATGTGCAGCAGAAGAAAACATACCTTTCACGAAGACAAACTGATCGATGTCTAAACCTCTCGATCTTCTGCCGTATTCCTATCCCTTTTCTTTGGACGTCGTGTGGGCGACGATCGTCCAAAAGCCTCAGAAATCCTGCCTCCTCACTTCTCTCTTTCGAAACTGTTTTTACGTTTGAGAATGAGAATTCGTGTCCCAGGAGACGCTGATGTATAGGGTTATTTATAAGCTACAACAGGGACCTAGAAGATGAATTAGGGTTGGGCCTCCTAATGGGCTTAGGTGTCCTATGTTTAGCTCGAACACCCAACTTAAGCCCATTAATTATAACTCGGTCCACTAAGGAGTTATAATTGAACTACCGTCCTAATCTCATATTACAATATAGGCTCCTTTATTATGTACACGTTTATTTCCCCGCGTTTAAGATATCGAATGTCCATAAATTAAATAAGTTACTGACAACTTAATTAATTTACATCTAATTCCATGAGTAGTACACTCATCTTTATTATCATGTGGGATTAAATCCACCTGCAGAGTTTACATGATAATCCTTATGAGCTCCTCAAGGGGACATCATCATCCTAAATAATTAGGACACAGATTCCTTCTATAATCAACAACACACCATATAAACAATGTTATCTCCCAATTCACCGAGTCTATTGATTTATTAATAAATCTCACCCATTGGCAAATTAAAGAGACAAACACTGATTACATGTGCCCGTAATTATATAGGGATTAAGAAGACGCACATCCATAATAACAGAGGTCTTGTTCTTTTATATAGTCAGTACAAATCGAACAACCTCAAATGGTCCTGCTCAATACATACAAAATGTACTAGTGTAACTTTATAGTCAAGATAGACTAATACCAAATTACACTACAACCGTTCCAATGGTTTGTCCAAATCCATTTTGGTTGTGAGCTATTATTTATAATCTATAAGGAACTGATAGCATGATCTTCTGTGTGGCACCACACACCATGTTATCTACAATATAGATTAATCTGGACAATTGCATTAACAAATATAAAATGCAAACATTTGATCATAATGAATCTCATATCATAAAGATGTTCATACAAAAGCTAGGCTTATAGTATACATCCTAACAGTGATGTATAAATTTGAAATGTAATACATGAAAGGTTTGCAATTTCATCATCTTCTTTATCAATATCATCTAATTTGAATGTTACCACGAGTCTTGTTGCTCAAGTGGTATCCCACATTTTATAAAGGTGTAGATAGTGTGATGATCAGAGTTCGAATTTGAATCACAAAAGTTTTTCTCATATTTATCTCGTCCCTTCTACTCTCTCACGCAAGTTTTTTTCAACATAGATTTTTAATATTTTAAATCACTGTAACAAAGTAAATCGTTAACAACAATAGTCACGATTTGAGAAATCTTCAACAATAATAGAGTCACGATTTGAGATTAATCGTCCAGTTTCAAGAAGAAGAAAATGAAAAGGAGAAGGAATTGAGAGATTGTGATCTGAGGTTAAAAGAAGAAGAAAAACAAAGTAAATCTTCAACAATAATAGTCACGATTTGAGAAATCTTCAACAATTATAGAGTCACGATTTGAGATTAATCATCCAGTTTCAAGAAGAAGATATTAGAAATTGGTACAACTATACTGGACAAGTCAAACAAATCAGAAACAAGAAACAGAAAACAGAATCTGCAAGTCGAGTCGAGGAAGCCCTCTCTCCTTAAGACGAGATACGCCCAGGGTAGTGCTCACTGGAATCTTGCGTATCGTCTCCCAAAGATAAAACGACTTCGTCTCTAGAGTAGTAGCATCACAATCTCGAGAGCTTCGGTGAACTTTAGTGCTTTGAGAATTGAGCCCATGCAGATGAAAAACAATGTAAGATTTTGATTTTTCGTATGTCTAAGAGATGCATGTCGACCCCCTATATATAGGTCTCCAACATGAGGGGTTACACCTGAAAATGATGAGAATTTACTGCCCAAAAACAGGTCTTTAATTGCAAGTTAACACCCCGTTCAAAAATATGAAACGGTCAAAAGACGCTCACGGCACAACAACCTGCTCACGCTGCATCAGCAACTTGACACCCGGCGCATCAGCATCCTGGCTCTCGATGCATCAGCAACCTGGCACCCGACGCATCAGCAACCTAACCCGGCATCAGCAACTTGGCTCCCATCGCATCAGCAACCTGGCACCCGATGCATCAAGCACCAACAGGATGCTGTTCCCCGACGTGCAACTTTTGTCCAAAAATATAAACACGGATCGGGTAAAACCCGAGCCCGATCCGCCCAAGTCCAACCCAACGTCCAATTGCCAAGGACCACGGCCGAGATCAGGTCGGGTCTGGTTCGATCCAAGCCGAGCCGTGCCGTGCCGAGCTGAGCCCCACGCACGCGTGTGTTGCACAAGCATACTATTCCAATAGTATACCAGTTACTAAGTCTTTTCACATGGCTTTTCTTAAACTTTCATTTTCAAGATCTATTTTCCTATGTGGGATAGTTAAGCACTTCCTCCCACATCCAAGACCTTTCATTCTCATTTCAAGTGGCCAACTTTGATGTTTAATTTCTCACTCACCAAAAATTGGTTTCGAGCAATTCAAAGTGCCTCGATTATCTACTCCAAACCTAAATTAATCTTTTAGCATCCAATCCTTAAAATGATTAATTCTTAGCCACTTAACTATTGGTCAAAGTGGTGTCATTCACCACTTTCCACAACCAATTTTCCAACAATCCCCCACATGAGTGGAAATTAATGCATGAATGCAGACTCGAAGCTCAATCCTCACAAGACCTCGTTGCATAAGAATAGGTGGCTTTTGGTCTTGAACCTTCCATAGCTCACGTCGTTGGGTGCACCGACGACTTAGTGGACATTATGCCTTGAACTACTCTACCTTTGTGTATACCGAGTTAACAACGCTTGCACAACAAAGCCTCAAGCACCTTTGTTCTCACGTTTTTGTCCTTTTCGACCATGGACATGTCTTTGGTTCATAAGTGTTCATTAGAAACGGCCACCACTTCTCACTTATAGGTGATATCCATACAAGTATTCTACCATACTCAACCTCCTTGAGGTGTTTTGGAATCATTAAAAGTCATATGACTTAACCTCACCACATTGGTAGGCTCAACACTTGATTTGCTTTCTAGGGAAGGGTTTTCAAGTGTTTTCAACTAACTTTCTTAGTTTAGTTTTCCCATTGAACCATGTTCTTGGGATCCCCAATCTACATGGTTAGGTATCCACTTTGAAAGTTTTCAAGTCGTGGATTTTAATCCCATTCCCTCTATCAACTTGTTCATTTGATCTCAATTTAATCATTTCGTCAAATGATCGGCCAAATTATCTTTAAACTTTATATAATCGATCGACATTACGCCGGTCGAGATCAATTGTCTCACGGTATTATGTCGATGATGTATATGTTTGGACTTACCATTGTACATGTTATTCATTGTCCTACCTATGGTAGCTTGGCAATCACAATGTACCATCACGGTCGGAACCGGCTTACTCCAACATGGAATGTCCTCGAGAAAGTTACGAAGCCACTCGACCTCTTCTCCCGTCTTATCTAAGGCTATGAACTCAGATTCCATGGTGAAACGTGCTATGGACATTTGTTCTGTGGATTTCCATGACACGGCTCCACCACCTATAGTGAAAACGTATCCACTCATGGAAAATGAGTCCTTCGTATCCGAAATCCAATTTGCATCACTAAACCCTTCAAGTACGGTAGGGTATCTCGAGTAATGCAAACCATAGTCGAAAGTATACTTTAAGTATCTCAAGACTCTCACGAGAGCTTTCCAATGCTCGTTACTTGGATTACTCATGAATCTACTCAACTTGTTCACCGAGCATGCAAGGTCGGGCCTCGTATAATTTTTTATGTACATTAGGCTTCCTATAACCCTTGCGTATTCAACTTGAGCTACAGGCTCTCCTCGATTTTTACTCAAGTGTACGTTGAGCTCTAAAGGTGTTTTGGCGATTGGATTGTCATAGGCGTTAAACTTCTTTAGCACTTTCTCAACGTAGTGAGATTGCGTTAGTGTTATTCCTTCAGACATCCTTAAAATTTTAATTCCAAGAATCACATCCGCCACACTCATGTCTTTTATGTCGAAGTTTTGTTTCAACATGCGCTTCGTTTCAACGATGACTTCATGATTACTACCCATGATTAACATATCATCTATGTAAAGACACACGATGACATAAGTCTTGGGTGTGCCCTTGATATAGACACATTTGTCACATTCGTTGATCTTGAAGCCATTTGACAACATAATGTTATCAAATTTAACGTGTCATTGCTTCGACGCTTGCTTAAGTCCATATAAGGACCGAACAAGTTTACACACCTTCTTTTCTTATCCAGGTGCAACGAACCCTTCGGGTTGATCCATATAGATCTCTTCTTCTAGATCACCATTTAAGAATGTTATTTTCACATCCATTTGGTGAATTTCAAGATTGTGCTGGGCAGCAATCGCTAGAAGCACACGTATCGACGTGATTCTCGTCACAGGCGAATACGTGTCGAAGAAGTCATCTCCTTCTTTTTGTCTAAAGCCTTTGGCTACTAGATGAGCTTTATACTTGTCTATATTTCCATCAGCCTTATATTTTCTTTTTAGGATCCATTTACATCCTAAGGGCTTACAACTGGGAGGAAGATCAACTAACTTCCACGTGTTGTTTTGCATGATGGAATCAATCTCACTATTGATCACTTCTTTCCAAAGTGGAGCATCAGGGCTCGATAGAGCTTCATTGATCGACCTCGGTTCATCATCCAATATATAAGTAATGAAATCAGGACCGAAGTTCATAGCAACTTTAGCTCTTTTGCTACGTCTAGGTTCCTCTTCTAGAGGACTAGAACTACTTGTAGCTTGATCTAGCGTTATTTTATTAGAGCTCGTTTCTATCCTTTCTTTATAAGGATACACGTTTTCAAAGAATATCGTATTCCTTGATTCTATCATCGTTCCCTCCGTCATGTCAGGTATCTCCAACTTATGGATTAAGAAACGATAAACACTACTATTTAGTGCATAACCCACAAATATACAATCGATTGTCTTGGGACTGATTTTTATTTGCTTAGGAGGTGGTACCTCCACTTTAGCCAAACACCCCCATACTTTGAGGTATTTATACGATGGTTTACGTCCTTTCCACATTTCGTAGGGGGTTTCGTTCTTTCCTTTCAAAGGAATCTTATTAAGAATGTAATTTGCCATTAAAATGGCTTCTCCCTAGGTTCTGTGGTAATCCCGAACTAATTACCATGGCATTCATGATCTCTTTTAGAGTACGATTTTTACGTTCGGCCATGCCATTTGATTGAGGTAAGTAGAGAGCCGTCGTTTGATGAATTATACCACTTAGTGAACACAATTCCTCAAACGGTACCACATACTCTCCACCTCTATCACTTCTTATAGTTTTGATCTTGCTATTTAATTGATTTTCTACCTCATTCTTGTAATTCTTGAAAGCTTCTATAGCTTCGTCTTTACTTTTTAAGAGATAGACATAACAATACTTTGTGCAATCATCTATCAAAGTAATAAAATACTTTTTCCCACCTCTAGTTTGCACAAACTTCAAATCACACACATTGGTGTGAATTAATTCTAGAGGTTTTGTACTCCTTTCAACACTATGAAAAGGTAACTTAGCCATTTTGGCTTCAACACACACTTCACATTTATTTTGTGTGTTCATTTCATCGACTTTTAGCAAGTCCAAGATTACGAACCTTTTTATAGCATTTAGATTTACATGTCCTAATCTATTATGCCATAAATCACAACACTCAACAATATAAGAAGAAGTTGTTGCATTCTCATTAATCTTTTTGGGTACAACTTGGCGCTTGACCATTACATTTATTTTAAATAGGCCATTGGCCAAATAACCTCTACCTAAAAACACACCATGCTTCGTAAGAATAAACTTTTCATACTCGAAAACGAGCTTGAAGCCATGGTTTACAAATAAAGACCTACTAACTAGGTTTTTGCGGATGTCCAAAACATGCAGCACATCCTTCAATGTGAGCTCCTTGCCCGAAGTGAGCTTCAGCACCACGTTCCCCACTCCAACCACCTCGAATGAAGCTTGATTTCCCATGTGGAGCTTTCTTCCACTAACAGCCTTGTAGGAGGAGAAGACCTCCCTATCCGAGCACACATGGCAAGTGGCTCCGGTGTCCATGAACCACTCTCCTGGGTTATCCACCATATTGGTTTCAAACACCACCACACAAAGATCATGGTCATCCAAGTCTTTCTTGTGCTCGGCCACATTAGCTTGCTTGTCTTTATTCTTCTTAGGCAGCCTACAATCTTTGGTCATGTGGTTAGGCTTACCACAATTATAGCAATTGCCGTTGAATCTCTTCACTGGCTTTTTCCCCTTCTCGTTTTGATTGGGGTTAGGGCGCATTCTTTTGTTGTCCTCCAATAGGTTAGCCTTTGCATCCATTGGCATACGAGGCCTAGGATCCGCCTTCCTATTATCCTCCTTGATTCGGAGCTTGACAATCAAGTCCTCGAGGGTCATCTCCTTTCGTTTGTGCTTCAAGTAATTCTTGAAGTCCCTCCAACTAGGTGGGAACATCTTGATCACATGCCACAGCAAAAGGTTCGGGCAAATTCATGCCCTCGGCTTAAACGTCGTGCACAACCAATTGAAAGTCTTGCACTTGGTCCATCACGGGATGAGAGTCCACCATTTGGTACTCTAAGAACCGAGCCACCATGAATTTTTTCACACCGGCATCCTCGGTCTTGTACTTCTTTTCAAGAGCATCCCAAAGCTCTTTGGCCGTCTTGTAGCCCTTGTATACGCTATACAGCGAGTCGCTTATCCCGTTAAGGATATAATTCTTGCACAAAAAGTCACTGTGCAACCAGGCATCTAGCGCAGAACACGCTTCAAAATTTGTATCACCCTCAGCAACAGTTGAAGGATCCCGCTTCAGGTACATGACAACTCCAACAGTAGTGAGGTAGAACAACATCTTCTGTTGTCACCTCTTGAAGTTTTCACCAGTAAACCTCTCAGGTTTCTCGGCAGTATGCAGGATGGCAGGGCGCAATACTATACTCATGGTAGCAGCAACAACAAACGTGGATGATGGAGCAACAGTATTCATAGTTACTGTATTGGTGGTGACAGTTGGAGGAACTCCATTTCCATCACGATTAGGAAAAGTAGGTGGAGTAGGAGGATTGTTTCCACCGTTGTTCGATATGATATCTCGTCTTAAGATTGTTAGAAACTGGTACAACTATACTAGACAAGTCGAACAAATCAGAAATAAGAAACAGAAAACAGAATCTGCAAGTCGAGTCGAGGAAGCCCTCTCTCCTTAAGACGAGATACGCCCAGGGTAGTGCTCACTGGAATCTTACGTATCGTCTCCCAAAGATAAAACGACTTCATCTCTAGAGTAGTAGCATCACAATCTCGAGAGCTTCAGTGAACTTTAGTGCTTTGAGAATTGAGCCCATGCGGATGGAAAACAATGTAAGATTTTGATTTTTCGTATGTCTAAGAGATCCATGTCGACCCCCTATATATAGGTCTCCAACATGAGGGGTTACACCTGAAAATGATGAGAATTTACTGCCCAAAAATAGGTCTTTAATTGCAAGTTAACACCTCATTCAAAAATATGAAATGGTCAAAAAACGCTCACAGCGCAACAACCTGCTCACACTGTATCAGTAACCTGACACCCGATGCATCAGCATCCTGGCTCCCGATGCATCAACAACCTGGCTCTTAACGTATCAACAACCTGGCACCCAGCGCATCAGCAACTTGGCTCCCGTCGCATCAGCAACCTGGCACCCGGTACATCAAGCACCAACATGATGCTGTTCCCCGACGTGCAACTTTTACCCAAAAATATAAACATGGGTCGGGTAAAACCCGAGCCCGATCCGTCCAAGTCCAACCCAACATCCAATTGCCAAGGACCAAGGCCCACGACCGAGGTCGGGTCGGGTCGGGTCCGAGCCGAGCCATGTCGTGTCGAGCCGAGCCGAGCCCCGCGTGCATGCGTGTGTGTTGCACAAGCATACTATTCCAATAGTATACCGGTTACTAAGCCTCTTCACATGGTGTTGGGTCCCAAGTGGTCAGAGGTTCAGGGGGGGTGAATGAACCTCTATCGATTTTTCAAACTTTTCAAAACATATAACTGAATAACAGGTTTCTGTCTCACTAGGAGAATAGTATTCTGTCTTGAGTCAGCAACCTGGCCCTTGGCTGAATCAGGTTACTATCTCGGTATCAGAATGCAACGCAGCGGAATAAACTTGATAGAGTTTCTGATATAAACAAGTTTTCTTTTCAAAGAATGCTTTTGCAACACGCGTTTTAACAGTACGCTTATAAAAGATGCAACATAATAGATAAACAAGTAAAACAATATAGTAATTAAAATAAGCAGTAAACACTTATGGCTTATAGTGGTTCGAAGGTGGTGTAACCTTCTACATCCACTCTACTCCTTCTCTGAGGAGGAACTTCGTTATGGTCAGTTTGTTTTACAAGACTCATCTTTACAAACCTCTTCCAAAACAAGTTATACCTATAAGAATCCCAGATTCCTAGGTCTAAACCCACACAGGATATACACACTCCCACATAGGGACACACTCCCACACAGGGAAAGATAGCCTACACAAGACTAATCAAACTTAGCAAGGATATAATCCTATCAACTAAGTACACCAAATAAAACAACCTAGCACACACAACACAATGGTTAAGAGTGTATGTTTCTTCAACTGGTGGCGCTTGAAGACAGTCGTAAATGTTGTTTGCAACCTCCAGGAACCTGTTTCATACCTTTGTGACAGGAACCTGTTGCCATATGTTGTATCCTGAAACTGTATACTGTTAGAGAATCATGTTTTGATTATTGACAGTATCATGTTCCAGTAATCTGAATATTTGCAAATTTAGATGATATAGCTTTAGGTTCCCCCTTACTTAGGAATCCTTGAAATCTTACACATTAGAGCTTAATTATCCCAAGCTCAGTTCTTAGCAAAGAAAATCTTGATTCACATAAGGTTTTTATGAATATGTCAACAAACTGCATGTCAGTATGTACTTTGTTTAGAACAAATATCCTTCTTCTCCACATGATCCCTTATGAAGTGATGTCTAACATCGATGTGTTTAGTTCTTGAATGGAAGACAGGATTGTGAGTTATGGCAATAGCGCTTATGTTGTCACATAGGATAGGAGTTTCTCTTTCAATAATCCCATAGTCTTTTAGCTGTTGCTGTATCCACAAAATCTAAGCATAGCAGCTTCCAGCCGCTACATATTCAGCTTCCCCAGTTGATGTCACGATGGATGTTTGTTTCCTACAAAACCAAGAAACCAACCTGTCTCCCAAGAATTGACAAGTGCCACTGGTACTTTTCCTGTCAATCTTGCAGCCTGCAAAGTCTGAATCTGAGTATCCTTTAAGATTGAATCTTCCATCGTTTGGATACCATAGTCCAACATCCTGAGTGTCTTTCAGGTACTTGATAATCCTTTTTACTGCTGATAGATGTGATTCCTTTGGTGCAGTTTGGAATCTTGCACATACTCCTACTGCAAATACTATATCTGGTCGGTTTGCTGTTAGATATAGTAGAGATCCGATGAATCTTATGTACTTAGTAATCTCCACATCTTTTCCCTCTTCATCCTTATCCAGGCTTGTGGATGTAGCCATTGGAATGCTTACAGATGAGCCACCTTCCATTCCAAATTTCTTGATTAACTCTTTGGTATATTTGACCTAACTTATGAAAGTCCCTTGATCTAACTATTTGACTTGTAAGCCAAGGAAGAAACTTAATTCTCCCATCATGCTCATCTCAAATTTACTTTGCATGAGTGATGAAAATTTATCACATAAGTTCTTGTTTGTAGAACCGAAGATTATGTCATCCACATAAATCTGAACAAGTAGTATGCTGTCTCCATCCAGTATTCTGAAGAGTGTCTTGTCTACAGTTCCTTTTAGGAAACCATTTTCCAAGAGATACAGGGACAGTGTATCATATCAAGCTCTAGGAGCTTGCTTTAGTCCGTATAAAGCTTTCTCTAGTTTGCATACTCTTTCATCTGACTGTTCTTCAAAACCCGGTGGCTGTTCCACGTAGACTTCTTCTGATAGAAGTCCATTAAGAAATGCGTTTTTTACATCCATCTGATAGATTTTAAAATTACTATGAGTAGCGTAGGCCAGAAATATTCTTATTGCTTCAAGTCTAGCAACTGGAGCAAATGTCTCGTCAAAATCTATGTCTTCTTTCTGGCAATATCCTTTTGCTACTAACCTTGCTTTGTTTCTGACCACAGCACCAGATTCATCCAACTTGTTCTTGAATACCCATTTAGTTCCAATCACTCCTTGATGATCAGGCCGTGGAACCAGTTTCCAAACTTGGTTCCTCTTGAATCCATTTAATTCTTCCTGCATGGCCTGAACCCAGTTACTGTCTTCAAGAGCTTCCTCTATGTTCTTGGGCTCCACTTATGATATGAAGCATGTTAGAAATGATTCTTGATTTCTTGTTCTCTTTGTTCTGACTCTTTCATTGATGTCTCCAATCACAAGTTCTCTTGGGTGATCCCTAAGCCATGTCCTGTCAAGCTCGAAAGAATGGCTAGATTGGTGGATAGTAGCCTGTTGATCTTCAATATTCTGTATGTAGTTACTATTGGTTTGCTGGGTATTGTCTGCTTGCTGTCCATCATTCTGCATTACCGTATCATGGTTTGCAGTAGCCTGTGAACTGCTTGTAGTGATCTCCTCAGCAGGCATTGGTACACCATCAATGTATCTTAATGTTTGATCGTTGATCTTCATATTCGATACTTCTTCCTTTAATTTGTCCATCTCAATAGTATCACAGTGTGGTTCATCAAATACCACATGTATTGATTCTTCTACTATCAGGTTTCATTTGTTGAAGATTCTGAAGGCTTTGCTTACAGAAGAGTATCCTAAAAATACTCCTTCATCTGACTTTTCATCAAAAGTCTTCAAATACTCATTTCCATTGTTCAGTATGTAACACTTACATCCAAAGATATATAGATAAGAAATATTAGGTGTTATGTCATACCATACCTCATAAGGAGTCTTGTCATGATCTTTGTTGATCAGGCATCTGTTCTGAGTGTAGCATGTTGTGCTAGTTGCTTCTGCCCAGAATCTCTTGGGAATTCCAGCATCAGCAATCATAGTCCTTGCAGCTTCCTTCAGGATTCTATTTCTTTTTTCTGCAACTCCATTCTGTTGAGGAGTTCTTACTGCAGAGTACTCATGACTGATCCCATTTTCTAAACAATATTTATCTATGAATTTATTTGTGAACTCAGTCCCTCTGTCAGATCTTATCTTTACAATACTTAAGCTCTTCTCAATCTGCAACTTCTTCATGAATTCCGGCAGCCTGTTTTGAGTTTCTGATTTCTTGGCTAGGAAGATGGTCCAAGTGAATCTAGAGTAATCATTCACAATTACTAGGGAATATTTCTTCTCACTTACATTGACAGGCTCCACTGTCCAAATAGATCCATGTGCAGAAGATCCATTATTCTATGAGAGGATTTCTGAATCTTATCCTTGAATGAGCTTCTTACTTGTTTTCCCTTTTGACAGGCTCCACATACATTCTCTTTTTTATAAACAACATCAGGTAATCCTCTTACTAGACGTTTCCTTACCAATTTGTTGATTGTTTTGAAATTCAAGTGACTCATTCTCTTGTGTCATAGCCAACTCAATTCAGGATTACTTTTTACAATAAAGCATGTTGGCTGCATTGTTGAACTCCAATCAGCAAGATAAATGTTGTCTCTCCTGGTGCCAGTAAGCTTAACCTCATTCATTTTGTTATCTCTAATTAGACACTTGTTGAGGTTAAACTCAACTGAGCATCCTTTGTCACAAAACTGATTGATACTTAGGAGGTTGTACTTCAGTCCTTTGACATATGATACTTCACTGATACTTGCATTACCTCTGATCAAACTTCCTGTGCCTCTGGTGCTTCCTTTGGAATCATCTCCGAAGACAATCTTAGGTCCTTTACATGGTTGGAAGTCTCTTAATCCGGCTTTGTTGCCAGTCATATATCTGAAGCAGCCACTATCTATATACCATACATCACTGCCACTTCCTAGCAACTGTATCTGTAAGTAAATCAGGGTGATTTAGGTACCCATACAAGTACGGGTCCTATGTGGTTAGTCTTCTTTGGAACCCACACTTGCTTGATGATAATTGTTTTACCATAAGCATTGGTGGTTCTCCTTCTGTTGATATTCCTGGCAGAAAACTGTTCGTGATGTATGTGTACTGGACGCTTCCAGGTTCTGTACTTCCTATTTGAGGAAGATACTCCCTTATATCTTTCCTGAGCATAAACTCTTTGGAATTTTGGTATGTAGGTCTTGGTATATAAATGATAGAGTTTTTGCTGTTTTCTGGAAGTTTGAGAAGACTTATCATAGTCTTCCTGTAGCAGGGGTTTCTTACCCTTATCCTTAGTACTAGTTTTATTCATGCTATCTTTAATTGGAAGAAGTTCCTGAGCATAAGAGACTCTAGCTTGAATAAACTTTCCATCATTGGATTTGTTGAAAATTCTTTGAGAAGTACTGGCACAGTATCCTATACCATTCCTTGTAAAGGTATTTTGGGTTTCTTGGATACATTCCTGTGCCTTTATTGCTGACTTGCTATATACATTTATTGTGTTTTGCAATCCAGCTTTCTCAAATTCTAGCTTAGTGACTAGTAGTTTGAACTTAGAGACCTCAGCTCTAAGATTATTGCATTCTGTACTGTAGTATTCCAGGTCAGCAACATGTTCCTTCAGTACAGTATGCTCACTTTTAAGCTGGAGGTTTTCCTCCTTGAGTTCTTCATGAGCTGAATTTATCTGCTCAAAGTCACTCATGATCTGTCTAAAGGACTTGATCATGTTAAGCTTTTCACAACTTGAAATATCAACAGATTATGAAGTTACCTCATCTTCTTCGTTGTCTTCACAATCTTTGGTCATTAGACACATTAGTGTCTCTTCATCGGAGGTAGAGCTGTCAGAATCGCTCTCAGATGAGACTATCTTTGGTTTCCTCTTTTGTACTGCTTGCTACCTTTAAGACTTCAGCTTCACTAAGAAGAGCTCTGAATCTTTGTTTGTCATCCCTCTTCTTTTCTCTTCTTTGCACCCTTTCATCCTCCGTATACTTGTGAACTTGAGGATGAGGACAATTTCTGGCGAAATGACCAGGTTTCCTACAATTATAACACAAGTCGGATATACCTGTGTTTGTTTGTTGTTGTCCTCTTTCCGGTGGACTCCTTTCTGATGTTTGTGGCTTCCTTTTGTAGTCACTTTCTTTGTGTTGGTTTTCAGAAACCTTTTGAATCTCTTTAACAGAAGTGTCATCTCTTCTTCAGTAGCATTGGTATGTGCTTCTTTTTGTTTTCTCTTCAGCTTATTATTGCTTGTGGTGGCAGTATCTTGTGCCCTAGCAGCAAGTGCTGTTACTCTGGATATTGATCCTTCAGCCTCATTTTTCCTCCGTTCAATGTCAAATTCAAAAGCCTTGAGTCTGAGAATAGATCGAATGTGCTCATTGCATTGAGATCAAGTGAGACTCTCATTGTTGTTTCCTTGCTATGCCACTCCAAAGGTAGTGCTCTCAGAACCTTCAAATTTTTCTCATTTTATTTGTAGGTTTTTCCCAGAGATTCCAGCTCACTGATGATTGCTGTGAATCTTAAATCAAGCTCTTCGAGAGTTTCTCCAGAGTTCATGGTGAATTGCTCATATAGTTGTGTAGCTTTTGAGATCCTGTTCTTCTTGGCAAGTTCATTGCCTTCACAAATTAACCCTAGTTTGCTTCATATCTCCTTAGCTGTTTCGTAGTTTTTTACTTTACTGAACGTGTCTCTATCCAGCGTAAGAAATAGGGCATTCTTAGCTACGTTGTCAAGATTGACTCTTTTTCTTTCTTCAAGGGTATACACATATCTTTCCTTAACAATATATTCCTGTGGTGAAGGTGTTCTCCTGTTTCTTGGTGCAGCTTCTCAAGGACCGTTTCCTGGAGTGATTTCGGCATCATCATCGATGATTGTTGCGCCTTCTATTTCTCCACCTGCTGTTGTTGCAGCTTCTTCAGCTCGCCTTTGTTCGCGAAGCTGTGCTACATAAGTAGGGTTTGCCTTGTAGATTATTGGAGGTCCTTCAGTAATAACATACCATATTTCATCATGCATGGCTGACAAGTGAGCTTCCATGCATATTCTCCAATCGTCATATTCATCTATGGAAAACATAGGTAGCTTGTGATGTGAAAAATCCATGTTTATGCTTAAAGTTATGAATTTTGGTCAGAAAACAAAAACGGTTTATCCAGCAGAAACGGGTGGATTCGGGTAGGTAGCCAGAAAAGTTGGTTGTTAACCCAACTTGCTCTGATACCACTTGTTGGGTCCCAAGTGGTCAGAGGTTCAGGGGGGTGAATGAATCTCTATCGATTTTTCAAACTTTTCAAAACATATAACTGAATAACAGGTTTCTGTCTCACTAGGAGAACAGTATCCTGTCTCGAGTCAGCAACCTGGCCCTTGGCTGAATCAGGTTACTGTTTCGGTATCAAAATGCAATGCAGCGGAATAAACTTGATAGAGTTTCTGATGAAAACCAGTTTTCTTTTCAAAGAATGCTTTTGCAACACACGTTTTAACAGTATGCTTATAAAAGATGCAACATAATAGATAAGAAAGTAAAGCAATACGTAATTAAAATAAACAGTAAACACTTATGGCTTATAGTGATTTGAAGGTAGTGTAATCCTTCTACGTCCACTCTACTTCTTCTCTGAGGAGGAACTTCGTTATGGTCAGTTTGCTTTACAAGACTCGTCTTTACAAACCTCTTCCAAAATAAGTTATACCTATAAGAATCCCAGATTCCTAGATCTAAACCCACATAGGGTATACACACTCCCACACAGGAAAAGATAGCCTACACAAGACTAATCAAACTTAGCAAGGATATAATCCTATCAACTAAGTACACCAAATAAAACAACCTAGCACACACAACATAATGGTTAAGAGTATATGTTTCTTCAACTGGTGGCGCTTGAAGACAGTCGTGAGCTTGAAAGTTCTGATGCTTGGCTTGACTGCTTCTGAAGGTTGAGTGACTGAACTCGTAAGATTGCAATAATGAAGAATAGTAGAATAACTTTGAAGAGCTCAATTTGTTCAGTAGTCTTCACAATCCTTTCAACCTTCTATTTATAGATATCTGGAAAATACCCGTTGAAGAGAGACATGATCCATGTTGCAATTCAAAAAGATCTTCAAATCTTCATAATTAATGCGGTGTGAAAGATCAGAGCTTCATAGCACATCCTACTCTGAATCCGCATTAATGGTGCCATACTTTAGATACAGTACTTTGCAGAGCCGCTTTCCACGTGGCAGTTTGTCAGTGGCTCTTCACAAACTTCTATCTACTGATAACTAATCAGGATCCAATCCTCGTATTGTTTCCTGCATTATCCTCGTACTGTATTAAGTAGATTAGGACTTACTGTTTGTTATTTTGTTTGCAGTAGTCACCTTGTTGTGCATCAGGATTCTATTTCTGATCAGCTTTCTGTTCTTGAATACTTTAATCAGCTTCCTGACTTGCGTATCTTTCCTAATATGCTTCCTGTCTTCTGATCAGTTTCCTGTTTCTGAATCCTGTTGACTGCTTCCTGTTTTTGTTAACACAGTTCTACCTATCTTTCTGGCACTAAAAAAAATACATCTTGAAGGATTTGATAGGCAAACGAAAATCCACTTATAAGACGTGGAATATGGGTACTCTAAAAGTTCATCTAATATTACATTATCTCATCAAAACCTATACAGAAATATCCCAACACATGGCTTTTCTTAAACTTTCATTTTCAAGATCTATTTTCTTATGTGGGATAGTTAAACACTTCCTCCCACATCCAAGACTTTTCATTCTCATTTCAAGTGGCCAACTTTGATGCTTAATTTCTCACTCACCAAAAATTGGTTTCGAGCGATTCAAAGTGCCTTAATTATCTACTCAAACATAGATTAATCTTTTAGCATCCAATCCTTAAAAGAATTAATTCTTAGCCACTTAACTATTGGTCAAAGTGGTGTCATCCACCATTTTCCACAACCAATTTTTCAACAGAAGAAAAAGAAAAGGAGAATGAATTGAGAGATTGTGATCTGAGGTTAGAAGAAGAAGAAGAAAATAGTGATCTAAAGTTCGAAAAGAAAAAGGGGAAAAAAGAATATATATATATATACACACACACACACCATTAAGACATATTGGACGAGTTGCATGTACGATCCTATGATTCGTACAACTGGTCATGTACAAGAGATAAATTCTTAAATTATTTAATTTAATATTGTGTATTTGATTCTATATCTATACTATATATAAAATGAAAGAAGTTGACAAATTTTACAAATTTACCATTTTGGAATAAATATAATATTTTTTGAACAAATCCATCTAAAACAATGTAGAAAATTAATTATAAATTCTAAAAATAATTATAAGATATAAAGGAACAAAAATATGAACAAAACACATTAGTAAATATAATTAATCACTTCTTAATTATTCAGAAATTAAAACTCACAAATACAAAATTATTATTATATTATATTCAATTTTATTTTCATATTTAATTGTTGAATATTGATGTTATCAATAAAAAAAATACGGATTTTTATAAATTTCGAAATAATAAAATGTCGTGAATAACCTTTTAATATAACAACTTCATTACATTATTGTACCTTGTATATATTGTCATAATACACATTTTAATATAACAACTTCATTATATTATTACAAGTCGTATATATTGTCATAATACAAAATAAACTGCGCATCGCGCAGGAGTACTACTAATTTCAAAATAATCAACAAACATCACATATATAAAGATGATATCATTAATTAACTCATGGTATGGTAAAAACAAAAAAAAAATGAAATACAGAATTGAATACTAAATATAACAAAGATTTAATTTGGACTGTAAAATTAGTATAAGTACGAACAAAGGGTTTTCTCAAAAATCTAAGTTTGGGATTCTTTTTTTCCTTTGAGAAGAAATGTTTTGATTCGTGTTTCTTCTCTTTGTTTGAGAAAAAATGTGTCTTGTTTTCTTGTTGAGAATGTCTTATGTGCAACTGGTGCATGAGTTTTAGATCTATGCACTCGGATTGTGTGGGGCGTGATCCGATTCGGATCCATGCATTTTCCTTTTTTTTTTGTCTTGTCCTTTATGTTATGTTAGTTATATATTTATGTTATATTAGTCATACATTTATGTCCAGATTTCATAACATTAGTGCAGTACTTTAACTTAAAAAAAATAAAAATCGCTGACTTTTATACTATATTAGTCATACTTTTATGTTATATTAACATACCTTTATATTATATTAGTCATATTTTTATGTACAAATATCACACCTTTATGTAATTCTTTTATAACACCCTAAAATAATTAAGGAAAAGTGTATTAGATTGCTTAAGCCAAAATTAATTTTTTGTCAACTCACTTTTCTTTTTCTCCAATGTTTGACACCTCAAGTTTCTACACTCTCTCTCTTCATGGCAAGGTGCCACATGATCTAGGCTACACTTATGACTCATTTTTGACAAAGTAGGAAAAGAGCACATTAATGTGTAAAAGAAAGTGGGAAGGATGGAAAAGAAAAAAATAAGCACAAAATTTTTCTCTCTATCTCCCTTTCTCTCCAACATCGCCGCCAACCACCACCATCTTGCCGCCGCCGACCGTCATTTTTCCGACAAGAAGTTCAGACCAAAAGATAGAACTCGACGAGCCCATCATGGGTACAGGTTCGATTCGACCTCCGGTGCCACAGCCGACGCGTATGGACGGCGTAAAGGGGCTGTCGTTTTTCCCTTTTTCTTCCCATTTCTCTTTCCTTTCGTCTTCGGTACCTTCACCCACGTTCCACAGTGTGTGTACAGTGTCGGGTGATGCTGTGTGCAGTGCTGGGAGCAACGCCGGTTGGCGCTGTGTGCAGCATCGGTTGGCGCTGTGTGCAACGTCGGGAGTAGCACCGGGTGTAGCGCCGTGTGGGCGAGCTGAGAGGGTGCGCTGTGTTTCTGGTATCGAGTTTCAGTGGCCGGTCACGGCGAGACAACGGTGAAGCAAGGAGACACCGATCGAGGACCCCACTAGTCCCCTCAACACATAGCAGTTATCCTCCGAGACGTTATTCATTTGAGGTAGGGGTAATTTTCTTGTTTTTTGCGTTTAAGTTTCAAGTGAATTTGATACGAAACAGTGTGTCTACGTGAACGTATATGTTAAATTGATGAATGTTATATTGTGTGTTCTACTACGTGATGAAAATGAAATGTTTGTCAAAGCGGCTAATGAACCGCATCAAAGTGGCTAATGAACCACATATTACAAAACGGCTAATGAACCGCATCAAAGTGGCTAATGAACCACATATATCAAAGCGGCTAATGAACCACATCAAAGTGACTAATGAACCACATATTACAAAGCGGCTAATGAACCACATCAAAGTGGCTAAATAACCACATCTATGTACTTAAAAATTTATGTCTATATTCTTTTATGTTCTGTCTATCCATGAAATCTACCCCACTGAGTGTCCTTATGCACTCACCCCCTTAAATGATTTTATTTTACAGGTTGCATCCGCTCGGAAGAGAGGTGAAAGAGATGTCATATTATTTTGGATATAAAGAAGATATTATTTTGAAATCTTTTGAAGTGCTTAGTTTGCAAAGTTGTACAACTTTAGCTATGCAATGGCAAAGTAAAATATTTTCTTCTGTTGTTTAAAATTTATGTTTTATAAAATAGGGATGTTTGAGATGATTTATCTTATTTGCAAAATTTAAGTTTGTTTCTGGAAGCCTATGTCTAAACGAATTGCTGGACGCCCAAATGAAAATTTATTAAACTCTGATATTCTGTAATAACGTAAAATGGGCCGTGACATCTTTAACTCCAAAAAACCTTAATTTCAACACAAGTTGTACATGTTTACTTTTATGTGATATTATTTGTACCTTTATAAATAGAGTAAGTCTCTTGTGAGACCGTCTCACGAAATTCTAATACATTGTGTGAGACGGGTCAACCCACAACCCACTTACCCACCACCAAATCCTACAATTCACATGTTGTTTATGGGTGATGGGGCTCCGTCTCACAAAAACTATCCGTGAGACCGTCTCACATGAGTTTTTGTGTTATAAATATACAGTTAACATAACTAAAATGTATGACTAACAAAACTAAAATATATGAAAGATATTAATAGTTGTTTAAAAATATGTTAAGGTATAGTTAAAAACCTAAAAGGTATGACTAATATAACATAAATGTGTGTCTAACAAAATATAAAGGTACAACACTTGGGAGCGAATTTGGGCGAATTTATGTGCGATCTGCTGGCGCGTGTGGTGTGCCGATTGCACGGTTCCAGATCAATGCAACATGTGTATATAAGTTTTGGTGTTTCTTGTTTGTTTTTTTATTTCTTTTTAAGAATTATATTCAACCAAAATTCCAATTAAAATTAGACTGAAATTGGAAAAATTAAAATATAAAGAACTAAAACTGGAAAATTGATATTTGATTGGGAGAGCCTTACATATAAGATTAAAATTAAAATTAACCATATTTATTTAATATTTAGGGGTGCTTGGCAAATAGAATTGAAAATAAGGGACTGGAAAATAAACCTAGAATCGTATTAACAATATATTGAAATAACTATGCAGTTTGAGTGCCAAATATATATATATATATATATATATATATATATATCTCAATCTTTGAAATTTTTAATAATTTAATCTTGATCTAAATGTTTCAATTTTTGTAAAATTAATCATGCACAACCTTTTTAATAAAGTATTTCAAATATATTCTCCATATTCACATTTGTTAAGGTACGTAATTTAATCTTGATCTAAATGTTTCAATTTTTGTAAAATCATTTTTAATAAAGAATTTCAAATATATGCTCCATATTCACATTTGTTAAGTTATGTAATCAAATGAATGGACTTCGTCAAACAACTAAAAACGAAGTAAACAAAATCAAGTGAAATAATAACACTGGAAACATGCTTGGTTAATCTTGGTTGGTCAAATCTAATCGAACAAGATCAAAAACTTAATTGAGATTTTTGTAATTGCTCTATGACAAAATGATGTTCGAACTTCATTTCCGTCTAAGTGTGACTTTATATAGCTTGTGTTGAGATTATAAGTTTGGAAAATCATTTAATGCCTACACAATTAGAGCTCTTTCAGATTCTTGACTCAAGCTCATTAACTTGTGATTTGTAACTGACGTTCGAATTTGCTTTAATTTGTGCTTCTTCGAGTTTGGCTTCCTCCAATAATGAATTTCTTTGATTTGCAACTGATTGATAGAGGTTAGGGCACCCATATCAATTAATTCTCCTGTGTTATTAATATTATTGAAATACTATCAAAACATATTAAAAATAAAATACCCACATCAACTCTGATAGTGACTATTCCCTCTTTCTCTCTCTCCTTAAGAATAGTTATTACCGAGAAACTCTGTAGCTCTGCAATAACAACTCCCTTAAAATTTATTATTAAATATTCTAAGTTTTGTGAATAACAAAATTTTATTAACTAATGCAGATGCTCTTATTTTCTTGATTCTAATTTAGCGTTACAATTGAAACGATGATTGACGATCTGTTTCGCCTATTTGGTTGGCTCCTACTAGCTGGTCAATGACCAAGTCCTTTCATTTTTCTATTGGACATTGTCCTCTTAGGTCTGATCGGTAATTCTTCTAGTTGATCAGAATTGGATAAATTACATTTTTGGTATTCAAAGTATACCTCAATTTCACTTTGGGTACCCCTGTTTTCGCGAGTTGCAATATTGGTACCCAATGTTTCTTAAAGTTGTAATTTTGGAACCTTCCGTCAGTGTTCCGTCCAACATTGATGGAACATAACTAACCCTAATGTTTGTGGAACCAAAATCAAGCTATTCTTCCCCAAATTGAAGCTGCACTTCAACCTTGCCCTATTTTCTTGAATTTTCTTCCCCAAACTCATTCTCCACTTTGATCTTGCCCTAATTTCTTTAACTATGCCTAATGCAACCTTGTAACCTAACACTTCACCCCACCTTCTCCCTAGGATATGTTAGCAAGAAAACAACAACATAAATATAGATCAAACGAGACATAACGAAAACAAAAAAAATGAAATGTTGAAATGATGCACTAACTATGAAGCATAGAAGCCAAGCTTCCAAGGGGTGACAACTCAAGAACAAGGTACATTCCACCTTCGACCCCATATCCGATCATTTAGCCGTATTGGGATGATTCACATGAGCCATAATCCCAAGCTCCATTAGAAAATCCTTCGTCCTTTCTTCCACCGACTCTTTAGTCAACCGTTTAATAGCAACGAGCTACCCTCCACGTAAGCGGCGTCTATACACCTCAACATAGCCACCCTTCCCAATCAAATAACCTAACAATTAATCACACAAACAAAACATCAACAAGATTTATGTATAAAACCACCCATTTTTCCAACAAAGCTAGAAGAGCCAACTAACCCTGGCAAAAATTGCTCGTTACGTTTTGCAGTTCGACGGAACTGAAGTTCTTCTATTGAGGCTTAAAATAGTTCAAACTAGCATCTAAGAGGGGATTGGGGACATCACTAACTTCCTCCCTCATGCTATTGCTAAATCTTTTGGATAATTTAAGGGCAATCAGAGGATGCAATGTGGTCAATTGTCTCTTCGATTTGTTCTTGTGACTGTGATGTGCTTGCTTTTGAGGAATCTGTTTGGGATTCTGAGCTTCTTAGGAAATCCTCAAAAATTGTATCAAGGGAATAAACATTTGTTTTCTCTTTCTAATTTTCCTTTTCCATATTTGACTATCACAACCCTACTACAAGGAGCACACAATTTTCAGCAAAATTAGCAGAATTAAACACCATATTAAGGTTGCAGATCACATGTTTGAAAGAATAAAGCAGAGAAATTCAGAAAGGGAAAAAATTCTCACAAATAACAAACTACTCATTTTCACAACACAACCTCAAGAAATCACACCAAAAACACACACAAAAAGATGAATGAAGAGGAGTTAAAGAAATTAGGGCAAGGTCGAAGTGGATAATGAGTTTGGGGAAGAAAATTCAAGAAATTAGGGCAAGTTCGAAATCCAGCTTCAATTTGGGAAAGAAAAGCTCGATTTTGGCTCCATAAACATTAGGGTTAGTCATATTCCGTCAATGTTGGACGAAACATTAACGAAAGGTACCAAAATTGCAACTTCTTAAAACATCGGGTACCAATATCGCAACTCGCGAAAACAGGGGTACCCAAAGTGAAATTGAGGTATACTTTGGGTACAAAAAATGTAATGTACCCATCAGAATTTTATAGTCATGGTCCTTATACATGAACTCTTTTGGAACAGATAATTGGGTTGGTGTTACAACAACATCCAATTTTGTTGATGTGGATAGATAGATGAATGATGGGAAAATTAAAAATTTGGAATAGTAACTTATGGTCATTCACCATTTAGGAACATTATCTTTTCGGACTTTAAAATTGAGACAATATCTTTTAAAATCAACCCGAATCGATGAATTTCGGACTGATTTGCATGAGAAAGTCATACGCATATGCTTATTTGGGCTTCTCGCTGACGTGGCACATTATTAATAAATTAATTCGATTTTAAATGTCACCTCAGTAAATAAAAAATCACATAATTACATTAAATAATACAAGTCAACAACTTTATTTCTTAAAATAAAATAATGCATTTTAAATTAAATAATACAAGTTCATATCAAAAATTATTTCTAAAATATTAGAAAATATTTTTAAAATATATTACCCAATAATAATTATTATTATAATTATTATAATAAATATTAAAAATTTATAAATTCATTTTTAAAAATCTGAAAAATTGTCTTGTAATTGTCTTTAAAAAAAAATTGGAAATTGGAAATTAAAATAATTATAATAAATATAAAAAATTATAAATTCATTTTAAAAAATCTGAAAAATTATCTTGTAATTAATATTTACTATAATAACTTAATAAATTATATTTGTTAATATAAATATTATCAATAATATATAGTTGTACAATAAAAATTAAAAAATCAAAATAATAAATTAATAAAAGAGTAAAAATTAAATGAGTGATTTCTTAAAATAACTCATGAATAATTATTTTTTGGAGAGTATATGAAAAAAATAAAAATAAAAACAAAAAAAAAGGGATGACCTTTACTGTTCATCATCCTCCTTGAATCAAATATAAGAGAGCGAGAATGAAATTTCTCTAGCTCAACGGTTTCCCGACCATCGTCGCCGCAACTCTAGTTCACTGACCATTGCTCCAACAGCTACATCATCTCCACCATTGCACGGCCCAGTCGATCTTTCTTCCGATGGAAGCAGCCTACTGTTGTTCTTCCGCCGTCACGAGTCGAGGAACACCCAGACCGCCGCGGCCTCTCACCTCCAACACAGTAACACTGGCCACCCTCGTCCAGCACCACCATCGCGCGGCCAAGAAATCAGTCACCCAGCCAGGGGCGGAGCTAGACTGATATTCTTGGGGGCTAAAGAGAAAAAAACAAAATGACATGGATATATATGCGTAATATTCAAAAATGCAATAATAATTCATAATTCACAAACCAAAAGAAATTATAGGGAATTTACTTACATTTATATTCTAAATCTAAGAAAATTCTACACGATGCTTCTTCATTGATTCAAAATCAGCTATAATAGAATTTGTGCTAAAAGTAGTGACAATTTCCTTCTCAATGTAAATAATTAAATTATATCAGCAAGAAACTCATCATCAATTTTACTTTGAAGTCTTGTTTTGATTCTTTTCATTGTTGAAAAAGCTCTTTCTGTAGTTGCAGTAGATACTGGAAGAGTCAATACAAGGCGAATTAACCGATCAACCAAGTAATAAGTTTTGCACTTTCCCGTTTCTGTCAATTTTCAGCATAATTGTGAAAGTGTAAGAATTCCTTGAAAATTTGGGTGATTTGATATATCAAGTTTATAGTGACGTAGTTGAAACTCTAGATAATTTCTTTCTTGTTCCGTGAAATCTTCAGGATAAAACTTCAATGCTAGCTTGAATATTTTCTCATTGTTGAATGACCTATAATTGTCATTAGGATCCAAAGCAAAGCTCAAAGTTAGGAGTTCCACAGTTTGCTCATTAAATTTGTTCCACAGTTTGCTCATTAAATCTGCTATTCAACTTTTGCAACTATGAGTCTATTGTCGCCAAGAATATCTCCACTCGAAAATGATGATCCTTACTTACATTTGGTTTTCGAGATCGACCCCTTCCTATAGTGTATAGTGAATCCATATCAAAAATCTCAATCTCATGTTTTCTACAAAAAAAGTTTTACATTCTCAAGTAAAATTGCCCATCCATCTTCTCCACATCGTTGAAGAAGTGCTTTTGTTGTGCAAACAAGATTCATAGCATTCAAGATATCTTGTGAGTGATGTTGTAATGCTTGACAAAGATCATTAGATTTTCTCATGATTTCATGCATCAAATGCAAAGTGAAAGCAAACTCAAATGATAGTAATACTTTATTTATTGCATAAGTATCACCTCTTTGTGCCTAAGTAGTCCTTTCTTCCATAATATTCTCAATAACCGTACAAGTTGTAGAAAAATTTATCATCAAACTGAAAATAGAATTAAAATGAGAACCCTAATGAGTATCTCCTGCTCTTTGTAAAGTTCCAACTTGATTTGCTCCTCTGCCTATTTCAAGTTCACCAAGTGCAATTCTGTAAGCAATGTTATTTGCTTGAGCTACTTGAAATTGATTATATCGTTTGGAAGAAGCACCAACAATATTTACAATAGAAGTCAATTGTATGAAAAAATCATAAATATGGATAACCTCTCTTGAAGCAGCAACCAAAGCTAACTGCAACCTATGAGCGAAACAATGAACATAATATGCATGAGAACAATCTTTAAGAAGCAAAGCTTGCAATCCATTTCATTCCCCACGCATATTGATTGCGCCATCATATCTTTGACCTCGAAAATTTTCAAGAAAGAGATCATGTCAAGAAAGTACTGATTCCAATCCTTTCTTCAAAGTTAATGCACAAGTATCAGTGACATGCTCAATATCAAAAAACCTTTCTTGAATAAAACCATCCCTACTAACAAATCGCAAGACAATAGCCATTTGCTCCTTTTTAGATTCATCCCGAGCCTCATCAATAAGAACACAAAATTTGGCATCTCCAATTTCATCTCTAATTACATTTCTTACATTCCTTGCAAGAATATGGAGAATATCTTGTTGAATATTTCTAGATGTATACTTGGTTACCCTTGGAGCATTCTCCAAAACTTGCTTTTGATCATTGTCATTATAAGAACCTAAAAGCTTCAACATTTCAATGAAATTTCCTCGATTCTTAGAGTTTTCACTTTCATCATGACCTCTAAATGCACAAATTTGAAATGACAACCATTTAATACAATCAATTGAAGCTTTGAGTCTAAGTCGGTTGTTTTCAACTTCTTTGGATGTTTGCTTTCAGATAAGCATATCAATATGTTGTGATTGCTTCATTAAGTCATCACAATATTTCATGACATTATAATATGGTGAATTGGGACCTTTGCCAACGTGATTTAGAAGTGAACAATCAGATCCACTATTTACTTTCTTCCAATTTCTAAAACCATGTTCAACAAAAGTATTTGAACCCCGATGACCTGAAGATTGCTTACTGAAAAAGTAGCATTGAAGACAATATATAACATCTTGTGCCTTAGAATATTCCAACCAAGAGGGATATAGATCATACCAAGAAAGCTGAAATTGACGACGTTGATTTTACCAATAGAAAATGGATAGGTTTCTTGTGGGAGTCTTGGTTGATATAGTTCGACCTTGAGATAAGCTCGACGAATTTTATCTCGTTGATTCACAGGAAATTCCCATTTTAATGATCGTAATCCAGGATCTCTTTCCAAATGACAAGCATCCATTTGTGTAGCACTCAACCGTCGATGCATAGAGCTACCCGATTCAGCACATGTTGAATTAATAATTGGTGGCTCAATTGTTGGATGGTGTGGTGTTGGATTTGTTGGGTTGGGTGTCATAGGTGTAGAATCATCTTTTCTTTTGAAGAATGCATCAATGGTCCTTGATTTTTCCATGTGTATAACTAAAAAATAAAGATCCACAATTTTACTTAAATTAAGAAAAATCTAATTAAATATCAAATTCAATAATATAGACATTTAAATAATTAAAAATGAAAAAATATTACACAAAATAAAATCAAAGATCCACAACTAAAATAATTTCTTATTTACATGATTGAAATTTGAGAAATTGTCAAAATGTACCTATATTACAATTATCTAATACAAAAATCCTAAAAGTAAAATCACAATCAAATATCTATAAAAATTACAACTAGCTAATACAAAAATGCAAGAAGTAAAGTAATTTATCAATTATACTAACTACTCAGTAAATCAAATCAATAATTTGTAATCAATAATCACTTATAAAATAAAACATCCAATATATTGTTCTTCAATTTAAGTTTTCAAATTTCAAACAAATAAATTACATAACTATAAACATCAATTGAAAAAATAAGGTTAAAAGAGTAATACCTAATTTATCATCAATGTTGAATAAGGTGAAGTGGGAAACTCAAAAGTTTGAGTTTTAGTGGAAGTGGGGACCAATGAAATATGACATATTAAACAAAACATAAAGGAAATTGCCATTTAAAAGGGGTTTGATTTGCATTTTGGAAGTTGGGAGTCGCAGACTTGTAGAGAAGGTGAAGCCAAAAATTTGGAAGTTAGTCCACTGTAAGTCTCTGACTCTCTCGAAAAAAATTCTTTGAAAGAGGAGAGGGAAATTGATTAAAAATAGTAAATAACAATAATAATGTGGATAGATTGAGACCACTTATATATAATATAATAATAAATCTAACTTGTGATTGCCCCATTATTATAAATGAATTATTATTTTGGGGGCTTAATTGATATAAAATTAATTTTAATTAATAAATATATATAATATTTAAATTTTTAAAAAAAGTTAGGGGGGCTTCTCTTCTAAGAAGGATCCGCCCCTGCGCCCAGCACCACCACAGCGCTGCCGCGTTTTGATTTCATCTCCAGATCTCCATCTTCATCAGCGAGAGCCACCCCTCTTTTCCGTCGCCCCTCTTGACGAATTCTCAAGATTAGGTATTCACAAGTATCAATATTTTGGAGAGAAATTGATTTGAGAATTCTGCATTAGTTTAGGGTTTGTTTAGTGAATTTTCTTTACATTTCAAATGGTGATTTGGATATTCATCATGGTTTTGTTTGACATGTGGCATTTAATTTGATTATGTGGATTTTAATTTAGTGAGATGAAATTTATAAATCGAATTAATTTTTGAATCCAAAGCCACATCACGAGAAGCTCGAATAAGTAAGGACACATGACTTTCTCGTGCAAATTAGCTCGAAATTTGTCGATTCGGGCTGATTTGTCTTAAATTCGCCTATTTTTTAAAGATATCATTTCAATTTCAATGCCCAAAAAGATAATGTCTCTAAATGGTGAATGACCATAAGTTACTTACCTAAATTTGCAATTTTCCCGATGAATGATAGATGCGATAATAATAAATCTTGAATGTTTTTAGTAAAATATAAACAAAATATATAAATAACTTATATTATTGAGAATTTGTAAAACAAATATGGAAAAATTCAAATTAATAAAAAATTAAAAATCAAAATACTTATTTAAAAAATAGAAAACTAAGCAAAAAAATTAAATACAAGCAACAGAAATCAAAGAATTATAAATGGTTGCTAAAATGTAATAAAACCTCACTATTCCATAGTAGGTAAACAAGACCCACAAAAGACAATAAAATAAATTCTTGCTAATCCCTAGTATGGTAGCAAACTAGACTGGTATATTTCCCTTTGACTCTTTCACCTCATTTCCACCGTTCTCTCTCTCTCTCTCTCTCTCTCTCTCTCTCTCCATCTCTCTAAAATGCTGTGTGTTGGAAATCACCTCTGACAAAAATGGGCAAAGCTTCCAAATGGTTTAGAGATCTGCTGGGTTTGAAGAAACCGGAAGCGAGCCACAACCCGGCCCCTAAACCGCCATTCAGGAATCGATGGAGCTTTACCCTCTCCCGCAAGGATAAACGCAGCCACAAGTTACAAAACTACGTCGTTCCGGGTGGCTACGAGGACGACGAGGCTAGCAGGCACGCCATCGCCGTCGCTGCAGCCACTGCCGCCGTCGCCGAGGCTGCTGTCGCCGCTGCTCAGGCAGCCGCCGCGGTAGTCAAGCTAACAAGCACCCATCATGCGGCGGTGGGTGGCGGCGGCGGCGCATTCAACTCCGCCGTGTACGTTACTCACAACGGCGCACGTTACGGGAGCCGCGAGGAGCGCGCGGCCGTTACGATTCAGTCTCATTTTCGCGCATATCTCGTAAGTTACTGTTTTCGTACACACCCATGTGGACTCCTTCATAACGACGCCGTTTTGAAATTATTACATTCACATTCCTCGTAATTTGTATTTTGTACACAATTATGACCTTAAAAACCATATGTACGGGCTAAGGTTAACTGGTCCCATATAAATTGTATTGCAACCTACACCTTATATGCATTGTCTATATATATATATATATATATATAAGAACAATAGATATTGTACTTTAGATTAAATCTAGGAGTAGATATTCATGGGGTGGTCCATAGTGGTGTATTTTGGGTTCTGGTGAGTGGGATTAGTTAGGGTGGGGTGGGTCAAAGGCTAGGTTGAAGCCGTGTGGACCATGCAAATCTAGCTACACTAATTTTGATATCTACTAATTATTTATTTTTGTTGTCCCTGCAAATGTGATTGGGTGGGAGTTTTCTTCTATTTTAGTGATTTATTTTAAATTTGAACACAAGAAAGTAGCATTTTTAATCTTTTATTAATATCTGCAATTTGGAGTGACTTTCCATATAATTCTAAATACAATCTTTGCTGATATTTTGATACATGGTTAGTCAGTTTAGTAAGTAAAGCATGAAAGGTACATGTGAACTGAAGGAACACTTTTGAGATTAGTGCCAAATTTTTTGTCTTATTTATCTTTTCAGATACTTTTTCAGAGTTTACTGGCTTAGCTTTTTCTTAACTTCATTCCAATGGTGAGACGTCTTGTTGTGATCTGACTTTTACCTTCTCAAGCTTTTCAGAAGTAAAAATCACGTTTATCCTTGTGACTCATCACTTACTTTAACTTCTATTTCCATTGACATTAATGCTATCACGTGATATTTGTGTTTTTATAAGTGAAATTTTAATGAATCCAAACTTAAATTGAAAATGATAAATGCAGTCAAGAAGAGCTTTACGAGCACTGAAAGCACTAGTGAAGCTTCAAGCGCTTGTGAGAGGTCACATAATAAGGAAGCATTATGTGGAGAAACTACGACAGTTGCAGGCGATTGCGCGGGCTCAAGCAAGAACACGCTCAACCGCTAAGTCATCTCCTTCCTACCACACTGTAAGACATTACATTTTTGTACTCCCAATTTTTTTATATGTATGTTATATTTATATATATAATGTTATGTTATAAATGTTATACGATGTAGCTTGTAGCTTATCGGTTATGACTTATGAGCGAACTACTTAACCCCTCTAATTACTTATAGCTAGCATGCACTATTTGAATTGGTTTTAACATTTTAATCATATTAAAAAACTGTTAGGATCGGCCATGCATGTCGTTATACTATTTATTCATTGTTTTTATGTAAAAACAATGAAAGTAGTTTAAATGAGAATTTATGTGCAAGATATGATTCATATAGCCGACCTAGATAAAAGCTTAAATTCATGTTGACTACTCGTAACATGGATAAGCATATCGTTGTGCCCTTCTAGGACAATTTCAACATTCGCTCTCGTCTCCTTTTCACTCTTATCTCAAGCTTAAATGGTTCGTTAACTTCACCACCTAAACATATATGTCCATGTTAAACTCAGAGAAACGGTTCAAGATCAAACAGCTATGGGACCTACGATCAGGACAGAAGAAGAGGCGAATTAAGACCATGGGAGCAAGGATGTTTTCCTGCAGATGATGACGAAGCAATTAGCGACAAGATTCTACAAGTTGACACATGGAAGCCCAAACGCAAACACATCTTCCACGCCTCCGATCAAACCAGACAGAGCCCATTGCCCCATGGTGAAGCTCAATCCTTGAGCCCTCTCAAGTTCGTACTAGACCTAGATGAGAATGGCTTCACCACAGCTGAAAACAGCCCACAATACTATTCCGCATCATCAATGGGTGGCAGCTCAAGAAGGGCCCCCTTTACTCCCACCAAGAGCGATGACTCAAGAAGCTGTCTAAGTGGCTACTCGGATCACCCAAGTTACATGGCCTACACTGAGTCATCAAAGGCAAAGGTGAGATCTCTCAGTGCCCCTAAACAAAGACCTCACTACGAGAGATCAAGCTCGACGAATAGATACTCTCTTCATGGATATGGTGACTTGAGATCTAAAGCTGCTTCCACGTTGCATGCCAACTTCACCAGCAAAGCTTATCCTGGATCGGGCCGTTTGGACCGACTTGGGATCCCCCTTCAAGGAGATGGTTCGGGGTTTAATGGTGGTTATTGGCATAGGTATTAGTACCTTGCTTTCCTTGTTTTATTCCGATTATTTGATCATCCTGTTTTTGAGTCTTCTGATGTAAATTGAAGTTGAGTTGGATGTTGATAATAATACCAGGTACATTATGAATTTGTTCTTACAGCGTGGATGAATATGTTCATGATTTTACATCATATATATTTGTCAAAACATGATAGAATCATACACCAGATAATAACTTGATGTTGATTCTGAATATGGGTATCTCTTTAATTTATTCTCTTTTTATAGAGATATTATAATCAAATCGAAAATTGGCCGAAACTTAAAGAGAATTTTTTAATAGTCGTACACTATAATATAAATGCAATATTTTTTTCTCAAACTAAAAATATTCATGAAAGGTTAGATTAAAGGATTTGAAATTTAAAGGTTGATTATTTATATAATTAAACAATTATATATGTTGCATCAATCCATAATAGTACTAAACTTTATAATAGTAATAAATATGTTATTTATTCTAAAGGGGTCCATTTTATTTAAGCAAATTAAATAAAAGTATGAACACGTAATAAATAAATATATTTAAAGACTTAATTTTCAAAAGAACAACCAATATACGTTTTTTTTTTCAGTTTTTTTAATTAATATAGGCCAAGTATGTTATGGTGAACTATGTTTGCCCATATTAGGTTATGATTTGCTGAGACTGATGGCAAAAACATGTGCATGTGCTATTTATATTCACTCCTAAAAAGTCCTAAATTATCCTCTCTCTCTCTCTCTCTTTGTTGGTCTAATTTAAATGTTAGTAATAGCTGTAAATTAAAATGATTTAGGGAACAATTTTGGAGAACAATCATTTAGGTATATTTTATTTATCTACCAACTAATGTCTGTTTGCAATCATGCAAGTTTTATGACCCACATATTTAAATAGGTTAATTCGTGACTCATAGTCTAATGTCAATAAATGAGGAACAGTTAGATCAGCCACAATTAGAACTAGTGATGTCTTAATTGTTATACTTTAGATATAATTGTTTTGAGATTGTTTCTTTCATTTAATCGATTCACCGACAAAACATTGTGAATAAAGGTGTTAAAACAGGTAATTGATAGGGCGGGCCAATCTATAAACGCCATAACCCACCATTTGGTAGAATAAAGTTGGCGTAACTTGTCTTAATTGATTATTGTTGGTCCCAAGTGGTAAGAGGTTTAGAAGAGGTGAATAATTTTTTTCAAAATTTCAATTTTTTTACTCCAAAGAATATAAAGTCTTACTGTCTGCAGTAACCTAGACAAGTTATTGTATTGTAGGCAAGAATGTTGAATACAGTGTTACAGAACGTTGCTGTGTGTAGAAAGTGTAAGACTTCAAAAGAGTTTCGTATAGCGGAATAAATGATTCCTTTTGAAAAACTCTTGTGAATAAACAAATGGTTCAATGCAGAATGCTATATGATGTATGACAAATATGTATGAAAATAGAAAGCTGATAACAAGCGATTTATAGTGGTTCGAGGGTGGAGTAATCCTTCTATGTCCACTCTACTCCTTCGCACAGTAGGAAGTTTGTTAAGATAAGTTTGGTTTACACAGGCTAGCTATTACAAACTCTCAGTCTTAACAAGACAGTAGTTAACTTCCACACAGATTGCTCAAACTATTTGACCAAGAAACACACAGGATCGTACAACCCACACAGTCTATTTTCCCCTTACAAAAGGTGAATTAAATTTAGTAGGAATCCTCATTTCATTCATTAAGTACTCCTAAAACAACCTAAACACACAGTATAAGAGGTTTAAAGTATATAAAATATCTTCAACTAGTGTTTGAGCGAATCTTTAAGTTTCTAATTATAAGATTGATAACTTGACTTGCTCTTTGCGGTTGAGTGACTGAAACTAGTGCTTTGGGAGCTTTAGAACTTAAGTGTTTTTCTTGCTTGAATACAAATCTTGAGAGTTTTAGTGGTTGTTTCAGTTTTACTCTTCCTCTATTTATAGTGAGAGTGTTATGCCCGTTGAAGAGAGACAAAAACTTAAGTATTTAATGTATGGTCCTTCCTGTACAACTTTTCATTTAATGTATTTTGGATTGTAGCTGTGAGACAGATTTCTTGTTTGCGAGGATTGCAGCGTATAAGACGAGTGTCTTCTTCTGGTTGGTTCCTCTTCCTAGTATCTCTACTGATAACTTTCTTGAAGTGGTAAGACTTAATCTTGATGTTAGAGTATCCTCATACTTCATAATAAGTGAGTTCTTTCTATATTCTGTAGTAACCTCTGATAACTGTAGTGGCCTCTAGTAGCTGAAGTAACCTCCAGAACATGTCTTAATATTAGAGTATCCTCGTACTTCATACTAGGTGAGCTGTTTCTCTATTCTGAAGCAACTTGGTATGTAGTAACCTCTTATAATTGCGGTGGCCTCTAGTAGTTGCAGTAACCTTCAGAACATGCAGCATCATTCGGTGTATTCTTCTAAACATGTATTTTTCTTTACTTAGCTTCCAGGACTTTTCTCTTTCTTCATACTGCTTTCAGCAATGTTCTCAACTTGTGAATGCTTCCCCCTTTTACATAAGTTCCTATAAAAACTATTTTTCTTCACGCGCCGTCGAGATGTCAACCTCCGGCGAGTCATCCCAGTCCCCTCTTGTCCAAATCAACGCCAACACACACCTGTCATACAAGCTCAACAACTCCAACTATCCCTCATGGAAGATTCAGTTTACGTCTCTCTTCTACGAGTTGGATCTCATCAGCTTTTTGGATGGCACAATGCCTCCTCCTACCAAATCTCTTGACAAGGATGGTAAATCCATCCCGAATCAGCTTTTTTTTGTTTTGGAAACGCCAAGATCAGTTGATCTTCCACACCATATTCTCATCGTTGGAACCGAGTGTTATCCCAATCATTGCATCGGCTACCTCCTCATCCGATGCTTGGTCTCGTCTTGTCACCACATTCTCTAAATGTAGCCAGTCATATGTTATCCATTTGAAGGACAAGTTGTCTTCAATGGCTCGAGGCGTCCTCCCCGTCTCGTAATTTTTGATGAATATCAAAGCCGTCGCTGATGAACTCACCACCCTCGGTGCTCGCCCGTCGGATGCCAACATGTTGGTCTATTGTACACGTGGGCTTGGTCCAGCCTATAAGGAGATTATTGCCCCTCTCCGTACTTGAGATTCTGAGATTCCATTCAAGGAGTTGTATGCAAAGTTGATTGATCATGAGATGTACTTGATAGATGTTGAGCTTGGTCACGGGTCCTCCCTCTCTTACCAGCCTACCCTCAACTTCACCGCGTCTTGCAATTCATCCGACAACATCAACCGCCGTGTGCCAGCACCGTCTGCTGCTCCGAGCATTCTCCTCGCCCCTCCAGGTTACATGCAGCAGCAAGGTAGGTTGCAATCACGGGGGCCTCAGACTCGTGACAACCGTCGTGACCCGTCTTGCTCGTCCATCGAATGCCAGTTCTGTCACCGGCCAAACCACACGACCGATAAATATTGGGATCTTTTCCCACACCTCCGACCACAGCGCAGGTCCAATGTCAACACCGTCAACATCCAGCACTCCTCTGTCGCCTTTGTTCGCTCCGATTACAGCCTGTTTGTTACCCCTTCAGCAACCCCGTGGCTTGTCAACTCCGGCGCCTCCAATCACGTCATCCTGGGTACCTTCGATCTCTCTTTCTATACCACTTATGATAGGCCGGACGACTTGATACTTGGTAACGACTATAATCTCCCCATCTCCCACACTGGTACTACTACTCTATCCTCTGGTTTTAAATTATCCAATGTTCTCTATGTTCCCTCGTTAAAATGTAAAATTATCTCTGTATCTCAGTTTTGTCGTGACCATAATTCATCCATTGAATTCTTTCCTACTTATTTTATTGTCAAGGAACTCCAATCCAGCAGAATCATTCTTCGGGGCCGCGCCAGTAACAATCTCTATGAATGGCCAGACCCACCGCCATCGTCTCCTCGCGTTCACATGGTTACATGCGTCTCTCTCTCACTTTGGCACCGTCGTCTCGGCCATCCATTGCTGGAAGTTACAAATCGACTCCTCTCCTCGTCGTTCCTTAATGCTAGTTCTCTATTATCGTTTAGTTTTCATTGCGCTCTTGCTTTTGTAACAAAAGCCACAAGCTTCCATTCGCATCGTCTAGTTTATCCAGTCGGGCTCCATTAGAAATTGTTTTTTCTGATGTTTGGGGCCCTAATCCTGTTACTTCTACAACAGATTTTCGTTATTACTTATTCTTTTTGGGTGCATCATGCTCTGGGTTTTCCCACCTTACCTTTAGATAATCAGTTCTATAGAATTTGAAGAAATATGCAAGGTTTGAGGACTCTAGTATTTTTTCTTGCATGTTATGGTTGTAAAAGCATCATACCTATGCATTTCATAGTGCTTTCTCTCTGAATCTTTTGTCATACCTAGTTAATGGTTTGGGATTATCAGTTTCTCACATATCTACTAACAATTCAGTTGCATTTGGGAATGGGGTTGGATTATTCAATAATGTCATGGAAAACAAACAAGACTTTTTTTCACAGAAGCAGAATGAAGACTTTGCTGCTTTAGAACAGGTTTATTTACAGCATTTTTGCTCTTGCTGCATACTTGTGGTACTTTTATTAGTTCAATATTAATTTTGTTTTTTTGGTTCCAGGTTGTTAGAGTCATAGTCTCCTTAGTAAATGACATTTTATTATAACTTTTCCTCATTTGTGACAAAATTTTAAAGGAGCTTTAGAAAATCACTCCTCATCTTGGGAATTCTTTTGCAAGCATAAATTGTTTTTGGATAGATTATGGTACTATTATTCACATTCCTCTCTGTTGAAACACTTCTGCTATGATTTCTAGTGGCATGTAAATGATTTGATATAAAATTATTTGGTTAAGTGAATTGGAGCTTTACATCATTAATATAACTTTTCTTCATAATCATTGTTTATACTGTCTTATCATTTGGTTGCCATCATCCAGAAAAACACAATGCCACATTATATTTACTTGCTATTGGCAATTGCTTGTATATTTTTGTTAGGTAATTGCTTAGCCGCTGAGATTCTGCACTGCTTTAGATTCTTAGTACAAACAATGTTTTCTTATTTTCGGTTCCAATCTATGTACTAAGTTTTGGTCTTCATTTCAGAAATAGGAAGGTCAGAGGAACCCTCAACTTTGATGATGTTGATGTGGGTTTGGTCACAGACTCGATCGTTGCTAACAGACTTTACATCCAGATGGAAGCTGTTCGTCGTCATCTCACATTGTTGTGAAATCGGAGCAACAAGACTCGTAAATTCAGAGTAGCTTATTTCTATAGTTTGTAGATATCAACTTTCTTTGTTTCTCCTTGTATCATATATAACACAATCTTATACAATAGATGTTGTTTTGACCACCGATCAGTATTCGGTTGTTGATCATTTCTCTAAATATATTTGGATTTTTCCTATGCGTTTGAAATCGGATGTAACTTCTATTTTCCCTCGTTTTCTCAATCAAGTTGAAAAATTCTTTGATCACAAACTAAAAACATTATATACAGATGGTGGTGGCGAATTTATCGCTCTTAAAAATCTTCTCTCCTCTTGTGGCATCACTCATAAAATGTCACCACCATATACGCCAGAACACAACGGATTCACCGACGTCGTCACCGCCACATCGTGGAGACTGCTCTCACTCTTCTTCATAAATCTAGCACGTCCCATTCCTATTGGCCGTTTGCTTTTCAAACGGCTGTTTTTCTCATCAATCGCCTTCCCACAGTTGGTCTCAATCATCAATCTCTATTCCTTATTCTTCATGGCTATCAGCCCTCTTACTCATCCCTTTGTCAATTCGACTGTCTTTGTTATCTGTGGCTTTGACCTTACTCGTCGTCTATGTTGGAACCTCGCTCGCGCTCTTGCGTGTTTCTTGTCTATGATACCACTCACCACGCCTACACCTATCTTGATGCTGCTTCCAACAAAGTTTATACGTCCCGCTATGTTCGTTTTATTGAGCACGTGTTCCCGTTTTCTTTTTCTTCTCCATCACCCTCGTCACCTACTATCTTCATTCCCCTTCCACTCGATCACATATCCAGCTCCCGTTTGGAGCTACATGTCCTCGACCCTCCCGTTGATCTTGGACGTCCACTTCTGTCTCCTCATGAACCCGACGCCAACTCGTTCTCCTAGGTTTATCATCGCCGTCGTGGTCACGCTGTCTCTCGACTGCGTACTGCCGCCACACCAACTATCTACCACCCCGCTGATTCTGCTCCCTCGACAGTTCCGTCGTCCCAACAACCCGTATCCTAACCTCCAGTTAGCACGACCGTACCCTTCGACGCACCTTCTCACACACCGGTCAACTCTCACCCTATGTTGACTCGGCCAAAAAACAACATCTTCTGTCCTAAACGTCTATCAAATCTTTCTACTCGACATCCTGTTGCCCCTTTCATCGAACCATCATGCGTCTTTCAAGCGCTCAAATCCCCGAAATGGCACGCTGCTATGACCAACAAGCTAAATGCGTTCCTTCACAATCGCACGTGAGATCTTGTCTCTCCTCCTCCGTCCACCAATCTCGTCGGGTGTAAGTGGGTATTTCGCATCAAACGCAATCCGGATGGCTCCATCTCTCGCTATAAGGCTCGTCTCGTTGTCAAGGGCTTTCACCAACGCCCTAGGATCGACTTTCACGAGACCTTCAGTCCTGTTGTCAAACCCTCCACAATCCGTATCTTTCTCTCTTGCCCTTCATCATTCTTGGTCAATCCATCAACTTGATGTCAATAATACTTTTCTTCATAGTACTATCAACGAAACCGTCTACATGTCCCAACCTCCCAGCTTTTGGGATCCCCAATTCCCTAATCATGTATCGTCTTCGCAAAAGCCCTCTACGGTGTCAAGCTAGCGCCACGCGCCTAGTATAATGAACTTAAGGCTTTTCTTCTCTCTGTTGGCTTTACCAACTCTCTCTCCGATACCTCGCCTTTTCTCTTTCGTCGTGATGCAGTCACTATGTATTTCCTTATCTATGTTAACAATCTTCTCATCACCAGCAATAGTCTTTCTCACCTTAACTCCTTCATCGACTCCCTCGCTAAGAAGTTCTCTATGAAACATCAGGTCCTCTCAATTATTTCTTGGTGTGGAAGTCATCCGTATCCCCGAGTTCATCTTTTTAAATCAGCACAAATATATCTATGATCTCCTTGATCGGACCAATATGCTTGGTGCCAAAGATGTTTCGACGCACGTGTCCTCCTCTGTTTCCTTATCTCTCGTTGATAACTCCCCCAACACTAACACCACCGAATATCGTCAAATTGTTGGCGCTCTACAATATCTCTCTCTCTCACTCGTCCCGATATCTCGTTTGCTGTTAACAAGCTCTCTCAATTCATGCATTGTCCTTTTGAAACTCATCTCTCCGCTGTCAAACGCATCATTCGCTATCTCAAATCAACAATTCATCACGGTCTTCTCCTTCGTCGCTCCTTCTCTCTTTCTCTTACAACATTTTCTGATTCTGACTGGGCTGGAAACCAAGATGATCGTTCATCCACATTTGCATATGTTGTCTTTCTTGGCTCCTTCCCATCTCGTGGTCTTCTAAAAAGCAACGCTCCATTGCCCGTTCCTCCACCGAGGCCGAGTATCACACCTTAGCTTCCTGTGCCAGTGAAATTATTTGGCTCACTAATCTTTTGTCTGAGTTCGTTGTTCCTCTACCCTCTGTTCCCACTCTTTATTGTGATAACTTGTCTGCCACATATCTCTCCGAAAATCCCATCTTTCACTCTCGTATGAAACATATCGCCATCGATTACCATTTTGTCCGTCAACATGTTTCCGATGGTTCGTTTCGTGTCTTCTATATCTCCACACATGACCAACTTGTCGATGTCTTAACCAAATCCCTGCCTGTTACTAAGTACAACGTTCTCCGTTCCAAGATTGACGTCTCCAATGGATCATCCATCTTGCGGGGGCCTGTTAGAGAACCATCCGCTGATAAAGACACACGGCCCAAGCCCATGCACGTTGCGTCCAAGACGGCCACTCCCGAGCCCGGCTAGTTGAAAGTTCTAGAATAGTATTTTCTGTTATTCTTTTATTATTTTGTAAATTGCTGAGGAGTGCTCTCCAAGATTGTAAACATGTATATAAACACAAGTTGTGAATAAAAGAAATTACTTTTGGTCTCCTAATACTTTCTATATTTATATTTCACTTAAAAATTATAAGAAAATAGGGTACTCTAAAATCCTATTACGAAATATGTTTTCTTTCATCAAAATCTAATATTAATTCCTAACAATTATCAAAATCTCACCCCAACATACTGTGGATCGGGCCACTAGGCAAGTGGGTTTATTGAATTTTTTTTTATCTTAATTTTGTTTCAAAAAATAATATATATATATATATATATATAAAATATTTTTTACATTTTACTTGACCACATATAATATATGCAAAAAAATTATGTGCTACTAAAAGTTGTATCCACGGTTTAAAAGATGTTTCAATTGATGAGGCGATATGTACATATGGTGATGTTATATTGAATACTTAGTATGTTTTGCGGTATTTGGGGTAATTCCTCTAAATATATTCTTAATTATATATTTACACACATATCAAAATAATGTTGGTCTTGTATGCACTTGGTGTACATGCAATTCGGGTCGACTCAGTTTTGACCCTGATCTGCGTGTTTTTGAATTTAGTTTTTTTTTTTTTTGCTTTAGGTTGTTACTTTTATGTTGTATTAGTGTGACCTTTATGTTATAAATGTGTGACCTTTATGTACAATTATCATGACCTTTATGTACTATAACTTAGAAAAAAATGAAAATTTTCAACATAATTTGAACTGTATACCTTTATGTGATATCAATGTGACCTTTATATTATATCATGTCACCTTTATGTACAAATATTCTGACCTTTATGCACTTTTATATATTACATAAATGTCAGAATATTTGTACATAAAAGTGATATAATATAACATAAATGTCACATTGATATCATATAAAGGTATACAATATAAATTGTGTTGAAAATCTTCATTTTTTTTTCTAAGTTACAGACATAAAGGTACAGATGTTTGTATATAAAGGTCACACATTTATAACATAAAGGTCAAGATAAAAATTTGAAAAAAGAAAATTAAAATTCGCGGATCCGAGTCGACCCGGATCGCATGGATCTTAGATTCATGCACCTGGTGCATAGGAGTTTTTGTATATATATATATACACACATGTGTTGCACAAGAGATATTATAATTGCATGATTTATTATTATTATAATAATATTAGAGTTATTTATTAAAGTACTATCTTTGTATATATCTCAATACATATATATATATATATATATTATTTCATTAATTACAATAATTACTTTAAAATTCATTCAAGAATTAGTTAAAAATTATCGAAAAAGATGTTTACTTGCGTTCTAGTTTTAGACAACTTAAAAAATAATATAATTATATATGTTTACATGTTTATAACAAAAATGTATACTATATACGTTTCTTTCTCTAAAAAAAGATTATTTCAATTTTGTACTCTTCCCAAAAAGACATATGCGCATTGCATGTATAAAATAGGGTTAATTACACAAAAAAACACGAACTTAAGGTCATATTTCAATTACAACATGAACTTTTAATTGTAACACAAAAAACACTCAATTTAACACGTGTTTCAATTTGAGACATGTTTGGGTTTTCCGGGCTTCAATCGCTAATGTGGAGCCCGAAATGTATAAATCAATCCAAACATAATCCATGTCATCAATCTACATGGAATTAAAAAAAAAATACCACTATATTCAATGCTGAATCTATGTCAAAAAAATCAAATTAAAAAAAAAAAGAAAAAAAAAAAGCAAACGAAGTTCAAAACTCCATTTTGTCTTTTTTTTTTCTTCCATTTTTCTTTCTTGTTTGAGTCCCTTTTCTATTTTCCCTCTACTCCACAAATTCCTAATTAAATCAGAAAAATTCCCTTCTCTGACTATTAAATTGAAAACGATTTGTGGTTAAAATCGATTAAGAATGTAGAATCAAAGATTTGGAACTCCAATATTCTTCACTAATGAGTGGGCTGTTGTTTAATGGTGGAGATGGGTGGCCATTGCTTCAGTTGGCGAGAGGGGGATGGGGAAGGGGGTGACAGGGAGAGGTGGAGGGGGAAGGCGGCGGTGGTGGCGGTACTGAGAGGGAAGGAAGACCGTTTTCTATATTGTCGGATTGTTATTTAGTGAGAGAAAAGAATGTTGTTGTTTTTCAGGTGGCAAGAGAAGGAGGGCGAAGACTGTAGAGTGAGAGGGGGACGGGGAAAACGATGACCCTGACTTCTTTTCTTTTAATTTTCATTTCCTCTTTTTTATGTTTATTTTTCTTATTAAACTATGTTTTTTTTTTTTTTTTTTTAAGCATGTAAACTATGCAGTTTAGTTTAAGGATTATATAATTTTTATTTTTATTTACATGTGAGTGATGACTAGTATTTAAAATAACAAATCATCAACTAATTTACACATTATCAATTAACTAAAAAATTTCTGGCTCCACATCAGCAATTGGAGCCCGAAAAGTTCAAACATATCTCAAATTGAAACATATATTAAATTGAGTGTTTTTTATTTTACGGTTAAAAATTCATGTTGCAATTGAAATAGAACCCTAAATTCATGTTTTTTGATGTAATTAACCCTATAAAATATGAACCCAAAAATTAAGTTTATGTATTGTCTATTAGAGTATGAACTTTACATTTTTTATGCATAAATGGTATCATAAATTTAAGAGAAATTATTTGTATTGCATTTATTTGTTAAGTTGTTGATCATATATGTTTATAGTTTAAGTTCTCTCCAAATTCATGGATTGATTGTAGTCCTATAACTAATTTTAACATTTGATTTTTCTTTTTTTTCTACTACGTCTTTCTTTCTACTTCTCAATTGTGGCTTATGCTGTGGAGTAGGAATTTAATCATTCACCACCTTGCAAATGTCCACCTAATCATTATTATTTAGATATAAGTTTTGTATGTATTAATATAGTTACTTGGTTCCCTCAAAAAAAAAAAACAAAAAAAAACTTGGTCATTTTATAATTATTTGAATATTTTTTTAATTCTAATTTGTTATTTATAATATTGAAATCATTATAATATTTTAATTATAATTTTCAAAATCATCAAAAATGATTTTTAAGATCTTAGTATTTATATATTAAGATTTGATTTAGTAATATTCCTATTTTATCAATTATTTTTAATTCAATCATAGTCTATAGATTGATTAAAATAACTAATATTATAAAAAAATATAAATAATCACATTTTATTAAATAAATTTAGTTTTTTTTTTAAATAATTTCTATACAAAAACTGAAGTCACGGAATAATAGTTTTATTTTACTTTTTTTTTTTCCAGACTTCTAATTTAATATTTGTAGTTTATTAGTACTTAATATTTAAATCATATAATCAGCAAATATCATTTGTTTGAGAATGATTTTTTTATAGATTTTAGTAATCTTGTTAATTATCAATATAAAGTAGAATACATATATAGTCATTTAATTTCAGTTTCTTCAAGACACTTCTATGTATGGAGAATATGTTGAGGATCAAATATGATATTTTGCTAAACGGTTTTAAAAATATTTCTTCCACAAGTTTATCAAAATTTTATTATTTCATCATAATTAATTAAGATATTTACACTCTTATTATATACTTTCATTTGTGTTAAATTTCTTATTTTACTTTTTATCGTTTATGTTATTTTATAAATATCAGTATACCATTCCCTAATGTCAAATATTTATGAATTTTTTAAAACGTCATTGTCTTATTTATTACCTTTTCACTACATGAAATTAAATCGCGAATAGAAAACTAATTTTATTTGTTGTCTAATGGGTAAAATATATGATGCGTATAGTGGTGTTGTAAAAAACCGGTAATAGACACTGAATTTTAACCGTTGTTTTTTTCAGAAATAATAAAGGTTTTGCAACAGAAAATTCATTGTCAAGATTTAAGACAACAGATATTACTTAACCGTTGGTATATAGGTTTTGATTGTTGTCTATAGTAGTGAAGATAACAGTTGCAGAACCATTGTCTTTTCCATAATACACAATGGATGTTAGTTGTTCTTGATAGTCAAGTAACAATTGTCTATAACAAAACACACGATAGATCTAACTGTTGTCTATAGTGTTATGACAACATATATTAGTTGTTGATTGTTAAGTATACGACATTTAAAATGGGTAAAATGCATCGAACCCCCTTCTGTTTTGGAAATATTGTGTCGGTCACTCTTCTATTAAAAGAATTACAACATTTACACTTGTATATGCACACATTCCATTTTTTTGAATTATCTTGTATTTCCCGTTATACCCTCAAAAGAGAAAACATATTAATTAAAAAAAATCGTATGTTAAAAAAAAAAAAATTACAGCACAGAACGTCTCTTCTGTTCTTCCCAGAATGTGCGATTCTGTCTCTGTACTCCAATCTTTCCTCTAAATCTGATCAAAATTACAAACAAAAATATAATAATAAGAACAATATTATGAGTTTTAAAACCCCTAAATTAATCTGTCAAATTGAAAGCTAAAACGAGAACTCAAGTAAAAGAATTTTGCTATGAAATTTCAATCAAATTTGTATCTAATTGATTCAAAATCAAAGAGTTTCTGTAAATTGACATATAGAGGATGATTTTGGTATAAATTACATGTATTTTGGTAGAGAAATGAGAAAATTTGAATTTTGAAAATTGATTGACAACAATGGAGTTTTCCGGCGAAAAAAGCGGTAATGTTTTTTTTTTTTTTTTGTTATTTTCAGAAACGTTTTTCTATAAATTTGAAAGGGAAAATGGTTGTTGGTTGATTTAGATTCATTTCATAAAGTTTGACTAGAAAAAAAGAAACTTGAGTATTAACCGGCGGCGGCGCGACAACAGTGAAATCATCGGAGCAAAATGATGAAGATAAAGATGATGCACTAAATAAAAACTTCAAATCAATTTAAAAATAAAATATAAAATTAATTAAAAGATGAATACTTAAATTTAAAAGTATTTTTTCAAGTAAATTTGGGTATCTTTCATTCAATACAAAAAATAGGTGATATTGCGACGGAATTTACCTACAGAATTGTTCTGTCGGTTCATACCGTCGGAACAACGACGGATGTCGTTAGCAAAAGTAGAATATATCTTTTAAAAAACTCGATGGTTTACCAACGGAACACCCACGGTAGGACGTCGGAAATTCCTGACGATAGAATATCTATCGGAAAACAAGCCTTTCCGACGAAATTCCCGATTGATGTCCATCGGTAATTTACCGACGAAAAAATCCGTTAAAAAAGATGGTGAAATGCTGTCGTTTTTGTAGACATCGATTTTCAGATACAAACGACATCGTTTTTTGGCAAGATTAAATAAATAGGAAAAAAATTAAATTATATTAATTTACCAACGGAATTAATCCGTCGGTAAATATAAAACATAAATCACCGACAGAAATATTCGGTTGGTGAATAAAAATCATAACGACGGAGAAATCCTTCGGAAATTCATACTTCCGTCAATAAAATCGTGCAAAAAAAATCATCGATTTTCCACATTTGATTTATTGCTTTCCATCGATAAAAGAGGTACCGATAAATATTTTTGTCGGAAATACACCGACGAAATTCTAATTTCATTGAAAATATGTTGTGGATGAGGATAATGATGATAGTTTGTACCGATGGAATTTCCGTCTATAAAATTATTACCGACGAAATCCAATTGTTTACCGACGAAATTCGCGCAAAGGTAAAAAACAAAAACTCATCTCAAATATACCCCATTTTGTACTTTGCAATATCATTTATAAATGTTTGTAGGTTACTATATCATGTAAACGAATTTTACAAAATACAATAAATTCGGCTGCCACGTCATCAAATCTCGGAGGAGATTGTTCAAGTGCATCTAAATTTTACACTTTACTACATGAACTTTAAAAGTTTTCATTTCACTATATAAAGTTCACAGATTTTGTAGGCTACAATATTTTCATCTGCAACGTCGTAAAATCTCATCGAAAACCGCTCACTTACATGATTTTTAGAGTAAATTTATTTTGAAAATTTCATTTACAATATCTTCATTACCTAATCTATTAATTATTATTATTATTATTATTATTATTGTTATTATTATTATTATTATTATTATTCAATTCTAAGCCTTAATTTGATTGGAAAAAAAAAATTATCGCTCTAAAAATTAAATCGATGTACATGAGTTGTTGTCGATAGTATTTTATGATGTGGTAATTGGAAATATTGCAACCTGCAAAAATCTTGTACTTATATAGTGAAATGAAAATTTTTAATGATCATATAGCAAAATGCTAAATTGAAATGCACTTGAAAAGTCACCGGCGAGATTTGATGACGTGGCAGCTGGATTTATTGTATTTTACAAAATCCGTATACATAATATAGTAAACTGCAAATATGTATAAATGATATTGTAAAGTACAAAACGGGGTATATTTGGGATGAGTTTATGTTTTCAAATCATGAGGCGGTACATAACATTTTACCCCATTTAAAATATCCTTTCTAGTTTTACTTTTCTTGGATTTATTCTAATTCTACTCTCGTGGTATTTAAATTTTATTTCTTTTTTACCTTGTTAATATTGTTTTTGTGATTCTTTAATATAGACAATTATATTTTATCGTCAACTTTATGTTTTACTTTCCAAATAATGATTTAAATTTCTTTAAATCTATATTAATGTAAATCTAATTAATTTTGTTCAAGATTCAAAATATTCGATATTTTAGAAGAAAAGTAATCAAAACATCTAAATTTTTTAGAAGAATTTGGAATTTAATGAACTCTTGCATTTTATAATCAAATAGAAAAAATATATATTTAATAATTTAATTATATTTAATATAATATTTATTTCATAATCTTCATTTTTCTCAGACATGTACAACTAAATCTATACCTATAATAATTAATATTCTTAGTTTGATAGAGTGTTTGAACCAAAGTTTTTAGGTTTTCCAATAATTAAATCTTAATGATTTTTATTTTATTTTATTTGTACCGATTCTTTTATATAGACAATTATATAGCAATTAAAATATCAATTTCAATTTTAGTCTAAAATTGAAACTTTTCACTTTGTCGAAGAAAAATAATCAAAATATATAATTTTTTCAAGAAAAGTTTGGAATGTATAGATCTGTTACCTTTTATAATCAAATAGAAGAAAAAAAGGATTACTTTATTATCCTTAAAATTTAATTTTTATAGGATTGATAAAGACATTACAAAATTATTTGTACTTTTATAATAGTAAAATAATAAAGGGTTAATTGCCAAGAAAATCATAATTTTTGCTTAAATTGTCATTTTAACCAAACTTTTCACTATTGATCAAAATAACATAACCCTATATATGTAGTATGTTTTTTTAACTAAGATAGTGAAAAAAATAAATTATTATCTATTGATATACAACTTTTCACCCACGTTTTTTAGTCTTTTTTGTCTCTCCCTTCCCCTCCACTCCCCTCAAGCTTATTTTTAAAAAAATACGACTTTTCGAAAACTGATTTTAGTCGAAAAACATACTCCCTCCGTCCCGCTCAGATTTGCACGTAGGGGCGGACACGGAGGTTAAGAAAAAGCTGTTTTTGGGGCACGAAGGTTAAGAAAAAGTTGTTTTTGTAGTGTTAATGTTGAATAGTAAAGGACAATTTTGTAAATTTTATTTGCCATTTTTTGAAGTGTGCAAATCTGACTAGGACGGACGAAAACGGAAATTGTGCAAATTTGAGTGGGACGGAGGGAGTACTAAATATATAAAATTATGTTATTTTGACCAATATTAAAAAGTTTGGTTAAAATGACAATTTGAGTAAAGATTATGATTTTTTTGGCATTTAATCCAATTATAAATATGTAAATTAAACATAGCTTTATTGCTATATGTAACTGGGAAATTGGACCTAGTTTTCTTTCCCGATTCCTCTTTTGTTTGGAATAATGCGGATCCTCTTGAGTGGGTTCGGAAAGTTGCAAGTTTGGACATCTAATTCTCAAGAAAGTTATAAACTTTGAGTGAAAAAGGATGAATTTAAATAAGTCAAAAGTGTTAGCTAATAAATATACGAGTAAATGAAAAGGATAATAGAATTGTTGAATATACTAGTTTTCAGCTGTTACACCTCTTGGTAACGATCAGTTCATGCAAGGGTAAGTTCAAATTCTAGGCCAAGGTCATGGCGAGGCAAGGTCGAGCCAAGTCGATTGTATGTGTAGATCATTTATTAGACCTATATAACAAAATTATATTTATACTTACATTTACTAGTTTAGAAAACCAATATGAGAATTACTCTTCATATACCTACATATATTATTTCTTAATTCCAAATGGCTAACTTCATAAATTAATATCTCAATCATCAAAATTCAATTTTGAGAAATTCTGCATACCTCAGTTATCTACTACTTCAAATGTAGATTAATCTTGTAGCATTTAATTCTAAATTTAAAGTCATCAACAGTTCAAGAGAGAGGGTTTGTGCATAGATGAGTTTGGACTTGACCACTCAAAAATTTTAATATGTGAAACGTTCTAACAAAAAAATGTCTTTTGAACATTCATATTACCAAAAAATTCAGATGAATTAAAAAATGGTATCCTAAAGTTGACTTAAATTTATTACACTTGTAGAAAATCCCTTTTAAAAATAAACCAATGAATAAATTGAAAGTAAGACAATGAAATCAAATAATCAAAACAACTAAGGAAATGAAACCTTAAGCATGACAACACAAAATAAGACATGTTAAGTAGGAGACATCCAAAACTTAGCCATAAACATTCTCTGTAAGCTCAAGAGAACAATACCAGTCTCAGTCCATGTCAATTGTTACTATGCATGTACATAAGAATGCATATGAACGGCTACACCTACATAAACAACAACATCAACTGTGAAGAAGAATCAACGAGGCCAAAAAATATACAACAAACAACACAATTTTAGAGAAATCCAAATCAGTTGTCACATCTCCATCTTGATGTAGGCACACAGCTTAGATAACGGCACCACCTACATTTTTCGTTTGCGTTTTCTCCCTTGAACAACATCACTAATCCCACCGTAAATCTACAAAAATTGACGAAATTAGAAAAAATAAAACTTAAACTCGTGCAGGATTAGCCATAGATATCGAAAATCTTACCCAACAACAAACAAAATGGTGGCAACAATCCAGAAAACATATTGGTAATGAGTGAACTTGGACTTTAGTTGTGTATCAACTGGCCAATATTGGCTTTCCGACCAACCAAACTGGGGCCGGACAAGTAGTACGAAGCCAAGGAGGAAGCCGGTAAGAAATCCTCCAATGTGGGCATAATTGTCAACATGTGGAAGAATTCCGACAGCCAAGTTTATCACAATGATGACGATTAGAGTGAATAGAGCTGCAGCCTATTCAAAAAGGAGATTAAGTTGTGAGATTTCTCAATAGAAATAGAACACACATGTTTAAACGAGGTTAAAGAAATTGTTTGGGTGAGCTTGTAAGTGTTTGGTAAAGATTTATAAATAATAACTTATTTGGTCCTAAAATAAGTTAGGAGATTATAATCTCTATATTAAAAACAGGACAATCCCAATATATTTCTAAAATAAGATCTTATTTTTCATAAACTCATTCAAATTTGATCAATAAGATTACACAATAGTCATTACTAACATCTTCTAAGTTCCTATCACCTTATACACTTCCACAACTTATTTTTAAGCTAAAATTAAATATCATATAAGATGGAAGAGCTTATAAGCTCTTCTAAATAAGCTTAGCCAAACACCGTCAAAGTCTTGTTTCTTCGTAAGCCCATGTCTCGAGAAAATGATAAGTGTTTGATGGTTGGTAGAACTCACCTTGTTAGTATAAATAGTCCAGTTGGTAAATAACTCAGATAACATTGCTCCGAGAAGTCCAAACAGAGCACCAGAAGCTCCAACGGAGATATTTTTCTGAATAAAAAGGGAAGATAGAATGCTCCCACCAATACCCGATAACAGGTAAATCACCCCTACTCGCACTGCTCATAGCAATTCAGATTGGTAAAAGTGGAAACACAAAATAGAGAAAGAAGAAACACAGGCTGATAAGCACAGTGATTCCAAGTCCGAGTGATGGAACTATTTCACTATGTGGAGAATAAAACAAATTAACATTCATGAATGTTTGAGCTCATCTAGGCATAACAGTAATGTGTTTAAATTGAACTCGTACCAAATCCAAATTGCTGCTCTAAGCGAATTCCAATGAAGACCAAGCTCAGCATATTTGCGAGTAAATGAATAACACCAGCATGCAACCAGATACAAGTGATGAGTCTCCATGCTTCATTATGGTGCACTATCTTGTCCCATTCAAGTGCTCCAAGTTTTTCCAGTCTGCAAACAAAGTGAAAAAAAAATCACTTTCCAATATGAATAAACTTTACTTTCACCAACAATGTATGATTGCAAAGGGATACAGCCAAATACCCCCCCCCCCCCAACACATACCACAGAGTCCACGAAATTTCATTTCGCTTAACTGTACAACTAATTAGAGCTTCATTTACTCTCCATTACTTACACATATATCCATTAGCTAGTTGTAAGTATATTAAAGTTTGAATAAACATAATAATGCTGACAAAAAGTGTTCCTTCATCTCAAGTAGTTAGCATGAGCATCTATATATATACAACGCATCTCTTCATAGGAATTCAAGCAGTACCATCTCTTCCAAACAAAAGCAAAAGAATAAAAATACCTTCTTTCAACAATGAATGTCCATAAAATGAGCTATTGATAAGGTAAGCAGGCATACCTAAATCACTTACAGTTAAGAAAGTCCTAAGGCAACGGCCCATGATTTGTTGCACAATATAAGTACTTTATCAATATGGATTGCCTATTCTCGAAATGTTATTTTAGCCTGAGTGATGGTGCAGGAAGGTCCAATGCTCCCAACATGATGAGCCCTACCTGGATTGAAGCAATTCGATTGAATTGAGATAGCCTTGGACCGTTATTCAAACAGAGATTCGAGTTATATATCCTTGGATTTAACTGGTGTGTTCATTATGAACTCAGCATGAACCCTCTGAAAAAGCAAATGTTTTCAATACACTATTTATTTATTTATTTTTTTTTATCAGGCAAATAAAAAAGATTCATTAATTATGGGGCATAAGAAATACCCCAACATGATGTTACAAGAACATTACACAAATAAAGTATCAACACTCCATAAATTTCCTAGGATGACCACTCCAATCTTCGAAGGAAGAACGCCCAAATGCAACTTCCTTATAAGAAAACCAACTCTATGATCTAACTTTGATCTCATCCACTATTCTACTAATCTCACATACCTCTCCATTAAAAACAATGTTATTTCTCCATTTCCACAATGTCCATACAATACATACCCATAAACTAATCAACATTGTTTTACCCTTTTTACCTCTAATGATGCCATAGTGTTGGTGAAAATGCTTCATTGGCTGAATTTGCATGGCCATAGGGGATTCCATCCAACAATAGCATTGTTTTCTATACACTATTAAGAGTTTACACTGACTTAAGCATAATGGGGTTCCCATTGCTATGAATACCATCAAGAATTCTATCAATAAATGAACTTCAAATTTTACAAGAACTTCATCTCAAACTGGAAACATAGATTCCTAAAGCTGTAGTCTTTCTAAATTCTTGAGTATAAAGAGGAAAACTTCAGCTCATAAAATTCTTCTGTTTGAAATGAGATGCTGAGAATTATATTATAAAAAAAAAATCACAAATTACAGTCCAATATCACAATCATCAAGTAAATGCCAAACAATTGAAAAGGAGGTAAAGCCAATTCACAGAGCAAACAACCCCTTTTAAATTCAACCCTAAACATGTAAATACACATTAATCTCAAATCAAATAGAAGGTAAGAAATGAAAAAAGAGGAAAAAAGAAATTCCCAAAAATGAAATAAACTTGTAGCTAGAAAAACATGGAAAACCAAGAAATGGTGAAAGAGAAAAGGAAAAGGAGAATTTACGTTGAGGAAGAGGGGCCAAAAAGAGGGTTTTCACTGAGGGGCTGAAAAGAGACCCTCCCAAGAAACCTAGGCACACAATCTCCTTGAATCCCACCACGAGTTTTGGGATTGGGACAATTGTTGAGAAACATGATCACCACAAACATGGCAACGTTAGCCACAACAATCATGGGAACCAACCACGAAGTCCATTGACTGTCTGAATACTCCATGTCATAAGCTCTTGCACCATACAAATTTCTCTGGTTTCTGTTCTTTGTTGCTCTACCTCTCTCTACATCTCCATTTCCCATCATTTTTTTCCTACTCTCAGCTATCTATTTAGTGTATATATCAATGTCTGTGTATATGTGTGTGTGTGTGTGTGTGTGAGAGAGAGAGAGAGAGAGAGAGAGAGAGAGAGAGAGAGAGGAGTGGGTGCTCTAATTGGTAGAGAAAGTGAGTTGTTCTTGTTCCTTATTAATGGAGATTTTGAATTGAATGTTGGCGTTGGAGTTTATGAGAGTGGTAATATATATCTGGATTTTGGATTATTTTATTTGTTTTACTCAAGAAGGAAATACCTTACATAAATA